>JARYZH020000041.1:1625000-2825000 GCA_030021035.2 Notholithocarpus densiflorus
TTCATAATGTATGTATATTTTGCAATTGTTTAAAATATTAAACCTTAGAATCAATATTTGGCCCCTCCAAACAATAAGAGTTGGCCCCTGCAAAAAAGAATTGAACAACTAATTGTTGGGTTCCAAAAAATAGTTGTTAAGAACAACAAACTATCCACCTTGTAACATAAATAGTTGTTACTTTCAAATTTTTAGTTTTTCTCTCTTAATTGGTAAGTTTTGTTTGTTGAGTTCAGATAGTAAGTTTTTAATAAAATAAATTTCTCTTAGAGTTATTTTATTTGAGACTAAGTCTTTTCATTGTTTTTGTTAAGTTTCAATTTTTTTTTTTTTTTTTGAGAATATTAAATATTTTTAACAAACACACACGGGGAGAGGGGAGAAGGTATTAAAGAAACTTACAGTGGTGTATATCCAAAAGGGTCCAACTCTTGAATATACAGCACATACTTTAAACCTCTTTAACTTACACTCATTTTCCAATGTGGGATTTACCCATTGTTTTTTCTTTTGAGAATACTAAATATTTTTAACACACACACACACATGGAGAGAGGGGAGAAGGTCTTAAAGAAACTTACTTAATT
This sequence comes from Notholithocarpus densiflorus, assembly GCA_030021035.2. Lineage (NCBI taxonomy): Eukaryota > Viridiplantae > Streptophyta > Magnoliopsida > Fagales > Fagaceae > Notholithocarpus > Notholithocarpus densiflorus. The sequence goes on from JARYZH020000041.1 coordinate 1,625,588, forward strand.
AGTTAGTCACAAAGCATCAAATGAAAAAAAAAAAACTACACTGAGGATATATAATGTTAGAGAATGACAATACTTAAAAAACAATTTTCTCTTGGACACACACACACACATAATTTTTATATTTAATTTTCAATTTGGGACTAAATCTTTTATTGTTATTGTTGTTGTTAAGTTTCCAATTGTTTTTCAATGCTTGATCTAGACTAAACATGTTGAATGAAAAAAAGTAGAGGGTAATTTAATGTTAGGGGGTAAAAATGTAGCTGTGTAAATGTATGTATGAATATGTAATTCGGCCCCCCCAAACTAAAAACCCTGGCTAAGCCCCTGACCATTAGTGACAAATTCATACACTAACAGAGGTACTTGAGTCTCCAAACAACATCCCAACAAGTTTACCACATTTTCTATGGTGCACTTGGGAGAGAATAATCACTTCGTTAATAAATTGTTTGACTTGGCTCTGATTTAGTATTACGGACTTCTTAATGGCAACTATTCTATTATCAGGTAATATTCCTTTGTATACAGTTCCTTGGCCTCCATGGCCTAGGATTCTATTTTCATGATAATTGTTTGTTGCCTCTTTGAGTTCTTCTTCTGTAAATATCTTAATCGTTTCGATAGTTAAATTGTGCGTGGAAAGTTGTTGCTGTAGCAGAAGACCACCGTTTCTTTGAAAAAAATTCATTTTGAGCTTGATGAGGTTTATTTTCTTAAGTCCCCAGTATAGCCAATAAATGGCCAAAATTGGCACTAAGAGGATAACAGTGACACCTACACATTCAACAAATTGGAGTGTGACTATCAATGAACTAAAGTTTTGACAACGTCATTTTAAAGAAGACGAGTCGAAAAAATAAAAAAAGATCAAGGAAGCCTTCAAAATTGGCATTTATTTGCAACTTAGATATCACTATTATCATATAATAAATTAGTCAGTAGCTCATGCAATGCATGAGAAAGTTTACAAAATGTGAATTTTTTTCCTTTTTAAAAATAAAACTATGAATTTCGCAAATATGATAATTATTAATAAGTATTTATTATGATTGTATTTGTAAATGAGACTATCTATTCTACCATTTGAAGAAAATATGACATGACAAGATTTTGATGGAGGGTTTAAATATATAATAGAAAACATTTTAAAAAGATATATATTAGAACAATGACATGTAAAATTGTGAGGCCTTAAAAATCTTAGGTGGAAATGTTATGAGATCAAACAAAAGTAAACGTCTTCATATAAATATATATATATATATATATATTAGATTATAGAAAAGGAAATTTTATGCAATGCTATTATCATACCCTTTATTTATGGATTAATTAAAAATCATATATAATTAAACTAAATAAAAAAATTCTAATAATATAATTGAAATAAAAACAAAAAAATTGGTTAGTTGACACGACACATAATTTATATAGATTTAACAAATACTACTTTGATAACGTGCTTGATAAACAAGTTATACTAATTAAGTTGACAGATACATGACTTATTTCAACTCATTTAATAAAAAGTTGTATTAGGATGACCCAGACATGAACCATTTCATCTAGTTTGCAAAAAATGACTAAAAATTAACATATTTTTCTATATTTTTATAAGAACATAAATTATAATAATTAATTATAACAAATAAATTCTTTACAAATTAGACTTCATGGTAACATCAATTAAAGTACTAATAACATATAATCTACAACTTCTTATTAAAAAAAAAAAAGAAATTCTGACCAAATTTAGTAATACATGATCTAAGAAAAATAAAATGAAATGGGATTTTTTTGTTAAAAGGGTTTAGAGACTTCAGATTTTCATAAAGTAATTTACCAATACATCCATTGAAATTCTTTAATTACTAAATTCTATATTGTAGGTTCCAATTAGCTCAACTGATAAAGTCTCTGATTGTTGAATAAGAGATTTAGGGTTTAATCTCCGCTTACACAAAAAACCGAGTGATGTCTTAGTTTAATGATAAAGAGTTATCATTAGGAATGGACATCATAGATTAAAACTATCAATAAAAAATAAAATTAAAAATCTAAATTAAAAATTGAAATTTATGTTGAATAAAAATGATATTTATTTTTATTGGTTAAATAGGTTCATATCAAAATAAGTCGACCCGTCTTGAGTCTTGACACGAATAATAAACCAAATTATTTCAAATTGATTATGGGTTAAGCAGGTTAACACAAAGTTGACCGATTTATTAATTGATTTGTTTTGACATGAATTCATTTATACTAAATACTAACCTGCAAAAAAAGTATCACGCTTATATCTTGTTCATAAGTTGTGTCAAATGTTGTCATTCTGCAACCCGTTCCATTGTATTTTCCATCACCTTCGTATCCTGGCTCACAGGAACAATTATAAGTACCAGCAAAGTTGGTACATTTTTGGACGCAAAGGGTGGAAGCATTCATCAATATCTGGGGGGAAAAAGTGACAAGTAGATTTAGAAAAAAAAAAAAAAAACCATCAAGAGCAAATAGCCTGTAATAAATAAAATTCAGAAAACAATGACCAATAATATAATATATTTTATATAAAAATGAATATGGTAACCTTGGCAACCATTTTGATGGTAAGGGTTGCCTTCGAATCCATTGGAACAACTGCACCGGTACCCTGGACCATTGTCAGAGATATGACAGACACTGTTATTCTTGCATGCATAACTTCCTTTATCTTTCATAGCTTCACTGCAATTTTGATTCCCTATTTGCGTAATTTTTCTCTTTAGAACCCTGTATCATAGCATATGTGTCACAACCAATGGCGGAAAATTCTTAGGTACTCCCGGAGCACGGAGAAATGGTGCTCCCTCCTCTCACATTCATGGTGGACCCCACCATGAATTTAATGAGCGGACCCCACCATGAATGTGAGAGGAGGGAGCACCATTCTCTATACTCCGGGAGTATCTAAGAATTACTCACCAATGGCCATGAATTTGTTTCGGGTATAAGAGATGGGTAACTTTGCCAAATGGATTTCAGGTTCATAATAAGATGTACTCCCACCACTTTGGTTGTAGCAATCTTTTGCATGCAACTTGGGCATAGACGCGCAATTCCCCTGAGAGCCATATGTCTGTCACATTTATATTGCCTGTAGGCAAAAAAGCCAAGGGAGGGTCGTAGGTGCGATTGCAGGTGATGAGGAAACTCCTATTCATGTAGCATCCTTCCCATGTGCCGAATGGATATGGAATACTAAGGTTGCCACAGTGTTCTTCACAACCTTTCAAGGCCTGCGCGTCAACAACCGCTACTTCTATTATTGCCCACAGCAAGATCAATGATGACAAGAGTAGCTTAGGCAAAAATGGCCTTTTGCCCAAAAGATGTAGCAAAATACTCATGTTCTGAAACTATCTAACAAAATACTCTTGTTTTAAAACTCGATTTTCTAAAAATCGAGTTATAGGCAATCAAACTTTAAAAAATAATAATAATAAAAATAAAAATAAAATAAAAAAATAAAAAATTTATGGAAAACTCGAGTTCCATTCAAGGAACTCGAGTTCATGGAACTCAAGTTCCATGTGAATTTTTTCAAATAACTCGATTTTCATCAAAATCAAGTTTCACATTGAAACTCGATTTTTAGAAAAATCGAGTTTCAAAACAGGAGAATTTTGCTAGATAATTTCAGAACAGGGGCATTTTGCTACATCTTTTGGGCGAAATGGGCAAATGCCCATTTTGGCCGAGTAGCTTATGCCAGTAATTGCCAATGGCAAGAGTCTCTTGTGCATGACACATTTTTGTACTGGATTAAGTAACTTTGTTTATAGGCTCATGGTCTTTTTTACAGGATATGCTCAGACCCTGTTACTTTTAAAGGCATTGGGAAGAAAGACCCAAGTCAATGCCAGGTCTATATGCAAGCTTAGTTGCTTCGGACACACGCATAAAGACTTGTACAAGACTTATCAAAAAAAAAAAAAAAGACTTGTAAAAGTATCTTTATGCGTGTGTATACAAGACTTGTACAAGTCTTTAGGCTTGACAACCTTTCCATCGAATTATAAAGTTCACTTTGTACTGTGCTTGGCTGCTGCTGGGAAAAGGTAAAGAAAAGAATAAGGAAAGTAAAGAAAGAGAAAAGAAATTCCCTTGCATATGTTTGGAAATAAGGAGTGAAAAAGAAGAAGAAAATGTGTAACAATTCCTAAGTAACCGCCAACATTTTTTTCTCCAATTATTGCATCAATAGCCATTAGCCACTAAGATTTTTTTTTTTTTGGTCTTAGACCCAATGTATCCCAAAGCTTTCAACTTAAGGACTAATCACTGTCGTGACGAGTGGGCCAGGCTCTTTCACCTCCATTCAAGACAGCTACTTTGAGACTGAGTGCCCAACCACTCAGCCAACCCCACTGGGTTTAGCCACTAAGATTTGATTGCTTAGATAAGGAGGTTATGTATCAATATAAATATGGAGCTCTTTTACAAATCGGATAGATGTATTCAGTATTGGATGGCTAATCTCTCCATTACACATTTCTTTTCATTTCTGTCCAAATTGGACGTATTAGAAAAGGTGGTCCAAATTGAACTTTTTTTCCTACTAACAAATATAAAATTTAGGACGATGACCTTTTGTCTTACAACTTTGTCACAACTCTGATATGATAAATTGTGAATAGTGAATAAAAATAGTAGGTCCATGTAAAAGTAATATACAATGGAACTCCAACCTTCCTTTCATTTCTTTTACAGCTTTACCCTCTCTCCTCTGTCAGCCATTCCAAACACAGAGTAAGTTTAGAAACATGACAAATTTTATAATTTTTTTTTTCACAATTGTTAGAGTGAGAAGCTGTAATTGGTGTATAATAAAATAATATCAATAAAGTTTTTATATAAAAGTGATATTGAACTAATCATAACTATCACCTTCGAATTTGTGAATAAAATCATGAAATCTACGTGTATCTACTATTCAAAATTGTCGTGGCTTTATACTTGCTGATTCTTGAATTTATTTCTTCTTCTTCTTCTTTTCTTTTTTTAGAAATTTTTTTATTCAATACCAAAAAAAAAAAAAAAAAAAACCTATACAAAGTAAGGAGTACTAGCATCCTTCCTTAAGGGCTTGTTTGGATTGAGAGGGGAGAGAAAGAGAGTGGAGGAGAATAAAGTAAAGTTGGCTAAAAATAGGCTAATTTGGAGTTAATTTTACTCTACTCTCCCTCCCTCCCCCTCAATCTAAACAGACCATAAGCATTTTATTAACAAAACAAGGTGGGAAGCTACCCCCACTCGGAATGAAATTAAGAAGACGTCAAGAATATTGAAAGAATATAGTATTAGCAATATAGATACATTGTACCATCACTCTTCAAATATATCAATATAACAAAGATATCTGAAATGTTCTTATATACAAAGGCGTAAGAAGAGAATAAACTAATTTATTCTAATTTTGTTGTTAAATATTTTAAATAAAATTTCAAATCCATTTTGATTTTTCCACCCCTCTATGGCAGGTTCAATTCTGTATTCCCCTAAAAGATTAGAAATTATTCAAGGCATGTTTGGTCGACGGTCATAAACACTGTAATGTAATAGTTATTTCTATAGTTTAGCTATTACATTACATGTAATTTAGTTATTTTTTATTACAAGTAATAGTCATTCATTATGAATAGTTATTCTTTAAAATAAAAATATATTATTTATCTCTAAAAGAGTTGTAATAGTTATTCTTTAGTAGGTGTAATAATTTTTCAATCTAATATATTTCCAACTATACAAAAAAATTTTATGCACATAAGCCCAAAAATGGTTGCGATGACTAAATAGATGGCCAAAATAAGGATATACCCCTTTTAGCCAAACTTTCCAGTAAAATGCCCTCTATCTGAAATTATTTAGGGATATGACCCTATTTTAAACTCGATTTTCCAAAAATCGAGTTATATGCAATCAAACTTATAAAAAAAAAAAAAAAAAAAAAAAAAAAAAAAAAAAAAAAAAAAATGCATAGAACTCGAGTTTCTTGCAAATTTGTGCATATTACTCGATTTTTGGCAAATCGAGTTTTTCATTTAAACTCAATTTTCTAAAAATCGAGTTTCAAAACAAGAACATATCCCTAAATAGTTTCAAACAGAAGGCATTTTGCTGGAAAGTTTGGCTGAAAGGGATAAAACCCAATTTTGGCCCTAAATAGAGATGGCAACTGAATTAATCATTACTATAACTCATGTACAAGGAATGGCTCAACAGAGCAGAATCCACCATAGAAACACAGTTGGGGTAGACTTCGTTACTCATCTTTACATGAGAGTTTGTGAGAAGCTTCAGCATGTGCTTCCTCCAACTTCATTAAGAGATCCCTCATGAAAGGCGTGTTTGTGCCATGAGTAATTCTTAGTATATCCATTGCCTTGGTCACTGATTTTATTGCATCCTCTGTATCTCCCAGAAACCTGTTACATTAATGAAAATTTCAAAAATAATAATTGAGTAACACGGTTTATAAGGAAAAATCCAATTGCGGTGGAAACTGTTGTGAAGATGTTTTTTCATAGCAAGAGGGGTGCAGATAAATCCCCCCCATAAGCATGTGGTCCAGACTAATTTAAAAGCAACTTCAACATATCCAAACTGGTTTGCTTTAGTGTTACGATGCCTTTGGTAGTCATAATCTGTAACAAATTGGGAAAATTCTGCTACACACTACTTAGAGTCTGTTTAGATACCGCTTATTGCTGAAAATTGAAAACACTGTAACAAAATATGTGAATAATGCCGTGGGACCGAGTTTTAAAGAAAAATTTGCTAAAATCCGTACTTGCGAGTCTCGTGAACAGTGCATGGGACCCACACAAAAAACGCTAGGCGCAGAAAACTTTCATTTCAATGCAATCCAAACATAGGTTTATGCACACATAGGACCCACACTCCCCAAAAACAAGGGAAATCTTGACTTCAAAGTGCCTTGAAGTCACGATTTCAAATTTTGAAATTGTGACTTGAAGTCATGATTTCTCTTGTTTTTGGGGAGTGTGTACTGTGTGCATGTGTGTGTGTGTGTCCTAGACACTTCCTGTAACAAATTATAGATGTAAAGAAGGAAATGGGATGGGGAAAGAACATTAGAAGATAGGTAGATGAAATGTCCAAGATAAATTGCTTCACAACTCGAGGCAGAATTGCACCGTCAACTAATAAACTCACAAAGTGCCTAAAGTAACAATTGGTCCTATTTTAAGGGACCTACTTTTTGTGCACATACGAATACCATACATGCATCACATCTGTAAAACCCTCATAAACCTCTACACTGAGTGAAACTCCTGGCCTCATATGGTCACATCCAAGTTTCACAATATAACCTGCTTAAAATACTAAGCTTTAACGACCAAAAATCTTAACCTTTAATACTAATCATTTATAGAACCATGATGGCAATCAAGAGTATTTATTACATCCCTCTCTCCTCCTACAAAAATATACATTGTCCTGAGAGCAAGGACAAAACCTGACATGATTAATCAATAGAAATCTCCAGTTCAAATTTTGGACAGATTATATAAAAGTCTGAAGAATGTGAAAAACAAATTTTTTTTTTTTTTTTTGATAAGTGAAAAAACAAAATTTGTTAAACATATGGTTCCCATGTCAACTAAAAATTCATAAAAAGTGTTCAATTTATGGGAGACACGTGACTAACTGTACAATCATGGCACTGCAACACATTCACTCTGTAACCAAAATCAGAAAAGTAGTGAGGCAAGTGAAGACTAAACCAAATACTACTACGCCTCCTTTATAGGAACCAATGACTCCAACCAAATTCTATCATAGTTTCAAGAATATTCTTTGACTAGGGGTTTTCTATGGAGTCTACAAGTTCTAAAATGTAGCACCTCCGTCCGTAAACAGGCATAATTATAAGTTTCCATAATATAAACTTAAAATCCCCCAGCAATAGCTACTAAATACCATGAGGTCATGTGGTTTTCTTATTCATGCCTTATTCTATACGGCAATAGTTTCCACCATTTTGAGTAATAAGTTTCAAATACCTAGGAACAAACTTCGAACAGAACACCACAGCTTCTGTCTTTGTTATGAAACATTTGTTGTGAGGAATCAGTTAGAGCATTTTGAACAATAATCAATGAAAGAATCTGTTCAGAATGGAAGTAACAACTAACAAATCTAAGCAAAGGATTCTAACCATTCAAGCTTTCCACAGGTATAATATTGTAGTCCAAGCAAGGGATGGAACCCTGGATATACTCCTGCAGTGAAACAGAGCCAAATATGGGATGTCAGCAGCAACAATAAGTGGAATTCATAACTTGTCCCCACCCAAAAGAAAAAGGAAAAAGAAAGGAAAAACAAGAAAGAAGAATTATGTGGGCTTCATGAACATGAATTGCATAGTACAAGCAGGCATGAGGCATTTTATATTTTGATTTAAATAAAGATGCATCCCAATTTGGAAATAATTTAATTAAGATGAATTTTGTGCCATTTCCTACTCTTTTTTTTTTTTTGATAATAAAAGTTTTGAAATGCAGAAGCACTGTACTACAGTTGACAGAAAAGTTTTGAATTCCTTCCCAAATTGGTTACTGGAATATAATATTTCGATGTACCGTTTCGGGATTACCATTATATATGTAAATTATATACTAAGTTAGTACTTCATATTTAATATCATCTTATTAACCAACTTACTCATAAAAGCTAAACATTAAAAAAAAAAAAAAATACAAGAGATCATAAAATATAATAGATAATTAAACAAACCAGAGGCTCATAAAAATCTATTAAATAATTAAATATACTAAAATTATATAAAATCTCATACACACACATATATATATATATGAAAAAACATCTCATACATAATTAAACTAACCAAAAAAATTCATAAAATCTCCTAAAAGTGGGCTTTCTTCTTAAAAAATTATAAGAAAGCCACAAAATTAATTTTGATCCAGAATGCATGCTCCGCCTGAAATTCCGGAATTTCAATGGAATGGCCAGTACAGACCAGTATAGGGTGAAATTTTGACAGAGAGGGAATAGAGGTTTAGTGCACCGGTTTACAGACTGAAATGGAATATTCCGGCCAAAATGGAACAAAATTTAAAACATCGGTTGACAGGATCTTATCAATAACTAAAAAAGAAATTTAAAGAACTTCAAGGTTTTAGACTTCTAGTATAGAATGTTACAAGACTTCATTATTGTAAACTAATCATGTTTTCGAATATATAGTAGAATTTCAAAACTTGGGTAGAAACTGTCATAGATGTGTAAGCTTGAATTCAGAATTTCAGTAACAGATTAAAGCCATCAGGAAAGGTGATTAAACTCCAGGTTTTTGAAAAGTAAGTAGAAAGTATTATTGAAAATTATATTTACTTCATGTTCACGATGATGAACACAAAGTATCTAACAAAATTACAAAGATACAACAAAAAAGCTAAGAGAACTATGAAACTCAATAACAGAAGTACAATGTGTAAAGCCCCAAACCCAAGACCACTCAAACAAGGATCAATGAAGATTTCAAATGAAACCAATGAAAAAATATTAAGAAATCAGCCTTCATGAGAGGATATTCACTGTGGAATCCTTTATCATATTCATAGCATTATTCATGTTTTTGGAGATCCACTCAAATCATTTCAATCTTCAACCTTTATCCAAAATATATATTTATACAACCTTTGGGAGAATATGAGATCAGAGAAATTTTTTGTCTAGGTTTGTTGTTTGTTCATGTTTTTTTCCCCTTCTTCTTCTGTTTGTTTATTTAGAAATTTTTCATCAATGTCACTAAAGTTCTGGCGTGCATCATAGCCTTCTTTCTCATTCCACATTGTTATCTCATAATGTCAGTAGTTGAGCTGATTTCAATATACATAATTAAGCTTTGTGCTTCCTTCAACATCTAAAAATTTCTGTTTGCAAGTAATCCCAAACTTATTTCTTTTAAAAAATTCAACGCCAGTTACAAAGCACTATTATCAGATGTCCATATATCGCAAAAATCAAACACATTCTTACTGTTTTTTGAAAGAAAGAGAAATCTATGATAGGTCATGCATAGTATTTCAGTTGAACCCTGAAGCTCCAAAGTACTCTACAACAACTAGAATAGCAGAGGACTTAATATATCTCCTGCTGCAAATTCAAGTCAAAATATGGCATACTTTGATATACTGGAATGGTCAATTTGCAATATGCGAGAGCTTCTCTCCAATTTTGCAGCTCCAACAAAATCTTGAAAAACAAATAAAAGAAAAAAGTAAGATTTTGTTTTACTATTGAGTTTGGTGTTCCCATGAGAATGGATTCATTTCATTTGGTTTAATAGGCATTTAGAGGCACAATCCATGCTTCAGAATTAGAGGTATTGCAAAGTAAAAAAGTGTTAGGAAAAATTTGGGAGTCATCATACAAAGTAAGAAGAAAATATTCAAAAAGAAAACATTGCAAGCTTTAGTAACATATTACAAGGAATGGAGTCATGGGCTCATATCTGCTCCTCAAAAAATCAGTAAGGAATTACTTCCAATGCTATTTTAAGCAGAGTACTATACAGATCTACTCCAATAGGATGTAGAATAATCTCAAACCTTTAATCACCCCCCCCCCCCCCCAAATTACAGGGTTGAGGCCTGCTAGTTCTAGTTTTAATTTCTCATTAATGCACTCTTCATGTAATTGCTAGTTTGCCCAAATCTAAAAGTAAGGTTTAGCAAGTAAAGAATTCATGTATCTGTACCTAAAGGACCCAAACAAGATCCGGTTTTTCATCCAAAATTTAAAGAAAGCTCCAGTAGCATTTGACTAAGTAGAAGATATGCCAATAGGATTGAGCTCCATATAACTTAAAAACAAGAAAAGAATTTGAAAAAGAAAAAAAAAAAAAAAAGGATAAAATGCACTAGCACCCCTAGTGATTTCTTGCAATTTTATTTACATCCCTGGGTTTCTAATTTTTCTAATTACACTGCTGTGGTATCCAATTATTCTAATCAATTACTGTCTCCCACTTCCTGTCAAAATCATTAACAAAAATTAGTCAAATGAGATGCATGTGACCTCACACACTCTCCTTATAATCACACCCCCCATGGTACCCAATTATTCTCATGTGATCAATTTCTTCAATGATTTATAGCCAGAAGGGCTGGAAGTACTTGATTAGAAAAATTTGGTGCCACAAGAGTGATATAGCCTTATAGGAAAAAAGGAAATTAGTAAGTGTCAAAAAAACTATAATAAACCCATTTGGGCGTAGGTGTATTTCACCCTTAAAAATGAATGAAACATAAAAGAAAATAAAAGCTAAATAATCTACCTTTAAAACCTTTTCTCGAGTTTGCATCAAACTTATTGAGAAAGGATGGCACAGTTTCCCTTGGAGCTTCTCAATTGTCTGATGCATGGAAACAGCTTCCAGTTGATCTAAAGCTCAGTCAAAGACAAGTTCATGCTCAATAGGGTAACAAATTTATATAAGTTGAACTATTTAAATCGTGCCAGTGGAAAGGATATTGTAGATTAATTAAACATAGAATCATGCTGTCAAATTGCCACTAATGAATTCTCAGCACAAACAATCTAGAAGGATACTGCCAGATGACAAAGACATAAGAGCCTTTTCTGACATTGATTTTACTTCACTTGCAATCTTTCTTATCTCTTCCTTGTCCCTAACACGTCCACATTGTTGACATATAAACCCTTTGTCATCTGCATTCCAAATAGCAAAAGACAAAAATAGTAACTCTGGCCTACTAACTGACCATTACTTTGTAATAAATGACTGATTACAGCTAATCACAAACCAGAGCTGCGGAGTAGAAAACCATTGCATCCTTCATCCTTGCACCTATAACCTTCCAGAACTGCACTTTCTTGGATATCATCAGACTGACCCTTCAATGGAGAACTAGCTTAATTAACCAGCAGCATATCTAGGTTTCCAATATTATATAAAATGCTACTAGTTTAACAAGGAAAAACAAATCCTAAAAAGCATAATGTAGCAAGTACCAGTTTTATGCAGCGGGGACATGTGCAAGTAAAAAGGTACTGTTCTTTGAGAGCCTTTTGCCGAGTCATAGTGCTTCCAGTAGTGTCGATGTAACTAATCAAGACCTTACAAAATACAACCATATAAACAGTATTTACACTTGACTTGAAGAAAAAGGTTGTTAGAATTATAGTTAAGTAATTAAATTCATCATTTCCTAATAGCTTAAACTTTTGGGACAATCGGTAATTTAACATGGTATCAGAGCAAGAGATCTTGAGTTCGATCCCTGGCTTTACTCTACCTCCCATTTAAAATGTTAAAAATCTCATGTGTTGGGCCCTCACTTATTAAGAGGAAGTTTAGGCCCACACGTGAGGGGGAGTGTTAGAATTATGGTTAAATAATTAAATTCATCATTTCCTAACATCTTAAACTTTTGGGATAATCAGTAATTTAACAAAGGCTATGAGATAACTTCAGACCCTCTAAATCAATTTTAATTAACAGCAAAGAGTTTTAGACAACATTCTAATGGATTATGAGATAGTAACTTACTTAGAAGAGATAAGTAGAAAAGACATATAACAGTGGTGGGAGTGGTTTTTGCGAATGGAGAATTGAAAGAACCATTCTATCATCACTAGATTACACAACTAAGTTACTCTGGTAATAAACATTCATTTTATTTGATAGGATGAATTGCTCAGGGACACTATCGCTCTCAAGGATGCCCTATTGAGGGGGGACCTATTCACCTTCCTCAATTACAAGCATGAAGTCTTTGATATGGTCAAGGCATATCAGAAAGGAAAATGAGGGTAGTCCAAGCTTCAGAGGCAATGTAAAACAAAGGGCAATCAAAAATAACAAACAATGATCTTATAAAGATTACCATGAAATTATACTGTGTTTGAAACACTTTTTACAGGTGAAAACATGGGCGATAACCAGAAACCTGGGCCCTTCATTTAGGGAGTAAGAAGAAGCGCATAAGTTGATGTAATAGGTTCAGCCTTAGAAAAATGATTTACCAGGTATGATCCAGATCACAGAGACAGCTTTTTTTCTTTGGCTGAGACAAGTTAATATTATGTTTGGGAGTTGAAGGGAGAGGGAATAATTATCTCCTTTTCTATTTGGATGTTTAATAAAAAATAGGTTGAGAGACAGAGTGAGGGAAGTAAGCATTCCTCTCTTTGGTTGTGGTGTAAAGGAGAGAAAGGATAAGGTATTATGCAAACTGAGTATGCAATAAATAAATGATAAGAGTTCAGTAATACACTGTAGATTTTTTAATAAATTGGGAAATATAGAAAATTCATAAAGTTTGTATCCACTCATGTTAAATTCTGCTGAAGGAACTGAAAAAAGGGGCTTGAAGGGCTACAGTAACCATCAATATCCCTCAAATCCTCTCCCCCTCCCACAAAAAATACATCCAAACAGGGAGAAGAGCAACCCCCAACCCTTTTCCCCTCCCCTTTCCTTCCCAATGCCTCCATCTAAGCATTTATATGTCCATAATTGCATTGCATATGTAGAAAAAGTGGGAAGCCATGTACTACAACTGCTTCACAGTATTTTCCTAACATTAATCTTGAATCAAGAAGCAATTTCCAAGCCTTGAATGGATTCTTGAATCCTGAATTCTCACTACAGTGCCAAAACCACTTTGCCCCAGCAGTATCTCTTTTTGTCCTTTCACATTCATATTATAAGAGAAAAGAAATGGTCCTTTAAAAAATCAAAATACAAAAATACACACATACGTGTAAGTACTGCAGATTGAAGTCAAAGGGCAGACTAAATTCATTAGGGTGTAGATCCAATTAAGCAACATAACGTATAGAACAGACCAGGAACATGAAGGAAATGAAATTTGGAAAGAAAGCAAATTCTCAGCTCAAACTCTGGTCAATCATGAGTACGTATTTTTAGAGATTAAGTTGTTACATGTAGGTAAGAAGTATGACTCAGGTTTATTACCACTACAGTCTGCAATATATCATAACATGTCAAATATTTAATACATTTTTTTAAAGCTAAAAGACATAAAATCCAACAATTTTTAAAAGAGCATATATTACCTCAGCTCCTTGGGGTATATGCTGCACAGCACGTATCACAGCCAACCTTCCCTCAAACACCAAAACAGAATTGGGCAAGCAGCTACAGTGCCAGAAGCATTTAGCAGAGTAACCTCAACATGATGAAATTCAGAAGAAATCAATTCACTAAAGTAGTTACCTGTGGTTAATAATGGAAATGACAGGGTACAGTCCAGTCCCCAGGGGAATTAGTTCACTATCGCAAATGGTATGTGCATTGCATGCAAACTGCGTTGGATCAAAAGTATCGTAATTCATCAGAAAATCAATCTTCCCTGTGGAGACGAATTTTATTCAGAAATCAGTGTGTTAAACAAAAATTTGGTCCCATGAAAAAGATTTTGAAAAATCAATAGCTAATGCAATTTTGCAGTTGAATATTGATATAAAAGAAAAAAAAAAATCTGTTTATTTAATTAGAACATTCCCTCTTATTTAACACAAATGGTTGTAGTACCCATCACGTCCACAGTACAATTTGAATAACGCCAAAGAAAAACTTAATAGGAGCCTTAAGGCCTCAAAGTTATTATTCTTAACTGCAATAGAAAATTACTAAGATATTCAATTTAAAACTATTTATCTTGAAGACCTTGGAAAAGTTTTCTACAATCTCTTTTATGTTGATGTCAGGCTGCTGAAGTATGAAGTTGACAAGGTTAGCCATCTGAGCATACAGTACCAGTTGCTTCTCATCAATGTCAGGCATGTCTTCATAGAAGGTTAAACAAAACAATTACCTGGAAAATATAACAATTGAAAGAAACTCTAAATGGAGCACATTGAAAGCAAAGAAATTATTGGGGTAGGATACGAGACACCAGTGCCTCCACCAAGTTGTAGTTGTCTGTAGCAGTAGTAGGGATGACCTAGCATTAAAAAGAAATACAATTAATTCCATGAGTTATAAAAAATTTATACAGCTTTTGAAAGAAAAACAACTTAACTATGGACTAATTTTATGTTGTACATCAATTCATAATATTTTGGGTGAATTACTCTAACCTTAACCTGTTTTCAATTCGGTCATTAAAGTTTCTCTTTTCAATTGTTTAACTTCCATTTGTTTCTAATTTATTCCTTCTATCCACCTCCGCCCAATCCGCAACATTAGTCCACCAAAAAGTCGTTTTGGAAAGTGAAATGCTAAAAATAATTGCAAGATTTGACAGAACTAAACGGAAGAACTAAATTGAAAACATATTAAAGTTGAAGGATAGAAATGAAAAAAATTTAAATTAAATTAAAGGACTGAATTGAAAACAGGTCAAAGTTAGATGGTGTAATTTGTAATTTAGCTTCTTTTTTTTTTTTTTTTTTGATAAGTAGATTTTTTAATTTAGCCTTATATTTTTCATCATTCTAATGTTTCTTCTCTCTTGATGTCTCACCTTTTATTTTCTGTTGCTGCATTTTCATACACTACCCTGTAAGTAGCTAAAACAATATTGTTGGCACTACACCAAGACCCACCAACACTGTGGGAAAAATGCTACCCATCCAACTACATAAAACATTGAGTTTAACTGTTTAAGACAGCCCTAACAGTCAGATAATACCAATCAGATAGGTTCTGCCAATGTGAGAGTAACCAATGGACAATGAGAGACAACCGTAGTCACGCTCCAAGATTAGCACTCTAGCTCAACATTGTGATGCATGTAATTTGACGAATACATTGAAAATAAAGTGAATGGGAAGCTAAAAGTAGTGTCCCAACTCCCAATTGGAGTACCCAAACTGAAGCATATAATTATAGATTGACAAAAACATTATAACTGATATATACCTTCTCACTTTGCAGTTTTCTTCGAAGGTAGAGTTTCACCATTAGATGAATGGAAGGGGTAACACATTTTCTTCTGTCTTTGTCAAGCCTTGACAGAGCTTCACATCCAAGACGATGCAACTTCCAGTCCAACTTCTGAAATTATAAAGCACAGAATCAATGAATGGAGGGGAAGTATACATAGTCCAATTGGCTATACATACTGAATGATGAATTATACATTCCTTTTCCGAGGAGTTCTAAGTCATCATAAGGGGACAAAGGGTTCCAATTTTTATCTATTTTGTCGTCATTTAAAATTTTATAAAAGAGTATTCTTGCTTCTAGCAAACACTAAAAAGGAAAGGTGATCACAACACTTCATACCTTGGCATGAAGGATCATCCCTTTTATGAAAAAAAGAATATCCAAATATGTTTCCGTATCAAGTCTAATATTTCTCCATAGGATATTTTTATGGATTAAGTACTTTGTGCCAAAGGTGGATTATTTTTTTGATAATTCAATAGTTACAATGAGGGAGGGAGGGGGTTTGAACCTTGACTGTCTCTGTTGAAAACACCAAGAAGTAGCAGTTGAGAGCTAAAAGGCTCTTGGCTGTGCCATAGGTTGATTACGATCTTACGTAATCTATACTCGAAATTTTATATACTCAAGTCAAGCCCAACATTCCAAGTAGAAAGATGGCATAGGCAAGTGAATCACAAAACATTTTACTGGATGAGATGCTGCATAACATTAACATATGTATCAAATTTACCTGGCAGGTGCTACCACAGTACCGCACAACATGACAACCCGAACACTTCTTAAGGTTACTTGCTGTGAAACACCCATCACATCTTGACTCAACTGGGGACTTGTTTGGTACACAGACATAAGGCTCTTGGCTTATAATTACTTCTCCTGAAAAGTTATAGCTGCATTAAAATAAGTTAAAAAATAAATAAATAAATAAATTATCACTAACATTATTTGAATAACTTTGTATTCTTCAAATTTGAATTTAGCTTAGCTATATTTGATTTTTCAAAGCTTCTTAATATGCATTAATTTTCAACAACTGGTAATTGGGAAAAATTGAGAGAGAGAGAGACCTGGATGGAAATCTCTGGTGGTTAAGAGGCACCTGCCTTTCTCTGGAAGATTAGAAAGAGTTAGACCATTTCCTTTCAGAGCACTCTGCAACTCCTCCATGGTTTTTCTTTCATATACATATACACACACCAGAGAGCTGTAGAAATAGAACTTGAAAGAAAGAAAGAAATTAAACCCTGAAGCTGAACCCGTGATTGTGATTGTAATAAAAAGAAACGGCGTGGAAAAAAACGACGCAAACGGGTTGACCCGAACCGACCCGGAAATTCAGGGTTCGGGCAACTGGACGGTCAAAATTATTTTTAATATTAAAAAAAAAAAAAAAAAAAACCTTTAATATTAGAGTAGGGGTCATTCCACCATACCCCTTGTTTTTTTTTAGGGTTTATGGTACCCACCTAAATCTAAACCATTAAATGAATAAAAATTTGATCTTGACCATTCATTTAATTTGGAGTAATTTAGAGTGGATACTGGCTACCGATCAAACAAGTTTTATATATACGTTTAAAAAAAAAGCAAAAAGAACCCAGTATTCACTGTGTTCTCCTTCTCAATTGGCAACTCCTCCCCTCGTAGAAAAATGTGAAAGTGGGTTCAAGACCCACTGGGTGTACGTGACTTACCAATTAAAAAAAAAAAGTCAAAACAATGAAATTACAATCATTGTAATGGCTATAAAGGCATTGTTTGACAACTAGAAGGGGAATAAATTTGCTCATAAAGTAATCAAAGGGTGTTGAAGTATAGTGAACGCCAGGTTGTCATCAAAGACCATTCATATTAAGTCTGTCACAAGACCAATGAGTTCTAGCTCAAATGGCAGGTCCTCCTCCTTGTAAGGGCAAGGTGGAGGGTAAACCCCCACCCAGATGTATAGTTATCATTTTTTTCAAATCCAAAACAACGCGAAACATTGCAATTTGAGATTCCATTTTATTCTCTTTTCCCAATACATTCTAAACAACCAAACAGAGGATACCAAAATTATGAAACGCATGCAAGATTAAATAACCATAAACAAAACGACCAATCACCAAAACGATAAATACCCATCACAACCAAACCCCGAACAAACACAAATCCTCACAAAAAATCAATAAAAAAGTGAATTTTATCAAATTCTTCTAACACAACAGAGGGGGAAAAAAAGTCAACTTGGAATGAACAAACCTCACAAATGCCATCATCAAGCAATTTGGTGAAAAAATGAAGCACAAATCAAAAAAAATTTGGGGAAATTTCAAACCAACTCTACAATACCTGAAATGGGTTTCGATCGTCGCCATGTAAAACCCTTTTCCCTGCACCGGCGAGGTCAATTAATGGTGAGGTCCTTTCTGAAAATGGAGCGAAGTCGAAGAGAGAGGAAAGAGAGCACGACCGAGAGAGAGAGGGAACGTAGTGCTGGGGTTTATGCCCTAAAATCCAATTTATTGGCATGTCATAAATAATTAAATTGTTTAATTATGTGAAACTATCTATAAATGAACTAATGAGACATTATCTTAGTCCATGAGATGCATATTATGTGATTTATGTGAAAAGTCACAGAAGATATAGATCACAAGTTCTTTGTAAACTCAAAATTTTAGTTCGTAGTCGGTGATGAAATTGAGCGTTTCATTTGCGAAGACTATAATATATCAACTAAGATGATTTGTCTTGATCATGGAAGTGGAGACTTTTAGTTGGTATGTTGATATGTTTTAAGAGTTCAAACATATTGAATTGGACCGCTATGAGATTTATTATTCTCCTAACAACTGTCAAATGAATAATAAATCTCACGACTTCTATTTACATCAACTCTAAATCCTGAGAGAATAATGGACCTGATCATGAAATGTAGGTTGCTTTGATATATTAGGAGTGAGATCTATAAATCACGGTCAAAACCTCAGTATGTTGGGCAGCCGCATTTAATGTTGATGGAACATATATTCTCAAGATGGAATTCATAATCTCTTAACAGAGATATAAAATATTTCCTTGAGATAAGTTTAATGAGTTTGGTTATTCAGAGTGTTGGGCCTAACCACTTAAGTAAGGAGTTACTAAAGTATATATTTATGAAATTGGATTTCATAAATATATGATGAATAACGTAAAGCATTAAACTGGGTACTCAAGGATTAAAATGTAGTAATCTTCAAAGTGGCAGTCAACATTCATGATTTTGTATTACTACGAATATTTTAATGAAGGGGTTGCATGTATAATAAAGTCTTGGGATATAATTAATTAATAAGGCTTAGAGTGCAATTATATTCTTATAGTGGTATTAAATATAATTAATGGTAACTTTAGACTTGTCAAGAGTTGACAGAAAAGCCCAAGGCCTATTGGAGATAGAGTCTTATTTGTTCCCTTTTGGTCCCACTCCAAGCCACATAGTAGAGCCCAATTGGAATGGCCCAAAAGGCTAGTCCAATTAGATAATCAGTTGTATATAAGGAGAGAAACATACAGAATTTCATTAAATCTTTCATAAGAGAGATCACATAAGGAATGAAATACTTTGTATGTGAGTGTTGGACACTCATTTATTCTCTCATTGGAAACTGATTGAGAGACCACACTTTTTGGGCATCAAGTGGAATTGGAGTGAAGATTAAAAGTATTCCCAAGTACTTCTAGATCTTTGGTTTTGAATTTCACCGCATCAAGGTACGCTTTCTTGTTATTAAATTCTGAAACTTACATAGTACATGTTATCAATTGCGAATGAAGTAGATCCGTTAATTTTTCGCTGCGTATGTTTTATATGTGATACAAACATGTATTTTTCTAACACACAGGACAACAAATAAACAATGGATTTCTTTTGTTTGGCGAGAACAATTCCCTCGCTAGAGCTGGCGAGGAACCGCTCATGGCTTAGGGATCTGTTTCTTCTTTTGTGGTCTTGCTTAGGGTTTTGTTTAGTAATCATCGCTCTAGATAGGTTTTTGTGGATGGTTTGGACTAGAAGAATTTGAGAGATGAAACTGGAGAGAAGCGTAGACTATAGAAAAATTGAGAGAAAGGAGAAGAAAGTCAGAGATTTAAAAACTGAGAGCAGAGACTGAAAATTTTTTATTATATGAAAGTGCAACATAGTGGTACTCAATGTAAAGATGGTTAATGTGAGAGAAAATAAGACTATCAGGGAATGTGATAAAAGTGCACTAAGATGTGATGTAGGTGCTGCATAATGTGAGGATAGTACCATCAAATATGAGAAAAAAATAAGGGAATTATCGAATGTGACAAAAGTACAGTCACATGTGATGTTGGTACTACTCAATGTGAGGATGATATCATAAAATGTGAGAAAAAAAAAAAAGGAACCATCAAATGTGACAAAAGTACAGTCACATGTAATGTTGATACTGCGCAATGTGAGGCTAGTACCATAAAATGTGAGAAAAAAAATAAGAGAACCACCAAATATAACAAAAGTACAGTCACATATGATGTTGGTACTGCGCAATGTGAAGATGGTAGCATAAAATGTGAGAAAAAAAATAAGGGAACCACCGAATGTGACAAAAGTACAGTCACATGTGATATTGGTATTGCGTAATGTGAGGATGGTACCATAAAATGTGAGGAAAAAAAATAAGGAAACCATCGAATATGAAAAAAGTATAATCACATGTGATATTGGTATTGCGCAATTTGAGAATAGTACCATCAAATGTAAGAAAAAAATAAAGGAACAACTGAATGTGACAAAAATACAGTCATGTGTGATGTTGGTACTGCACAACGTGAGGATGGTACCATCAAATGTGAAAAAAATAAATGAACTACCGTATGTGACAAAAGTACAGTCACATGTGATGTTGGTACTGCGCAATATGAGGATGCTACCATCAAATGTGAGAAAAAAAGATAAGGGAACCACCGAATGTGACAAAAATACAATCACATGTGATGTTGGTACTGCACAATGTGAGGATGGTACCATCAAATGTGAGAAAAAATAAAGGAACCACCGAATGTAACAAAAGTATAGTCACATTTGATGTTGGTACTGCGCAATGTGAGGATGATACCATCAAATGTGAGAAAAAAAATAAAGGAACCACCGAATGTGACAAAAATACAGTCACATGTGATATTGATACTGCGCAATGTGAGGATGGTATCATCAAATATGAGAAAAAATAAAGGAACTACCGAATGTGACAAAAGTATAGCTATATGTGATATTGGTACTGTGCAATGTGAGGATGGTACCATCAAATGTGAGAAAAAAAATAGGGGAATCACCGAATGTGACAAAAGTTCAGTCATATGTGATGTTGGTACTGCACAATGTGAGGATGATACCATCAAATGTGACAAAAGTACAGTTACATGTGATATTAGTACTACACAATGTGAGAATGGTACCATCAAATGTGATGTTTTGGTAATCTGGTATAGCAGATTGCCTACTAATGGATACCGTACCCAAAAAAAAAAAGGAGGTACGCTAGAATTACCCTACATCAAGTATACAGACGGTATAATTTGGCATCTCTTAAAAAGTAGGTTTCAAGAATTAAGCATAAAAATGCGAGAACGGAGAAAAAACAATACGAGTATGTTACGAGTATGTTATATTTGTTTTTTAAAAAATCATAACAAAAATACGTAAACATTTACCATATAATTTTTTTAGATAAATACAATCATCTTTGTATCATAATTTTTTAACTCCTATCAAGTATGATTTAATCTTTAGAACATACAAATAAAATTTAAATTTTTTGAGAACAATGCCGTAGAAATTACAAATTTTATTACTATATAAATTATATAAATTAATGTCATGATGTGTCACTAATTATAGAAAGTAATTCAAACACTCATTATTATTTTGATAAAACGACACCAATTACGTTTATTGTCTCATCAATTATTAAGTTTTTGTACTAGGAGTAGTGCTATGTCCACGATAGACTTGGCACCAGGAACAATGACACAGACTTGGGATATGTGTTTTGTTAGGTTTATATTTTAAATATATTAAACATGACTCTTAGACTTATTTAGTGTTTGACATGTATTCGTTTTATTGAGATTTTTTAATATTTTATATTTCTTATTTGACGCAACAACCAACAAGTTTCAATAAAAAGTTAGTTTTTTGTTTTTTTTTTTTAACAATCCGAAAGTAACGAGCCAATTTTTACATTGTCCGTATTTAACTTTTGTTGTACGTTAAACTTAAAGTAACGAGTTTAGTTATGTAACTTGGCAAACAGTATGTAAGACGTGAGTAATTTCGATTTTAACGGACATACGCGGACTGTTCGTGTCCTTTACGCATATTTACTAACTTACTTAAGACAAAATAAATAAATAAATAAATATATTGGTTAAGTTAATAGCATTGACTTGGGCAACTATGGAATTCAGGGTTTGCAGCTCAATCCCAATCGCTGGAAGAATTCTTCACAATCCTTCATAATGAATTCTTAGGAGCAGCGACACGTTATACAAATGTTGCAAGAGAAGAACTTCTGGCCATGAAATGCTGTTCATTTGAAAGAAAAGATCTAGAAAGACATTTTGATAGAATGTCAAGGCGATTTTATACTATCAATGGCATGAATGATGTAAATATCAAGTGCACTTTCTTCAACTCCCCTTCCAGAACCATAGGGAGATGAAACCCTTAGAATGATGAAAATCCAAAGAATAACTTTGCAACAAGCCTTCTTAGGAGAGATCTATCAACATATGCTCATTGCCCTTGAGAAGCTCTCCAATCAAAGAAAATTTCTTTCAGAAATGGAAAAGGTTCATAACAAACTCAAGGACAGTTGCCAAAGAAAAGATTTACAGATAAAATGTAGTGAGAAAGGCCGTGACTGTTTGGTGAAAAAAAGAAGTCACTTCAAGAAGTATCCTTTGAGAAAGAAATACCATGCATAACCAAAAAAGAGAATTTTCAGGAAAATAAAATGGAAATTCCTCAGAAGAAAGCAATTCAAAGGAAAGACTTCAAAAGTCTGTTTCATGTGCAAAAAGCCAGTCCACTTTGCCAAAAACTGCCCAATAAAAGAAAAGGCAACAAAGCTTCTTGAACAAGCCCAGATTCCTGTAGAAGACACTCCCTTCTCTAATGTAGAATCATTCTTTTCACTTGATGATGAATACTCTCTCCAAGCTCTAGTAGTCATGGAATATTCTACAACAGAAGAAGACTTAGATTCACTTAGTTCAGACATCTTAGACCCAGAAATTCAAACCATCTATACTTCCCAGCCTATTGTAACCCCCTTAACCAGTCCTACTCCCATAGCCCAAGTACATGTCCTTCTTGACACTTATTCTAGACTCATTCCAATTATAGCCCTTTTTGACACTAGAGCTACAACAGCAATTCTCCATCCCAAAATCTTAAGCAAGTGATCCAGAAGTAGATCTCCTTGGAGAATCCTCTGGGAAATTTTTGGGCAGTTTCCAAGGGTTTTCATGTGGCCATTGTTGCCTATAGGCTTCTGCAGTACTTGGGCCTGTTTCACATAGAGTTCCTATATTAAGAGCTTCCGTCCTTTTGAGAGCTTTCTGACAACATAACTAGGAGGGGTCCATATGCCCATGGAGGGAGTCATCTGGATTAGTGGGCCAATGAACTTCTGGCGGGTGAAAGATTTCTTCTGCCTAGATGTCATTTTTCTAGTTGAGCTTGACAATCATTGATCCTGCAGTGATTTTGTGTCCAAATCTTGGATGATCAGTAGTAGGATATTGCTTCCAATTTCCATTATGAGCATCATTTTTCAAAATTTCAAACCAGAATTTTTGAAAATATTTGTTTTCATTGGGGAAGAGAAGCCTGTAAAATCCTGGTTCAAAATGAACACATAAGTAATACTCATTAAGTAAGTATCACATGTAAAGATAATGTAATACTGTCCAGTTGGCTATCCAAAAAGCAAAAGAGGTTTTCCATGGCTGGTCTAGGTCAGGATAAAGGGCAAGAAAATGGTTGTGGTGTTGTTTAAGGTAATCATGGAGAACTTTGATGATTTTTTTGGATCTAGCTTCAAGGGTCAGGGTTTTTATCTGGTCTTTTATTTCGGGGGGAAGGCTTTCTATAATATTGAATAGAATGGAGAATTAAATATAACAAACTGACTGATATTATTAAATTGAACAATGTTTTAACATATGACATAAGGATTTTACATATCATAGGGGAAATGTTTCGGAGGTTGATTTATGCCTCTTCTTAACAATGCATGCTCCTTTTATAGCCTACAGAATTCAAACAAGATTCAAATACAGTTTTGGCCGTCTACACAGTGGGTGGTAAGGGCTTGGTTGCTGGTGGACAAATGTCTACGAAGTACAGCAAGGCCTTTTGAGCAAAATAAAATCTTCTGACGGTTGTGGATAAAGTTGATAGGTAGGGGCTGCTTCAAGACGTTTTTGGGACTTTTTTTTTTTTTTTTTGAAAACTCTTAGTTCCACCCGTCTCTTCCTTGGAACCATTCTTCGTCGACGTTAGCATTTGGGTCATGGTTATCATAATAGGAGTCATGGTGGTCAACTAAAGGATTGGGCAGTTCCCAAGGGTCTTCATGTGGCCATTATTGCCTATAGGCTTCTAGAGTACTTGGGCCTGTTTCACGTACAATTCCTTTGTGTGTGTGTGTCTATATATATATAAAAGATTATGGATAAAATCAATTTCACGTCTAAGAGTAATTATCAGGTACTTATGGATAAGGGTGAAGTGAAATTGGGTGTATATGTTGGATTATTAAACTACTGCAAGTGAAACTCTTAATTAAACTGAGGTCATATAGAGGCACTTATTAGTTAAACTGATAAGAATGTATTTAAAAATTTAAACGAAATTCTTATAAAAAAATAAATTTATAAAAATTATACAAAAATGAGTAACAAATCTACTCATATGCAAAATACTCAGGCATTATTGAAAATTTAATCAATTATATAAATATTTAGTAAAATCTATAGAGCTAGCTGTTGATGGATTTGATTTGGAAAAAATATTTATATATATATATATGGATTTTTAGAAAATAAGTCAATTCAAGCTCATGCTTAGACTTGATTTTTAAATAAGTCAAACTTAAATATGATAATGTGTTTCTAAACAAAGTCAAAAGAATGGGCAGAACTTAGGTACAATACTTAGGTGTTGTTCCTTAGGTTATTCTCTTAAAATTCAACCATGTGGTTACTTAACTAAAAATACACTTCCATCCCATAAGAAAAAAGCCACCTAGCTAAATTTTAAGAAGGGAACCTAAAGAACAATATCTAAGATATTGTATCTAAGTTTTGTCCCAAAAGAATAAGCTTCAATTTAAGTATATATAATATTATATGTTGTAAAAATATAGTTATATAGTTTGTGTCTTGTAATTGGATTGTGTAAGTTTGTAAATAAGTTCATAAAATTTTAAATTATTTTTTGTAATCAATTGATGATAGAAATAGTTCATTTTGTAATAAAAGTTATATATAATTTTTAATAATTAAAGGTTTGTGAATATAATCTTTATAAGTTCATAAATGTAAATCATTCTATCTAATTATTTCAAATAATCTAATCTTAATTATAATATAGTTATTAATTATTAGCACATATTCCCTTAAAAAAACAATTATTAGCACATATTTGTGAAAGACTAAAATTTATAATCTTAGTGTTTATTATATTTGGGAAAATTAAATTAAATTTGAACACATAATCCAACTCGGTGATGATCACAAGCTTGAATTGGGTTCAAAATAAATTAAGTGAAAAAAATCATAAACTTTTAATACTTGCCTTAGGTCAACTTGTTTACAACTGTTTTATGAGAGAGTTCTTCTACGGTCACAAGAAGATCTTACAACATATTCACAAGAAATTAAAATATTAGCTCACCATAAATCAACATTAAATAAAATAAAATATTTACATGGATTCACACAATTCAAACAAGGTGGTTGTGTAATATTGTGAGAGTTTGTTGTACCCATAGATTCCATATGATAAGTACATTTAGATGGAGATTTGATTATCATCTTTTATTGAAATTATTTATTTATTTATTTATTTTAATAATTCAATGGTTATAATAGAGGAGAGAGAAAGGAGAATTTAAATCATGAACGTCTCTATTGAAAAAACCATAAAATACCAATTGAGCTAAGACTCTTGACTTTACAAAACTTATATTTCATGTTTCAAATCATGCGTAAGTTGAAAAATTATAACTTAAATTGGTCTTAACTCATAAGTCCATACTAGTGGACCCTTAAAAAAGGTTGAACTTACTACATTAATGGTCTATTAAAAAGGTTGAACTCTCAAATAAAAGAACAAAATCTTAACTAAAATTAGATATGATCTTTTGACCATTTAGAAGGCTTGCTTAGGTTTTTTTCTTGGTTCTATCTTTTAATCTTGCACGCGAAGCATAGTCACATTCCTTAATCTCTTCTAAATCAATTTTATCGAGAGAGAAATTTATTTGAATAAAAAATAATATTATTTAGTAATTTACAAATTTTCAGAACAGATTTTGGGAGGCTTTACAATCTCAAAGACCAGAGCTATATGCATTGATTATGATGCATATCCTATCACTGATATTACTGAACCCTTATAAATCTGAAATCAAACTAAGAATATGCATCATGTACCATGGTTACAACTTACAACTTACAAGTTCGATCTCACTCTCTCACTCTTTTTCTTTTTTTTTTCTTTTTTGGGTTTAAAAAGAAATAAAAACTTTTTGCAAGTTAGATATTACCTATATTGATTTTGTTGGTAGTCTATTGCCCAATCACATTATTAACATGTTAAACAGGTGGTGTCAGTCAAAACACGGTTTATATGTGTAGACCACATGTTCTTGATTAGTGCATTTTTTATTGGCTATGTTGAAATTAAATTTGCAGTTAACACTTTATATGAAAAATACTACTACTTTGTTTTAAATATTCGGTTACCCAACCAAACGGGCAAGATCTTAAAAGACAAATAACTGAAAGCCACGAAGGTGCTAGAAGCCTACAACTTGCCCACTGCACGATTATTCGGCGTCTCCTTGTAAGGTTGCAGAGCAATGTACCTGTCATTCTCAAAAGAGATAATTTATAAAGCTATAGGTTAGTTTTTAATTTTCTATTATAAGAAAAGGCACCTTTTGACTCTTTTTACCTATAAAAAAACAGTGGGTTATAAAAAACAAAAATAGGAGCGGACATGGAAAAGTCTGATAATACTGATTTTGTCAAAGATTAGATAATGTTTTTGTGCTATGGTGAGAGAGAATGAGATCAATGAGTGAGTGTATGATTTTTTTTTTCTCTGAAGTAACCAGTGTCTATAGCTCTGGCCTTTGATTTGAAAAATTCAAGAATCCAATGTTATTGAATATAAGTAATGGAGAAAAAAATGGTAGATCTATGTGAAAATAATAAATAACATTGCAGTCTGTCTTATAAAATAACTCGATTTGATTTTGTCACCTAATATTTTTCTTGTGCTATATTTGTTTTCTCTGAAATAATCTGGCCTTGGATTTGAAAAATTCTAGAATCACAAGCTATTCATTTTGCTTGTTCATTTTCCCAACTATCTAATATGGCTAATTGTGAGAGGTGAAGAAAAGTAGTAAATCACAGCTTGTCACATAGAATAGTTGTAAAAATGAACTTGGTGGAATAGATTGTGAGATAACCCAGAACAAAAATTTACCTGAAACAAGTTAAATAAATCAGTTTACACGACACATTGCCTGATCCTAAAGGATGGCCAGTGGGAATGGGACCATAACTAGTTGAACTGTAGGCTATGTACAGTGTATCTTTAATTTCTTGGTGCCGAGGGACCATTCAGTTTGCTAATTTATGGACCACAGTTCATGTCTCATGCTCAGATAAATGCACTAGATTGCCTTCTCAATACTCTACGTTATGTTTCTTTTCTACTAAAGCAACATATAATTTATTACTACTATAATTATATTCTTTCTTTTTTATGTTCCCATAAAATCGGGGTAAGAATATAATTTGCTCTCAATGAGGGAAATGAAACAATCCACATAAAACAAATGAGAAAATGGAAAAGAATCAATTCTTTTTATCTCAGCCAAACAAAGGAATGACTGATTTCACTTTTCCTTCCTTTCCTCTCAGAATGCCCCAATGCAAATGAGATGTCATTTTGATTTGATCTAACATTGGTGAAAGGATGGGGGAATTCCAGAATCCAGTGTGCTTGAAGCTTAAGCTCATAGAAAGAAAGAAAGAAAGCAATACTAGACTGCTTTTTTTTTGTCCACTAAATTAAAGCATTATAGAGGAATATGCTTTTTATATGAATCATGTCATGGAAAGAGCACTTCTACAAGTATCTAGGAAAGAATTAAGAGGTTTTTAGTTGCAACATCACAAGTCTAATGATATAAGTGAATAAAAGAAGACAAAAGTATCTAGGAAAGAATTGAGAGGTTTTTAGTAGCAACATCACAAGTCTAATGATATAAGTGAATAAAAGAAGACATTCCCACAGAATAACTCTCATATGTTCAAACGGAATATCTCTTGTATATTACAAAATACATTCATTTCATACGAGGCTGAATAACCCAGAAAACAGAAGGCAATACAAGGCTCATAACATCTCAAAAATAAAAAAGAAGAGAGAGAGAGAGAGAGAGAGAGAGAGAGAGAGAGAGAGAGAAAAAAAAAAAAAAAAAAAGGAAAGGAAAGAATGATTTACAACTTTAAAACTGTAATAAACTAATACAAACCTCATGGGCAGGAAAAAGTTAGCATTCTTAATTCTCAGAATTTAATCAAGCCAGCGAGTAACCCCATCATCTTCCCCCATAGCTGCTAAAACTTCAATGTGCACATCCAAAACAGCCTACAGTTTGCAAAAATAAAAACACTTTCATACAAGTAACACGCAAAAAGGAAAAATTGGATGAGCTTAAGAGCAGTAGTTATAGCAATGTTAAAAACTGACTCAAGCATACAGATATACATGTATCAGAAAGACTAAGAATGACAGATAACAGCAATACATGGCATTGTAATTTATAGCTAGATATTATGCATTCTTTGAATTTGAACAGCACTCAATCACAACAGATCAGACTGCCTGCAAATTATAGCAATCAAGTCTTAAACAAGATGGCAAACTTTTGCCAATGAGCTCCTCCATGAGGAAGGATGGAGGGTAAGGTTATGAATTAAAACCCAATGGGTGGGTGTGAAACATACCAAAGGCTGGTTGGGGGGTGGGGTGAATTTTAAGACCCCTCCTATCCAAATAATGCCGTAATCTAAGAATGTGGACCCAACAAGAACCCTGGTTTGTGACAAGCCCGGGATCGTTAAAATTTAAGAATCCCTACATATCTGGGTTTTTTTTTTTTTTTTTTTTTTTTAAGAGGATAGTATTGAAACCTGTGATATCTATTCCATGATGATTTAAAACACTAATTGGTTTTTAATGTAAAAATGGACCTGCAAAAACCCTGGCATGTCTATGTTGGACATGCCAGGACAAGACTACATGCATGTCTAACGAAGAAAATAGTTTTATTTATTTAATTTTTTTTCAGACTCAATCAAGCAACCTAGAGACATTGTCTCATGACACAGTGA
Source organism: Notholithocarpus densiflorus (assembly GCA_030021035.2). Classification (NCBI taxonomy): domain Eukaryota; kingdom Viridiplantae; phylum Streptophyta; class Magnoliopsida; order Fagales; family Fagaceae; genus Notholithocarpus; species Notholithocarpus densiflorus. The sequence continues at coordinate 1,655,268 of JARYZH020000041.1, forward strand.
ACAATAAAATTTTAAGAGGCAAAAAATGGATTTTGATTACGTGCACAATGCACATTGCTAATGACCCCTCAAATCATATATGCTCTCTCTATATCCCTCTCACTCAACCATTTGACACTCTCCCTGCTTAGCTTAGCTGCAGCTCAAAGCTCTTTGGAGGTTTTTTCTCTCTCTCTCGGCCCAGTACTACTGGTTAAAAACTCATCTATGTTTTGGCCCCAAGTGAGGGGACAATACTAGATTTGAATTAGTGACCTCTGTTTCATGAGATATGGTAGTCCAAGCCAATTGTTCTACCCCTTGAGGTTAACAAAGAAACGTTTATTATAATAAAAAAAATCCATTGCTATTAATGACAACTGAAAATTTGATTGCTACCAATAATTTTTTTTAATTATTGTTCTCAGTTTTGATGTAGGTGGTAGTTTATTTGTACTCTAAGAATCATGTTATGGGTATGAATATACTTCTTTGTTTTCAATGATTGCTTTTAAATTACTTTTATATATGTTTTTAAACATTTTGATGGCTTCTAAAACCTAAAATAAGCATAAAAATATGCCCACAAATATATAACCAATATTAGTTTATTGGGAAAATTACAATTTACCTCCATGCGATTTGATCTCGTCACAATTTTGTTCATAAACTTTTAATTGCTACATTTGACCCCCTAAGGTTTGAATTCAAATGAAATCATTAGTGGTCCTTAAATGGAACCCTAATGATTTTAATTTAGTCCAAACCTCAAGAGGTCATAATATAGAAATTCAAAAAACTTGTGGGACTAAAGTGAGATTAGACCAAACCATAATGGGGTAATTGTTGGTCCATAAAATTCAAAATCTGTTAATTTGGACAGAACCCAAACAGTTTCATTTTAATCCAAACCTTAGGGGGTCAAATGTAACAATTGAAAGATTGTGAACTAAATTATGATATAGCCAAACCACAATGGGGTAAATTATAAGTTACCCTAATTGATTGTTATGTACCCCATTGTGTTTAAATGTTTCAAGAACTGTCGTGTCATATCATTTCCATGCTTCTTAGGTTGTAACGCCTCATTATCATGGTTTCACATGGAAAAGTTTTTCTTTTAATTATTTAAAAAAATAAAAACGGGTCCAATCCAATGTTGGAGGACAGAAATAACAGTAGCTTTTGCGTGTGTCAAGAAGTAGCAGCCAAACTAGTTGACAGCATATGCAATTATATGGAGCAACAACTGAACTTACCGAGTGATTTCTACAGTTCACCAGCCGACATTCCTCCAAAGGACCTTCCAACATCCAAGTCTCCCAAACATCAAAGCTGTGACTAGCAAAAACAAATTCCATTCTTCTATTGATCTGCCATGTCAAAATAGAAACTGCTTCAATTACCAAATAAGTAGAATTTGATAGTAGAAGTGCATTTAAATTGTCAGGAAGGCAGTATAGTATATGTTGTCAGATACACAGATCCCACTGACAGCTAAGAGGTTCATTTTGGAATTTGAATCCATGATGCATTAAAAATTAAATATTAACAAGCAAGGCTTTTAAATGCTCCAATAACAATTCCAGGACCACATGCTCCACCTAGAAGAGTTTCATAATACCTGCAATAATTTTCCACCAGCAGCAAATGATCGCAAACCAATTGTATCCTGAAGAAGAGGCATTCATATAATGATATATCAGCTAATCAGGATTGCAGTTAATATATCTAATTTACTCTACCTATCATTAACTGAGAATAGGCAGGAACTTAGTCCCAGCATAAAGAGTTAAGTTCCAGTTAACAAACCTTGTTTCTGAAAACAACAAGGAACTGTGCTGCAGGATCTCTTTTTGTTACATTTGACATGGTATCTAGGAACCAGCCACCACCTTTAACTCTTTGCCTTGAAAGATGGAGAATAGGACGATCTCTAGCATATAAAGCTACAACATACCCATCTTTCAACAAACCATCAGACTTTCCACTAAGTTTCTTGCTTGACTTTAAAAGCTGGTCAGAAGTCGATTCTTGCATTGATTCTATAGTTGTTTTCCTACTTCTTGAGTCTTCAGGGGAAGCAAACCGTGAACTGGAACTTAATGCTTGATCTGTGCCACTCATAGCAGTATCATCTTCTCTAAGCAGGGTACTTTCCTTTTCTATTGCTGAGGGTTCATCTGATTTTTGCTGGGATTTTTGACGTGTATGCCTCTTCTTGGCCTTCTTACCTGATCTGCTGCGCCTTCCTTCAGATCGAGTAACAGTACTTTGTGACAAACCTGAAACCTGGTGCTGGCTAGGAGACTCTTTAGATTTATCACCACCTTTTTTTTGGGAGCTTTCTGGACTTGCAAGAACATCATCTATCAATCGCTCACCAACTGAACCCTGCAGAGCACTTTCTTTGTCTTGCTTATCAGATTGTTCATTTTCATCACCTATGTCACTTTCCAATTCTTCCTCATCAGAGATAGCATTCTTTGGAACAACCCCATCAAAGAAGAATGTCTGCAAGATAGACATTGCTTTCTCCCTTATCTCCATCCATACTTCTTCACTATAGTCAGCACTTCGTGGAAGAATCAATACATTGGGCATCTCTTTTATCTGAGGCAAGGCATGAAAAGATACATTAGCTACTATATTCTTAGTGGCTCTATGTGCAGCCATATGCAATAATGTCTACAGCTGTACAGCATATGAAAAACTTCAATAAGAAATTTTAGCAGATTTCCTCCCATTTATTCTTTCTGCATTTGTGTATTACTAAAATAATCTACACCCAACCTGAAGCAGGTAACCCTATTCGCATTATCAATTCTTTATTACAAATATTTTTCTTGGATGAAAAATCTCATATCATTTAGGAGTAAGTTTAATGTTTGAAAACCTTGACTTTGCAACAGCACCACCTAGCACTGCATGGTTTCTTAGTTGGGATTAAAGGGACACTTATCAGCTCAAAGACAGTTTCATGGTTTGCTAAAGAAGTAAATGCAGATATAGAGATCAAGACAATTGCACTTCAACAGAGAAGCATTGAATGAACTAATGAAGACATGGGTGATTCAAGACTAGGGCCAGGCAAGGGTATAAGCTTCAGCAAGTGATGAAATAGCCAAAAAAAAATCATGCGTGCACAGAGGATGCTATATTTAAATAAAGCCTCACAAAATTAGCAGACCATAGGAGATAGAGCATACAGCATGCAACGCTTTAGTCTATTACGTTATGCCATTCCTCAAACCCTCTCTATTTCTATTAGGCTGGATAGTAATAGCATTTTACTCGTCTCCCTGCCAAGAGCATGAACATCCCCTATATCAGGCAAGAGATGAAGCAGCACACCTTACTCTCTCTATTGCACATGCACTCATGGAATGTGGGACTGGACTGGACACTATAGGCATTTTAGTTATTCTCAGCATAATGATAACCCAGGAGACAAGCTGAGGTTGTCAGGCAAGCATGCACATGAGTGTGTGTGGGCGTGCATGCCTCTGTATAAATTCACATCTGCACACTAGTTACATACCCAGGCTTCCATCCATTGAGGCCCTTCAGCACCATCCAGAGCACAGCCAGCTAAGGTGCCATCAATCAAAAGCTGCTTCACTGCACAATCATCCAACAGCTGACTACTACCCGTATTCACAAGAAATGCCCCTGTGCATTAAAACAAAATCCACATTTTTTTTAATAAAAAGAAGACAACAAAAGTGAACCACAAAGCTTTTTATAAAGAAGGATCCCTTAATACCAGGCTTTATATGCTGCAAGGTTTCTGCATTAATAATCTGAATTGTTTCGTTTGTTAGAGCACAGTGAAGTGAAATAAGGTCACTTGCAGCAAGTAAATCATTAAGAGTATCCATTCTGCGGGCAGCAGAAGGAAAATTTTTGGAAGACCCACTTAATTTTCCTTTTCCCTGAGAAAATATTAAGGAAAATGTTTCAGAACAAATCCAATTCATTTAACAAAGTAGACAAGGACAAATTTCAACAATGGACCATGTACACAAAGTGATACAAACAAGTCACTTTATTTTAGAAAAGTCAAAACTTAGGTACAGTTCTTTAGGTGCTATACATTAGGTTCCCCAAACTAAATTCAAACATGCAACTCTAGAAGCTATATCTATACACAAGGAAATACATTGCCCAATAAGCCACATGGTTGTGCTGCATAGCTTGAGATACAACACCTAAAGAACTATAACTAAGTTTTTCCATAGAACTCAACAGTCAGTAGAGTAAATCATTCTTTAGTTTTCTTTGCCATTTAAACTCAACCAATTATAACCCAACGTTGTTCTATCCAAAATTTGTACCTCCTCAACATCTAAAATAAGCACATTTTTAGCAACCAAAAATACATTGATTTGAACTTGAAAAAAACAAAAGCCTATCTGATTCTTACTTCATAAAAAATACAATATAAAGCAGACTTCAAGCTGCAAATATAAATTTGATACGAACAAAATGTACTCATTTCTATCAGATTCACAGCGCATTCACGCATTCCTATCATTACTCAAATCCTACTCACAAAAAATATAAACAATTCACATTTATACAGTTAAAAAAAAAAAAGTCAACTCGGGAAAAAATGCCTTACTGATTCTTAGATCATAAACATAAAAGATAAACACATTTTGAGCTGCAAATAAATTCGATTTGAACAAAATGTACTCACTCATATCAAAGCGAAGCATATTTTTTCACCCACACATCACCTCAGTACTCAAATGCTAATCATGAAATCCAAAAAAATAAGCAACAATGTGCTCAAATCCAACTCTCACAAAAATCATAGACAAATCACAGTGAAAAAGAGAAGTGAATAATAGGAAATTTGAAAAAAAAAAAAAAACCTCGTGAACATCAAAATAGAGCACGCTGATCTTGAAGGCTAAGCTTCTCGTAGCCAAAGACCTAGCCGAAGCAGATCTACCAATAATCCCCAAAACCAAGCCACGGCAACGTCGCATTCCTCTACAAAGCGGCTGAACCGACCCGAGCCAACCCGCGGCGGAGAGAGCATGCCGCGAGAGCAGATGAGTCCTTCTCAATAACCCAAGGAAGAGAGCCATAACCGTATCGGCGATCTCCTCTGCTCTCGAGGCATCCACGTGGAGGAGGCGTAGACCGAGGTCGGCGGCGAGGGTAGAGTCGACGGAGCGGTCGGCGGAGCCAAGGCAAAGGATGAGTTGGTAAGGGCGGAGGCGGCGCTGGGCGGCGCGTGGGAGGTAGGCGAGGGAGTGGAGGACGACGGCGGCGGCGGACTCGATTTTGCCATCGGATAAGCGGCTGAGAGGGACGTGTTCGACGGCGGCGACGCCGGACAAGGAGTCTTGTTCTAGAGCGCAGTCTTCGATGCAGTTTAGGGTTACTACTAAGGGGAGAGGTGTAGGGGAGTTACGGTGTGGCATTGTTGTAGAGGATCTTTGGTTTTGGTTTTGATTGCTGCTGCTGCTCAACATTCTTCTTCTTCTTCTTCTTCTACTTTGTTTGTTTTGGTTTAGGGGTTTAGGGTTGTGAATTTTGGGGATTTACTGAGGGTAAGAGTGTAAAACGACATTTTTTTTTTTCCGGTGAGGGGTCGTTTTTTTGGTTGCTCTCTCTCTCTCTCTCTCTCTCCTGTGGTCTTGGAGTCACAGTGGAGAGAGGTTCAAATTCTTCAGTGTGTGTGTGTGTGTCCCCCGCTTCAGAAGTGATAGAGTGAGAGAGAGATCGTAGCCAGCCTAGTCGTCTTTCATTTTACCTTTTTGCTTGGCTTGGAGTTGTTTAATAAACTCCATCCATTTATAGGCTAAATAAATATCGCTTTCATGAGTTTTGCTTTTGCTACAACTTTTGGACATTTTATTTGAATTACATCACTTTTGTACATGACACCATCACTGATTTTTGGTGAAACAATCCAATTACCACTTTATACATGCACAAAATTTGTGTCCTAGACCCAGAAGACTTGTTTGTGGTCAGCACTTGGGAGCGTTCAAATTCTAAGCCACTAGCACTGTGTAAAGTGTCTGTGGATCCCACACCCAACCTCCCAAAATATTTCTAGTTAACGACAACAAATGATAGAGAGATCTAGCCTAAAATTGCATGGTTTCAATGTCAAAATATAATAATAATAATAATAATAATAATAATAATTGAATGGTTTCATTATTTAATACTTGGATCTCTCACCAAGTGTTTGAAATTTACAAAACAAGAGAAATCAAAAAGAGAAACTATATATAGAGAAGTGATTATGTTAGGTTAGGACTAAGGACATCATAGAATGACTTGTATCATATGGGGGAAGCAATAGCATGCTGTATGCCGTATTTTCATTATTAGTTCAATTCAAGTCTTGCTAAAACAATACGTTCCATTTTCAAGTATTGCTAAAACATTACGCAATTAGCATGTTGTTGAGATGTAACTATCCTCTAATATAATTGCAATGTTGATTACCAAACCAATAATAGGTTATCTTGGACAATCTGTTGAGGGATAATCAATCATAGTTAATTAGGGTTCAAGTGATAGGCCAGTGATAATTAATGACATTCTTTGTGATACTTTATGTCTATTTGTAGTTCAAACCTCAGTTTTTCCCCCTTTTTTATTTTTTTATTTTATACAGGATAAAAATTCTACTCTAATATAATTTAAGTGTATATATATATATGTGTAAAGCTCTTTTCTGAAGACTTTACTCCTCACACCCTCAACCTTTCCCCTTACTTACCTTAAAAAGAAAAAAAAAAAAAAAAAAGGTGTCAATCATAGCTAATTATGGCATGAGAAGGAGAAGGCATCCAGTCTGGCAAGTGGCAACAAGGGTAATTCAATAGGTTGACTGATCCCATCGAGAATAATAGTTAACAATCCTTCGCCTAGGCTCTTGGCTCAACTGGTAATGATGTGGAAATGTAATGGGGCCAGCATTGGCTCTGATTTGAATTGAGGTGCCATCAATAAGATGAATCCCTGGCGCATGAGATGAGAGTGCTAGAATTATAAATAACCATAGTCAACCACTTGGGACGACGCTGGCCCTTGGAAGCCTTTCAAAAGATAAAAAGACCCATATTTGCCTTCACATTCATCCGAAAGCATTGAATGAGAAAGCAAAAGCGGTTTGAATAGGATTTTCCAGCAAACTGTTTCCCTTCGAAGGGTACAGCAATTTTCAAAAACCACGTTTCCAGGCTATGAATGGCCTACCTACAAGAACATAGAAATTAGATCATTATCAAAGATCCCAACTAGCTAGATATGCGTTTGTTCAGTACAGTAACTAAATTGCTAAAACCCATTTAAACATTTTTCTTATTTCAAAACATAATCTGCTAATTACAACTAATGAATGGAATAGAATGGTAAGAACCATCAAAGTTTGATTACAAACAAAGAGAACAATCTAACATTTCCTACAAAAAAAATAATCATAACTTTAGACTTCCCAGAAATACGTAAAACAACCCAAAATTTCTACATGACACGAGCATATAGATACATCTTCATAGAAACAAAGTCATACTTCACAGGCTTACGCTGACAGCTGAACAAGTCTTTCTTTATTTTTTATTTTTGTTGGCATATTTATCAAAACTGTTGTATGTTCCTGTCTCTGAAGGCTGTATTTTACCACAGTACTGGTCAAAGGGACTGAAGCATCAGACATTACATCCACCTTCATGTTTCATCTGAGACAACAAATTCATGGCACCGAACGCAGCCATAGATGTAATAAGTGAGATTAGCGTCTCTCAGTGCTTTATGTAAACAGAGAAACTACTCAACAAAGAGCCTATACAGATTCCATCTCAACTACAAAAAAGCTCATGCTTAACACTTAACAGGTTGATGCTACTAATTAATGTCTCTTGCTTCCTCACCCACAATCTTGAAATCCTTGAAGATTTCGCTTAAAATCTCAAAAGGCTTCCTCCCTTTTATTAAAACCAGAATAACAAATTTCCATTTGAAATGATCCGGATCAGAGAAACCTCCTCCTAAAATTACTAGTTGTGGCTTGATATGAACGCATGAGAAGTCCGACACCAATCCCAACGCCAAGACACATCCCAAGACCAATCCCAACGCCAACTCGAACACCAGCATTAAACCACGAGAGTTGGCCATCCTCACCAGGGTACATTTCTTCGGAGTAAAAGCCATAATTAATCTTCCCATCGGGCTCATAATCATCAACTTCTGATTCTGTGAACTGCAAAAGCCCAAGAGAGGATCATAGATCAGTTAATATAAAAGAGAGTTTTTTTTTTCCCTGGTACAAAAGCTTAGAGAAGATTCAATTATTTCTTTCCCTTAACTGGTAACAAAAATTGGAATGTTCTCTAAAAATAGGATGTTTCATGATCAATTTTTCAAGAGAAGTTCCTAAAACAGGTTCCGCATTGTACTCTATTTTTGTGAATCTAAAAACAAAAGCCATTATCAGAAAACAGAAATGAAGCAGATCACATCAATGCAATATAAGTTTAACATTTTCCTTCCCAAGAAAAAAAAAAAAGGCAAAGGCTCTAGATATGAATGGGCTTAAAATGCACTATATTACATTGAATTTGCAAAATTTTCATTGCCCAGTTAAGCTCTTGAAAGTTGGATAGCTGCATTGTATTTGTTAAAAATGAATTTCGGTGAACAGAGAGGAAGGTGAGATAATCACAAAAGAAAGAATCATTGGCTTCCAAAACCAGATAGAGCAAACAGGGAAATTGGATGATTCTTTACACTTTGTAGTTTGTACACAAAACAGAATGAACTCAGAGGTTCATGATTGAGTAACATACATGTAGCTGACCATGAGTGGCTAGATTTAGAACCAACAGCTAGGTCAACATCCCCAACAAAAGAAATTCTAGACACTAGACAGTAACAATCTGTCACATTAATATTTTCACATAAACACTAATATCAATTTTATTTTTTTCATGCTAAAAGTTGCTAGAAAATGACCTTTGATCACTCATTTGCTCATATTTTTAACCATAACAAATTTTTGAGTGAGACTTGTTTCACTAGAAAGTAGATATATAGGGCTTCAAAATGGACACATATTTGACCCAATTTCGATTAAAATGCGTGAGATATGACTGTTTGAAGTTAGGGAAATTGGGTTGTCTACATGTCGTAGGATGCATATGTGCTCCCTAAATTGGTGCTTAAAAAACCATACTTTCAACTTTGCATATTTAAACCCAATAAGATTTCAAACTCTTTGTAGGGGCATGTCCAATCATCTAAGAGGCTCTAGAACACTTGGGAACACCCCTCCCCCCACCACCCAAAAAAAAGCCCTAGGTTGGCCTATAACTAGTTAACTACCCACCTTATACCTCAATCCAAGCGTTGGCTACTACCTTAAAAAAACATTATTTTTTTCATTAATTCTCTTTACACCAATACTCTAAGCGAGAGATATTAGTCTTTTAAACCCTCTCTCTAGGAGTCCATTCCAATGTTTTGAACTCCATTATGTTCTGAGTTCCAACTGAAATATTCTGATATTGTACATGAACTGATGCAATAAACCCCCACATTCCATTTTGGTCAAAATTCCGACCAGTAGCGACTTGCACCAGTCATTCTAGCAAAATTCCAGCATTTTGAGCGAAAAATGCATTTTGGATCAAAATTTTTCTTATGGCTTTCTTATATATATATTTTAATATAGAAGCCAACTTTTATGAGATTTTATTAACTTTTTACATTTGTTTGATTATGTTATGAACTTTTCTAGTTTTTCTAAATGATATCTTTTATAAATTTACGGGGGTTAATTAGATGGCATGACTTATAAGTATGGACTTATTTTTCCTTGGAAGAGTACCTGGTGTGTAAAGGCGCCTAAAATGGTGTCTTTCTTTTTATGGACAACAGACCATTGATAATCTTGTTAAGAGAGGTTTGCCCCTAGTTAATTGGTATAGCTTGTGTTGTTGTGATGGGGAAATTGTGGACCATCTTTTGCTCCACTATAAGTTTGCTCAAGCTTGATGGAGTGAAGTTTTTCTGATGTTTGGTATCCAGAGGGTGATGCCAAAGATGGTTGCTTCTCATCTTTTTGCATGGAGGAATTGATTGGGGAAACGCCTTTCAACTATTTGGAATATGGTTCTAGCTTGTCTAATGTGGTTAATTTGGCAAGAATGCAATATCCATACCCTTGAAGATAATGAGACCTTTAAATCTCTTAAAATCTCTACTTTTTGGTACTTTTTTCAGTCGGCTTGTATCTTGAGTTTTATGCAATGTGTTTCCATTTCTGACTTTCTATAATTTGTAGTTTTACTTCTTGAGTTATATGTATTTTCTTCAAGTACAGAGTGTTCACCATAGTGAAAACGATGTTCTTTTTTTTCAATAAAACTTCAATATATATTGGCAATCTCAAAATAGTACACCGGTACCTAAATATTCCATTTTATTAGCCAATCAAGAACGGAATTCAAAAGTTTGGTCCATTCTATACATAATTTGTTTTCAATCTTGCTCTAAAACCTTTCAAAGGTCTTTCTTCTTTTGAATTGAGATCATTATGTTTTAAAGAGAAGTTCTCAAAATCCCTTTCAATTTCAATTGGTGTTGTAGGTGCTAAGGGGCCAATAAGATCAAGAATCAACCAATCTACAAGTAGCCAAGAGCCTAGTAGCTAAACCCACACCTTGTGGTGTTTCCAACAGAAATGTCCAAGACTCAAATCCCCTCTTCCCAAATATCAATTTATCAACAAAATAATAATAATAATAATAATAATAATACAAAAGCAAGTAGATCCCATCTCATGATCTTTTTTTTTTCTTAGTTGGATTAAAGTTTTCATTCTTTTCCTTTCACTTATTTTCATATTCCGTTTTGTTTTAATTTTAGTATGTCATGATTTTTTATTTGCGTAATTGGTGAGATAATGATTTTCTAGTATGTGTTGATTCAACTATGAGTTTAGTGGGTTTAGATTAAGATTTTAGAAAGACAATGTACACCCCTGCTTCACATGTAAATAAGAACCCTTAGAAATACACAACTTGAATCATGATCGATTTACGATTTTCTTGCTATTGATTAAATTCTTGATTAGTAATTCCCCATGTGCATTTACTATTGTGATTACTAATTAGCCAATTTTGAGCCCTAACCCTTTCACCTGCAACTCTAAATCCTAGATCTACAAATCCTCCTAAACACCTCAAGCGCACATAGAAAATTTACCCAATTTATTCTAACTGATATATATAGACTATAATCTATATAAAACCAAAGTCTTTTGACTTTTCATTGAACTTCTGATATTGTGCTTATTTTTTAGGCCTAACAATTTTATACTTTCATTATATATATATATTTGTTATTCTGTATTCACACCCTCCATTAGAATCTTACCTCATCATATTTTCTTTAAAGAATAGAATATATAGTTTCATAATACAATTATAATAAATGGCTATTAACAACTACCATAATTATCAAATTTCATATTTAGACAAAATCGTTGAATTGTAGAATACATATTTTCATATACAAACACAATCGTAATAAATGACGATTAATAAATTCCATAATTATACTTATAAAAAACAACTGTCATAATTATCAAATTTCATATTTAAACAAATTTTAAGGAGAGGGAAAATTAAATTTTGCTAAACTTTCTTGTGCATTGAACAGGTTACTAACTAGTCACATATTAAAAGCATAGTTCAAAGTAGGTGACAAGATCAGCTTCACACAAGATCATACATTGCCACTTTGTTACAACATTTCCTATCTAAAATCACCAATGCCCTATGAAAACTCATGATGTAGGACAAGGGGGAACAAGGTAATCTGATTTAGAACTGTTGGGGCAGATCTGGTATTACCTCTGTTTTGAGGGCTTAGGGTTAGGTTTTGGTAGGGAATAGGCTAGAAAATAAGAGGGATAATAGGGTTTCCAAAGGGGACAAGGATTAGTAGGGTTTGGGGATGAAACAAAGGAAAACAATCAAGGTTTGGGTGGCTGTTTCTGTGATGTGAACAGTGACCCGTGAACAGTAAAATTAAAGAAAATAGATAAATTCTAGGAATCACACCTAGACTTCCTAAGCATCAAACCTAGGGTTCCTCGGCATCACACCTCGGAGAAGGTTGCATCACCAAACCATAAAAGAAAGCTTCATAGCCCTTAAATTCTGAAAATATTCATTAATTATTCCAATAGAAAGTACTACAACTCTTTAAATAGAAGACTAATACCTAATCCTAGTTGAAGTAGGATTTCTTAAAACCCTAATAAGACTTAGACTTGGACTCCTTGGGCTTTACTACTAAACCCAAACTAAATAACCAAACTTAAAATAAAGCCCAAAAGAAGATCTGATGGACTGTTAGCACAGCCCATTCCTATAATATTATGAAATTACAAAATTGCCCTTGATACATAAAATCAAATAAAATATAATAAATATGTCTTCTCATTGCCTCCTGCATCAACTCAAGTCTAGTCTCTCATTACATAAAACACCTCAAACTTAAAATAAAGCTTTCGATGTATATTGGCATATAAAAACTACCCATATTGCCAACAACATAACGCTAGGAGCCCTGTAGCTCAACTAGTTGGCACCTCCCGATGTTTCCCATCCAAGGTTCAAATCTCCTCTTCCCATTATAATTATCGAATTATCAAAAAGTATTGCCAACACCATAACATTTCTACAAAAAATATCAGTCGTCCCAATATTTCTTTCCACCCACATCACCAATAAACCAAATTATCCTACTACTTCACACTGTAACTCAACTTCTCACACTGCCATCATAACTTGCAACACTTTCCCAATTAATCAAAATTATTTTACAATGTAATGCATTAATAGACTAAAACCATACTTCAAAGTAGATAACAAAACCAGCTTTTACACACAATCATACGTTTGCAACAAAATCTTCATTCTAACCCAATGAAAATATAGAGTTTCCAATACATCACTGGCCAGAAAACAAAACATGTTTCTATCAACTAACATTACTCCAATGGAAATGATCAATCAAATTCACACAAAATTTATACTTCTACTTCCATCACCAATGTACCAAATTCCCAAACTATTTCACAATGTGACTTAATTTTTAACCAAAAAAAAAAAAAAACCCATAGAAATCAATAAAATGAATGAAACAATATGTCAATATCAATACCTGAACTTTCCGGTGGCGAACCAATCCATTACCATTCCTCTTCTCCTTTCCGATTTCCTCGTCCTCCGGAATCGCGTCGAGGACGGCGTGCCTCAACACCTTCCGCCGCGGGCTAATCTGAATCGTCTTCGTCAAGATCACAGGCACTCCCGAGCAGCACCCGGCGATATAGACCTCGAAGGAGGGCGCCGAAACCCCGAGCTTCGGCTGGAAAAACGCCGAAGAGCCCGAACCAATCGACGCAGCCATATAACAGTCCATGGTCCAGCCGGTTTTCGCGTCATTGTCGGAGCTGACGCTCCCATTAAGCCAATTGGCTACCACCGGCTCCAAAGACCCGCAGAGAACCAACTCCTGGTTCTCGTAGACCTCGAATTCGACACCGCCGGTGACGCGGACGGTATCGGTGCTGACGTAGGTGACCTCCGACGACTCCTTATCGAGGCGGTCGCGGCGGAGGGTCAGAGAAGCCGATTCGGAGGCCGGAATGCGCGAATTGTTGATCTCAAGCGATACGCCGATCTCACGGCGGAGGTGGCGGAGCGTGAGGTGGTCGGGGACGCTGTCGATCACGCACGGCGCGATCCGAACGTAGAAGAGCCGGATTTCGAACCACGACGAGTGGTTGGGACTCCGAGGCGAATGTCCGTTTGAGAAACCGTACTGTTTGGATGTGGCCATTGACGATTCCTTCTCTGAATTTTCCATTATGGAGGCTTTTGATTTGATTTGGGTTACGAAATTGGGAGACAGGAAAGGGAAAAAGAATTCACATGGTGAGAATTTGGGGAAAAAGGAATTAGTTTTGATGGGGTGGGTTTAATGAGAGAAAAATGAAGTTGTGGAAATCTATCTTTCTTTCTCAGGGTTTTGGAAATGAAATTGTGATGGGTGGGTTTTGGAATTTTGTGTTGTGCAATGGAGGGAGGGAGGGAGGGAGAGTGGGCTTGGCTCTTCTTGCCCTTGGCTTTGTTGGTTGGGATAATTGCTGAAACAAAGAGGACACAGTCAACAACCACTGGAAATGTGGGGGAATCTTTAAGACACGCGTCGTTTTAGGCATTTTGAGGTGGACTTCACTTAACGACACCCTTTTTTTTTTTTTAACGCCGTTATCTTTTCTGTTTCTGCTTCTGTTTCTGTTCCTGTTTCTGTTTGGGGCTTGCCCCTACACAGACTACTAGTACTAGTAGTGGTCTTTTTGCCTTCAGGAAAATGGGCACATGATAAATAGTTTTGGGCTACTTTTTGGTGTTATCATGCCAACCTCAGCCCGCTCAGACTTGTTATTCCGCATAAAAAGTAAAAACCTTGACTCCGCCTACCATTCATCTAAACTCACACCCAATTCTATAATAAATGTCAACTTGTGATTATATTTTAAGTTTTTAACACTTACAACCGGAACCACCGTGGTACGTACTTGCTGGAAAAAGAAAAGGTGTACCAATTACAAGGTAAGACACCTTAAACATGTTATAAATTTAGGTGTGTTTCTAGACTTATACTTCTTCTTTTTTTGGCCAAGTACATAAATAATACTATAATTAGGAGATGCGAAATTTTAATCTAGATGTCTTAGTTTAAAATTAAAAAAAAAAGAAGGAATTTTCAATTAAGGTACAAGACTCTTGACAATATGAGGTATTGTTTATTTTTTGAGATAATTCAATAATTACAATAAAGGGAAGAGATTTTAACCATAGACATCTTGGTTGAAAACATTAATAGGTACCAACTGAATTATGAATCTCTTGATAAGATGAAGTGGTGCTTCTTACTTTCAACTTATTATTACTACAATTATTTTGCATGGAAGACTAGAATCGCACGTTGTAATTGTGACAATTGGCAAATGTTGCGGAGGGTTGATATATTTTGATACATGACTTGTTATTTGGCACAAGAAGAGTTGGCCTTTTTTCCTTTGGTTTAATCATGCCAAGCTAGGCCACTCAGACTTGTTATTTGGCACAAAAACATGAGGTAGGTACTCGCTATTTTCAAGTGATTACTACTCAACTATTTTGCAGGGGAACAAAAGACAAAAGAAAACACTTTTCTCGTTCGGTAAGTAATATAAAACACCTGGTCACAACTTATAATCATGGATTATAAGACAATATATGAAAAGCTAACAACAGGTAAATATCTCTCCAAACTAGTTTCTAGATAAACCCTTCAAACTTTTTATATATCTTTATATTAAGTTTGAATTGTGAAAATCTAACCGTTGGATTGCATGTTCTTATTATATCCTTCATACTTACAAAATTTTAGGAACATCAAAGATCAATTGCTATGTCATCAAACAAATATTAAAATTTCAAGTTTTTATGATTTGAAATTATATATAAAATATAAGTTTGTTGATCAAATAGTAAATAAAATTCGATTTGAACGAAATTTGATTTGCATGTTATGAATATAAGAAACATGAAATTTAAAGATTAGATTTTTTAAAATTCAAAAAAAAAAAAAAAAAAAAAAAGATACATGAAAAGATTGATAAGTTTCATTGAAACTTTATTCGTATCATTATGGCTCTTAAGGGGCCGTTTGGTATAGTAGTTTAAGTAACACTTTTTAGTTTTTAAACAATATTACACGTATTTTTGCACACTTTTTCAACCCACATATATTTTCAAAAATTACAAATAACGTTACTAGAACAACGTTATCAAAAGACTCTAAAATTTTGGATTGCATGTTCTTATTATATCCTCCATGCTTACAAATTTTAAAAACATCAAATATCAATTGCTATGTCATCAAACAAATATTAAAATTTTAAGTTTTTATGATTTGAAATTATATATAAAATATAAGTTTGTTGATCAAATAGTAAATAAAATTCGATTTGAACGAAATTTGATATGCATGTTATAAATATAAGAAACATGAAATTTAAATATTAGATTTTTTAAAATTAAAAAAAAAAAAAAAAAAGATACATGAAAAGTTTGATAAGTTTCATTGAAACTTTATTCGTATCATTATGGCTCTTAAAGGGCTGTTTGGTATAGTAGTTTAAATAATACTTTTCAGTTTTTAAATAATATTAAACGTATTTTTATACACTTTTTCAATCCACATATATTTTCAAAAAATACAAATAACGTTATTAAGTTACCAAAATGTCCTAAAATTTTGAACACCCAACTTCCTTTTCTTTTCTCCTCAAATTAAGCCTAGCGTATCCTACAGTGACCTCGTCCTATTGTACTATCAATGAAAACTATATAGGCCGGCTACTCTACTCCCACTTGCTAGACAGGAAATGATTGCAAAAATCATTGTCACCCACTATTAAACAGAAATTGTAGAAGTAGAAGAGCTTTTGATTTGATCATCTTGGACCAACATCTTTATCTAATTTTTTGTCCAAATTTTAGTTAAGAGTCTAAAGACTCTCTTTTCTATTTGAATTAACCATTTCTTCAGAAAAAAAAATATATATATATATATTAACCATTTTTTAAATATATATCTTCTGCAAGCCTCTCTATTTCATTTAAATAATTGTTTCTCAAAAAAAAATATATATATATATTTCTTTTAAATAATCATTTTTCCCTTCTCAAAATCTTCCTTTTCCTTAATAATTTTAATTGTAAGATCTTAATAATAATAAAGAGGTTATGTTATATGTCTAATATAGATTGTGATATAGAAATGAGGTAGATTTGTGTTCTACATATACTTTTCCCACGCAAATGATTACAAAACTTTTGATTGATGTGTGTATTACCACAGAATGTTATTCCTTTAATTTCTGATTGCAGAAACCTTTTGGCAAGAACATGGACATTGTATCTATTTTGTTAGTGCATTTTAAATTAAATCACGTTAAAAATTAAATTAAGTAAAGCTTAATAAAGGAATGAGTTATAGTGGAGTTTGTTAAAGAAAGAGTTAACTTGTATACAAGTTAACTTAAATAAATAAAGAGGAGTTATCTAAGCAAATAAATATTATGTAGGTTATAAGAGGTTCTTGAAGACTATATATATATATATATATATATATATATATGCTATATTTGTCGTACATTACCCCATACATATTATTCATTTCTTGTACTAAATAGTAAATATGTATATGCTTAAAAAGATGTGGATAAGACATATGAAATTATGGACATTGTATGTACAAAGTGGATGCTAATTAACATGTAAAAATATAATCAAGACTATTTTTCCTTATAATGATTTGAAACGTGAAACCTAGAGACAATATAGTGTTGGGGTTTATACCCTAAAATCCAATTTATTGGCATGTCATAAATAATTAAATAGTTTAATTATATGAGACTATCTATAAATGAACTAATGAGACATTATCATAGTCTATGAGATGCATGATATGTGATTTATGTGATTTAGTCACAGAAGATATAAATCACAAGTTCTTTGTAAACTCAGAATTTAAGTTCGTAGTCGGTGATAAAATTGGGCATTTCATCTGCGAAGACTATAACATATCAATTACGATGATTTGTCTTAATCATGGAAGTGAAGACTTCTAGTTGGTATGTTGATATGTTTTAAGAGTTAAGACATATTGAACTGGACCGCTGTGAAATTTATTATTCTCCTAACGACTGTCAAATGAATAATAAATCTCACGACTTCTATTTACATCAACTCTAAATCCTGAGAGAATAATGGACCTGATCATGAGATGTAGGTTGCTTTGATATATCAGGAGTGAGATCTATGAGTCACGGTCAAAACCTTAGTATGTTGGGCAGCCGCATTTAATGTTGATGGAACATATATTCTCAAGATGGAATTCATAATTTCTTAACGGATATATAAAATATTCCTTTGAGATAAGTTTAATGGGTTTGGTTATTTAAAGTGTTGGGCCCAACCACTGTAGTAAGGAGTTACTAAAGTATATATATTTATGAAATTGGATTTCATAAATATATATTGAATAACATAAAGGATTAAACCGGGTACTCAAGGATTAAGATGTAGTAATTTTCAAAGTGGCAGTCAACATTCATGACTTTGTATTACTACGAATATTTTAATGAAGGGGTTGCATGTATAATAAAGTATTGGGATATAATTTATAGATAAAGCCTAGAGTGCAACGATATTTATATAGTAGTATTAAATATAGTTAATGGTAACTTTGAACTTGTCAAGAGTTGACAGAAAAGCCCAAGGCCCATTGGAGCTAGAGTCTTATTTGTTCCCTTTTGGTCGCACTCCAAGCCATATACTAGAGCCCAATTGGAATGGCCCAAAAGGCTAGCCCAATTAGATAATCAGTTGTATATAAGGAGAGAAACATACAAAATTTCATAAGTGCTTTTCATAAGGTTAAGATGAAGGTCTTTCATAAGAGAGTTCTCATAAGGAATGAAATGGTTTGTATGTGAGTGTTGGACACTCTTTATTCTCTCCTTGAAAATTGATTGAGAGACCACACATCTTGGGCGTTAGTGGAATTGGAATGAAGATCAAAAGTGTTCCCAAGTACTTCTAATCCTTTGTTTTGAATTTCACCGCAACAAGGTACGGTTTCTTGTTCTTAAATTCTGAAACTTACATAGTACATGTTATCAATTGTGAATGAAGTAGATCCGTTAATTTTTCCCTGCGTATGTTTTGTATGCGATATAAACATGTATTTTTTTTCCCTACAAATGGTATCAGAGCGGTCTTCAATTTCGAATCTGTATAACATGTTTTGTGAGTTTTGGAATTAGAGAAAGTAATTTCATGTTGTTAGAAGATTATACACTTAATTTTCTGCATGATCATTGAAATTATTGTTTGATAAAAACTGATATTGATGTTATGATGTTGTTTAAATTTGAATTTAATTATGTTAAATTGATCTTTAAGGTTATAGGATCAATGGAATTTAGTTTTGATATCAATCTTTGTCTATCATGTTCATTTGATGCATGTTTGTTCATGAAAAACCGTTGAAAACTGCCTTAGAAAAATTATGGAAATTCAAGTTTCACAAGTTTCGATCGATCGAAAATTAGCTTCGATCGATCGAGTGAAACAGTAACCAATCTATCTTGATTCGATTGACATTCGATTGCTAGTTGATCGATCGAATGCTCTTTTTTGATCGATCAAGAAGCGATCGAGTATCAATCGATCCAGGTAGATTTTTTGGTACGAATTTTTTAATTTTTTCGACCGATCGAGAAATACATTCGATCGATCGAAATCTGTATAATTTGAATTTTTCTAAGTGTTTTCACAATAAAGAAAGAGCAATGCTATGTGTGATTAGATTACACATGTTTCTAACTAAAAGACCTAATGAGATCAAAGATATTAGTTAAATAGAACTCTTAGTCCTAAATAGTTTGAGACTTGTCTTTTAAGAAACATTCTAATGAGATTAGAATTGTTGTATGATTGAAAGTTCTTAATTTATTTTAATTAGAAGTTTTAATGAGATTAAAGCTTAATTAAAAGGTATATAGTTTCTAATGAGATTAGAATTCTTAATCAAATAAGTTAAGGATAGAGTTCTATATAACTAATTTTTAATTCATTAGTGTTAAAGGAATCCTAAATAGTTTAGGACTTCCATTTTAGTTAGTGATTCTAATAAGATTAGAGTCTTCAATAAGTGTAAGGTTATTAGTTGTGATGGGATCACAATTATTTAAGAAAAACCTAGATAATGAGTAGGAGTGCTGAAATAACCCTTTTGTTAAGTTTATTGTAATGTGAATAGATACATTGTCTTGACTTCGAGTTTTGCATTCCATGCGGAGGGTATTTACTTCACGGATTACAAGATTAAAGTTCTTTGTGATTGCGCAAATGTTCGTTACGCTATTGTGACGTGACTTAGTAACATCACATTGAATTTAAACAATTAAACACATTTGATGTGTAGAGTTAAAATTGTGATTAGATCACAATGATTTCATGACAATCTACTTGTTTTAAAATTTCTAGTGGGAGAGAGATACAAGGGTTGGATCTCATGGCCTCTATTATCGATTCATAGTAGTGTGGGTAAGCACCTCATCTTGGCATATATGCCTCGCGATCCCAAATGAGGGTGTTTATTTCATAGTACTACAAGATTGAACTTACCCGTTTAAAGTAGTGTGAACAAACACCTCGTCTTGGCGTATATGCCTCGCGATCCCAAAGGAGAGTGTTTTGTTTCATGGTACTACAAGTTTAAACACTATAAAGGGAGATGAAATGTGGCTACACATGATTCTAGATAATGGTGTACACTAGACTAAGTATAATGTTAACCTCCCAAAGGAGTTATGTTATTATTACTTAGAGGCTAAAGGTAATACGACATATTATTAGTGTTTGGTAAGAGTTATCATGATAGCACTAATAATGAGAATAGATTTCAATCAATTAATGTGTTTATAATAAACTTGCTACCAAGGAATTATAGACATGGATTGGGTTGTCATTGCACCTAGTATAATATGTTTTTCGGGTTTCATACTATATGGTTATAGATGCAAAATATAATGTCCCTGTAATTATGTTCATAGTCTCAAAATAAAGTTGTCATTAATTTTGTTCTCTAGCTACTATTTTAAATGAATCACATTAACTAAGAAATAATTTTGGACATGATGCTTAAAGGAGCTAAAGTACATAAATAGGTTTCGATTTAGCATTGTCATAATTTTCTATGCATGATGCATTGATGGAAAATAGCTTATGATATGATCATAATCTCCATTGAAATGCTAATATGCTACATTGACTTCTTTCTCAATTGTGCTACAGCATGAGATGCAAGAGTTAGTACTAGACTTATGTTGGGATTAGTGCTCTTAAATCTTATTGTATGATGCTATGTATGATATTATGTATGACATTATGTATGACTTAATATTGTGTTTAATAAAATTGTTTTATTATTATCTAAAATAATGGTAACATGAATATTCGGACATTATCATATAGTCCATGAGATGTATAGTATGTGATTTATATGAAAAGTAACAGAAGATATAAATCACAAGTTCTTTGTAAACTCAGAATTTTAGTTTGTAGTCGGTGATGAAATTGGGTATTTCATCTGTGAAGATTATAACATATCAACTAAGATGATTTGTATTGATTATTGAAGTGGAGACTTATAGTTGATATGTTGATATGTTTTAAGAGTTAAGACATATTGAATTGGACCGCTGTGAGATTTATTATTCTCCTAACGACTGTTAAATGAATAATAAATCTCACGACTTCTATTTATATGAACTCTTAATCCTGAGAGAATAATGGACCTGATCATGGAGTGTAGGTTGCTTTGATATATTAGAAGTGAGATATAAAATAATGGTCAAAATCTCAATATGTTGGGCAGCCACATTTGGTGTTGATGGAACATATATTCTCAAGATGAAATTCATAATCTCTTAACGGAGATATAAAATATTCTCTTGAGATAAGTTTAATGGGTTCAGTTATTCAGAGAGTTAGGCCTAACCACTTTGGTAAGAAATTACTAAAGTATATATTTATGAAATAAGATTTCATAAATATAAAATGAATAACTTTAAAGAATTAAACCGGGTACTCAAGGATTAAGATGTAGTAATCTACAAAGTGGCAATCTTCATTCATGATTTTATATTACTACGAATATTTTATGAAGGGATTGCATGTATAATAAAGTCTTGGGATATAATTTATTAATAAGGCCTAGAGTGCAATTATATTTATATAGTGGTATTAAATATAATTAATGGTAACTTTGGATTTGTCAAGAGTTGATAAAAAAGCCCAAGGCCCATTGGAGTTAGTGTCTTATTGGTCCCTTTTGGTCCCACTCCAATCCACACACTAAATCCCAATTGGAAAGGCCCAATAGGCCAGCCCAATTAGATAATCAGTTAAATATAAATGGAGAAATATACAGAATTTTTTAATTAAGAAAATTAGAAAAAGAGAGACATCATTGTCAAATGGTGTGTATGTGTGAGTGAAGCCACTCCATTATTCTCCATTGGAAACTGATTGAGAGATCACACTTCTTGGGCGTAAAGTGGAATTGGAGTGAAGATTAAAAGTATTCCCAAGAACTATAATCTTTTGTTTTGAATTTCATCACACCAAGGTACGCTATCTTGTTCTTAAATTCTGAAATTTACATAGTGTATGTTATCAATCATGAATGAAATAGATTCATGTTTGTTACTTCCGCTGTGTGTTTTGTATGAGATACAAAACCATATTTTCCATCAACTTAGACTTTATATTAAGTCTAAATGAGATGTTTGGTATGAAATATCGTGCTACTAAGACGATATTCAATATAAATCATATTGAATGTCAAGAAAAGCTTAAAAAGTTCCAATTCTATGTTATTTTATGAAAATATTTTATTTTTAAAATAAATTGGAATTGTTGGATGTAGAGATTAAATGTTAATATCATATGGATATGATCCACAAGTCCTTGTTAGAATCATTTGATCAATTCAAATTGTTTTTGAAAATAAGTAAATTCTTTTTATATTATCTGAATTGATGAGTGAGTTTTACGCAACAAAAGACATCCAAAAGCTAAGGCTAGGATCAATATGATTTAATTCAAATTCTTAGCCTAAACCGAAAGGTAAAGGTGATAAGAAGATGAATTATAATACCAAACAGTTGGACAAGCCAGTTGCCATAGTAGTTGCCAAAAAAGAAATTAGACTTAAAAGTATAACCAAAAGGAAAGTGTTTATGTTTTGATAATGCTAAGCATTGTCCATGATTTATTTTCTAGATGAAAATTTACATGTTTTATTTTTTAAAGAGAAAGTTTTCATCCTTTGGTATTATATGTATTGACACTTAAGACTAGATCTTATTAATCAAAATGATAATCAAGATTGGTGAAAGATGGGCTTTTAGAACCATTATTTTGTTATATTCTCAATCTATGAATTCTATTTAGAGGATAATATGATCTATGGCTCCTTTATTGTAAAAGAATGTAGTCCCAATGACTGCTTTAAGTTAGTGCATACATGAAGGAGGAACAAGACTCTTTTAGATATAGTAAAGTTCATGATAAGTATTTCCATTTGCTTATTTCTTTTGGAGATATACTCTATGTATTACTATACATTTTCTAAAAATTGATTTCAAAAGTTTGTTCTTAGGACATTTGTCAAATTGTGGATTGGGTGAAAACCTAGTATATGATACTTCCACTTTTGGAAATGTCCAGCACTTGTGCTAGAAAGGAAGTCTGACAAATTGAAACCAAAAAGTGAAAAAATGTGAGTTTATGATGGGTATCCAAAAGGAATTGCAGAAGATTGTTTTGGTAGTTATAAAGAATGCAAGATATTTGTAAAGTACAAATACAAAGTTCTTGATGATGACTATGTGAATAATCTTAAAGCTAAATGTAGAAATGTTCTAGAAGAAAAATGTCAGAAATTGTTGTAAGACAACTATAAAATACATTTAGAAATGAGATGGTTGTATTAGATACACCACAAGGTATTATTCTATATATATATATATATATATATATATATATATATATATAGCTAGTACACCGGTACAATATCGTAGTGGGAGGATTGTAAATTCATACTTTTGGGATAAACTTTTGAAGTCATTCCACAAGAATATGAATATGAATTTGATACTCAGTCCTACGTAGAGGCCATAGATGATATGAATATGAATTATTGGATCAAGGTTATGTGAATAAAATTAGATTTTATTTAAAGTCTAGAACTTGTAGAGGCGCCTATTGGCATTGAGTCTATTGTTCTCAAATAGGTCTACAAGAAAATGAGATTGATAGATTTGAAAGTGCAAACCTTCAAAGTTAAGACTAGTGGCGAAAAGATTTATTTAGAAAGAAATGGTTCGACTATGAAAAGATTTTTTCGCCAATAGTCAAGTTTGACTCTATCTAGATTCTCTTATCCATTATATTTTATTTGGATGAAATATGACAATGGATATCAAGAAAGCTTCTTTTAGTAGCAATCTTGAGGAAAACATTTATATGATGTAACTAGACTTGTACGTAGCAAAAAACCGGTAGTGTTTAATATGCAAGTTTCTTAAATTCCATTTATAGACTAAAGCAAGCATATGAATCATAAAATATCATTTTTGATCAAGAAATCAAATTGTTTGATTTTGATCAAGTATTAAAAGGCCTTAGGTGTGTAAAGCTATATAGAATAATAAATCCCATAATGTATGTTGATGACATTCTAATCATTTAGAATGATGTAGAGTTATAGTCATCAATAGAGGTTTTGTTGTCTAGTCCAGTTTGATATAAAAGTACTTGGGAAAGACTAGTCACATCCTAAGAATTAAACTTTGTTAAAATTCAGAAATTAGGATGTTGGGTTTATCTCAAACTGCTTAAAAAGATTAGATTCTAGCCAAGTATAGCATGTAATACTTCAAAAAATGATTCTTTTCTTTTAAGTTTGAAGTTCCTTTATAAAGGATTATGGTCCTAAGAAATATAAAAGGAAGAGCATATTAAGACGGTTCCTTATACTATATCAATAGAAAGTCTTTATGTTATGCTAAATACTAAGCTAAATATCTATTTTGCGGTGGGCATGGTAAGCAAATATCAATTGAATAAAAGATCACTTAATTTAGTGGGAGTAGAGCATATACTCAAATATCTTAGGAGAATGAGGAATTATATACTTGTCCACCAAAGTGAGGTTTTAATGGTTACTGGATGTACAAATACTGACTAGCAGTTTGATTGTGATTCATGAAGTTGGACTTCAAGATATGTGTTCATCTTAGGTGGTGAAGATACACATTAAGCGCGAGTATTATCTCATTAGAGAGATATGAGTACGTGAGATATAATAGTAGAAAAGATCATTTATGTAATAAATCTGGCTGTAACTTGTTTCCAAACCTTACCTTAGAGTAACTATGAAATACTTTAAAGGGAGATAAGTGTCGGATATATGGTAAATTGTCTTTGAGGGCAAGTAGGAGATTGTTGGAGTTTATGCCCTAAAATCCAATTTATTGGCATGCCATAAATAATTAAATAGTTTAATTATATGAGACTATCTATAAATGAACTAATGGGACATTATCATAGTCCATGAGATGCATAGTATGTGATTTAGTCACAGAAGATATAAATCACAAATTCTTTGTAAACTCAGAATTTGAGTTCGTAGTCGGTGATGAAATTGGGCGTTTCATCTGCGAAAACTATAACATATCAACTACGATAATTTGTCTTGATCATGGAAATGGAGACTTCTAGTTGATATGTTGATATGTTTTAAGAGTTAAGACATATTGAACTGGACCGCTGTGAGATTTATTATTCTCCTAACGATTGTCAAATGAATAATAAATCTCACGACTTCTATTTACATCAACTCTAAATTCTGAGAGAATAATGGACCTGATCATGAGATGTAGGTTGTTTTGATATATTAGGAGTGAGATCTATGAGTCATGGTCAAAACCTCAGTATGTTGGGTAGTCACATTTAATGTTGATGGAACATATATTCTCAAGATGAAATTCATAATCTTTTAACGGAGATATAAAATATTCATTTCACATAAGTTTAATGGGTTTGGTTATTAAGAGTGTTGGGCTCAACCACTTTAGTAAGGAGTTACTAAAGTATATATATTTATGAAATTGGATTTCATAAATATATATTGAATAACATAAAGGATTAAACCGGATACTTAAGGATTAAGATGTAGTAATTTTCAAAATGACAGTCAACATTAATGACTTTGTATTACTACGAATATTTTAATGAAGGGGTTGTATGTATAATAAAATCTTGGGATATAATTTATAGATAAGGCCTAGAGTGCAACTATATTTATATAGTGATATTAAATATAGTTAATGGTAATTTTGGACTTGTCAAGAGTTGATAGAAAAGCCCAAGACCCATTGGAGCTAGAGTTTTATTTGTTCCCTTTTGGTCCCACTCCAAGCCACATACTAGAGCCCAATTAAAATAGCCCAAAAGGCTAGCCTAATTAGATAATCATTTGTATATAAGGAGAGAAATATACAGAATTTCATAAGTGCTTTTCATAAGGTTAAGATGAAGGTCTTTCATAAGAGAGTTTTCATAAGAAATGAAATGGTTTGTATGCGAGTGTTGGACACTCTTTATTCTCTCCTTGGAAATTGATTGAGAGACCACACATCTTGGGCGTTAGTGGAATTGGAGTGAAGATTAAAAGTGTTCCCAAGTACTTCTAATCATTTGTTTTGAATTTCACCGCACCAAGGTACGCTTTCTTGTTCTTAAATTCTGAAACTTACATAGTACATGTTATCAATTGCAAATGAAGTAGATCCATTAATTTTCCGCTGCGTATGTTTTGTATGCGATACAAACATGTATTTTTTTTTCCTACATATAGTATTTCTGTGATTTTGGCAGATTAACACTATTTAGGGAATTTTTTAACCAAATTGCCCTCTTTTGAAATATCCAAATAGCCCTGTTTTGGAACTCCATGGCTGAGATGTTAGTGGATAATGATGAAGCCAAAAATGGTCGTCAGTTGATAACCTCGTCGGAGCTTATGACGAGGTAACGTTCCCTGCAAAGATGAGAGAGAAAGGCACTGGAGTGGTGTTAGCCAACAGTTCTCCAATGATTAAGTCAGTAGAGTTCTCAATATCTCTCAAAGAATCATAATGTAATTCTGTATGTCTACCTTTCTCCTGGTGCTTGGTGGCTTATTTATAGCCTTAGTACAACTATTGGGAAGCTCATTTTGAGTGTAATTGATGGCAACCTCTTAATGACTCTCTTGGCTGTCTTTTGTAAAGTATACTTGAGCTTAAATGAGGCTTAAATGGCTCATGGTTGGCCTTTCTGATCGTTGGAGCTTGTCGATTACGAAACCATTAATGACAGTGCCATAAATGTTGTATGGTTGTCTTTTCATGGACAACCCTGTGGATTGTATGCTCGTCATTTGTGTGGATTGTGCTGTATGATGAACCTATAATTTTAGTACTCATTAGATAAAATGGCTATTCTCACACTTTCGAAACCCTAGGTTTATGGTTGATTAGTGTTCCATCTTTTATCTATGAGAAAATTGAAAACCTAGTTCTCTGATTGTGTGTATTCACTATTCACACTTTGAGTAAATTTTGTTGGTTTTTGAGATTGGTACAATTATCTTCTTAAAGATAATGTTTTAATTAGACTGGCCTAAAATTCATATATAATTTTTCATTATTTTTTCCAATTCAATCTCTCAAACAATTAAAAACTCAGCAGGAGTCAAACGTTACATGTACATTACTAAATACATTGTGGATTGGTACCAAAATTCAAGGCCATTGGTGGCCATAAGAGATCAATGTTCCAATATTCTTGTTTGTTTGAGCTAGATCTAGACAGTGGCGGCTTCATGAATTTTTTTTCAGGGTGTTCCTTAAAAAGTATAAATTATACAATCTAATAAAAAGAGAAATTCATATATTGACAATGTAAGGACACAATTTGAGTCCTAGGCCTAAAAATGCAAAGGATTTAGGCCCAAAGAGTCCAATACAATAAATTTGTAAAGAGTGGGTTGGAAAACTAGGCTCTAATGAGTTGGGTAGCAATTACCGTCGATCCAAATGACAATAAAGTAAAAATAGACTAGTTGTATCTAATGAAAATCCTCCTCGGCACAGTCTGAGGAGATCAGTTCTTGTATATAATTCTTGAAGTTGGTTACAAGTACAGTTCTTATTGCTACAGTAATTCTCTCTTTCTTCTTTGATCCCCTTTTCTTAGGGTTTTCTTTCTATTTTATACTATCTTCTTCTTCTCGTCTTTACCTTCCACGTGTAGATTAGATTGCTAGTGTTGATCCTTGTCCCATCAACACTTTCTTGAAGTTTTCGGGGAGTAGTTGTAAGGCTGAAAATTACTGTTCAAGTATCACTTCCTCATTAATGCGGCCAGAGAGTTAGCTACAGAGTCTTTAATACGGTGGTAGCAGCTTTCTCTTAGATATTTTATAGCCTCTCTCTGTCCTGTTCCTTCCTGATACTTATCCTCATCAGTGGAATTGTCCGGAATGTTGTTCTTGATGTCAGATTGTACCTTCTGACCTCGGCCTTGCTCAGCCAAGGAAGCATTTCTCCTTGGATCACCTCCCTGACACATCATGCCTAGATCCCTTCCTTTATTTATTAGTGCTGACCTCTATAACACGTTTACCCGTCCTCAGACTATTAAGTGTCATCGGACTGGGCCCCCAACCCAATATATTCTACTGGGCCCCCAACCCAATATATTCTACTGGGCCTAACATCCCTACAATAGCCCCTCGAAATTCCCCTCTTTTGCTCCTCGGGCAAAAAGGAGGATTTCGATATCGCCACAGCCATTCTACGCTTATCATACATCACCTCTGTCTACTCAGGTGCCTTTTTAACTGTCCAACGCACGCTCCTGACGCTTCGGCATCTGAGACATGCCTTCATTAAATTTTTGCGGCTCCATGTTTCTCATGTTCTACGGTGTGATGTAGATCCAACGGCTGGAGATTTTATTGGAACTCGAGCGGGAATTTTCCCGCTTGTCACTTTCTCTATAATATAAATATTGCCTGAACACCTCATTTACCTCACTTTAGCATTCATACACTGAACCTCTGCACTCACAAACTGAACTTTTGCACTCATAAACTGAACCTTTGCACTCATAAATACCAAGAGCTAGTCCGAGGAGAGTTTCCTATTTCATGTAAGTCATTTTAACCCTTTCTATTGACTTTTCCTTATATTTTTCTTTTCACACAGTTCTTTCCTCCTCGGCCCTCTTAATTTCCCTTTCTCTCCTTCTCACTTTTACCTATCTCCAACTAAATGGGTAGATTCGCTTACTTGGTAGACTTCGCGGAAAGTATTGAGAACTTTAAAGCTCAATACAGAATCCCGTCGGGAGTCTCCATTAGGTATTGTAAGGAGGGGGAATGACACGAGAAAAGGCAAAAGGGAGAAGTGGTCATCCCAATGATTGCCTTTATAGAGGGTAGGATAAGAATTCCCATGGGCACCGTCACTAGGGACTACCTTAGGGCTCATTGATTACTCCCACCCAATGTGCCCCAAACATGTTTAGGATTTTAAAGAGTGTAGACGCCCTTAATGAGAAAATGGGCTTAGGGCTTACCCACCATGATGTCAACTGGGTCTATAACTTCCACCACCTAAAAGGGCAGGGGTATTATTTAAAAACTAGACACCCCGATGTCAAACTTATCTCATGCCTTCTTGATTCCAACAAAGGCATGAACAAGAATTTCCTGATCATTTCAGGGGAGTGGCACGATGGTCTCCCCTGCCCGACGAGAGAGGGGCAACTAGGTGGGGTTTTAGGTCTAGGTTTATTTCTTTTAAGTTACCTCTTCTTCATTCTCACACATTCTGGTCCTATTTTCTTTCTTTTGTGTTGGTATTTGAAATTTCCTTCGATTTGCACCATTCCCTTCTCTGATTGTTTCTCTTAATGGTTTTGCAGATCATCACGCTGCCATTCCGAACTTCGACCTTGTCAACCAGCCAAGTCTAGATAAAATACTCCAAGCCGAGGTGTTTGTTCACAAAGACGGTCAACTGAGAGCGGCCCACCTGATCCTCGGCTACAAGCCTTTGTCGTCCAGCTTCCAGACGTCAAAGTGCCAGATAAAGGCAAGGGATTCGCACTTACACCAGATAAGTGTCGCAGCTTCTGGTTTCCTCACCACCGGTTCTATTCCAGAAGGCGTACCTCTAGCAACTCTGCCACTTCAATATACAAGTGGAGAGGCCACCCATTCCCATCTTGTTATCAAGGAAGAAGAAGAAGAAAAAAAAAGAGATAGTAGACATCCCGGACTTAAAGGACGAATATCGGGTTTTCAACCAGCCTCAGTCCCCAGAAGTCCCAACTGGTGACCTCGGCCATCTCTTCCCAACCCAAGCCGGTCATAACCAGGAAGTTACTAACAAACTAGACGCCATGGGGATACAGTGCAAGCCAAGATCAACTCTCCAAGAGCTGCTGGAGTTCCAACCTGGGGGGAACGCACCAGGGAAGGTAGCCTAGACCAGGCTTCCCACACCCCCACCCACCTAACCTCTTCAGTCTGATCTTGCCGACCATAAGAGGAAGAGGGAGTAGAAAGGCAAAGAGGTGGCGGAGGTAGGAAAAAGCCACCCTTCCTAGGAAGTTGAGCCCTAGAGAGGGGCCAAACAAGCCAAAGTGGGGCAGACGGTGGTTGACAGGAGGAGTGACTCTCAAGTCGGACCTCCATCCTGGACCCCTACTCCAATGCTGGATGGAGCTCCTCTGCCCGCCAACGCCTTCATTAGGGACTTCCAGCAAGGGAAGGCCGGCTACGTGGCCGACGCAGTGGAGCAAGCACTGTTGCTTCTTGAGGACATGGCCGATCTAAGATCCATGAGGAGGCACGAGGTTTTCCTCAGTCTTAAGAGGGATCTTGCGATGGTAAGTCCTTCAATTAGCTCCTTCTCTATTTTTTTTAAAAATGCTGCAACCTTCCTCCCCTTTCTTCCTTTTATTATTTCCCCTCATTTTTTTATTTTTTTATTTTTTATGTTTCTTTCCTCGGCAGGCCGTTCAAGCCACATTTAGGGGCGAGGAGATAGCAAATTTCCCCCACTGACAAATGAAAGAAGAAGAAGGAAGGCGCATTGCGGTCGTGGAGGCCTTTAATGTGGCTGACAAAAGAATAAACGAGCTGAAATATAAACTGACCGAGGCAGAAAGGGACAAAAAGAGTGCTGAGGCTGCCTTGGACAGCGCTAAGAGGCAGGCTGAAGGTCAACAAGTGCTACTTCGCCAGGCCGAGGACCAGCTGGCCTCCTCCAAAGAACAAATCATCACCATAAAGAAGAAACTGGAGGAGGCCGAGAAGGCAAGGGACCAAGCCGAACAAGACGGCTATGATGTAGGGGTGGTAGAGACCGAGGAAGCCCTCAGGGCTGAGGTCTTGGGGGTATGTAGAAACTATTGCCTCTAGGTGTGGAATGAGGCCCTTAACCAGGCTGGGGTTGAGGCCTCTTCCGCACTTAGGAGAGCAGAGAGTGTATGCTACCCTCCTGCTATCCGCGCATCAGGCTCAGCCAGCTCCAAGGTTGACACCTCCTTCGAGGTGGCAGAACTTGGGAAGGGCAGTCCGGCCAAGGTCCCTCCTTCCTTTGACAGCCCTTCCAAGGGAGCCGAGCAGCCCGGGGTTGTTGAAAAAAAGGCAAACGCAACTATGGGAATGGCCCCTGATGCCACCAAGCCCCCGGCTGTTCCTCAGGATTCACTTAAAGAGAAAGAGGTACCTTCCAAGATGGAGATTGTGCTAGCCACTCTCCTAGTGCCTGCCAAGGGTGATCCCAAGAGTAAAGATTCAGAATCCTCAGAGGCAGCACTCCCCCAATCTACCAAGGCCCCACCAAAGGAGAAGATTGTAATAAAAAAGAAGTAGTTTAGAGTAATAGTTTTCAGTTTTTTTTTTTTTTTTAACTGTTGTTTCTGTTTTCAAGATTTGTAGTGTGTCTAACTCATTAAAACACAAGAAATTCCCCACAGATGGCGCCAATTGTAAGGAAACAATTTGAGTCCTAGGCCCAAAAATGCAAAGGATCTAGGCCCAAAGAGCCCAATACAATGAATTTGTAGAGAGTGGGTTGGAAAACTAGGCTCTAATGAGTTGGGTAGCAATTACCGTAATGAGTTAGGTAGCAATTACCGTCGATCCAAATGACAATAAAGTATAAATAGACTAGTTATATCTAATGAAAATCGTACTCGGCACAGTCCGAGGAGATCAGTTTTTGTATATAATTCTTGAAGTTGGTTACAAGTACAGTTCTTATTGCTACAGTAATTCTCTCTTTCTTCTCCGATCCCCTTTTCTCAGGGTCTTCTTTCTATTTTATACTATCTTCTTCTTCTCATCTTTACCCTCCAAGTGTAGATTAGATTGCTAGTGTTGATCCTTGTCCCATCAATACTTTCCTGAAGTCTTTAGGGAGTAGTTGTAAGGCTGAAAATTACTGTTCAGGTATCACTTCCTCATTAATGCGGTCAGAGAGTTAGCTACAAAGCCTTTAATGCGGTGATAGCAGCTTTCTCTTAGATATTTCATAGCCTCCCTCTATTCTGTTCCGTTCCTTCCTAATACTTATCCTCATCAGTGGAATTGTCCGGAACGTTGCTCTTGATGTCAGACCGCACCTTCTAACCTCGGCTTTGCTCAGCCGAGGAAGCATTCCTCCTCGGATCACCTCCCTGGCACATCATGCCTAGATCCCTTCCTTTATTTATTAGTGCTGACCTCTATAACACGTTTACCCATCCTCAGACTATTAAGTGTCCTCAGACTGGGCCCCTGGCCCAATATATTCTACTGGGCCTAACATCCCTACAGACAACAACAACAATAAAAAAACATGCAAATACATAAAGTTTATAATTGCCTTTTACGAGTTTTCATATTTTAAAATCGTTACATGATAGTCTCATTATCAATGCTACAAGCTACATCTCTTTCAATGTACACAACCAAGCAATCATTCATCCACTGAATGTAGAACAAATTAAGGAGCAAAATTTAATTTTATTGGCATAAAAAAAAAAAAAAAAAAAAAAAACCTGAGGGTGTTTCCAAAATTTTTCTTGAAAGTAGACAAATAAAAAAATTTAAATTATTATATATTAAAAAAAAATTCAGGACAGGGTGGTCCTGGGACCACCTTAGCCTTAAGGTGGCGCCGCCCTTGGATCTAGATCACAGAGATGGAATAAATTCTCCAAAAAAATAATTTTTTTTTGATGTACAACAAATTACTAACAAAGAGCCTTCCATCATTGAATGAATGAGATGTGGACCATATTATTGACAATTAATTAATTTGGAGGACCACCTTGGCCTTAAGGTGGCACCGCCCCTAGATCTAGATCACAGAGATGGACTAAATTCTCCCCAAAAAAAAAAAAAAAAAAGTTTTGATGTACAACAAATTACTAACAAAGAGCCTTCCATGAATGAATGAGATGTGGACCATATTATCGACAGCTAATTAATTTGGAACTGATGCTTTCTAATTGACTTGTGCATGCAGTTTCTACGTTAGAGTTTAGATCCACGTGTATGGAAATATTTTCAACTATTGCTGATCACACGTTTCTGTTGAAAAGAACAAATCGGCCTTTTCAAAGCTAGCTAGTGGTGATTCATGTGCACAAAAATACAAGAAGTTATTACTATTTGTTAAAAGCAGTTAGAATTATATTTATTAGTAATTTAAAAACAATTGTTAGTTATGTTCTGATGAGAGGAATCATCAATAACATTATAGTTTTCATTAAAAAAATTCTAGTTAAAAAGCCATTTCTAACTGTTCAACCCTAACCTATCCGAACACCTGATTAAAAAAAGCACGAGCAATTTCGATCAGATGGACAAATCAAAATTGAGCTTAGGCTTTAACAAATTAATATCATATTTCCAGTCGGGTCATAGATTTTTAAAAATTCACTTGAGAACTTTGACCCGGCCAAAACTAAAAATGAATATTTCTTTTTATCCATTAACTTTTCAGTGTATTATTAGGTTGTCAAAATCAAGATCCTACGTAGGATCATGAGAGGTAAATGGGATCGTGAATCGTAGGATCAGATCGTGGATCGTAAAATCTTACATTATTTGAGAAAAAAACAAAAAATACACATTTGTACGTTAAATAATTACATAAATTATACATTCATTCATAAAAAACCAAAAATTTGCATCCATTTGATGTAATTACTATTCATCACTACATCCATTTGTAAGCATCTTTTAAAGAGGCCAAAAATTTCAAAACATGACATTCTATTGGGATGTTATTTTTTAGGAAAAATTATAACTTATCCACCTGTGGTTTGGCCGAAATTTAAGTTGCCTATCAGTGGTTTGAAATTTGACACTTTACGCACCTGAGGTTAGTTCAGTTAGATTTCCTTAACCTACTTTTGTTAAAAACATGACTAAATATGTAATTTTGCTCCACTCTTATGTCTATCTCCTCCAAAAACATAAAAATACGAGATAAAAAAGAATCTAGCGAAACACTTGTATCATGAGATTTCACATCATAAGTGGCCAACTTAAATTTCAGTCAAACCTTAGGTGGGTAAGTTGTAATTTGCCATATTTTTTATTTGGGTCCAACTGATACTCTATCTCTTTACATTATAATAGCAAAACTTGGTTTATTGGGATGTTATTTTTCATTTTGGTTTAACTAAGCCTTCTGTTAAGTTAAAGAAGATTACAAGAAATCGGGATTGTTTAGGATTGTTAGAATTGTATGATCCTACTGATCCTGAATGATCGCAAAGATCCTTGAAAAATCCGGATCGTTTTGGGTAGGTGGGATCGTAAAATCTTAGGATCGTAAGATCTAGATCGGGATTTTGACAAACATTAGTACATGTAACAAATGAGACGATTGAAAGTGGGTCAGAAATGGGTCGTCCTAAACAATGTTTAACCAAAATCATCATTTCACTTCATGGTCATTCATGCCATTTTAATTTTATTGCTAAGAACCAATGGACGAATCCGTGGAAGAATTCTATGCTTTCTATTTGTATGCATTGTCTTAATTAAACAGTGTTTAATTGAAAATATCATTTCATTTGTACGGTCATTAATGACATATTTTATTGCTAAGAACCAGTGGACAAAATCTATACCTCCTATTTGTATACATTGTGATTGCCAATAAGTGATTGGTATGACACAGTTATGGTAAATGTCGACAAATTCATCATAGACATAATACTATGAGGTAGTTGCTTTCAAATAAAATTATTTCCATGGACTACATAAAGTTGAAAAGATGATATAAAGGACTCATTAACCAAAGGTTTGAGTAGAGGACAAGTAAATTGCTTACTGAGGGAGATGTGTTTAAAGTTTGACTTAAAAGTTTTTGGGATGGCAACTCTACATAGTTGATTAGATATCCCAAGATCTAAGTTCAAAGGGGCAATAGAATCGTGGACACTACCCTTGTCACTATAGAGATAACATCTCACACCCATTTTTATGTTAAAATAGTTAAGCCAGCAAGTGATCAAAGAGAGTGACACAATTTTGTTTGCTAAGCATTCATATTGTTGTGTTTTTTTTGTTTGTTTGTTGTGATCAATGTATCTATGATCAATGTATCCTTAGAGATAGACGTCTAAGAGTCTCAAAGCACTATTGATGAAATAGTGTGAAGGGTAAAATCCGTCATAGGGAGAAAATGTCAAACACTAGCGTTTAATCAGATATGCATTTATCATTCTACGTTCATCTGACCAATGAGTATATTTAAGTGATTTTAATTTTTTATACATTATACATATTTGTTTCGTTTGTTGTTCCTATTTACATAATCACATGAGTTAGTTATTTGAGAAATATATCCCACAAATATTGCCTTCTACAAGAATACTCAATTGAAATCATAAATATGCATTTTAGACTGTAATGTTTTAGGGCCAAAATTGGGGGGAAATGTAAAATTGGGGCTAAAATAAATAGATGTCACATTAAAAAAAAAAAAAAAAAAATCAAGTCACCTCATTACTCTGTTGTTTACATTTATAAGAAAATTAATGAAACATGATGAAAGGACCAACATAGCTCATTTTTAGAACTTTTTAGGGATTGAAATCCGATGATTTGAAACAGTAAAGACTAAAAGAGCTTAAAAGGTAAATTTTATGGGCCAACCCCATCAAAAAAAAAAAAAAAAAATTTATGGACCAACAATTTATTTTGACCAAAAGATTATGAAATATTATGAAATTAGTTGAAAACTAATAATAATTTATTTAAAAACCTTATAATGTTTTGTAATAGAATTTTAATCAAAAAAAAGTTTTTATACTTTGAGGACAATATTATTAGGATAAAAAGTGTTAAGTGTGTAAAATAAGGGGGTAAAAAAACTATCTACGTATGCTATAAGGAGAAAAAAAAGAAAGAAAATCTATAAAGAAAAAAGTAGAGAATATCAACACGGTATAATCACAATACTGTAGAACAGAACTTACATTATATAAATAATTATTATGACCAAATTTCTACCTTATCTTAATTAATTATAGATAATTTCTCAAAAAAATAATTATAGATATATCTTCCGTACAATTAAAAAGTACAAAATAACAACAAAATGTCATTAATAAATTAACTTAATAGATCATTATTAAGTACGTATGACTGAAATTTAAAAAAATTAATTCTTGTGCTTCAGAATTTTCAAAAAGCTCTATACATAATACATGCCGTTTTCAAAAATTAATTCTATAATATTTAACCTTTAGTTTTCATTTCCAATGATTCAAGAGTTAGGTTTTTATTATTAAAAAAAAAAAAAAAAAAAACTTAAAAGGGCCGTTGTAACATTAGAAGAATATAAAAACGAATAAAATTTGGCCAGTTGATATGCGCTGTACCGGTATATATATTGAGAATCATATATATTTTTTAAGTTAAGAGTTTTATTTTTTATTTTTTATTTTTTTATTTTGACTAAATAAAAGAGAAATGAACATTTACCAAAAAAGGAAGAAGAAAAGAATTAAATGAAGAATATTTTTAACCAGTTAGGCCATTAGACGAGGGAAGGGGTATTTTTGGGTTTAATGGATCAAGGTTGTACTGAGGCGAAGGGGTTTTATTTGTTGTGTGAGAAGAGGCAAGGCAGTTTTGCGTGATTATATTTGTTTTAAAATTATTTGGCAAAATAATACAATTTGAAACTTATTTTGAGATATAACCTCTAAATTGATCTCATATTTTAAAGGGATGAGATCTAGCTTTGTCATGCTGACATGGCAATAATAATGTGGCCATTTTAATAAAATTTCTCCACCCAAATCTCGTCTCTAGAGACAAGATGTATTTAATATTTTTTTTTTATAGAGTTTCAACTTATGACGTCTACTCTTAGGCTCCGCTTGGGAGTTCATAAGGGAATAGAATGAAATGGTCATACGGGAATGGAAATAAATGTAATGGAATTGAATGTATTTAAGTAAGGGAAATGAATGGAATGGAATGAAATTAAATAACCTTAATTGGATGTTTTAAAATAAAGGAATAGAAATGGATGAAAATGAATGGAATGCAAGTAATCATGTTTGGGAGTAACATGGAGAGAATGGAATGAAATCATTTTATGACAATATTACTATTAGACCCCTATTTTAAAATAAATGGTTGAATATATAGGGGTATTTTGGGAGTTTTAGTAAAAAAATCATTAAATCTAATTCTATTCCCTCCCATTCCTCCTAATTTCAGGGGGAATGAAAATTTGAGATTTTAAGGGAATAAAGAGGAATGAGTGTTCTCTCCTACCCATTCCATTCCCTCTCACTTAAACTCCCAAACGAGGGAATGAACTTTTCACTCCCTCCATTAAAACTCCCAAACAAGAGAAGGAAAGAATATTCTAAAATTATTCTTTTTATTCCATTCCATTCTCTCCTCTCAAGCGGACCCTTAATGATAGCTCTTTATCATCAGACCAAGACACCAATTGGTTTTTGGTATAGGCAGGAGTTGAACCTTAGACCTCTTATTCAACCATTAGAGACTTTACCAGTTGAGCTAACAGGACCCACTAATACATTTTTTTCATTCTTTTTTCCTCTCACATTTGTTTACCAAATCTACTCTCCTCTGTCTCTCCAGTCCAATCCCAAATCACTCCTCCGAGTCGCTATCTTCAACTCACTAATCCAACTCTAGCTCACCGAATCACCCCAAGTTGCCCCTAATTCGTCCCTAAGCACCATGGGATTGATTGGATCTTCTCAACTGAGTCCAATCACCTCCAATCCTTGGAATTCCTAAGATACCCATTTTGAGATGTTGTGATATAGCTTGACTTTGGATTGGCAAAGTCGGTGACGACTCTTCGTGTCATAGTAACAGTAGAAGACCAACTTGGTTTTGGTTTTGTGCATAGCCAGTAGCCGACTTAGCATATTATAAATATGTGATGTTATATGGCTTGGTAAAATGGTGTCTAGTACAATAGAGAGAAAGATGCTAGCTACAAAGCTAGTGTAAATACAATAGGTTGCTCTTATTTTTGGTGAGAGAACTAAGGGTGTATTTTGGGTTTGGGTCTTGTGAGAGTGCTTGTGTGCTTTTATTGTAATCTCCTTATTTATAGTGAAACTTTCTCTGTCGCCGCCTATGGACGTAAACATATTGCCGAATCACGTAAATTCTCTGTGTCTATTTTTCTTCTCTCTTCTTTAATCTTGCATTAGTGGGTGTATTTTCACAACAATTGGTATCAAAGCTCCAGGTTGGTAAATCCAATGGAGGTTAATGCTTCTATTGCCAAGGCAGACATAGTTAAGTTTGACGGGACTCAGGTTATGGCAAAGAAGGGTGAAAGACCTGATTGTACAACAAGGTTTGGTGAAGGCTTTGTATGGGAAAACAAAGAAACCAAAGAAGATGATTGATGACGAGTGAGAAGAACTCAAGATGAAGGTAGTGAGTACAATTGACTATGTATGGCAAATAAGCTTATGAATGATGTCATGGATAAGGTGTCAACTGCTGTTATATGGTTGAAGTTGAAGAGTCGGTATATGTCTAAGTCCTTCACAAATAAATTGAATCTTAAGCAAAACTTTATGGGCTTAAGATGGTAGAGGGTGTGGATTTGCCTCAACACATCAAAACGTTCAACCAAGTTATTAGTGACATGTTGAGGATTGATATAAAATTCGATGATGAAGAAAAGACGATGATGCTTTTGACTTCATTCACAGCTTCCTACAAACACTTGGTTACAACCTTATGTTTGGGGAAGGAGATTTTGGAATTTAAATCGATCTCAAGAGCCTTGATGGATCACTACCATCAAAAATAGAATTGAGGTTAGAGTTCTCGGAAAGGGCTCATGGTAAAGGGTAATCAAGATCGTGGAAGGGAGAAATACAGGGAAAAAATTATGCCAGGGGATATAGTAGATCCAAATCCAAAGCAAGACAGTGAAGTGCTATAAATGCCAAAAGAATGGGCATATACGGCGAGACTGTCCAGAGTGGAAAAGAGACAAGGAAGAAGACAATGAAAGGTCCTCAAGATTTGCCAATGTAGTGACAGTAGATATAGATTCAAATGGAGATTTGTGTTCTGTTTCATCAAATGTAGACTGGTTGATTGATTCTTGGGTTTTAGATTCAACATGTTCATTTACGTGATCCCTCACAAGAACTGGTTTGACACTTACATGTTAGTTAATTATGGTTCCGTTCTAATGGAAAACAATGCTGTTTGCAAAGTTGTTGGAATAGGAACAATTAAAGTTAAGATGTTTGATAATGTTGTGAGGACATTAATGGATGTAAGACATGTTCCAGATTTGCAAAATAATCTTATTTCATTGGGAATCCTAGACTTTAACTATTTTAGCTATAATTCTGAAAATGGGATAATGAAGGTATCAAAGGGTGCTATGGTTATGATGAAGGGGTAGAAAATAGATGGTAATATCTACAAATTGCTTGGTAGCACCATTGTAGGTGGAGCTGCTGCAGTTACTAAATTTGAGCAGGATGATACACTCTTGTGGCATATGCGATTTGGGCATATAGGTGAGCGTGGTATGAGGGAATTGCATAATAGAAATATGTTGGCTGGAGTTAAGTCATACAAATTAGATTTCTGTAAATA
The DNA here is from genome assembly GCA_030021035.2 of Notholithocarpus densiflorus. Classification (NCBI taxonomy): domain Eukaryota; kingdom Viridiplantae; phylum Streptophyta; class Magnoliopsida; order Fagales; family Fagaceae; genus Notholithocarpus; species Notholithocarpus densiflorus. Next base: position 1,695,192 of record JARYZH020000041.1, read on the forward strand.
CTGCATTATGGGAAAGTAGTGTAAGGTGCAATTCAAAACTTCCACACACAAGACAGAGGGTATTCTGGATTATATACATTCTGATATTTAAGGACCGTCAAAGGTTGTCTCTAAAGGTGGATCTCGGTATTATATGAGTTTGATTGATGACTATTCCAGGAAAGTTAGGGTTTACTTCTTGAAGAATAAATCTGATGCATTTGAAAAGTTCAAGAAGTGGAAATCCTAAGTGGAAAACCAAACAGGCTGGAAAGTCAAGTGTCTTAGAATTGATAATGGCACTGAGTACATGAATAAAGAGTTCTTGCGGTTTTGTGAAGAGCATGGCATCAGGAGGCACTTTACGGTAACAAGAATACCTCAACAAAATGGAAGAGCTAAAAGGCTTAAAAGAACACTTGGAGAAATAGTTAGGTACATAAGATTGAATGTTGGGCTTCCTAAGGTCTTCTGGGCTGAAGTTGTGAATATGGCTTGTTACATCATTAATCGATTGCCTAGGTTTTCACTTGACAGGAAAGTTACTGAAGAGGTTTGGATTGGGAAAGAAGTTGATTATTCTTTGATAAGGATCTTTGGGTGTCTTGCCTATGTGCATATTCCTAGTAAAGAAATGTCAAAGCTTGGTTCAAAATCAAAGAAATGCATATTTCTTGGGTTTAAGAAAGGTGTAAAGGGATACAAGCTTTGGGATTCGATTGCAGAAAAAGTGGTGATAAGCAAAGATGTGGTATTTGACGAAAAGTCTATGATAAAAGCTATCCAAAAGGAAGAGGAATCTCAAGTGGTGGGAAGCAATAGTGAAAGCGGTAAATCAGTTGTGCAAGTGGAGCTAGATAAAGTGGAGCCTCAGCTAGAGAAGGAATCTTACAGTACAATATCAGACATACCTAAACGCAACAAAAGACCATCAATGAGGTATGGTTTCGAGGATCTTGCTTCTTATTGTTCAATAATTAGTAGCAGGGATCCTTTAATATTTCAGGAAGCAATTGATAGCTTTGAAAGGGACAAGTGGAAGGAAGCTATGGTGGAGGAGATGGAATCCTTGAATAAGAACAAGACTTGGGAGTTGTCAGAACCTCCAAAGGGAAAGAAATCAATGGGTTGCAAGTGGGTGTCTAGAAAGAGGGATGATATGGTAATTGCTGCTAAGAGCATGTGTGAGGTTGACAGGCGAAAGTCTGTGTTGCGCAATGAGTTTGACATGAAAGTTGAAGACATGTCAAAGGTCCCAAATGTAGGTGCTATTGGGTGTTTAATGTATGCAATGGTTTGCATTAAGCTGGATTTGGCTTATGTAGTGAATACTATTGGCAGGTGCACAGTGAACCCTGGTATAGAGCACTGGAATGTAGTGAAGTGAATATTCAAAAACTTGAAATGTACTTCGGAACATAGGATCTTGTTTGCGGGGTAGCATGGTGATAATTCAGTGGTAGGGTATGTGGATGTGATTATGTAGGCAATGTGGATGGTTATATTTTTACATTGTCAAGCGGGCTTATTTGTTGGAGATCCACATTACAATCAGTAATAACCATGTCTGCTACTGAAGTTGAATCCATGGCTGTAGGTGAAGCTGCAAAGGAAGCACTGTGGTTAGGTAGGCTAGTCGAAGAGCTTGGTTTGAACCAAGGTGGAGTTCAGTTGCGTTGTGATAGACAGAGTGTCTTTTACTTGGCAAAACATTGGATTTATCTTGTTCTGAGTTTCCACAAGATAAGGGAGTTGATTGTTACAGAATAAATTTTTCTTGAGAAGGTTCACACTTCGGAGAATGCATTTGATATGTTGACAAAGTCGGTTACAAAGGACAAGTTCAAGCATTGCTTGGACTTGGTCGGTGTTTGTAGCTTGTGAAAGCACTTAGGGGCTATGGTGGTGGCAACGAAGGTGTTAGTTCATGGGACTTGACCAAACTCAAGCCAAGGTGGAGATTTGTTGTGATATGGCTTGACTTTGGATTCGCAAAGTCGGTGAGGACTCTCCGTGTCCTAGTAATAGTAGAAGACCAACTTGGTTTTGGTTTTGTGCACATCCATTAGCCGACTTAGCATATTATAAATATGTGATGTTATACGGTTTGGTAAAATGGTGTATTGTACAATAGAGAGAAAGAGGCTGCTACAAGGCCAGTGCAAATACAATAGGTTGCTCTATTCTTTGTGAGAGAGCCAATGGTGTATTTGGGGTTTGGGTTTTTTGAGAGTGCTTGTGTGTTATTATTGTAATCTCCTTATTTTATAGTGAAACTTTCTCTGTCGCCGCCTATGAATGTAAGCATATTGCCGAACCACATGAATTCTCTGTGTCTATTTTTCTTTTCTTTTTAATCTTGCATTAGTGGGTGTATTTTCACAACATGAGATATGAAAAAAACAATAATAATAATTTGTAGTGTCATATTAGAGAACTATGTTGGGCCTTTTAAGAATGAAATGTTAGTTGTGGTTGTGGAAATTAAGGGATAGATTAAGGCGGGTTTAGACCTAAAAAGCCTTGTGAGTTGGTATTGGAAGAAGGGTTTTTCATGTTTTATTTTTTATTTTTTTTATTTTTTATTGGAATGTTTTAAGAAGAACTTATCTCTTGAAGAGACGAATTCCATGTTTTAAATGGAACTCTTTTTTACAAGATACCAATTTCATGTACACAACATTTTAAAAAATTTCCACTTTAAATTAGTCATGCCAGGCTTTGGATTTAGTATCGCATTTCTGGAAGAGAAGAGTTACTTCGATAGATGAGGTTAATGTTGGGACTCCTCTCTTCAAGAGATGAGATTCTAAAAAGACTATTTCCCAAATAAGTTTCAAACAATGCTATTCTGCCAAACTGCTTTAAAATTTGTATTACTAAGCAAAAAGGCGCAAAGCAACTTCAAAAATATGGTTCGTAGGGGTATAAGCTCTTTGGTAAGGTTAAAGCCCCTGACCTCTTTTACATGAGTGGTATTTTGATTTTTGGCATTCAAAGACACGAAGTTTTCACAATTTTTCCTGTTACTATTTAAGGGGCAGTTGTGATTAGTGTTAATAAAATTGATCTCAGTATTGAATTTATATGAAAATAATAGTACATCAATCACAACTTGCTAGAGCAATAGTTATGAAAAAATTTATATCCTAAACATTATGCCATAAAAGAAAATAAAATAAAAACCTATAAATGACATCATGTGCGTTCAGTATAGTTATTGTAATTCTAATTCTTATATAGGAGTATAAAAAAGTATAGTTATTGTAATTTGTTTAGTTTTCTCGAAAAATTAGTTTGATAAAAACACAATAATACCCAAAAAAATGGTGAAATTTTAAAGATTTTAGTCACCTTATTTTTAAGTTAACAAATTGGGCAAGGCTCCGTTTCCTAACCAATTAAGCTATACTACTACAAATAGGTATTATATGTACAACAATTAAAATAGATAAACAAAATTATAAGTTGATGTTCGTATTTAATCAGTGATATTTTATTTTTAAGAATACCAATATAATTCACATGGAATTTTTTTCCCTCGCCTAGAAGGGCTCCATGTGTAGTTCACATGAGTTATTATTGTAATCTTCGTGAGTTCATGCTAACAACTCCATAGAAATAAGTACTAATCAAATTAAAATTTCGAGGTTTATATTGAATTAGTGTCTAATTTGAATTAAGATTAAACTTTGGAGTTTATTATACTAAGATATGAAAGCAAATTGATAATAAAACAAAACAATGAATCAGTGGTATTTTTAGAAAATCACTAATAAAATTAGTTTGTTGAACTAAATTGAACTTGTTATCTTAAAATTTACAACATGTCTTTCTCAAAAAAAAAAAAAAAAAAAAAAAAAAAAAAAATAATACAACATGTTGTGATGATGATCCTAGCTGAAAATTCTAAATTTTGAAGACAAGAGACGCTACCTCTAAGATCTATATATAAGAACCTAAAAATTTGTTATTTTATTAATATATTTTATACATAATTGTTATTTTTAAAAACGCATTTATAATTATGAATATTATTTAATTAATAATGAAGATTAAATAATAAATAAATAAAACCAACAGTACAACTAATAAGATAACCTACCGGCTACCGGTTGAACCGCCGTCTAGATGGATATGCTATCAGCCTACCCATCATCAGGTCCATATCTCTAGTCCAGTCTCTACGCATGCAATGAAAAGCCAGCTACTTACAACAAAATTTAATAATAATTTCACTTTTTTAATTTTATTTTATGTCATGGTGGGTCATGATTAATGAGCGTTTAATAGAATATTTTATAAAAAATTTTATATCACTGTCACGAAAAATATAAAAAATTGTCAAAGAAGTTAGTTGATTTATTATTTTTTAAAATACATTTCTAAATCAATGCGCTTAGGCATTTACATCAGTTTGTGTAATTTTTTTGGTCTATTTTAGTATAATGACCTAGTTTTTGTGTTTTACATACTCACTTTTTAAAACATCACATGTCAAATTATTTATTTTACAATATATTTCATTAAAATATTAATTTTTATTTTATTTTCATGGTTTCTCTTTCTTCATACATAATAACTATCATCCACTTTTTTGAACTTAATTGGCTAAAATGTTATTTTTTTTTTTTATTATATAAGCATTAATCTTGTGTTTTTAGGACATTTGTTAACTTTTTCTTAATTTATTTATTTTATTTTAACTTATAAATTTTTTAAATATTTTTATATGTATATTAAAATTTTTAATATTACTTTTTATTACTAGGTCAAGATATCAATTAATTTTTTTGACTAGATTGTAACTCAAATTTTTACAATGACAAAATAATTTATTAATTAAACTAACTGATTATAGTGAAGGGTGTTATGAAAACTCAAATTACTATAAAAATATAGTGCAATTATTATTTGAGAGGATATGTTTAAGACAATGGGCGCTACCTAGCTGTCACCTGAGAATGAAAGAGACAAGTTGTAGGAGTCAAGTGCTAGCGTTTTCCTAATGTTAAAATGTAGAGAAATAGCCACGTGGCGAAGATGTATTGACACACAGACACAGTAGTTGGCGGCGAATTGTGACTTTAACGGCGAGGAATGGATGACTGGCGGCCCACAGTTGTAAAAACCCGCAGATGTATTTCGATTATTGACGACACCACCACTCTTGCATTTTGATACAGTGGGCCCAATCCCCATGCCTCACGACTATCCATCCGATTCACAATATTAATATATCACGCGCCACCAAAATTTTGCATTGCTACTGAACCACACTGTACGTTGTACCAACCGTATGGGATCCACACTTCTTTCACCGCTTCCACTTCACATGGCTCTATATTTTTTGTTTTCTTCTTTAATTACCTGGAATCGCATTTATATGTGTAACTCTTTTTGTTTTTCCTACTTCTTTAGTATTTTTACCGGACCCCTAGTGAATCGGATTCATCATTATTAGAAACTTTTTATTTTTTTTATTTACCCTCTTGCCGAATCTGAATTTGATTCCTTATTCTGAGATTTAGATTCCATGTCGGTGAGAAGGAGAAAATCTATCATATTTTCAATTATATGTATTAATTCACGGACTGAACACACACATAGGGGAGTGACTTTCTCAAAAAAAAAAAAAAAGTATTAATCCTTTCACATAGAAGTATGTCTCACAAGTGTGGAGTAAATGCAATCAAAACATGTAATACAACCTCCTCCAGGATTTTTTTTAGGACATTGTCACTTCTAAATTTAAAGTTACCCTTTTATCGCCTTCAAAAAAAAAAAAAAAAAAAAAATTACCCCTTTATCATAACAAATAGTTGTATTTTTTTTTTTTTTTTGGTTTCTTTTTAGCTCTTTTGACATCTGAAACATCACAAATACGTAACTTAAAAGACTTTCCTTTAATATATATATATATATATTAATTTGATAGTTGAAACAGTGAGATTTGAATTATGAATGTCTTTTTTGAAAAACCAAGTTGTGCCAATTGAATTATATACAAAACTCTTAACAATATGAATAATTGAATAGTGGGTAATTGTAACTTGCATCATTTAGATTCGAGCTCTAATTTGAAGATTAAGATTCTTGACACTTTGTTTAGATTTTGAGAAAATGCTGGAAGAAAAATATTTTACTTATTTTATTTTTTTTGTTTGTAATTTGAGTCGTTAAGGACCCCAAAACAACATAATTTTGGATTGAATAAAGTTGAAAGTTAACACTGCAATTCTGACGGAGACATGAGGATTGAATTAAACAAAATTAAAAGTTAGAAGACTGAACTAAATGAAAATAAAATTAGAAGACTAAATAAATTTTAGAAAAAGTTAAATGGTACACTTTGTAATTTAGCCTAAATTTTTTTGAATGAATTAAAAAAATTATAAATTATGTAATAAAGAATACTTTGAAATATTTTAAGTTTTAGTTGATTATGAGAAAATAATTGACTAGATGTGGTGGAAAATTATATATGTTTTCCGTTAAATACAAAATTAGATATATTCTTCAATTTATTTGGTTATACAACAAAATACAAATGGTTTAATTGGTCAAGATGTTAATCTAAAAATGTAATGCGAACTTACTTGATGGCCACTTGGCCAGCTTGATAACGCCATCAATCACATTATATTAGAAAATATTATTCTTCATCCTACGGAAAAGAAAACTTCAAGACGTAAAAAGACAAAAAAGAAAAAACCAAAAAGCCATCAATTTGAAAGTTGAAATCGATATGTATTCCTCAGAACTCAACGACGAAAGCAACAGAACAAATTTTTTTTCCCTTCTTTTTCAAATAATCTGGTTGAGATTATTCCACAAAATCACATTTTTCTTGGTTCATAATTTTCAAGATAAAAAGTTAGCAAAATAAGCGTTAAAGGAAACTTTGCTTTTTTAAAAAGGATAGTAATTATGAAAGAATCTAAATCTAATATATAGGACATAGCATTTGCTATGCAATATGGTACGTGAGGCCAAGTGTGGATCACACTCCCCTATCATTCGCGTGAACATCATCATGAAAGCGATGGTTTACAGTTTACACTCCTTCATGTTCAAAAAAGGCTTGATGGACTATATAGAGTTTAGAGTTATAGACTCCTCTGGTTTACCCTTCTTCATCATATCATAATCATATATACCAATACCATTACGGCATTACCATTACCATACACACACTCTCTCTCTCTTTCTAACTTTTATTCTCTCTCCTATTCTGCATTTCTTGTTTTGATTCGTATTTTCCTTGTGTACATCTTAATCTGTCCAAACCTCCCATACCCTTTTTCAACAAAGCATTATTCCATTTCTTCTTGGCTCTCCTTCTTTTTCCCACAACCATTTCTCTCTCTCTCTCTCTCTCAACTTTCAACTCTCACCATTCTTATAATTAGTTTCTGGTTTGATCAGCATAGCCCTCAAAAGGCTATACAAATATGAAGGTCTGATTCCCTCTATGGAATATAATTTTTCATCTCTTTCCTATTACTTTCTTTTTATTTTTATGAAATGATACAAGATTCACTTTTGAACTTTGATTCAATTCTGATTCTTCATGAACTTTAATGGGTTTGTTTCTTTTTTTTCCTTTTTGGCTTAGCTTTTAATAGAATCTTATAATTAAGGCATGTTTGTTGATTTCTGGGAACAAAAATTTTGATGGCAGAGTTAGATTTTATTCTTCATTTGTTTTTTTGTTTTCCTGTTTTAAGGTTTCAGAGTACGTAGGAAAGATTCTATCCGTTTTTGAAAGTACTTTTAGCTGTGTCTAGATTTAGAATATTAAGTTTCAGTTATGTTTGATTCTTTAGTAGTTAAAGAGATTATCAACGGATTTGAGTGAATCTAAACTAGATCTGTGTATTTGTTCTTCCAGAAGATTGTTTTGAAGCTGGAATTAGATGATGACAAAGCCAAGCAGAAGGCCTTGAAGACTGTCTCCACTCTTTCAGGTACCAAATCAGTAACGTTTTGTTTAATTTAAGTTGTCCCTCTGTTTTTTTTTTTTTTTTTTTTTTTTAAAATGTTTTTAAAGAAATATATATCTTTTATCTATTACGTTTTTACAATAATTAAAAAAAAAAAGAAGAAGAAAATGAAAACATGAAAAGGTGTGGAAAACGCTTTTTTTTTTTTTTGAAACAAAAGGTGCGAAAAAAACCTAATGCATACTTTTTACTCTATATTATATATTAGAATTTATGTCACATATTGATTTGTCTACTTGTTACACATGATTTTGTTCATTGAGTTGCTTCTATGGGCATATTTGGTTTCCTGTCAACTTTTGAGATGATCGGTGCAACGTACATGCCAACAACCATAGTTTTTTTGACAAATAAATAAATTCTTCATCAAAAATTTTTTTTTAAATGCTTTTGTCAAAAAAGTTTAGCTTTTTGTCATATCTTTTTATTTTTTATTTATATATATAAAAGAACTAAATGAAGCCTTTTGAAAAATAAACTAATTTTTAACTTTTTATTGCACAATTTAGTATAAAAAATAAGCTAATTTTTAGCTTTATTAAAATCTTTCATATTTTAGCTTTTCGCTTTCTGTCTAAGCTTTTTAAAAAAAAATCATAATAAAACTATTTTTTAACTTTTAATTACACGCTTAATATAAAAACCACTAGAAAACCTTTTTTTTTTTTAAATTTTTTTTTTTTTACGGGAGAGTAGTAATTGAGGCTGTGTTAAAACTTATGATGGAATCGCTTTTTCATAAAAGATCAAGGGATTTATGAGAATAGGGAAATATAAAGTACTTTTTTTTTTTCCTTGTATATAACTCATACTATATATGTTTAGGAGTCAAAAGTCTCATATTTTGATCTCTGGTGGTGTCAAAGGGATGTGTTGATAGTTGAGATCGACCCTTAGGAGATGCTAGGGGGTGGGTTTGACTTCCCTATGCCAAAAACAGAAAAAAGAAAAAAGAAAGCACGGAAATGCTGCATCTAGCGAATATGTGGTCTAATCAATATAAGTGCCATGTTGTCGCATTCAAAAAAAAAAAAATAAGTGCCATGTTGTCACCCATAGCACATTGTTCCCAATTAGTATCTTTTTAGCTTCCAGCAATGTGTGTCGGTGATTAAATTGTACGTGTTAATTGAGAGTTTAATGAAAATGTATTTAATACTTATTAAATGATTTTTTTTATGTATTTTATAAAATTAATTTTTTTTTTTATAAATTATGTTTAGATATTATTATGTACGTAAATCAATTAATTATTGATATATATTATAAATAGTATAAATTATAATTCATAATAAAATATTTATTAGTATTTTATTAAATGATATTTTATATATTTTATAAAATAAAATTTTGTGTGGATATAAAAAAAACCATCCTAGGAAAAACATAAAATGAATTATAATAAATTAGTATATGTAAACCAATAAATTATTGATTATTATTATTTTTTATAAAAATTAATTATGTACTATAAATCATAATTAAATAGTTATTATACTTTAATACATGAGGACCCTTGTTAACAAGATCTTATGTATTTTTTCCCCCAATGAAGATGTGGGGATTCAACTTCACAAACAATCCCCACAGAGGAGGGTGCTATGAGGTCTAAAAACTATCCGTAAAACACAATTAATGTCATGAGATATCCTCTTTAGAGGTGGTATTACGTGTGTCTAATATAATCTATTTACCCTCTTACATAAGGTGGACCCTATACTTGTGGAATCTACCTTTATGTGAAAGAGTGGATACATATTTCAGATGTATAATAAATTTTCTCTATCATATTTGTGAGATCTACATGTGAGAGGATATATACATGTATCAAATACATGATAGATTTTCTTAGGTGGCTTTGATATTATCATATTTATCTTTTGTTTAATTTTATTTAGTACTAGTCAAATGTGTATATGCTTGGTTTTTTTTCTTCTTGTAGGGATTGATTCGATTGCAATGGACATGAAGGATAAGAAACTAACGGTCATAGGAACCGTGGATCCCGTAAATATAGTGAGCAAACTGCGCAAATATTGGGCATCAACAAATATGATCTCAGTTGGGCCAGCAGAAGAACCTAAGAAGAAAGAAGAGCCGAAGAAGGAGGAACCCAAGGCCGAGGAAGCAAAGAAAGAGGAACCCAAGAAGGAGGAAGCTAAGAAAGAAGAAGAGAAAAAAGAAGAACCCAAGAAGGAAGAAGAGAAGAAAGAGGAAAAGAAAGAAGAAGAGAAGAAAGATGAAAAGAAAGAAGAAGAGAAAAAGAAAGAAGCACCTCCACCAGACCCTGTTTCAGAGCTTGTTAAGGCGTACAAAGCATATAATCCCCACCTCGCCGCATATAATCCCCACCTCGCCACACATAATCCATTCCACACCTCATATTACTACGTCCAACCAATGGAGGAGAATCCAAATGCTTGTGCTATTTTATAATTAATGGGCTACCAAAAACTGAGTGAAAAGATTAAATCTTTTCTTTGTTGGTATAGGAGGCAAACACCCAAGATTGGTAGGAGCTCTTGTACATAAAGATGGTGATGCTTCATTGGTATGCTTAGAAATTAATAATGTGTAGAAATAAGTTTTGGAATTTGTTTTGAACACTATTTATAGTATCTATATTTTTGGCACGTAATGCTTTTTTTTGGAAAGTGTTACCTAGCTAAACTTTTTTCTCTTTTTTACTTTCCCCGTATGAAAAGCCTTTTATTTTCAAGGGCTATGAGGACGATGCTGTGGGACAAGGCAGCTGACAAGGAACTGAGTAAGAGTACACTCACGGGTTTGAGATTGAGAGCTCTCTTTAAAATGTGTCAAGTTGTTTTTTTTTTTCACATCTCGTGTCTTTCTCTGTGTTTTATGCTACTATTTGAAATAAAAAGTGATGGTTCTCATAGATTTGTGGGTCTCATTGATCTGTCTCTGATGTATGAACTGATTGGCCATGGCCCCATAGAGCAATTGGTCGGTGTTAATAGTAACCTTTTTCTCATGGGTTCATGTGCGTGGCACCTGTTAGTTGGATACAAGTTTTTGCTTATGGAATTTTCTGCCGAAAGAATCGTGGTTTGTTTGATTGCCTTAAACATTTCTTTCAAACCTTTCTGGCCACTTGCTTTCCAAGTGTGAGGGCCAGATCTCTCTCTCTCTCTTTTAAAGTCTTTGGTACATCATTAAACTGATATGTATCTTTTATTTATTTTTTACATGTTAATTAGGCCATTACAAGATCTATATATGTCAAATGCAATGTATGAATAGATTAAGCACCAAATTTATAGGAATGAGAATCATTAAAAAAAAATTATGTATTTCATTTCTTTTGGTGATGCATATGTATTGAGTAATCAGCTATGCAAGTAGACAAGCATCCAAGGAGGGTTCAAATCTCTTTTAAATGATTATTTGTTTAACCAAATAGTAAAATACAAACCTGCGCTTCTGTATTCCAGTTCCACATGAGGACCCTGGCTGTTATTTGCATACTTTATATATTAAACCACAAGTGCATGTGATAAAAGTAACCGAGCCGCATCATTTGTACTATTTTGTATATATTTGATTCAACCTCGGTTGTAGTTATTATTTCATGTAAACATTCTATGTGAAATTTCAGCAAAAATTGAAGCATTAAGGGATATTTCCACCTATCAGTAAGTTTCGAGAGGAAAAAAATGAACAGTACTTCAACTCAAAGAAAGCTATTTAGAAGTCTCGAGAATCAAAGACAGTGTCTCTCCTTTTCAATTTTATATATCCTTAAATCATCTTTAAGCAAAGTTGCCAACCTTAATCTCCAGCATTATCCATCCACGTCATGAAAGAGTCAGTAGAATTGACAAGATGACATGACAGAAACCAAAGGTGGTTAGACGATGCCTACTCTTCAGCAAATTTAAAGATCAGTTATAGATACTAGTAAAACATAAACATTACTAGTTATAGATAATTACCGTGCAATTATATATGGATCATCACTTGTACAAGCTCACTTCAAACGATCTTAATTTGTTAGACAAAAATCTTTTATGAAGAAAAAGTCTTCTAGTGAAGCTTTCAAGTAACATACGTGCAAGCAAGAACCATGAATGCTTTTACCTCCTATCGACCCCAGTACTACTACCTGTCGATACCAACATAAAGTTAATCTTATCCACAGTGGTAAAGGACAATCCAAATAATTTTTTTTTTTTTTTTTAATTTTTATCAGAGACAATCTAAAAGATGAATCATTCGACAGGACGGAAGCTAATAGGAAAAAAAACAAAAGTACCCTCAAAAAAAAAAAAAAAAAAAAAAAAAAGTTTGTACTAAGGATTAGGCTTGTAAATCAAATAAATTGTTCATAAATAGTTCGCATTTAGTCAGGAAAACATTGTTGATTTTTATTTATTTAGAAAACGAGTTAAACCCAAGCCTAAATTTAGGTGTTGATTGATGGTTTGAATAAGTTCATCCGAATGAGCCATGGGAGATCATAACTCACGGCGTATGTGTTTGAGCGGTATTACCAAAACCACTTTATGTCGACACAAAGCATATATATATATATGTGTGTGTGTGTGTTTATGTGTTCGGTTTTCTTGGATTTCTTCTTTGGAAAGAGTTCAAGATGCAACGCACATGCAATTTTAGTCTTTCACACCAAGTTTAAATAATTTTGGAATTCTTGTGATGTACTAGTTGTGATAAGATCAAAAGAGATTTCAATTTTGGGTATATTTAGGGTTTGGATTTTATGAAAACTTTTGTGCTACGTACCTTCATGATATCCACATTTCCTAGTAAAAATATCTACTTGACACTTCTCATGCATTTAAAGTCTAAGGTGAATCACACAAATCTATCTTCCATGTATGATTATATTTTTCTATATTTCTATTTGGATTTCGTATAAACCCACTATTATTGACTACTCTTTGTTATCTCAATAGTAAACTTGACTATTAAATGAGTATAAAGAAAAAATAATAATAATGCGTTCGTGAAGAAGTCCATGAACATGAGGCTTGATTAAAATGTGTGCGTGTGTGCACATGTATATAACATTTTATTGTATTCTTATATGCAATTATGTATACATGTATATAGACTTGAGATTTAATTTTATAATTTTGTAAATAAATTCATAAGGTACTAAATTATTATTTATAATTTTTTAATAATATATATAAATAGTCCATTTAGTAATAAAAATTATATATAATGGTTCGTGAATATTGCTTTTATAAGTTTATAAAGGAAAATTTCATTTATCTAATTAATTTAAATAACATAACTTAAACTATAATCTTACTTAATGAAAGCTCAATTAGTGTGAAAACACTAATGCATGTTTAGACTCCCAATTTTAAATTACGGCTTAATTGCTTTTACTCTAACTTATCTAAGTGCGGAATAAGAGTAAATGAAACACAATAAACCAAAACTACTCTCTAAGGCATAAGCATATACAATGAACGATAGATGTAAAGCTTAAAGAGTAAGGAAAGAGAGATGCAAACACAAGATAACACCAAGACATGTGTTGAGGGCCTTTTGTGAATCCAGGTAGAAAGAAGAAAGGCCCAATAACAAGGGCAGCAAAAAAATTGGCAAGCAGATATCAAAACCATTAGGCCCAAGCGGCAGGAATAATGGATCACAGGCCCATTAAACAAACAAATGGGCCTTGAAGAGGCAAGTGGGCTTAAAGAAGCCCGGAAAGAGAGAAATAGCATCCCATGGGCAGTGTATGATGTAGAAAAGTGAGAAAGGGCCGCCACAGGTTCAAAGTAATGTAAACTAAGAAAGTAAGGGGTTTATGGAAGGCTCATGAACCCCAAGGATGAGAATAAGGTTATTGGGCCGGGGAAGCCCAATGAAGTTAGTAAAAGCCCATGAGAATGCAGAATTAGCAAAAGGGCCAAGGAAGCCCAAAGAAAACAAATGGGCCAGGGATGCCCAAGGGAAAACAAAAGGGACACATGAGCCCATAAATAGGAAAACCCATGGTCATGTTAAGTCATTGGGGAAAGAATACACGGCAGGCCTAAAAGGGCTCGGCAGGATCAAGTCATTACAGCAGGAATGACAAAGTAATATGGCAGGACATGATGGCAATCAAGAAATAGGCTGGAAGAAGTGTAAAGCCCAGTATCAAATGAAGCCCGGCCCCTAAGGGGAGCTGGGAATTATAAAACAACCCACATTAAAAGACGAAGAAGGGCGGTAGGCTGTGCAGGCAGGCCTCCATACCACGGCGAACGAGGGAGCAGTAGGCAGATTTTTTGGACATATATGGGAGGAAGGCACGCGTAAGGCCTAGACCTCACCAGCCTGTACCCAGCCAATACAGGGCACAGTAAGGTCATGGGTCAGAGGTAAGAGGGCATGGTTTGGTGGTAGGGAGAGGGGAAGACCTATTTAGAGGATCCTGCCAGCGCTCTTTTGGGGGAAGTGTCCTGCTGGGATGACACACCACCAAAGGGGCAAAGCTGAGCTGGGCCACTAGGTGTATGCCATGAGGGATAGGGAGAGAAAAGGCACCTACACCGTAGCAGGATGGGAGTGCCACGGCAGACTAACAAACAAAATAGTCCTCTTTGTCTGGTGATGGGAAGTGGCACACAAACGTGGTGGTTGGCAAGTACACCCAGACTAGACAAACGCGGTTAAGGGCTAAAATGGTAAAATCCAGTTACGGCAGGCACTATAAAAAGAAGCCTTTGCTGTGTACAGTAGAAAGGGGGGAACAACGACGGTGAGGAATAGGAGAGGATTGAAAATTTGAAAGCCAAGAAGTAGAAACAAGGAGTAACAAGGAAAAGAAAAGATAAAGAGAAAAATGGAAAACAGAGAAAGAAAAGAAAAAACAGAGAGAGTTAGTTCCGCAGGCATGCACCAATAGGTTGTTTCCCTCTCTCCCTTTCAAAATCCTGCCTTCTGCCAAAAGTAAAGAAGGGGATTCCCCCGGGCACTAACCATTCAGGTCCGCTTCCCTCAAAGTGATTAATTTCCGTGGCAGGATTCCTTTCTTGGGAGATTAATTACGTTGAGAAGAGGCGTTCTTCCCTCTCTGGTTTTGGGTCTCGTTGACCCAGATTTATTTCTTCTTTTCTTTTATCTTTGATTGACCCACATGTTGAACACTTATTCAATTGCCTTTTCTAAGTTATATTTGTTGTGATTATCATTATGAAATATGGATTAACTGTTTACTATAAGCAAGAAGACAGAGTATTCTTCTTTTTTGTTTTACTATCATGTCTGCTTGCCGTAACTCATTCAGAATAGCTTTGCCTGCCATAAGAATGCTCCTGGCAGATGAGGCATAGTTTGCGCACAAGCCGGACCGATTTAAGTTCCAGTTGGACCAGTCTCAACTCCCTTACTCAGAACACTCAGGTATCGCAGGAGGCAGCCCAGCCTAATACAATAATAGTATTGCAGGAGGCAACCCAATGCATAATACAAAAAAAAAGGCCCCTACATTAAATTGGCGACTCCACTGGGGAGTTGAGAAACAGATAGGGACAAGAGCCCTCGCGAACAAATGCCTCCAAAGTCCAGGACAACGCGAAATATGAGTGATGTACCCTCACAAGCAGAATCTAGGCCAACGACGCCTCACCAACAACAGCCTAATCAGGCAGAAGGTGCCAACGGAATGGGGGCTGGACCTCAACCTCATCCAAGAATCCCCACAGACAATGCCAACACCTTCATTGAGGTGTTACAGGCCCTATAGCACTCGCAACAGCAAATGATGGAGGAGATTCGTCAGCTAAAGACGAACAGAACTAAGGAAAAAGGAAGCTAGCATAACCCAGAACATGCGGCTGACAAAGAAGAGACACCAGCAGGAGGTGTCCCACAAAATGCGGAACAACGTTTTATTACCATGGCTGAAGTAGCGGCTCTCCTAGAACAAGAGAGAGCCAGAACACCCAAGGAGAGATTCTACGCATGAAGACCTCCTTACCTATTAAGGGTGCTCAGTAAACCATACTCGGAGAGGTATGAGCCGCGTGCTTTCGCGCAGTATGATGGCAGGAAGGGAAGTGCTGTCGAGCACGTAAGCAAGTTCATTGATACTCTTGGCCCTTACGCCGTAGATGAAGACTTATGTCTTCGAGAATTTTCCAAATCACTATGTGACCGGGCTTACACCTGGTACATTGGCCTAAAGCCAGGATCGATCCCAACGTGGGATGACATGGTAGACGTATTTTGTACAAAATACTTCCATGGAGAAAAAACAGTAACACTTGCAACTTTGCAAGCAACCAAGCAGAGGAGTGGTGAAAACTTGATGGAATACATTAAAAGGTTCAGGGACATAGCACTTGACTGCTATGATCATTGCGAGGAAAGGACACTGGTAGAGATGTGCATGACAAACATGATTAGGGAGTACAGGGCAGTCCTGGAGAACTTAGAAATCTCCCAGTTTGCACAGTTGTTGCAAAAAGCCAGAAAAACTGCCCAGTCGGTGAAGCCAAGCACGAAAAAAAGAAGTGCTCCATAGGGCATGGCAGTGTCTACTGGTGAGCGGAGGAGAAAGACCGATAGGAGAGAGTACGATACTCCCTCGCCAATACCATGCACTTCGAAAGAGTTGAATGCGCTGCTGGACAAGTGGATAGCAGATAGGGTCTTCAAGCCTAATCAGGTTTCTAAGGAACCCACAGAGGAAGAGCGGAGGGACCCTCGCTTTTGTCGTTTACACAACTACGTATAACATCCTACCGCAGAATGTTGGGCGCTCCGCAGACTAGTGCACCGTAGGATCAAGGAGGGGGCCCTAGAACTGTCCCAGCAAGAAGTTCAGAGAAACTCGCTCCCAAACCACAAAGGGAAGGGTGTAGCGGCAGTGGTAATTTGCGCGGACCCAGGGGAGGACGAGGAAGAAAACCCAGCCCTGCCTACGGCAGCCATTACCACTTTACAACAGAGCTCCAAGTACAAAAATTTATTTGACTAGCTGGGGCTCACAACGAAGGAAAGAAAAATAGCCACGGAGGCCCTGGTAAGCATCGCCTCCGGTGCAGGAGTAGAATGCTTATCCGCAGAAATCCCAGAAGACAGGGCTTTCTTACAAGAGTCAACAAAAATCACGTTTAGTGATGAGGACATGAAGGTGGGATACCCAGACCACAGGAGACCCTTATACTTAGCAGCTTCCATAAATCAAATCCACATAAAGAGGGCCTTGGTAGACACAGGTGCTTTTGTAAATCTCATCCCATTGAGCACTTTACAAGCAGCAAGAATTTCAGAAAGAAAGATTCAGGGTTGCCCAATGGAAGTGACAGGATTCGGCGGAAGGGGCGAGTACACCGCGGGCGACGTCCAGCTATGGCTAAAAGTAGGTCCCATAGCTTCTCTAGCTCGGTTCCATGTAGTGAAAACAGAGGTATCCTATCATGTGCTTTTGGGAAGACCATGGTTGCACAAGCACCGATTGGTTCCATCCACTTATCACCAGTGTGTAAAAGGAAGATTGTATGGCAAGATGATACGCATAGCCACAAACCCCTCACCATTCGAGCACGCAGAAGCCCATATAGTAGAAACTATGTTCTACGATCAATGGGCTCCATCTGGGGAAAGCTCAGTTTCAAAGCCACGAGGTACCTTCGTACCTAAGTGGGAAGACATCCAAGATGACCCAGAGCCTGATCTAAGAGAATTATTGGCAAGAAAGAGGAAGAGGAGAGAAGTGCCCGCCGCAGAATCATATGGCACACCCCAATGTGTCAGGGTCCAAGGCCCTGATGGCAAGATCGTGTACAAGTTATGAAGGTGTGCGGGGTCCACAAGTGAGTCTTCTATCTCAATTAGTGCAAGTCTGACAGAAAAAGAAAAATTAGAGCTGGTACTGCTATTGAAAGAATTCAAAGACGTCTTCGCATGGGATTACAGTGAAATGCCAGGATTAGACCCTGGGCTAGTTGCACACACGTTGAATGTGGACCCGCAAGCCAAGCTGGTAGCCCAGCCTGCCTATATATTTCACACAGAAATAGAGGGGCAAATAGTCAAAGAAGTGCAGAAATTGCTGGCCGCAGGGTTCATCAAGCCTATTCAACACCCGCGCTGGCTGTCCAACATAGTACCAGTGAAGAAGAAGAATGGCCAGATAAGATGTTGTGTAGATTTCAGAAATCTCAACAAAGCCTGTTCGAAGGATGAGTTCCCATTGCCAAACATGGATTTACTAATAGATTCTGCGGCAGGAAGCGCCATGTTTTCGTTCATGGATGGTTTCAGCGGATACAACCAGATCAGAATGGCACCAGAGGATGCGGAGAAGACTGCTTTCAGAACACCCATGGGCAATTTTTACTACACTATGATGCCCTTTGGGTTAAAAAACGCAGGTGCAACCTACCAGCGATCTATGACGGCCATATTTCACGATATGATGCATCAGGAATTAGAAGACTATGTGGATGACATAGTGGTTAAGTCAAAGAAAAGAGGAGAGCACTTCTATGTGTTGAGAAAGGTATTCGAAAGATGCAGAGCCTTTAAGTTGAGAATGAACCCTCTTAAGTGCGCATTTGGAGTATCCTCTGGGAAATTCTTGGGTTTCCTGGTTCACAGCAGGGGAATAGATGTAGACCCAGCCAAAGCCACGGCCATAGCGACTATGAGACCTCCAGCCACGGTAAAAGAACTAAAGAGCTTCTTGGGAAAAGTCTCGTATATCCGGAGATTCATCCTTGGGTTGGCGTCAATCACGTCGGCTTTCACCAAGTTGCTCAGGAAATGGCAAAGTTTTGAATGGGGAGAAGCGCAGCAGACAACCTTTAGGAGGCTGCAGCAAATCATGGTGAACCTCCCCATGGTGCAGGCCCCGATCCACAAAAAACCATTACTACTTTACATGGCCACCAATTCGTATGCCATTGGTGCATTAATCGCCCAAGAAGATGGAGGCGGTGTTGAGCAACCAGTGTATTACATCAACCGCGCCTTAAAAGGTGTAGAAACTCGTTACCCAAAAGCAGAAAAGGCGTGTTTGGCTATTGTATATGCCTCACAGAGGTTACGCCATTATTTCCTGGCCTACGAAGTACGGCTGATGACCAAGTCCCATACCATTAAAGCTTTGTTACAACAACCAATCCTCTCTGGCAGGATATCCCAATGGTTGTTGCAGTTGTCACAGTACGACTTAAGAATGGGGACACCTAGGGCGGTAAAAAGCCAGACTATAGCATACTTATTGGCACAGTTTCCAGGAGAAGAAGAATTCTCGCTGGGCGATGAAGTCCCAGGGGAAGTAGCTATGGCAGAAGAGGTCAGGGAACAATGGGTAATGAAATTTGATAGGTCTTCTACCACCCATTCTGGAGGAGTGGGAGTAGTTTTGTATCATGAAGAAGATAAAGCAGTAGCACTATCATTCAAGCTGGAATTCCCCTGTTCAAACAACACGGCAGAATACGAAGCCTACCTAACCGGGCTGGCCACGGCCCTTGAAATGGGAGTCAAGCATTTGAAGGTGCTGAGTGATTCGAACTTAGTGGTCTACCAGACCAAGGGAAGCTTCTCCCTAAAAGAACCCAGCCTAGCCCCGTACAGAGCAATGGCACAGAAAATGGAAGAAAAGTTTTTAACTTTTGAGATAGAACATGCTCCAAGGAACGAAAATCGGTTTGCCGATGCGTTGGCTGCACTAGGCTCACAAATAATATTCGAAGGGGATAGTGCCAGAGTAAAGATCAGCAAGAGGGAAGAATCTATAATTGAGGTGCTGAAAGAAAGGTTCCAAGAGGAACAGTGCGAAGGGGATTGGCGGATCTCCATAAAGGAAGCTTTGATGAAGGAAGAAGTTGCCGCAGAACTAAAGGCACTGAAAGACTACGCCCTGGTGAGGGGAGAACTGTACCGCAGGATGCCAGGTGGGGTTTTGTCCAGATGTGTGGGGCAGGTGGAAGTCTAGAGAAAATTGAAAGATGTATATGACAAGACTTGTGGATCCTACGGGGAGGTCAACCTTTACCGCAGACTTCAAAGGGCAGGCTTCTATTGGCCCAGCATGGGTAAAGAAGCAGACCAAGTCCAAACTCAATGCGGGACCTGCCAACTCGCGGTAGACAGAGAGGAAAGTTATGCTGTGTTCATCAGCGAAGACCGGAGAAGCCCATTCATACAGTACTTGACAGAAGGCATCCTGCCGCAAAAGCATAGTGAAAGAAACAAGCTTAAAAGGTTGGCAACGCGTTACTTTTTGCATAATACAGTCATTTTCAAAAAGGGGTATGATGGGGACCCTTTGAGATGTCTGGGTCCTGAAGAAGCAAGAGAAATGATAAAAGAAGTACACTCAGGAGAGTGTGGGGAGCACCAAGGAAAGAAAAAGCTTTACAGATGCCTACTGCAAATGGGCTACTACTGGCCTACCATGAAAAGAGATGCGGCAGAATTTGTAAAAAAATGCCACAGTTGCCAAGTACAAGCCAATTTGATCCACATCCATCCGCAGAATTTGCATAGCGTGGTCACACCATGGCCCTTCCACACTTGGGGGCTCGACTTGGTTGGACCAGTGAACCCACCATCGTGTGGATACATATGGATACTAGTGGCTACGGAGTATTTTACTTAGTGGGTGGAGGCAATACCACTTCGTAAAGCCACGGGAGGAGCAGTGGCAAATTTCATCAAAGAAAATATAATTACAAGGTTTGGAGTTCCCCACAGGATTATCAGTGATAATGGCACGCCATTTGTCAACAGTGACGTGAGGAAGATGCTAGAGTTCTACCAAGTTAAACCACCGTTCATCGCCTTATTACCCTCAAGGGAACGGGCAAGCAGAGGCAACAAACAAAACTCTCATAAAGATTATCAGTAAGATGAGCCAAGAGTATCCGGGAGGATGGGCAATGCACCTGCCAGATGCTCTTTGGGCTTATAGAAATTCACCAAAGTCAGCCATTGGTTTCTCACCTTTTTCCTTAGTCTACGGAACTGAGGTAGTAAGCCCAGCAGAAATAATAACTCCATCCCTGAGAGTCATGCAGATGCAAGAAAAAGAAAAGGAAGAAGAAGTCTTTGCGGCAGAAAGACGTGAAGATCTGGAAGGGCTTGATGAAAAGAGAGAAAAGGCCCAGGAGCGTAGCCGCAGATACAGACAAAAGATGACTGAAGCCTACGGCAGGATGACTAAGGAGAGAGTGTTCGCAGAAGGACAACTTGTGTTGAAGGTGGCAGACTATGTCAGGTGAGGCCTGGCAGGACCATCTAAGTTTGCACCCAGGTGGGAAGGACCCCTTGTGATAAGGGAAGCGCATCAAAGTGGGTATTATCGTCTAACCCAAACAGATGGTAGAGACTTAATGGATCCCATCAACAGGAAGTGTCTGGAACATTATTATGCTTGAGAAGAAAAGTTATGTGGTTGTCCCTTCCTTTTGTTTTGTTAAAAGCTTTTATGTTTCCTTTACCTTTTTCTTTCCTTCAAGTGACTATGTCACAAGACAAAAATTGTAAAGTGCTTTCATGAGTATGCAATGAAAAAGTACAAAGTATTAGCACTATGTCATAGCAATAGTAAAAAGTAACAGTAAAGTGTAGCATCATAATTACAAACCCAAACTTTGGCAAACACACGCCAAATAAGTGCTATAGGAAACATATAGGTGTTCTGGACGAAGTAATAAAAGAAGGAAAGCAAAAAAAGGGGAAGGGAACTGCATCATCATCAAAGGAGTCCAAAAATGAGAGTCTGGTCTCCAAAGCAGCTAGGCCCACCAATGCTAGCAAGAAGGCGCTCGCGACGGCCCTCCAAGTCAGCTGCCTCCTTTTTCAAAATCTCAATTCGGGCATCAATAGCATCAACGGCTGGCTGAATTCTCCTCATAAAAACGGCTCGGGCAACCTCACGGAGATGATCCAGAACGAACTCCACAGCGAAACCCACACTGATAAGCTCTTGAATTGCGGCTCTCCATTGCAGGATCCTCTCGGTGGAGACGGTGTCAACAAAATTGTGCTCAATGTCATTCATCACGCTCCCCAACATCTTCAAAAAATGCTCCCTGGCAGAACGGCCAAGACGGAATCCCTGCATAAAATCACTGCGGTTGCTATAAACCATCACCAGGTGAGAAACGCAGTCCTCGGGGACTCGGAAGCCATGAAAATCCGTATAAGGAGGCCTAGAGCCCCATAAATCTACAGGACCCAGGTCATTAACTTCAAGCTGATCAAAGCGGGCGAAGAAGGCTGCAACTTCATTCGCAGGGTTCGGAATGGTAACAGAACTGCTGCCCACTTCGAACTGAGAAGGCACTGTGGGAAGCAGACCTATCAAGAAAGCACAAGGCATGGAATGAGAAGCCATGGAAGAAAAGACTCAAAAAAAAAAAACAAAAAAAACAAAAAAAAACAAAAAAAAAAACAAAATGAAGAAAAAGATAAAGGGGAGAGGAAACTTACCAGGGCCAGCAGGAATGGGGGCTGCAGGTACGGCGGAACAAGTACTGTGGGAACGGTAGAAGCAGGTGCAGAAGGTACGACAGGAATGGGCGCTACGGGTATGGCAGGAGCAGGCATTCCTACGCCTGATGTGACTCTTGGCCCCTCAAAAGTCTCTGCAAGCAAGGAGATAGGCATACAGATAAAATGCAAAAAGAAGAAGAAGAAGAGAGAGTGAACTTAACAGAAAGAGAAGAGAAGACACATACCCATGAAATCAGGCTCGGGTGAAGCACTCTCCTCTTCTTCGGATTCAGAAATCCTCTTCCCCAAGACGGGCTCATTGTCAGGGTTCTCAAGGATGTCCTCGGACTCCTCAGAGGACAAATCAGCATCAGGCCCACGAATGGCAGAAATAGGGATGGAGGAAGGAGTGACTACCAGAGAGGAACCGTCCTTCACAGCCTGAGACAGAGCAGCGAAGGGGTCACTGATGGAAATGACAAGAGGCGTAACCGGAGTAGTCTCGATCCGAGTAGCAGTAGGAGGGGTGGCTCCCCTTTGAACAGAGGGTGTCTCGGCAAGAGTAGGGGTAACCTCACTAACCTCCCCGATATGAGTACCCTCATCTATGGGTACCGGCCCAGTGGGAGAGGTAGGAGCCTCAACAGGAGCTCCATGCGTAGCTGCAGAAGTGGCAAATGTTGCAAACTCAGCCCCATAAAAAAAACCCTCCATGGGTGTGCCCATGGAGGCAGAAAGCTCCTCAGCAGTAGGATGATATATAGAGAGAGGCTGGGGCTCATCCTACGAAAGAAAGAAGGAGGGAGACGTGAAGATCAAAGTAATTTTCTTTTTGGGATAATGAGGAAGCTAAAAAAAGAGAGGAGAGAACGTATGGCAGATTGGTGAATGAGGAAATGTACCTCCAATTTAGGCTCATCGAGCACAATGGGACGGGTGGCTAACGTATCCTCCTTATGCTTAGACTGCAAAGGAAAGGAGGAACAAGAGAAAGAGTCAAAGAAAGAAGTTAGCAAGCATGTCAGATTCAACCACAGGAAAAGTCAAAAAGAAAGTTATACGTATTTGAAGGACAAAGCGAAATTAAAAGTGACATACCCTCCGCTCAGCGGCAAGCGCAGGATGGGGAGTTGTCTTCCTCTTACTGCCTCGTGTTCTGCTGGTAGGAGTAGCGTCTATAGGTGGCCGAGGAGTGGCAGACTTGGGCTTGCTGGCAGATTTGAGTTTGGCAGGACCTTTCTTGACTGGTGCAGGGACATTTACCACTTCAACCTTCTTTTCCCAACCTGGAGGATAGACACCTGTGTGCCAATACCTTCCCTTCTTCTCCTCATCCCATTCAAAGATGGCGGACCGGTTCTGTTTCCTGGCTTATGCCAATACGGACTTGGAAGGCAGGAGCAACCGAGGATTAGGCGAGACAACCATACTGAGCCCCTCAGGAGGAATGAGGGAGAAACCGCGACTACCTGCCAACTCTTGCTCAAACAAGGTCATTACGGCCTGCCAGTATCCATGCATAGCAGGGGTGCAAAGGCCCTCCCTCAGCGAGCCAGGAACTGTGACCGCACTAAAACGCTGTCTCTAAAATCAAAAGCGGTATGTCACAGAAAAGGTCTAACCGAAGTAGGGGACTCTGTGAGAAAGGAAAGGTCATCAAGAATGTCCTGATCCAGCCCAAACTGCCTTCTTACCCAGTTGGCAGGATAATGGACAAACCTGACACCTACATCGACCAAATAGGGCAACCATCCGGCGTTGGTGACCGCCAAATAAGTAATTCCTATCTCATCGAAACCAGCTAAAGGAGTAGTAGTTCCAACAATACCAACAAACGAACCCGTTGCAGAATCCATGCAAGTATAACCTGTACTCAAATGTCTGTAAGCTCTCTAGGAGAAACCAACACCTCCATCAAAGGACTCAGCAACAGAATAATCAATAGGCTTCAAACCAGACCAACGGAAAGCTAGAGGAAAGTCGGACTCAAACCTGCCGCAGAAGTCAGTGATTACCTTCGGGCAAGATTGATACTTCTCTTTAGCAAAGCGAAGGGGCCTACATTTCACTAAGTGCTGGCCACAACGTTCAAATAACAATTGCTGCAGGATGGTGCTATGTACGGAGGAAGTGACTATGTGGTAGGAGCCGGCCTGACTCTCGTCACTCCGCAGGATATCCAGTTGGACATACAGATGCCCCAAGAACATAAGGGCCAGCGGCAGACTCACCCCGGCAGATATTTTTATGGCCAAACGGAAATATAAAGGCTTTATGGCATAATGGGGGTGGGACCCAAAGACAAACTTGCAAAGCCAAAAGGCAACGAAAGCAGCAAGGCGAGCAACTACAGAAAATTTGGAAGAAGAACTAACCCAATACGATAACTTAGCATTTCTGGTCATACTTTTCTTCAACTCAACTTCGATAGCCTCTTCATCCGGAGAAAGTTCTATGGTGGCAGGATCAACATCACCGAGAACTGGCAAAAGTAATTGATTAGCCATGTCTTCAAGGGTAATGGTGAGTTCGCCACAGGAGAAGAAGAATGTATGGGTGGTGGCACACCACTGGCGAACCAAATGGCGAAAGTTGTAAAGGTCTCGGAAATTGGATAGGCTTTAGGATAGGATGACGGCCTTCAGAACTCCGGCCCACTGAAGTAAACCCATGAAGCCTGTATCGGATAACTTGCTATCGACCCACTCCTTCCAACCCAGGGCGGTACCCGACCCAAATTCGAAGTGGATAGGCACAGGTAGCGAAATGCCTTGACGAATGACTAGATCGGAGATGGAGGAAGACACCGGGGCCCAAGAAACATTGCGGTTTCGCCGGCAAAGAACGAGCCATACACGGTTCGGCGACGGTAGCACATAATCACCAGGAATCTTGGGGAAGGAAGGATGGACATCATACCAAGGGTCGATTAGAGGGGTGCACTCACTGTCTGGGTCACGCCGCGCCTCTTCCTCATCGGAGTGGTCTAATTCAGAGTACACAGCCTCCTCGCCCATCTCTTGTCCGATAGGAGGATCGTAAATGGCCTCTTTCCCTTTACGACGGGAAGAGCCTGAGCTTTTCACTGGCGACATAGCGTGAGGGCTTGATCGGAGTGAAATGGGTATGGGTGTTCGAAGAGAAGAAAACGGTGGAGGAAGGGAAACAGATAGAATGTTTTGGAAAAGAAGGAGTTTGTGTTCGGATTGCAAAGGGACCCTTTTCTTAAATACCTGGGTCATTAATACCGGCATGAAGGGAGGCGACGGGTCAACCATCGAAAAGGGAATGAAATTAATGAAGCGGTGGTTATGTCTTGAAATAACTGCCATTTTGGGAAATTCGAAGAGTCATTACTGTTCACGGCAGGAAAGGAAATATATATGAATACATGAGAAGGGGTCCATAGTTTAAAAAAGCCCGCGAAGGAAAAGAAAGAAGAGAGGTGGAAAGGACAGGAAGGTCTTTTATTCACATATGGACCGCAGGAACGCTCCATATGTTCAGGGGGCTAAATGTTGAGGGCCTTTTGTGAATCCAGGTAGAAAGAAGAAAGGCCCAATAACAAGGGTAGCAAAAAAATTGGCAAGCAGATAGCAAAACCATTAGGCCCAAGTGACAGGAATAATGGATCACAGGCCCATTAAACAAAAAAATGGGCCTTGAAGAGGCAAGTGGGCTTAAAGAAGCCCGGAAAGAGAGAAATAGCATTCCATCGGCAGTGTATGATGTAGAAAAGTGAGAAAGGGCCGCCGTAGGCTCAAAATAATGTAAACTAAGAAAGTAAAGGGTTTATGGCAGGCCCATGAACCCCAAGGATGAGAATAAGGTTATTGGGCCGGGAAAGGCCAATGAAGTTAGTAAAAACCCATGGGAATGCAGAATTAGCAAAAGGGCCAAGGAAGCCCAAAGAAAGCAAATGGGCCAGGGATGCCCAAGGGAAAACAAAAGGGACACAGGAGCCCATAAATAGGAAAACCCATGGTCATGTTAAGCCATTGGAGAAAGAATACACGGCAGGCCTAAAAAGGCCCGGCAGGATCAAGTCATTACAGCAGGAATGACAAAGTAATATGGCAGGACATGATGGCAATCAAGAAATAGGCTGGAAGAAGTGTAAAGCCCAGTATCAAATGAAGTCCGGCCCCTAAGGGGAGAAGGGCGGCAGGCTGTGCAGGCAGGCCTCCAAACCACGGCGGACGAGGGAGCTGCAGGCAGATTTTTTGGACATACATGAGAGGAAGGCACGCGCAAGGCCCAGACCTCACCAGCCTGTACCCAGCCAATACAAGGCACAATGAGGTCATGGGTCAAAGGTAAGAGGGCATGGTTTGGTGGTGGGGAGAGGAGAAGACCTATTTAAAAGATCCTGCCAGCGCTCTTTTGGGGGAAGTGTCCTACTGGGATGACACACCACCCAAACGGGCAAAGCTAAGTTGGGCCACTAGGTGCATGCCATGAGGGATAGGGAGAGAAAAGGCACCTACACCATAGCAGGATGGGAGTGCCATGACAGACTAACAAACAAAATAGTCCTCTTTGTCTGGTGATGGGGAGTGGCACACAGACGTGGTGGTCGGCAAGTACACCCAGACCAGACAAGACAAACGCGGTTAAGGGCTAAAATGGTAAAATCCAGTTACGGCAGGCACTATAAAAAGAAGCCCTTGCTGTGTACAGTAGAAAAGGGGGAACAACAACGGTGAGGAATAGGAGAGGATTGAAAATTTGAAAGCCAAGAAGTAGAAATAAGGAGTAAGAAGGAAAAGAAAAGATAAAGAGAAAAATGGAAAACAGAGAAAGAAAAGAAAAAACAGAGAGAGTTAGTTCCGCAGGCATGCACCAATAGGTTGTTTCCCTCTCTCCCTTTCAAAATCCTGCCCTTTGCCGAAAGTAAAGAAAGGGATTCCCCCGGGCACTAACCATTCAGGTCCGCTTCTCTCAAAGTGATTAATTTTCGTGGCAGGATTCCTTTCCTAGGAGATTAATTACATTGAGAAGAGGCATTCTTCCCTCTTTGGTTTTGGGTCTCGCTGACCCAGATTTGTTTCTTCTTTTCTTTTATCTTTTATTGACCCACATGTTGAACACTTATTCATTTGCCTTTTCTAAGTTATATTTGTTGTGATTATCATTATGAAATATGGATTAACTGTTTACTATAAGCAAGAAGACAGAGTATTCTTCTTTTTTGTTTTACTATCATGTCTACTTGCCGTAACTCATTCAGAATAGCTTTGCCTGCCATAAGAATGCTCCTGGTAGACGAGGCATAGTTTGCGCACAAGCCGGACCGATTTAAGTTCTAGTTGGACCAGTCTCAACTTCCTTACTCAGAACACTCAGGGCCCAGTCCCGCAGGAGGCAGCCTAGCCCAGTACAATAATAATACCGCAGGAGGTAGCCCAACGCATAATACAAAAAAAAAGGCCCTTACAATGTGTTATTGGAGAGGAAACCGAAGAACTCAGCGAAAAACCTCTTCGCGACCCTCCAAGTCGAAATTGATTTATTAGTAAATAAGTTGGAGTACACAAATATCAAAAAGATTCTCAAAGCCTAATCTACCTAATGTACTTGAGCCCTCCAAACTCCTGCTACCAATGGACTTCTCGAAATCTTATCTTCACTGGTTATCCGGATCCCACAATACCTCCTGATTGTATTTACCAAGCCTCATCGGCTACTTTTGGCAAATCTCAAATGTTTCCCAAGTTCCAAAACACTATCTACACTCTAAATAGGTGTGGGTTGTGTTTGGGTATAAGTCTCCTCTTAAGGTATAACAATGAGAGAGGGAAAGGAGAAGAGACTACAAATGAATTCTCACTTAAGGATGAATAGCTCTCTCTAAAATGGTGAGTGTGTTGTAGAAATCTCTCTAGGGTTTTCTATTTGATATCCTCCTTTCACTTTTATGGGTAATGAGGGTATATATAGTATGGGTGAAGGGTAGAAAAGTCACACTTAAAATCCCAGCTATCAGTGCATTTCGCGGGTCATCTTGCGAGTTGGCCAAGTCGCGAGAAGAGTCGCGAAACTCATTGACTCTTTAGCTTTCGGCATGTGCTTCTCATGTGACCTTTGCAAGTTGCACCACTCGCGAGACAAGTTGCACCACTCGCGAGCCAAGTTGCGAGATCAACTTCTTGAGCAATCTTCACCAACTTAATACTAAACCAATTACAAATAAATCCCACAAAATACAAGGAAATAAATTAATGCAATTACAATATTTTTTGTCATAGAATAAAGCCAACACAAATGTTATGTGAAAAACCATAACTTAACACTTATTAATTATTAGCATTTTCTGAAAAACAAAATCAGTCTTGACCCCAACAACAATTATGCAGCGAATTACTTAATTGTATTTCAATTATGCCAATTATGTGATCAAGTTTTGGCAGTTAAAACGATGAAAGCATTGAGTCACCACCAAAGATATAAAATAAAGCAATAAATCATGAGAGAATGATATGATGATAAAGTGGAAAATCAAATAAGACTCATCCAAGGAAAAACCACTACTACTTGGGTACCCTTACCCGCAAAAGGAAATTCACTACTAGTAGAGTAGTTTTACAACCTAGTTCAAATTTATGACATTAGACCCTACTCGGTAGTTAACTTACTGATGTCACCCAACACCAATTTCAGAACTTTTGAACTCTTAGTTCATGAATTCCTTGCACAAACTACATATGTGATCACAACTAGATACTTTGACAAACTCCAAGGATGCCCTTGAAGATATGAACACCACAGAAGCATCATTGGTGTAAAGTTGTAATTTACAACTATGTTTCTGTTGGCTTTTATTCCGTGCTAAATTTGATTGTAATTATATTCAATCTTATGTACCCTGTATTATTTGTGAGATTTTAGTGTAAGGGTTGTGTGTGAGAAATAGAGTGTGAAGACTCAAGCAAATTGAAGACTGAAGAGTTTTCACGGGTAGCTCGCGACTAAGCATCCCGCGAAATGATGCATGTGCCCTGCACATGACGGGAATGCGAAGAGTCAGGATAGGATGGATACAGTTGTGTTTCGCGAGTAGCTCGCGGGTAAGGCCTTCCCGTGAGACACTTGTGAAACGTTCTGTTTTGCCAGATTGTCCTATCTGATATACATTTTCTGTACCCACACTATATATACCCATATTACCCACAAAAGTTGAGGAGTGCTTCTGAGAGAAATCCCTAGCCACAAACCTTGAGAGTTAGAGATTGTTATACTCACATATCTCTACACAATTGATTGTGGATTTTCCTCAACTTTTACCTCTCCATATTCATACCATTGAGAGGTTGATAGCCCAAACACTTACCACACCCTTTCAGAATGTTTAGTGAGGTTTTGGTGCTGCTGGGAAGTATTGGAAGAAGCCAGGATTTGGCAGATGCAATCGGACGTATTGCGGGATCCGGAGAGCTAGACAAGGCACGGTTCCAAGAAGCCTTGTTGGAGTAGGAGCTTGGAGGGCTTAGGTGCATCGGGTAGATTAGGCTTGGAGGGTCTCTTGCTAACCCATGTATCCCAACTGATTGTCTAGTGGATCGATTACCGCTTGGAGGGCGGCGGAAAGGTTTTACGCCGAGTACTTCGGTTTCCTCTTCAATAACACATCGGCGTGTTATCTTGTGTTTGCATTCTTCTTCCCTACTCTTTTACCTTTCATTTTACTGCTGTGTTATTATGAATATGGGTTAGAGTAGCTTGTTTGTTTATATGCTCGCTTTTACTCTTTTCTGCACTTTATATAAGTTAGAGTAAAATCTATCGAGCCATAATTTTAATTTGGGGGTCTAAATAGCTCTTGTGTTTTCACACATTTTAGAGCATTCAATTGGGATTAAGGCTTTGTGTTTTCAAGCTTTGATCTCACCAATATGAAGGAATCGGAAGAACATGTCTTTCTAACCTCACAAGTATAGCGGGAAAGAAGTTAAAGATTTTCTTCCTGAATAGCTTAGGATTTTTGCCTCTAAAGTCACACTGAAGGTCCTTATATAGTAGACTTGGTAGGGTTTCTAAACTCATGACATTGAATTAAATTAAAACACATTAGAAAATTGAATCTACAATCAAAGCGCTGTAGAAAATCCTCTTTCAATTGTCCTAAAAGTGATTGAAAGTCCGTCAAAATCTTAAGTGCAATCGATTGAGAGTTGATCAAAAGATTTAGCAGTAACCTAAAGTTTAGTATATGTTCAAAATAAAATTAAAAAAAAAAATTTAAGCTTTTAATATTCAACTCGGCTCGATTATACCCCTACCACAAGGCTCTTGTTGAGCAAAATGGTTAAGAAGTCATCTTACTCCAAGTAAGCTTATGCATTACTATATTTAGAGGGGAAACAAAAAAAGTCTAATAGTAAATGGATAATGAAAGAGTAAAAAAAAAAAAACAGTGTCTAATGCATCAAATAACATACAAACTAAATGAAATGAATTGATTAAAATTGATTCAAAACCAAATTAAACTAATTTTTGAGCTGTAAAACACATTCTAATTAATGTATCAAATTTCTCCAAAAAAAATTAATGTATCAAATTTGATTGTAATTTTCATTTTTTTACATTCAAGCCATGGTCCCCTAAAATAAAATCTTCACTTCGTCACTGATTTAGTCGCTCTTAGTTGGATCCAACTCATCTATGCTACAGTTTAATTGGTTTAGATAACAAGCACATGGAATAAGAATAACCGATTTGGATGCTCAAAGTAGGGCTGTAAACGAGCCGAGTTTTGTCAAGTAATGAATGTTCAAGCTTGGCTCGACAACAAAAGCAGAATGTTCAAACTTGGCTTGAGCTTGATACAAGCCTACAAATAATGTTCAAGCTTGAGCTCATTATAAAGTATAAAAGCTTGAACTCGGCTTGGCTTGGCTTGATTCATTAGTTAAGCCAAGCTCGAGCTCAATTTCAAGTCCAAACTCAAGCTTAATATCATGCTTTTGAGCTTGATATCTAACACAAGTATATTATCAAGCCCATATCAAATTTATTATCTAGCCTATTTGGTTTGGATGAGTGGTCTCAACTTATAATTAATTAAATTCATAGAAAGATATGAGTTAACTTGTCAAGCTCATATTAATTTTGATACCAAGCTCATAAATAAGTCTAGGCTCAACTTGTTTTGTTACTTTTGTATTGAGCCTTAGTGTTCATGAACAATATTTTTTACTCGGGCTCGGCTTGTTTATTAAACAAGCATAAAACTAAAGCTTAAGCTTGGCTTATTTATAAACAAACAATCATGAACGAGCTTTTTATCGAGCCAAGTCCGAACTGTTTATGAACGGCTTGGTTCATTTACAGCCCTAACTCTAAGTACAAGCATACTATGCCCAATAGGCCTTCTAGGATTTTATCACGGACATGCCAGTGCACTGTAGCTGATTGAGGCTTACGTTTTTTTTTTTTTTTTTTGGGAGATGGGGATTGAAACGGCAGCCTATTTTGCTAATTCTAGATATTTGATTTTACCAAAAGCTACTTTATCTATTTTACCTTCTCACTTTACAAACCATCCAACATCAGTAGTTTTATTTTAGTTTTGAACACAATAAAATAATATAGACAACATAAAAAAATAATATATCTACTACAATAAACAACCATCATAACCACGGCAACCGCCGCCGCCGCCACCATTGCCACCACTGCTGCCATTGCTACCACCGCCACCGCTACATGATAGCAAATAAAAATAATCTTCTAGTGTGACAATAATATTTTTTTAACCCCAAATTATATATACAATTTTTTTTTTTTTACTAAAAAAATTTCTCATAAAGCCACATGATAGCAAATAATCGTCTAGTGTAACAATAATATTTTTTTAACCCCAAATTATATATATACAATTTTTTTTTTACTAAAACAATTTCTCATAAAGCCACATGATAACAAATAATCGGCTAGTGTAACAATAATATTTTTTTAACCCCAAATTATATATTTACAATTTGTTTTTTACTAAAACAATTTCTCAATCATCATGATAGCAAATATTCGTCTAGTGTAACAATAATATTTTTTTAACCCCAAATTATAAATATACAATTTTTTCTTTTTACTAAAACAATTCCCAACTGAAATGAAAAATTTATCATTCCAATTACCCAAATCAAAAACCCTAAGCATTAAATGATGAAGAAGACAGAGACAACTCACTTGTAAATCAACAAGCAAGGTTTGAAGAAATTGGTTACCCAAACAGAGAAGAGAGGCCGAGATGGGTCGGAGAGGCCGAGATGGGTCAAACAGAAGAGAGGGCAAGATGGGTTGGTGTGGGTCAACTTGGGACTTAGGGCTTAGGGCTTGGGTCGGCGGCAAGGGCGAGATGGGTTAGCGTGGGTTGACAGCATGGGGTAGGGGAGTTGGGCCGGTAAGGAGTGGAAGAAGAAAGAAAAAAAAAAGGAAAGGGAGAAGGATGATGAATCAGCGATGGTGAGCTTCGATGGCGGCGGTGAGAGAATGATGAATCAGTGGTAGAGGTGAGAGTTTAATGAATATGAGAGAGAGGTGAGAGTTTGATCTGAGAAAGTGAATGATTGAAATCGGGTAGAGGAAAAAAGAGATAGAAAAAAAAAAAAATTATGTAAGGTGGGAATAAAAAATTATTTTTGAGTTTAGCTTTGAGCTACAGTGCACAGTCATATATGGCTGTGCACTGTAGCTATGTAGGTAAAAATTTTACCTATACAACACCACCAATGTTGCACCCTTTTTGTATATGGTGGTGCTAAAAATAGCTTTTTAGCACCACTAATACTAATGCTTTAAGTGTTCATTTGGCAAAGATTATTTTTGCCTACTTATTTTAGTATTCAGTTTTTTTTTCTACTATTCATGAGTCCTATTGCACTTTTTGGTACTATTCATGAGTCCCACTGTACTATTACAGCTAGCTTTTACCTTTATTTACAGTACTTTCATCAAAAAGTTTTCAGTTTCAGTAAAATAAACGGATCTCAAATGGACCCTAAAAATCTTCATTCCCAATTAATTTAGTTATGTGCTCCTTCGGAACTAGATTTTGTCAAAGTTGAATTCAAAGTAAAACTCAATTTTGCCAAAGTCAAATTCTATGCAATAACCCTTAATGTGGCAACATGGAACTCGAGTTTAGTAGTTCTTAGTTCCACATCGACCATGCCACATCAGTGGTTACTTGCGTAGAACTCGACTTTGATAAAATCAAGTTTTACTTTGAACTTGATTTTAGCAAAATCAAATTTCAAAAAAATACTACATAATTAAATAACTTGATAAAGAGGCTTTTTAGTTGTATAAAAATTATTATTTAACAAAAAAAAAGGCCTGAAAAATTTATTTGAGTACTGTATTAAATCATGAAAGTATTCTTTCAATCTTTACTTTTTAGAAACGTTATACGATCAACTCAACCAAGGTCAAAATTTTAAGATATAATGAATAAAATAAAGAAGGGGGAGGGGGTGATCCAACTTTTTAACTTGAAGTTTATTTTTATTTTTTTTAGAAATAATTACAACATGCTGCTAACTCCGCAGCTCGAACCCTTTTCCCCCTAAACCCCCAAGCACTTTGTACATGTGGAGGTGTCAATTCAGCTACAATGCCTTTGGCAACTTGAAGTTTATTTAAGTGTATTAATTTTATCCTATAAAAAAATGTATTAATTTTAAAGATATAGTAAAAATTATAAGATATTAAGGGTTTGTTTGGATACCGCTTATTTTGCTGAAACTGAAAATTTATTACTGAAAGTATGGTAAATAAAGGTAAAAGTTAGTTGAAATAGTACAGTAGGGTCATGAATAGTACCAAAAAGTGCAGTGAGGCCCATGAATAGTAGCAAAAATAAGTTGAATAGTGAAATAATGTATAATTTTAATTTCAATCCAAACGCATGCTAAATCTTTCTGCAAGTAAAACTTTTCATTAAGAAAATGAGGTTTTTTTTTTAGACATAATTACAATATGTTGCTAATTTCGCAGTTCGAAACTTTACTCTCCAAACACTTTTTGCATAAGAATGTGTCAATTCAACTTCAAAGCCTTTGGCAGTTAAGAAATTGAGGTTTAGATTTGTTTAAAGGTGAAGTATTCTCAGTTTTATGTTATATAAAATACATTTAAAAAAAAAAAAAAAAAAAAAAACTAAGCTTATATTGCGGTAGGTCATTTTATTATAAATGGAAATAGCGAACCATAAAAAAATTTGGGAGTCACACTATTATGCTGTGTTGTTGTTGTTGTTAGATAGTTTAAATTGGTTTAACATTTGATAAATGCTTGTCCCTCTACTGTTATTTTATAGATAAATATATAACTGTTTGTATTGTCTCTTGGGCTTTGGGCATTGTTTTGTAGGCCTATTACTTTGTTCACTATCAATCTCGATTCTCAAGTCCGGAAAAAGAGAGTTGCCGTAGGTCATTTTGTTATAAATGGAAATTGCCAACCCTAAAAAATTGAAGACTCACACTGTGTTGTTGTGAGATAATTTAAATTGGTTTAACATTTACACTATCTATGGTTTGAGGGGAAGAGGACAAAAAATAGAAGAAGAGAAATTAAGTAATTTTATGTGTTTGGATAGCATGAGAGAAAAGAAAATGAATTAAATTTGATGAAAAACCTTTCACTTTGGCCTATATTTTTCCTTTCCTCTTATTCTTTTTTCTTCTCTGCCATTCTCTTCACTCATATCCCTCTACTGTTGCTAAAATATATAACCGTTTGTATTCTCTCTTGGATAAACGAACACGTGTCTGAAAAAGTCAACCATTGAACGGTTGACATGTGGCCATCCATAAAAATAGTTTTTAGAATTTTACTATTTTAGTAGATATCTTTTAGCTTGCATTTATATATATGGTCTCATTCATAACTTCACTCAGCTAGCTTTCTGCATGAAAGCTGGTCGATCACGATCACAAGATTAAAAATCGAATTAATTGTTTGTGGCCTCAAGAACAAGAAGGCTTACAGATCACACCGCATCTTTATAGAACATTAATGCCCCAGACGGCAAGAAAACTTAAACATGTCATTTTCTGCTGAGCTGAGCAAAGAAACAGGATTTTGTTTGCCATCGTATACAAACTGACAATGGGTCCTAAAAATCAAACTAGCAAAGGTCGGTTTATTTGCTGAGACAAAAGGAGGTCATTTGGCTAATTAAGCAACCATTTGTACATACACAAATTAATAATGTCCATGCATGGTGGGTCAGGTATATGTCTCCTCGGCTTGGTGAAAGTGACTATATATAAACATCGCTATTTAGTGCCCACATAAACCCAAATACATCGAGCCAACTGTCATCCCCCTCACCGGTTTGGCCAAAAACTGTGACCCTTTAACAGTGACATTGCATATTTCTTGCGAGCCACAATCACTAAGTTTACTCCTAAAATAAAATTTCACAATAGACAACAGACTACGATACTACTACATGAGCAACACGTTATTACTTGTTAGTGCATTATCATTATACTAGTGGCATTGAAGTCATATACTTAATATGTATATATTATATAAAAGTGGGAGTGGAAAATTTGGACAAGTAAATATGTACCTTTTGTAGATAAACCAGCAAGAAGTGTCTATCGATCAACATCATCGCCATCGATTATGGGCTTATAGATGAGTTGGAATTTTCTGAAATCGAGTCATAGTGACGAAATAAACATGTACGTAGCACGCTCATAAACTATACATATTATATTCCAAGCTCGAACGTGGCATTGGATGTCATGCTTAATGCGTTAACTATATATAAGATTAATATTGTGCCACTAATTAAGTCAATAATGAATGCAACATTTGCAATTGGTGATGTCATGCATGTTGCAATTTTATTATTATTATTATTTAAAAAAAAAAAAAGTCCGCTTGTTGGCATTGACTTATTCATGTTCTAAACAAACTCGTTAAGGTGGGGTTGTTCTTACATCTTATACTCGATTGAACTTTAGATTTACACTATATGTTAAATATGATACTCATTTAAAAACATTTTGAAGACGAAAAAAACAGATGAATTCACACAAGCACTTTACCAGCCGTCAAAAGAAATATTTTAATCTTCACATATTATATATATTAACAAAATAAATATTGAAAAGGTACTTAATTAATTTTAGAAATTAATACATTTCCTATAGGGTAGTTGTCCAATGTCAGACAACTTACAAATATCAATACTTTCAAAAAGGACATTTCTAATCCCATGAAAAACTTATAACACCCACACTTACTATCTAGTGGGGAAAAAATGGTACTAATCAAACAGCAACGACATCTCAAACCTTATTTTCTAAGTACAATTTAGTAGGAAATAAATTAATGAGAATAAAATCTTAAAAACTAAAGTTTTCCCAACAAGATAAGAATGTTATGAAGAATTATAAACTACAAAGTGTAGGTATCTCTTTTGTTTGAATATGGAGCTTTACCTTCACTTGTAACTTACAATTATTCATAACTATCCTCATAGTTTTGAGCAAAAAACATAATCTTTTCAGCCATGGTAGTTCCAGGAATTTTTCCCAGGATATTCATTAAAAAGTATAAATTATACAATCTAATAAAAAGAGAAATTCATATATTGACAACAAAAACAATAAAAAAACACGCAAATACATAAAGTTTACAATTGCCTTCTACGAGTTTTCATATTTTGAAATCGGTGCATGATAGTTTCATTATCAATGCTACAAGCTATATTTCTTTCAATGTACACAACAAAACAATTATTCATCTACTGAATGTAGAACAAATTATGGAATAAAATTTAATTTTATTGGTATAAAAAAAAAACTGAGAGTGTTTCCAATTTTTTTTTGAAAGGTACACAAATAAAAATCTTTAAATTATTATATAAAAAAAAAAAAAATTCAGGTTAGGTTGGTCCTGGTACTACCCTGGCCGCCACCCTTGTTTTTTAGATAAATTAAAATATTTGTCATCTAATAGTCTGTTTGGATTGAGGGAGAGGGAGGGAGAGTAAAGTAGATTTAGCCTAAAATTAGTTTATTTTTAGCTAACTTTACTCTACTCCTCCTTAAGTCCTTGCTCGAACAAGCGGTGAGCGAGGAGACATCATGTGTGGTGACATAACACTCTCATCGTATCTTCGAGATGTGAAGCTAAGCTTAAGATTGCTTTGGAATTTACGTTTGTTTTTCACTTGCTGCTTTTCTACAAATACTCGGATCCTTTCGAGTGCAACTTCAACTGTGTCATCATCCATATTTGCAAAGCAAACCCTAAACCAACCTGGCTCGGAGCAATGAAACGAAGACCCTGGTGAAACATTGAGCTTCACCTCATTGATGATTACTCGCCAAAGCGTCATTTCAGACTCGAGTGTTTGTTCTTTTAGAAGTTTACGCAAATCCATCCAAACAAAAAGCCCAGCATTGCTTTTCAAACAAGTAATTCCCGCTTTTTCAAGTTCCTTGGTGAACAAGCTGTGCCTCTTGGCTAGCCTTTCCGAGTTCTCCTTGAGAAAGTTGTCGACAAACTCATCGTCTGAAAGCATTGAAGCCATTAGATGTTGAGTTTGTGAGGAAACTAATCCGAAGCTTGACATTTTGCGCCCACAATTCACGACTGCTTCATTGTAAGAGTAAACTATGCCGACCCTAAAGCCAGGGAGTCCCATATCTTTGGACAAACTATAAACAATGTGAATGAGATCACGGTCACATTCCATTTCCTCTATAATTTCGGAAACGCTAATGAAACTTGGAGTGCTGAACACACTGGCTGCATATATTTCGTCACTGACTAAATGGATTTTCTTTTCATTGATGAAGCTCACTAGGCTTCTCAATGTGTCTCTGTCTAAAACCGTGCCCAAAGGGTTTGACGGGTTTGCTATGATCAAGCCCTTCACATTGATATTGTCTTGTTGGGCTCTTTCGTATGCTGCTTCCAATGCTGCTTTTGTGATAAGAAAATTGTTCGAGCTATCACAGTTGACAGGAATTAGCTGCACCCCTGTTCGCCACCCACAGTCACGGTCAAATCTGCATTCAAACACGAAATTTATCAAACAACTTCTCCTTTAAATTTTAGCAAAAAAGTCACGTCCAATCCGCTATTACACAATATATTATAGTTTGAGAAAATATTTTTTTACACCGACAGGGTTGGTGGTCTAGACGCACTAA
Organism: Notholithocarpus densiflorus; assembly: GCA_030021035.2. Lineage (NCBI taxonomy): Eukaryota > Viridiplantae > Streptophyta > Magnoliopsida > Fagales > Fagaceae > Notholithocarpus > Notholithocarpus densiflorus. The sequence continues at coordinate 1,733,803 of JARYZH020000041.1, forward strand.
CAACTTGTTAGTGCTCTTTGTACTCATGTATTGCATTAACTTGAGATCGATTATGGTGTTACTATTGTAACTTTCCAAATAAAAAAGTCATACTAGTCACCTTATAACCATTTTTTCTTTACGAAAAGAAATTTTTTTTTTTTACACTCATATATGTTACATCCACCCCGTAACAATATACACATGACAAAAATAATGTTAGTATTTAAAATATAAAAGTGAATATGAGAGGATAAAAAAAGTTATTAGCTATTAAATTTTCTGCATGTGCTTGCGGTAAAGAATGAGCATGTGAGTCTCCTTTTGACCCGTTGGCTTGCTGACCACACTATCTGTGGTCCAACCCAAGTGCAGGGAGACTAAAAAATAAAGACTGACTGGAGGAATTGATTACATCTAGATCTAGTATAAGTTTGAGACTTTTTTGTTTTAGACAACCTGGAATATTGATTATTGAGGAAAAGATGAGTATAGAAATTGTCCAAAGTATCCAGCTGTACGCATACGCATGCACTCTGCTTTTGATTTGAATTAGGTGATGATCAGCAGGTTGGTTTCAATTACAGGGCTTATAGGTCAATAGCTAGGGTCCACTAGCTAAGTTTACACAAATTAATATATGGAGTTAAGTATAAATAAAAACTCATGTGCTTTTTGACTTAATAATAATCTACTTTATTACTTCGTGCGTATTAATAACTAATATCTGACTTGGTATGTACTTTGACCTAACTTATAGAATCAAACCATATTGAATTTTATGACTTCCAAAAGTAGTAAATTATTTAATTGACCTTTGCTACCTATAGTTGGGATTGGAATATTTGACATTGTAACAATATCATATATATATAAAACAACAATTGACCTATGCTCAGCAAAGACCTGTAATTTCGGAGAAATTGCTAGTGTTAAGGATGAAACCAATTTTGAACACAATACCTGTCTGTTCAAAATTCCCTATTTGTTTATATGTTCAGAACCACGAGGTCATGACCATGACTTGGATTCTTTTGAATTCATCTTTCTGGTGAAGTTCTTTACACTACTCTAAACTCTTACAGTTGTATATAAGGAATAAAGTGAGCCAAACAAACTTAGATCAAGCAAAGTCTGGTTTAGAAACACAGAAAACAGAGTCGCATAATTAAATTGGGGTATTAACTTATTTTTCAACCTTTATTTTTTTTTAATAATTCACACATGGGGAGAAGTACGATATTGACAAGTGTTTAGAATTGACATTTGTCAATATTCCCGTGTTTACAGGAGGAAAGCTTTTTATGCTTTCATCTGTATATAGGACTCAAAACAACAGTGATCGAACACCTTTAATTTTCTTGTGTTTTAATTAGTAAAGAAAACAAAAATGAGAGAGAGAGAGAGAATTACGCTGGATAACATGGTGAGGGTACAAGGAAAGCATCGCCAGGATTGGCTAGGCAAAACATGACTGTCTCGTTTGCTCCAGTAGCTCCACCACTCATGACTATGCAGCTTGGATCAAATGTGACCCTACCACCTCTTGCTTTACCCATAAAGTTTGCTACAGCCTGCAAATAATTCACACATTTTCTTCTAATTGTCAATAATATATCAAATATGTATATATATATATATTTATATATGCCAGCTCTACGTCCACATTTCTCTATTTTATCTAATTTTCCTAACCCAATACTTTAATCATTCTACAAACAATAAATTCATACTTGTCTAAACTCCTTGAAGCCATGATAGTCCTGGAAGATAGCAATATTCTTGAATTCGTGAACTCCTTCAGCGGTGCAAATGGAAGCTTTAGGATTTTTCCTAATCCAGTCTTGAATCAAATCAAAGCAAAGCTGAAATACATACATATATAACTTTGGATGTTAATTAATGTGCATTTTTAGTGAGGAAGAATAAAATTCCTCTATCCCAACGTGTGCTCCACTCTTATGCTCTACCAGTCACATGGTTCGACTTTTTTTTTTAATAAATTTTTTTATATGACATACTGTAGTTGGTAGAGTATAACATGGAACACTAGTGTAAAAGAGGCTTATGTGAGATAATTTTGGATACCGCTTATTTTGCTGAAAACTGAAAATACTGTAGTAAAATAATTTTTAAATGTGTGAATAGTACCGTGGGGTCCATTTTTAATGAAAGTTTGTGTGAAAAAAGAGGTTTGTGGATCCCGTAAACAGTGCACGAGACCCACTGACAGATGTGATGGAGCGCTTCTCAATAATTAAAAAAAAAAAAAAGAAGCTTAAAACGCAGACGCCAAAAAAATGCTGCTAAATATAAAATTATCCATCAAACCTGATTTTCTGCAAGACCCATCTGGATGACTCCTTCACGATTATCAATAGGTTGATATGGGTTGTTATCATATGCCTTCCACCCATCAAAGTAAGGAGAATTCTCACCATGACGATCATTAGTTGCAATCTTAGACAAAAGTTGTTGATCCTTACTCAAAGCCATATCTTCAATAATATTGTTTCTTTCTTGAGATTCCAATATTATTGTTTCTTATAGCTCACTTGCTATAGCTCTATGAATAATATGGATATTGTCTAACAATGTAGTAGTAGTGAGTGACAAACTACCAGAATCTGGCAATTATTTATAGCCTTACAGGTGAGAGAGGAGGTGGAAGCAGATAGAAAAGTCAATTTCAAACTTGAAAAAATGACACCTAAAGAAGCAGATAGAAAAGTCAATTTCAAACTTGAAAAAATGGCACCTAAAAAAAAAAAAAAAAAAAAAGGTTGATCAGTGGACTGATCAACCTTTTTTTTTTTTTTTTTGAGGATCCAGTCCGGGAGCCTTAAGTGTTCGTATTGGTCAACATGCGTAATTGCTTGCGTGTTACTCATGATATCAACCCTTCACGTGGAAGAGAATTTTACTTTCATTCTTGGTCTTTTTTTCCCATGTATATGAATCCTCTTGTCCAGGTTGCCGGGTTAGGTACTTAATTTTTGTTGTTCAGAAGGAGAATTTAACTAGTTTAACACTCCATGGAAAATAAAATGCAGGGCAATATGTGAAGTTTCCACGAAGTACACCAGGTGATTCACGAGGTTTGAAAGAATGAGAGAGAGAGAGAGAGGTTTTGGTGCTGACTTGAAGTGCCTTATTCTGGGCGATTTTTTGGACCAAATCACACAGGAAACTTCAGGATATCCCTTTATTCTAGTTTACATATCAATATCCAATGCGAAAATATCAACATTTTAAAACATAATAGCGAATATAAGAAAGAAAGAAAGAGAGTGTAAGAATATCATTACTCCTGTAGAAATTTGTGGAAGCTTGATATACAAAAGTAAATAAATATGCGGTAGTCTACATGACATTCCACAATAACCAAAAGATTGTATTTTGTTGTTCACTTTTCTAAGTTACAATGAAATCCATATTTATAATGCAGAATACAGAAAAGTCAATGATAATTTACATTGTGATTTTATATATAAATATATATATTTATATATTTATATATATTGATTGCTCCAATTCCATGAGTTTCTTTAACAATCAATATATTGATTTATTAATCAACCTTATAATTTTTCCCGATAATCTTGATTTAAATAATTTGATCTTCAACAACAGAAGATCAAATCAAGAAATTGTGTGACTAGAAAAACCTGGTAAGCCAAACAATAATAGTTGTACGTACATTTTCTTTTTCTCTGGGCTAATTTTTAACATCAGAAGATCAAATCAAGATATTGTGTGGCTCAGAAAAATCTGCTATTAAGCCAAACAATTAACCTGATGACAGAATAAGTGATGTGTTCAAGGACCCCACAATCTTGCATTCCCCAATTTCAATTTCAATGTTTTTCTCATTGCATCCGCATCCGCATCCGCATCCGCTATCTTTTCTTTTCCTAGCTTCTTTATTATTACAGTGAAGGCTTAATTGCTTTTTACGAACAATGCAATTCCCATTTTGTTGGACCGTCAACATTACATGGGAAAGGAACATTGGACAATGGACGGCACGGTAGCATGGTTCATTTCTGCCTCATAGAAGAATTTTTGAATGAAGCAGTACTGTACTGTAGTATAGCTGAATTAATTTAATGATCCACGTTTGCTTGTTTACGCGGTAGATATCTTTGAATATCAATGATAAACGTGGTTGTCATGTCACACTCTCATTTCTAAGTTTCCTCTAAGGTCTATGTATATATATATATGTGCCTAATTATTTCACATTCAAATGACTCATAGAGTAGCAAGCAAGCACATTACAGGTTAATAATGTGGAACATGAACAAAATACTTGTGAATCTTCCTATTTTCCTTGATTTCATAAGCATCCAAATTATAATTTCTAGCATGGAAAGTTTGTACTTCTAGCCTTAATTTTGAATGGTTTCACTTGAGATAGAACAAATGATTTCATACACCTACTATTGTAAAGTTAACCCCTTTATTTTATTTCTTTGTTACTATTATTCTCTACTTTACATGGGCAACTTTAGTTTATTGCATCACACAACACCTATCTCTAATACTATCCACATATCATGGACTTTATCTCCCTGTCTGTCAATTCTTTAATATGTAGGTCATCCCTTATGTGCATTACAACTAAGGGATGACCTAATTAAGTCATTGTTCTCTAATTATAAGTCATTGTTATTTATTTTATTTTTATTTTTTGACTCTAAGTCATTCTTTAAAGCTACAGCAATTAAGTGTGAAACTTTCAACGCTAATTAACTCAGTTTTTTTCCTCCAAAAAAAAAAAAAAAAAAAAAAAACTCAGATTTATACTCCCATATTTGACAATAACCTTAAAGTTCGAATAAAAGCATATTTTTTTAAACGAAGTCCTTCATATAACTCATAGGCTAAAGAGAAGTGTCCAACTTTACAAGATTGGGTTTGGTAAAAAGTGTTCAAAAGTTCTAAGAGTAAGATTACGAAGGGATAATATAATTAATATATCTACATATATACTTCCTTCAAAATTATTAGGAAATTTCTTTTACTTCTCTATCTACACTCTACACTACATTACATGATTTCTTTACTTGAAGCCCAAGCTTTAGCACCTTCATAGCTTCTTCCGTTGATTTTTTCTTCTTTTTCATTTTTTAGCTAGGCTGAGGGAAAAGTTTAGTATGGAGTGGTTGTACCAACGTTTACATGAAATGTTATTCTTATTCACCAAATAATTTTTATTTTAAAAAAATCCTAGCCAAAGCCCAAAGGGTCTAACGGACACTTTAATATTAAATACATATATAATGCAAATCTACAAAATTTTGACCATCCAGAATCGGGCAACTAATCTTATAAAACATCTAAACTGAGATCAATGGGCTTGACCACAGATTGAAGGTGTTATCAACGACATTAATACAGTTATATTGTAGGGTCACCGTTAGTTTAACTTGCAAAGTTTTGTCAGTGAATAAAGGACCTAAGTTCTAATTTCTTATACACCAAAAATTAATTGATGTCTTAACTTGATAATAATAAAGAAATTATCATATAGCAGATGCTATAGGTTTCAATCATATCGTATCTATTAAATAAATTCGAGGAGATATAATAAAGATATTGTAGATGCGAAAGCTTAAAAGAGAGTAACACAAGAACGCATGAGAGATATGAGGTTCAATTTAACGACCTATGTCTATAGAGAATGATGATGTGAAAATCATCAGTAGTCGTCTAGATGGAGTTGAATCCTCGTCACTGTACCTGCAAATGTAGTGTAAGGCTTTCCTCAGGTGGTCACAGGTGTGGTGCCTGTCACAACGCCTCCGATGCCAAAGTCAGTGTACAGAAGCTTTTGAGGATATAAGAAAGCTTAGAATATCAAAATTACCTATGCTTGTGTATTTTGGGTGTGTGTATATGTACCTGGTCTGGTTCTGTTGAGTGTGTATATATAGCTTCATAGTTTCTAGCCGTTGGGGCCTTAATTGTGGCTTTAATGCTCCTTTCGTAACGCCTCAGGGCTTATTAATGCAAGTTTTGATGGGCTACCAATGGTTTGACAGCTAATCGATAACTGTCGGAGGCATTGAAGCTTCTCATTAATGGTTCGCTTTTCCTCGTCCATGTTGTGGCTAGGTAGACAGAGGTATTTGATGGGGTCGTCTGGGCAAGAGAGTTCGTTGGTCCTGTTAGCTGCCCCCCCCCCCCCCCCCCCAAGTTCTGTTGTCGTCATTACGTGTCATGACGACCATCAGAAGTGAAAGGTTTTCTGCCCAGACATGACTCTTGGGGTTTCATTCTGTATTTGATGTAAAGTGGCGGCGCATTAATGCGTAGTGGCGGCGCTGTACACATCGTGGCCACGTGGCACGTTATGGCTGGTGGAGTTAATGCTCCACTTGTGTGGCTCTTTGGGTTTCCCGTTGGTTTTCAGTTTTTTGTGTTTAGTTTTTAAACTTCCTTTCTCTTCTTCTTCTTCTTCACTTTTTCTTTTCCCCCGCCATTGTTGAATGTGCTTTTTCTTCTCTGAGCTGTTCTCTCCTGCAATTTCTTGCATTCCTCCTTCTTGTGGGTGCCTTTTTTGAAGATATGGTTCCTTCTCGCCTTTTTATTCTTCGTAATATAAGCAATTTGTAGAAATTTCTGATTTTCGTTCCCATTTTGAGTTTTTAGGATTTTGTCCCCCTTTTTCGTTTCTGGGTTCCATGGTTGGTAATTCCGAAACTAGGAAACTTTGCCCCTCTATTTCATTTCTCTTCGCATGTTTAGGGGCCTCTCTAAGTGTTTCTTGTACTTTCTGTCCCTTAGTTGAAGGTTTTGTGTTTGAGGGTAGTAGTTTGGGTGTAGTATTAGCCGATCTGGTCCCTTTACTTCGTCAATCCGTTGATTGGTTCGAAGATTTGGTGGGTGAGCAAAGAGGGATGTCGGAGGTGAGATCTAGTGAACTTGAGATAGGGCTGTCGTCTAGCGACGACCCTATGGAAGTGGAGGAAGACACTACAGCTTCTAGCCTAAGGGAGGTCAGAGCTTTCTCTGCCCTTGGGGAAGAGTGTAGCTTAGATGTTGAGACCCTCTCTAGGTTTAGCAATAGGTTCCAGTTTCCTAAGAGGGTTAGGATTCATTGTCCTCGCAAAGAGGAACGAGCCTGTCACTTTTCGCCCGGGGAGGTGTGCTTCTACGAGGCTGCTTTCCTGTGTGGGCTTAAATTCCCTGTCCATCCCTTCATCATGGAGCTTTTAAATCATTTCAATATTGCTCCTGGGCAACTTATGCCAAACTCATGGAGGATAGTGATTAGCTGTATGGAGATATGGCTGGCTACCACTGAGGGAGATATGATTAGGGTAGACGAGTTTACCTACTTGTATCGTTTGAAGGAATCCAAGGAATACGAGTACTATGAGCTCATGCCTTAGGTCAAAGAGGCTAGGATCGTTAGGGGCCTACCCTCGTCGTTCCGATATTAGAAGTCCCGGTTCTTCTTTGTCTCTGGGGATAAGTGGGAGACCCCTTCCGATGAAGTTTGGAGGGACGTCCCTAGGTTGCTCCATCGGTGGAGAGCCCCGAGTCTAGGTGTGTCGTTCTCTGCTAGTCCTTTGTCCTTTATTCTTTTGCACATATTTTGTCACCGCAACTCTTCTGTTTGTTGTCTTGTGCGCAGTTAAGAAGCGGCTGAAGCTCAAGAGCAGGTACAAGCTACGCGTCAAGGCAGCAATTGAGTACGCGAGGACGATTAACGATTTTGACGATCTGGTCGACCCGCGAACCCTTACTTTTCATTACCTTGGTCCAAAGCCTTCTGCTTACGTCCTACGCACTATAGAAATCAAGGAAAAGAAGAGTAAGTGTTTATTAAGCTCGTTGGTGCTACTCCTTTTTTTTTTTAACAAGTGGTTTTCTTTCGCAGAAATGACGACGAAATTTAACCAGGTGATGTACGTAAAGATGAGGGCTAAGAATAACGAGCCCCTTTCCAACCTCGGGAAGAGGACAGTGCGCATTGTGGAGAAGGGGGTCTCCGTCACTCCCCTTGCCTCCGTTACTGAGCCAACGAGGACAACTTCCCCGGCTACCTCGGTGGAAGAAATTACCCCACTCCCGAAGAGGCAACGTATGGCCGATAAAGGTAAAGAGAAGGCCACCTCCCATTCGTCTAGCGTTTGGGATGACTCTGACCTCGCGCTGACGAGAGCACAAGACGCCTTCACAGCTGAGGAGCTTAAGGTCTTCTCTGGCGTGCCTTCCAACGAGATTGTGGATTGCCATATCCACAAACTCGTCCAAGTAATGTACTTGTGTGCAAAGATTTTTTTTTTTTTTTTCTCTCTCTGAGAGTTGGATCTTACTGGGGGAGACCATCCATATCACCTCGGAGTACCTGAGCAACGAGGTGAAGGCCACATCAGCGGGGTCCTGAGTGGTGGCTTTGGAGGCAGAAAACTCAAAGCTGAGGAAGGATCTTATTGCCGCCATGGACAAGGCCAATACGAGTAAGGAGAAAGCTAAGATCTTGTCTGACGATTTGAGGGCAGAGAGGAAGCTGACTCTAGAGAAGGACAAGCAGCTTCTGGCCGCGAAAGAGAAGATCAAGGTGATTGCTGCCAAGTCCGTCGAGGCCTTCCAGCAAACGGAGGAATACAACATTGTGCTCTTCAGTTGGTATTATAAAGGCTTTAAGCTCCTAAGACGGTACCTCGTCAAGCACCCCACCGAAGTGGACCTGGAGAACTTGGATCTCGAGGAGGTGGATAAGGAAATGTCAGCTAACGAGGCCTCCCAGTCTATAGCTCTTGAGGGTGATGCTTTAGAGAATGCTCCTTTACCTCCTCCTTCTAGTGATGACGTAGCCGCCGCTTGAACCTGCTCGTACTCCTGCTTCACGTTTGCCCTATTTTTTTTTTTTAGGTGCCCAGTGTGTTTTTTGGGCTTTTTGATTCTGCTTTCAGAACAATATTTTTATTCTAATTTAAGGACAATGTCTTTTTCCCTAGTGTTTTTGGGCTTTTAATTCTAATGTTATAACAATGCTGGTTACCCAATGTTTATGGGCTTTCAACTCTATTGACTATTCTATGCATACCTGTTTACTTTCATGCATTGTTGTTTATGATACTTTTTGTCTGTATGTGATTTCTGTCTACCTTGTTGCTTGTCTACCCTTAGCTCGGGGGTTTGTTTAATTAAGAAATGACCTACATTAGTCAGTAGTTTACATCCGCCTGGGCGTATTTTTCTTTAACCAATTTTTTGTGACTTACACCCATTGAAGGGGTCTTGTCATTTGGCTTTGTCAGTAACTTACATCCGTCTAGGCGGAATCTTTTTATTAAACCAATTTTTTGTGACTTAAACCCATTGAAGGGATCTTGTCATTTGGTTTCGTCAGTAACTTATATCCGTCTAGGCGGAATCTTGTTACTTAGCCAATTTTTTTTTTTTTTGTTTTTTTTTTGTTTTTTTTGGCTCTTAGCTTTACAGTCATCACGTTGGCTGAATAATTCTTTTATTGCTTTATTTCAAACATGAATACAATTGTCCATTACATTTACTAATGGTATTGTTTCAAATGCTCGATATTCCATGGTCGCAGCAGTCTCCTCCCATTCAACGTTTCCAAGTGATAGCTACCTTGCCTAGAATAATGGGTGACTTTGTAAGGTCCTTCCTAGGTTGGGCCAAGCTTCCCCTAGGTTGGGTCCTTGGTAGCAAGTGTAACTTTGCGCAGGACGAGATCTCCTATGTTAAGTTGTCTGAGCTTCACTCTCTTGTTGTAGTACTCGACCATCTTTTGCTGGTACTTCACCATCTTATGTGATACTCCGTCTCTAGATTCATCTAGGAAATCCAAGTTGACTCCTAATTGATCATCATTGCTGCCTTCGTGGAAGATTTCTCGTCTCATGCTGGTGATTCCCACTTTGACTGGGATTACTGCTTCGATGCCATAGGTGAGACTGAAGGGGGTCTCCCCTGTCGAGGTTCTCGCTGTAATCATGTACGCCTACAGAACGTTGGGCAACTCTTCTGGCCATGTGCCCTTTGCCTCGTCTAACCGAGCCTCGATGATCTTGAGCAAAGTCCGGTTCGTCACTTCCGTCTGGCCGTTAGCTTGGGGGTGACCAAGTGATGAGAATTGGTTCTTGATTTCTAACCCCGAGCAGAAGTCCTTGAAACCTCGACTGTCAAACTGTCGCCCGTTGTCTAATATGATTGTCCATGGTATCCCGAATCGGCAAACTATATTCTTTCACACGAAGTTCTGGATCTTCGCCTCTGTTATGGTTGATAGTGCTTCTGCTTCAACCTATTTTGTGAAATAATCAATAGCAACCAGTAAAAATTTTACCTGTCTTTTACCTTGGGGTAACGGGCCGACGATGTCAAATCCCCACTGGGCAAATGGCCACGGGGAGGCTATTGTCATCAGTTTCTCTGATGGGATGTGTTGGACGTTCCCAAACCTTTGGCATTTGTCGCACCTTTTTACCAACTCCTTTGCATCCTTCTGCAAGGTAGGCCAAAAGTAACCTGTTCGGATGACTTTGTTAACCAGGGATCTCGGGCTTGCATGGTCTCCACAAATTCCTTCATGGATATCTTCCAGAATATATTTGGCTTCCTCCTCGTTGACGCACGTAAGGCATGGAGAAGCCTCTTTTGTACATGGTGTCATTTAGGATCGTGAACCTTGCTGACCTTTTTCTGACTTTCCTGGCCTTTTCGACGTCCTGTGGAAGTCGTTCGTCCTGAAGGATGGACAAGATTAGGGTCATAGCTGCTTTCACTTTGGATTGCGAAGGTGAATACCTCTTCGATCTTTAGATCTGTATTCGTTGGTCCTGCTCCTAACGACGTCTGCTTCACTAGCTCATCTGCCCACATATTCTGGCTTCTGGGAATCTGTGTGAACTCCATCTGTTCAAACTCTTGTGTCAAAAGTTGCGTCAACTTTAGGTATTTTTGCATCCTTTCCTCTTTTGCTTCGAATTCCCCCTTTATATGACCTACGACGAGCTTTGAATCGCTCTGGAGGAGCAAGTTTTTGACTCCTAGCGCCTTCCTGACCCTTAATCCCGTCAGTACTCCTTCGTATTCAGCTTCATTGTTGTTGGCCGGAAATGTTAGCTGAACTCCGTATTTGAGCGTCTCTCCCTCTAGGGTGATGATAGCGACCCCTATTCCGCCCCCCTTTTGGGCTGACGAACCGACAGTCTGAATCGTCCATCTTTCCGCTTCGTCTATTGCTCCTTCCTCGTTTTGGATTGTAAATTCGGCGATGAAGTCTGCCAATGCCTGCGCTCTAATAGCTGTCCTGGGGTAGTACTCAATGTCGAATTGGCTGAGCTCAATAGCCCACCGGATCATCCTTCCTGTAGCCTCGGGTTTGTTCACCGACTTCTTTATGGGTTGGTCCGTCATCACCAAAATAGGGTTCGCTTGGAAGTAGGGGCGCAGCTTGCATGAAGCCACAATCAAAGCGAATGCAATCTTTTCGATGCGTGGGTATTTGGCTTCTGCCCCTTGGAAGGCCTGATTGACATAGTAAACTGAGAGCTGTCTCTTGCCCTCTTCTCGAATCAAAGCTGCGCTCACAGCTATAGCTAACACTGCTAAGTATAAATACAAGTTTTTACTCTCCTTAAATGGGCTCAGGAGGGGTGGATTGCTCAGGTAGCGCTTGAGTTCTTGGAAAGCCTTCTCACACTCGTCCGTCCAAGCGAAGGCCTGCTTTAGCGTCTTAAAGAAGGGCAGGCATTTGTCCGTTGCTTACGAGATGAATCTGTTGAGCGCTGCTATCCTCCCTGTGAGCTTCTAGATTTCTTTCACCGTCTTGGGCTACACCATCTCCAGTATGGCTCGTACCTTTTCCGAGTTTGCTTCTATTCCTCTTTGGGACACCATAAATTCTAAGAACTTCCCTGACGCCACCTTAAAGGCGCACTTGCTGGGGTTTAACTTCATCTGATATTGTTTAAGAGTTGTAAACGTCTCTTGGAGGTCGTCCAGGTAAGCAAACTCTTCTTTACTCTTAACGAGCATGTCGTCCACATACACTTCCATGTTCCTCCCGATCTGTTTACTAAACATTTTGTTTACTAACCTCTGGTAGGTTGCTCCAGCATTTTTCAGCCCGAAGGGCATCACCTTATAGCAGTAGAGCCCTTGGCTTGTGACGAAGGCAGTTTTCTCTTGGTCTTCCTCTGCCATTTTTATCTGGTTATACCCCGAGAATGCATTCATAAAAGTCAGGAGCTTGTGTCCTGCTGTGGAATCCACCAGCTGGTTTATCCTCGGCAGGGGGAAGCTGTCCTTTGGGCAGGCCTTGTCCAGGTCTGTGAAGTCCACGCACATCCTCCATTTCCCATTTGCCTTCTTTACAAGGACGACGTTGGCCAGCCAGTCCAGGTTGTAGACCTTGTGGATGAAGTCCGCTGCTAGTAGTTTATTTACTTCGTCCATAATCGCCTGGTTTCGTTTTAGAGCAAACACTCGTCGTCTCTGCCGGACAGGCTTTTTCTTAGGGTCAACATTTAACTTATGTCGGATGGTCTCTGTGGATATGTCTGGCATGTCCTCATGACTCCAGGCAAAGATGTCCTAGTTCTCCTTAAGGAATTGGACTAGTTTCTTCTTCATGTCTATACTCATGGTCATCCCTACTCTTGTAGTCTTCGTTGGCTCTCCGTCTACCAGCTCCACAATTTCTAGGGCTTCCACCTTCTCTTCTTTTTTTTCCTCAATCATCCACGTATGGTTTTTCTTTGCAGCCAACATTGCTTGGTAGCACTCCTTAGCCAGTACTTGATCTCCTTGTACTTCACCTACACCATTTTCCGTTGAAAGTTTTACCTTTGGGCAATAGGTGGACGTGGTTGCCTTCCAGCGGTTGAGTGTGGGCCTCCCAATGATCACATTGTATGAAGAGGGACAATCTACCACTAGGAAGTCTAACTGACGAGTCAGCTGTCTCGGATAAGACCCCACTGTGACCGTCAACGTCATTATGCCTTTGGAATACACCCTGTCCCTACTGAAGCTGACAAAAGGGGACTCAAAAGGGCGCAGCCTTCCTAGATCTAACTTTAGCTATTGAAAAGTGGAGAGGTAGAAAATGTCTACGAAGTTGCCATTATCCACAAGGATTCTCCTGGTATTGAACCTTTCTATCCTGAGCATTATGACCAAGGGGTCGTCATGAGGCCGCTTCACTTCTCTGGCATCTTCTTCTGAGAAAAACATGTCCCTGTCCGTCCATCTTTGCTTTAAGGGTGGTATCCTATGGATGTTGTTCACTTGCCTTTAATATGACTTCTTAAGGGATCTGAACGACCCACCTGTAGATGGCCCACCCGTGATCGTCTTTATCTCCCCGATCACACTTGGCGGACATTAGCATGCATGGTCTTCGTCCCTTGGTGAGGCTTCGTGCTTGTCCTTGTTATCATCCCTGGACCTATTGAGTTCTCTCTTCTTTACAAACCTCTGCAATTTCCCTTTTCGTATGAGTTCCTCTATTTGCTCTTTCAGGTCCCTGGAATCTTTTGTGTAGTGGCCGTGATCCTTGTGGAAACGGTAATATTTCTTCTTGTCACGTATATTGGGTGACGAATGTAACGGCCTTGGCTATTTAAGGTACTGCTCATCTTTAATCTACGCCAAAATTTTGTCAACAAGCATAACTAAAGGAGTGAATTTTACCATCCAATGAGCTTTATCATCTTTCCTTTTACCCCCGTCGCTATTCTGACAATTTGAACGCTTCCTTTTTCATCCTCTTCGATCGTCTTCCTTCCTTCCTTTTTCATTGGTCTTCTCTACGTCTTTTATCGCTGCTAAGGAGTCTTCAGCGTTCATGTACTTCTGTGCCCTCAGGAGCATCTCTGCCATTGTCTTTGGCGAATTCTTCGCGAGTGAGACCACAAACTCCCTGGATTTCAATCTAGCTTTAAAGGTTATTAGCTATACCTTGTCATTAGCTTTGTCGACCTCTAAAGTTTCTCGAGTGAAACGCTTCACGTACGACCTCAGGGTCTCCTTTTCACCTTGTCTGATGGTAAGTAAGTGGTCTGCTGGCCTCCTCGGGCATTGTCTCCCGACGAAGTGGCATAAGAAGGAATTGTCCAACTGCTCGAAGCTATCGATGGACGATGTTGGTAACTTTGTGAACCACTCCCTTACAACTCCTTTGAGAGTGGTGGGAAATTAACGGCACAATATTTCGTCAGGAGGTTGTTTAAGGCCTAGGGTCATCTTGAAAGTGTTGAGGTGATCCACGGGGTCTTTCAATCCATCAAACGGTTCAAGCTAAGAAAGGCGAAATTTTGACGGCACTGGGCATTCTAGGACTGCTGCCATGAAAGGTGAATCGGTCATCCTGACCATTCTATCCAGGCTTCGGTCCGTTTTCCCTTTAATGGCGTTCCTTAGCTCGTCCATCTCCTTTCTCATTTCCCGAAAAAGATCCGAGCTTGGTCCTTCTGGAGTGGCTGGTCTTCGACGGTCACTCCTTTTGACTATCTCCATCGTCCTCCTGATTGGTCCTAGACTAGTTCTCCTCTTGCTGAAACCGCAGCCTCATCTCTTGGTTCTGTCTAGTGAGTTCTTCCACACTAGCTGTAAGTGTCTGGATTTGCAGGGCTAATGCTACAGAATCTTGGTTGGACTCCATCTGAATTTGGGAATTGACTGGAACTACGCTTTGGAACCTAAGTGCGAAAATGTCGTCCCCACAGACGGCGTCAAACTGATGATGTGAAAATCGTCAGTAGTGGTCTAGATGGAGTTGAATCCTCGTCATTGTACCTGCAAATGTAGTGTAAGGCTTTCCTCAGGTGGTCACCGATGTGGTGCCTGCCACAACGCCTTCGATGCCAAAGTCAGTGTACAGAAGCTTTTGAGGAAATAAGAAAGCTTAGAATATCAAAATTACCTATGCTTGTGTATTTTGGGTGTGTGTATATGTACCTGGTTTGGTTCTGTTGAGTGTGTATATATAGCTTCATAGTTTCTAGCTGTTGGGGCATTAATTGTGGCTTTAGTGCTCCTTTCGTAACGCCTCAGGGCTTATTAATGCAGGTTTTGATGGGCTACCAATGGTTTGACAGCTAATCAGTAACTGTCGAAGGCATTGAAGCTTCTCATTAATGGTTTGCTTTTCCTTGTCCATGTCGTGGCTAGGTAGACGGAGGTATTTGATGGGGTCGTTTGGGCAAGAGAGTTCGTTGGTCCCGTCAGAGAACACCCTTAAGGGCTATATCTTTATTACAATTATTGTGTTACAATAAACCCAACACCATGAGTATTTATAATAAGAAAATGCCAGAAATACAAATTTTTTTACAAAATCTTTTACAAACTCCTGATGTGGTGAGTAATTATTGGTAAATAAAAAAGTGATGTTATTGGTGGGCCCAGATGGGAACTAATAAGAAGTTAGCCATAACAACAATTTGTACAAATATTGTAAAATAGTTTGTGCCTTTAGCATTACTCTTTATAATATGCTTAACTAGTTAAGCTTACATTAACCACAGTTAATAGACTTGTAATACAAGTTTATGTCTTGGTTTGCAAACCAAGCATGACTAGGCTTAAGGATCTGTTTGATTCAAAGAATAGAAAAGTAGAAGGATGAAAAATTAATAGGAAGGGGTGGAAAAGTGGGAGGATAGAAAAGATTTTAGTTTCCTCTCATTGTGTTTGATTGAGGGGGTGGAAAAATGGAAGGATAAACTTTTTTGTTTGATTGAGTAGAAAAGTAAAAGGATAGAAAATAAATTTGTATAAATTTACTCTCATGTATCTATTTAATAATATGATAAATAATTTCTTTATAATCATTAAAAAAAATTTACTTATTATCTATTAAAATTAATTAATCTAAAAATCAAGATATCATTCATATTATATTATATTATTTTTCTTTGTTATTACATTACATTATTTTATTTTATTTATATTTTTCTTTATTATTACATTAAATTAAATTATATTATTAGAGGTTAAAGCCATCATTTGGTTAAAAATTAAAAAAACCCACGGTTGATTCAAAAAAAAAAAAAAAAAAAAAAAACGTTGAATGGGGAACCAAAGCTTCATTGAGATAAACATTGAAAGATGTTATAAATTTTTTGTTTGAAAAAATGACAACAACGTAAGGCACAGACACAATGAGGAGGGAGGGGCAGATTTGGTATTTTCTCATCTGCTCCTCTCCTCCTAATTTTCTTTCCTAAAATCATCCCAAACTAGAGAATAGGATTTTGGTGGGTTTAAGGAGAAAATACCTGTACCCCCACCATTTTTCTCTCCTTTCCACCCCAACCAAACAATCCAAAATCTCATTTTCTCTCATCCATTTTTTATCTTATCTGTTTTCACCCCAACCAAATATACCCTAAGCCTTGATTACTTGGGATGGGTCCAAGTTACATCTGGTGTAACTTGACAAGAGTTACACCATTTGTAGACCATAGATTTGTAATTGATCTAATAGTTAAAAAAATAGCATTAAATGCTAATTGACTTACACCTCATTCACTTAATTAATAACAATTTTGTTTCTCTCTCCTTATTTATTATTTAAAACCTTTTACATATATTCATTTTTTTGCCAATGACTTTACAAATATATTTGCAATACCTTTTTTTTTTTTTTTGTTGTTGAGTTCGTACTACTTTTTTTTTTTTCTTTTAAGCTTGTCATACTCTTATAGTCTTATCAATTGTGAATATATATCCTGTCTTCTTAAAAATAAATAAATGGCTAAGTGTTGTTTAACGAGGTTTTCAATAATAAGTGAGGGAAACATATCAAAACGAACTCCAAAGACATGGAAGACCAAAGAGGTGAAGATCATCTATCATCTTGGGTGTTGGGAAATTCGATTGTCATTCAAATGCCTCTAAGAGCTGCAATTGAGCTAGACATCTTCAATATCATTGCCAATGCAGGTTCTGAAGCTCAACTTTCTGCAGCTGAGATTGTTGAGAAGATCCCAACAACCAATCCGAATGCGGCTATCACTTTGGACCGGATACTGAGGCTGCTCAACGTAGACTCTCTCTTGTCAATGTCTCAAAGGCCATGCCAAAGTGGGGATGATGCCACACATCAAGAAATGTGTTATGGCCTAACACAGTTAACTCGTCACTTAGCAACTAATAAGGACGGAGTTTCCTCGGCTTTGATGGTGCTCCTTTTCAGTTAAAGAATGATGGTTGAACCCCAATACATGCTTAAGAACATTTTCCTTACCTTCTTAAAATAATATAATTAAATAAAATTTCTGGGTATTACCGGCTTAAAGAAGAAAAGAAAATGACATGAGTATTACAGACTCAAGCACACCCAAAAAAGAAGAAGAGAGAATTGCAAATATAATTGTAAAGTCATTACAAAAAAAAAAGTATATGTGTTAATTATTATTTGAGAAACTTATCATTTAAAAGCTCATTAAACAACACTTAGCCATTTATTTATTTTTAAGGAGACATGATATATATTCACAATTGATAAGACTATAAGAGTATGACAGGCTTAAAAGAAAAAAAGAAAAAAAAAAAAAAGGAGTAGTACGAACTCAACAAAAAACAAAAAACAAAAAAGTATTACAAATATATTTGTAAAGTCATTGGCAAAAAAAAGAATATATGTAAAAAAATTTAAATAATAAATAAGGAAAGAGAAACAAAATTGCTATTAATTAAGTGAATGAAGTGTAAGTCAATTAGCATTTAATGCTATTTTTTAACCATTAAATCAATTACAAATCTACGGTTTACAAATGGTGTAACTCTTGTCAAGTTACACCAGGTGTAACTTGAACTTCTCTCTCTCTCTCTCTCTCTCTCTCTCTCTCTATATATATATCAAATTAGTGGTTTTGGTTTATAGAACTTGTCCATGTGCTTCTCCTTCATACCACTGTCTTAACAAAGTATTAGCACATGGACAAGTTCTATAAACCAAAACCACGGGTTTGATATATATATATATATATATATATATATATATATGATAAGGGTAATTTTAAAAAAGGTGTTAAACTCGTTCACATGAGATAAAGCCGTCGGTCTCAAAGAACCCATTAGCCATACTATGCATTCAAAGAAGAAAACGACGATATTGTGAGGCCACGAGTCCTTTTCAAAGCCGATGACTCCACCTCAAAGCCGACGGCATTTGGGTGGGACGACCAGAACGCCTAGACGTGGTAGGAAACTGACGGAAGGAAGCTGACGGGGATAAAAAAGCTTTTGACGGATCCAGCATGGCTTTGCTTGGACTCCACGAATGAGTATATAAGGAAACATCTTATACCCCACAGTTAACCCTAATCAAGAGAGCCCCTATAAGGAAAGGATCCCGCAAGATACGCGCATTAACGAGGATCTTCCCCACAAGGAAAGACCCTCTCCGCCAAGAAATGAATGTCAACTCTATACTATTATAAAAACCTCAAAGCCCTCACAAACCAAGGTACGCACAATTTACCTTAGCTTTGGCACTCTAGAGCTGTGAAAGTTTTCTAACTTAACCTTTAGAGGGTATTTAGCCGGTACTACACCGGTACTCTCTGCAAGGTCTTTTTTGTTTCTGTTTCACAGGTTCTGTCTAGAGCACGTGAGGACTGTGTGGTTCACTAACGATTTTTGGCATCATCAATTTATATATATATATATATATATTTATATATCTTTGGTTTTGCAAGCAAACGATGGAGTATTCTCTATAGTACAATCAAACGAAGGAGTATTCTCTATATATGGAGTATTCTCTGAAAGTGTGTTCCTTTTCAAAAAAATTTTGAATGGTATATTGTCGCCACACAAAAAAACCCTATGGTATAGTTTTGGAGTTAATAAGGGAGTATAGAAAATAGGAAAAAAAAAAGTGGAGAGAAAACTGATTTTTATGGGTGTTTGGTTGGAGAGAATGGGAGGATGAAAAATTAGTGTGGTCCAAGTGTTTTCTCCCCTGACCCATCAAAATTCTATCTCCCAAATTTGGGAGAAAATAAAGGAGAAATGAATAGTTGCAGTCAATGAAAGAATTATTTTCCTCTTCCTTTTATGTGAACCCACTTGTTGCTTTTTCACTCTTTTTTTTTTTTTTTTTTTTTGGCTTTCATAGGGGTGTATTTTTTTCACTTTTTTTTTTCTTGGGTTTGAGGCTTTTTCACTTCTTATTCTTCTTCCTTTTTTTTTTCTTCTCTTTATTTATTTATTTTTTATTTATTTTCCTTATTTATTTTTTTTTTTGGGTTTAATTAGACATGATTTTTTTTATTTAATTTTTTTTTCTAGGCATATTTTTCTTTTTTAATAAATTTGGGTGATTTTCTTTTTTCTTAACATTTTTTTTGTTTTAATTGGGCATCATTTTTTAACAATGGCAATAATACAAACTCATTTTTTTCATTCCTTCACTTTTTTTCACTTCTAACCAAACACAAATGAGAGAAATTAAAATATCTTCTATCCTTCTACTTTTTCACCCCTCCAATCAAATGGATCCTAAATGTCAACATCCTCCCACTTGTCTGCAGTGGGCTGATTACCAAAAACCTATCTCATATGCTTCCATCCACTTGTCCTACAAATACATGAGGAATGGTTTTCGAAACCAATAAGTCTAACCTACAAGGTGGGAACACTACAGCAAAGCTCCATCAAAACCAATATAATGTAACCCTAAATAAAATTTCTTGTTTTTACCTACACCTATCTAATAGCATTAGATTGAGTGTACTCTAATCTTTCATGAGTAATGAAAAACTAATAGTTGCACTTAAACCCGTCAAAATTAATCCTTCATGTATAAACATTCATGCCCTAAACTCTCAAAGTCAACATGAAGTACAAACACCGGCACTAGACTAGGATATGTTAGCAAATTGTCTTTCCTTCATCCTAATGTCACTCAACTTTAGTTCGACACTATTCTCGGTCATGTCCATTTTCCAAAATGCAGCCTTCATATCGGTCCAACTAAGGCAATTGAAAATAGATCAGTGTCATTCCTCTTCTCGCTCTAAAAGCGTTGAAGACCTTTGCACACTCCTTGAGTAGCAAAGAACACCATGTCTCATCTCAACTCTTTATCCAAGTGCCGGAGGTGATTTCTCATGTTAGTGATTCGAACTAAGCCATACCTTTACATCATGGCTCTTAGCCACATTATGTATATGTGTGCTACTAAGTTGTTCACTAACACTCAATTATGTCACAATACGTAGTTAACATTACATGCATAAGCAATGAGATTTATTTATATTAATGGTCAATTGCTAAACACTTAGAACTCAAACATGTGTCTTAGGAGACCATGCCTATGTGCAGTCACCTCAGATCTAGTTTCCCAATAAAAGAAGGTATGTTCTCTTTGATATTAGGATTCTTATTGCATACCGAAGCTGCTATGCGATCTCTTAAAACTAGTCTACAAGCCAACTATAACTTATATGCACTTCAAGATTCCCTTTCCTCGCTTGATTACCAAAGTAAACGTGCACACAAAACCATTATATCACCATTGAGAAATGAGCAATTTCGTAGGTATCTCACGAATTTTGGCCCTACCAACTAGTGACTACACCCTAAGTTTTAGATAAACCTAAATTTCTATTTGAATATGCCACATCATATCTCTAAGCAAATATGTTTACCCACTAACATTTGGTGAGCATTCTCAAGATTGTATTGATTTTCTAATTAAACTCATATGAGCAAGTCTTAAAATTGAACGTCATCTATAGCGATTCTGAGTGCACATACTCTTGCAAAATAGCAAAAAGTAAACAACAATTCACGACTCATCTTTCTCAATCCTTGATACTCTACCTTGATAAAATGTTAATGAATTCTAGAGCTATGCAACTAAAATTGTATGGTGCTATATAAGGTGAGCTCACAAAACAATAAAAAAAATTATCAATCTTGAATTCTCAAAAAGTAACAAATTAAGTCTCAATCCATTTAAGTGGAACAACATTATATTTGCAATTTAATATGGAATAAAGTTTCAATGTGTTTGAAACTATATAGTTTAATTTGTAACTTACTATTTAGTGGATGGTGTTACTTCACAAAACGTGAGTTTTGTTTCTATAGAGATATTAATTAAAGGTTATTTATGTAAGGGTGTGACTTTTGGAATTGGTATATCTGTTCACAATAAGTATATCTTCCACCAAGTGGTGCATGTTTACCCCTTAGACATTCACTTGGACAAAATACACAATTTCTCTTTTTGCAAACACAAGTCCCTACATTTGTGATTCATAATCTAATGAGAAGGAAATTAGTTAAACATTAAAGCTAGTTACATTTGAAAAGTTGTGTTTCCTAGATAATATACATCTTTTAGAGAAAAAAACATATCTCTTCCCAAGTCATGAAGAAGTCTATAAATTTTAGGACTTCTCATTCATTCCATACATTACACTATTTTCTCTTTGTCAATGTTGGTGATTCCCAACCTAGCTGTTGGTACTGTATTTGTCTGCCCTCCATTTACATGTCGAACCCCGAAAAATCCAAAAATATTATTTTCTCTCCATGGGGTTGCGAGAATATCTAGAATGACACGGTGCAACCCGTTCGGACACTGGAGCACCCAAAGTGACTTTTTTCAGCTAAAATGACCAAAATACCCCTAGTCAACCATAGGTTGACCGAAAGTCAAACAAAGTCAAAATCCCCTCAAAACAGCACCTTTCATAGTTTTACATCAAACTCGAGCTTTTCGAAGATTTTTGGCAACTTTGACCAAGTTTGACCCGGAGTTAACTCTTGACAGGCCCCAGAAAACCTAATTTTGATGCCGTCATAACGAGTTGAAACCAATGCTATTGCGAAGATTATCAAATTCTCAGTCCAAAGACTATTCGTGGGTCAAAATCGGAGTTAGAACAGCCGAGATATCATGAAAACTAGGTTAACGTACCGATTGATGCACCACTAACTTCCTGGAGCCATAACTTTTGATCCGACCGTTGGATTTTCAAGTTCCATACCTTTTTAGAAACAGGAAGTCAAGATCTTTCCAGGAGTGTCAAGATCAACCCTATTTGAGGAGCTTCACAGGTGGCAGCCCTACAAGGTGCGCCACCTCGTAAAGCGTGCCAGGGCTATAAAAGGCCTCGGGCACCTTCAAACCAAAAAAAGAGACTTTCCTAGGTCCTCCTCTCTGCCTGGACATTTTCTACACATTTCCCCTCTCTTCCAAACGCATTTTTACACACAAAACACTCACAAAACAAATCAAAGCCTCTTGATTCTTCTCTTCACCAAAAATACAAGGTATTGTCCTTATACCCATTCTTCTTTTCCTTGGTTCTACACCTTGGATTTGGGGTTTAGGGGTGTGGATGTAGCTTTTTAGCTACTATCCACACCCCTGACTTTCTAAATCTTTTTCTAGTATTTATCTTGCTCTTTTTGCCTTAATAACATGATTTATTGCTTTATCTAGCATGATTCTTGCTTTATCTTGCTTTTAGCATGCTTTTTAGCTTATTTCCATATGCTTCCATGTTTGTTCATGTGTTAGTTGCCTCTTCTACAAGTTTTATGCTTTATGCCATGCTTTAGATGCTTAGATACTTTCTTTCCCATGTACCGATGTTTGGGTCTACGTGCTCACATGCTTGATATTATATCTCCGGCTATGCCTTGCTTAGATCTAAATGTTTTTATGCATGTTCTATGGTCCTATGCCTATGTCCATGTCGGTCACATGCTTGTATGCTTGGGTTTGCGTTCTCCCATGCCTTTATGTTTATAGCTACATGCTTAGATGTATATCCACATGCTTACATGCGCATTTCCATGCTTATATGTGTAGATTTGTGTGTTTACATGCTTAGACCGATGTTCTCTACATGCTTTATTCCATCATCTATGTGCTTGCGTGCTTCACGCCATGTTTATGTGCTTAGGCCTAGACCTTGTTTGTCATGCCATGTGCTATTGTAGCCCTTTTGTTCCTTTTATCGCATTTTCTTGTGTTTTGGCCTAATGGTTCGGACCTGATCTAGACCTTATGGTCTTTGTCATCGTCCATGTACCATGGCCCATATCAAAAGGGTTTGGATCATTTCTATTTACATGTCTATGCTTGCTTGCTTTTATGCTTTACACTTGTGTTAGCCTCTCTAGTTATAGGCTTTGCCATGTTTGGCGCCCACTGCGGGCTTGACCTTGTGTGGTTACATCCAACGCCCATGAGGCCTTGTTTGGATGTAACCATTTGGGAGGCATCTACGGATGCTGGGTTGCTCCATGCGTACCCTTCCCTTTTCCACTCCGCGCGATGCTATGCTTACCGTGCTTGTTTATGCCACCCGTTGGCTTTCTATGCATTTTTACATGCTTGCTTACATGTTCATGCATGAGTCTTACTTGCTAGTGTGTCGTCCATACTTCAACACAATGAAGTCCTGGACATCCGATCCAAACCTACATTTGTCCCTCCGCGGACACCATCTCTTGTTTGCTTTCTTTCTTATTTGCTTGTTTTCTTGCTTCCTTGTTTGTTTGCCTTCTAGTTCGCTTGCTTATCTTGTTGCTTGTCATGTCTCCTGCCACATGCTATACTTGCTTCGCTTGTATGCTTGTTTGCTTTATACCCTTTGCGCATTATCTATGCATCTCTTTCTTTCTATTGCTTGTTTGCTGGTTTCTTGTCTTTGCCTTTGCATGTACACACATAGAGCGAGGACGCATTAAGCTAAGGCATGGTCTCCCAGGTGCAAGCAAAAAGGGCGCGGATGCAAGCATGTAGATATGAGCCAATCGGCTATGTTCAATAGATTTAGGGGTCTAGCCTCTCCCATTTGGTTATGTACTCTTTTAAACTCCCTTCCTTCCTCCCTCATTTCTCTTTTAAATGGATTGTATTAGGTATATTATGCCATGTACCATTCGTCCTCATCTCTAGAGTATGGTGACCCCTATTTACTTTCCTGCACCTATATTTTGGGCCATGCTCTAGGGATGTAGGCATTTACTTTCCTGCTCTGTGTGCTAGCATTATGCATGATGTATGTATATATATACCTACTCGCCCCTCCCGGTGTGATTGTCACAATCCATGTCATCTAAGGCAAAGCGATTCTTAAGTTCCGCCGCGAAAGTAAGGTGACATGTCGCCGGATTTTCGCCGTGGAAATCTGGTATTTGCCTGAATGCCTTAGGAAAGCATAGATTGGGACCACACCCATTCAAAAGCCAAACCTCAAAGCCCCATGCATGCAAAGGCCCGAAAGCCAATGTTAAAATCATGTTTTTCACTGCCAATATCCGAAAATTAAGATTTTATCAAAACAAAAAACTGTCCTTGGATAGGCGTTGTAGGGTGCCTAACACCTTCCCCACACATAACCAAACTTCCAGACTCAAGAATCAAGATTTTTTTCCATCCACATTAGATTAGAAAAAATGACCTTTTTCTTAGCCTAGGATCGGTAATAAAATCAACTAGAAACAGGTGATCAATCACACCTTAGAAAAATCCAATGATTGGTGGCGACTTCACTTACCTTTGGTGATCACCTAAAATTTGGCCAAGATTCCCGCCATACCTCTAAAGGTAGACCAACCTTCCTCCATCGAGAGAGAGAGCACCCGAAGCTCCGCACGAGACTCCGAGAGTCAAACCACACAATTATTGAGAGGGGCCTCCAACGGGCCCTGCGCGCGCAGGAGCATCGCCACGGCGGGTGGTCAAACGAAGGCCCGACAGTTTTCCAACCGTTCGCAGCCCGGCGTCGACACTAACTAGATTAACATCCACACAATTAGGACCATTAGTGGTATCAGATCAATGTGTTCTACTGGGATTGGATTGATATTTACTCATTAATCCCATCGCATGACAAATATATGGTCTTGTACTTGTTATAGGGTGATGAGGTTGCCCTTAACCTAGGCATAGGGGACACTTAATTTCTTCCTCATCCTTAGGAAACAACTTCTTGCTCAAGATAATTCCTTTGTTCATAAGCTTGCTCAAAGACTTTGTTTTGGCCCATATTAAACTTTTTGAGCACATTCTCCATACAATCCTACTGACATAGATATAATTTTCATCATATCATGATAGTTTCTACTTAACAAAATGTCATTCATATGTAATGACAATATTGTTATCTTATCATTACACCTCTATAATACAGTGATATAGTGGGTGCACTGTAAACACAAAATCTCAAGTTTGGAAATCAAACAACTGGAAATGTTTATAGATTTGTATCAAAGAATGTATAGGTACAATCCTCTGTAATTATATTCTAATACAATAGTTTAATCCTCTGATTCGATCTCCTTGAAAAAATTTTGATTCAAGAATTATCTTGATTCGAACATAAATTGTCTTCACTTTGATTGGAAAGTGGATTGAGCAATCTTTGAAATGGAATTGCGATGAATCTCTGGCTATGAGCTTGTTAGAAATTCTTCATTCCTCGTATTCTTCGAATGTTCTTGATTTTTGAAAATTTGTGTTAGAATTTCTTTGGGACTTTGGAAGCTTGAATCCGATTAAGCTTCTATGAACTAGAGTTCTTCAAGTTTCTAGAGGCTTTGTAGCTTGATTCCAATAGAACTTTGAGATTTCAGATGAATGTTCTTCTAATGTTCTTCATATTCAAAGATTTTGATGTAGAAGTTCTTTGGGGCTTTGGAGGCTTGGAGGTTTTTGAGCTCAATTCCAGTGAATTTTGAGATCTAGAATGATGATTTGAATGATTTCTCTTCGATTGTTCTTCATATTCAAAGGTTAAAGTTTTATAAGTTATTTGGATGTTTTGGATCTTGATTCCAATAAAGCTTCAAGACTTCTAATGTACTTGAATGTGCTCCAAGGGACACATGGCATCATTTGATTAACCGATGTGTCTTAATTTAAAATAACACATGGCAATATTTAATTAACCTGCTTATGTCATTAAAAGTAAAATATCAACATGAGTTGATGTGTGATTGGCTCTTGAGATCCATTAAGTAGCGTGTAACATTTTATAATTGGCCACTTTAAATTTACTACACGGATTTGGTGGCAATTTGTGATTGGTCAGAAATTTTTACTCTCTACACTCACTTCAAAACCAATCTCTAAGATTGCTTGGAAGGGTTCAAATTCAATTGCCTGGAGGATTGCTTGAGTCCATGTAGGGATCTTTTCAACTTGTAGACTTCTCTCTAATATCCTATAACTTGAAAATCTTCTAGTTTTGAAATACAAATGTCTTTCTCCAATTCACAATTGAGGAAAATAGTCTTGACATCTAAATTGGTGCAATTCCAAGTCTATCATTGCCATTATGGATAAGATTATTTTAACCGAATCAAACTTAGCTACTGGCAAATATGTACCAACAAAGTCTACACCTGGTTGTTGTGTAAACCCTTCAACAACCAACCTTACTTTATACTTGTCCATGCTACCATTAACCTTGTTCTTTTTCCTAAGTACCCACTTGTACCCAATGGCTTTCCACTTGTCGTGAAATTTCATCTATTAATAAACATCATTTTTCTTGATAGATTTTAGTTCTTCCATCATTGCACTAGCCATCATTTAGAATCATTACTCACCATGGATTCTATACTATGCAAGTGAAAATCCTTGAGTATTATTGACAGTTGCTTAATTCTTTTACTTCCATTTTCTAGGGATTGGAGGCAAGGGTGACTCCACCTTGAAGGTAGAGTGTTCAAATGAACACCTTGACCTGGGGAAAAAAATTATATATAACATTTTTATAATTATTTTATTTTGACCACCCTAAAAAAAACTTATTATTTTGTTTTGACGACCCTATAATTATTTTGTCACTTAGCCACCAGTACACCTTCTTCTCTACCTATTCCTGCCTATCCTATTTTTTATTCCTTATCCCATTCTCACATTACCAATCCTCATAAAGCTTTTACCATAGCATTACTTACCACAATTGAACCTACTCATTACAATGAGGTTGCTAAGTTCCAAGAGTGGCAAGTGGCTATGCAGAATGAGTTGACTGCTTGCAGCCAATGACACTTAGACAGTTCCTGCTTTACTTCTTGGCAAGAAAGCCATAGGGTTTTAATGGGTGTATAAGGTTAAGCTTAAGGCTAATGATAGTCTTAAGAGTCGGTTCACTTGTGGCAAAGGGTTTCACTCAACAAAATGGGCTAGACTACTTTGAGACCTTTTCCCTAGTTGCTAAATTTGTTACTATCAGAACTCTTTTAGCTCTAGTTGTAGTTCAACAATGACACATTATTCAATTGGATATGAACAATGCATTCCGTCATGAGGATCTTTATGAAGAGGTAAACCTAAAACTTCCACTTGGTTATCATCCTCTTGTTACCAGAAGGGGGAGGTTCAAGTTTGCAAGTTGAATAGATCGTTGTGTGGTTTAAAGCAGGCTAGCAAGAAATGGTTTGCCAAGTTGACAAATGTCATTATTGCTCAAGGTTTTAAATAGTATAAGGAAGAATATTCACTTTTCACAAGTGATGATGCACAAAATCGTCAGTGAGTAGATCTTCCACATGTGCAACGACTGAAGATACTTGAAGAACAAAAAGATGAAGAACCTACAAAGAGCACCGGTGGGTGCCATCCAAAGACTCTCCGAAGGCTAAATCAGTGACTGAAGAATCTCTAGTAACTCTAAAAGTATGAGAGCTAGGAAATTCACGTACCTTGGAGAAGAGGAGTGTAGACACCGCATTTTGTACCCCTTATGACTTGGGCCCTTGTTCCCTAATGATGTTAGAACTCTAAGGCCTTGGGTTTGTTTAGGACCCGATCATATGAAAATTGACTTGAGAAAAGTGTTTATGGAAAATATAACTTATTTTTTGAAGCATAAATCAATTTTTGGAAAAGAAAGGCCACGGAAACCCTAGTGTGTGAGCACGCATACACGCGTATGTGTACGCACACTCAAGCTATGCATACGCATGCTTAATGCATGCACACGCATAAATGTGCATGCATACACATGCTAGGATTCTAGAAACTATGTAAGGAAATTTTTCTGCATTTAGACTTAGTTTGGAATGAATCCCATATCTAGGAGCTGCCTCAAACCCCTATTTTTCGACTATATAAAGCCATAAAAGGTACTTTTTCGAGGAGGACAAAATTTAGAGGTAAAACACATAAAATTCACTAGAAAATAGAAAATCAAAAATGGAGTTTTTCACAAAACATCCTTATTTTGTTTAAGTGGGACCGTTTTGGTCTTGATCTTTGGGTTCCAAGTTTACTAACTCATTTTTGAATTGGTTGTTACTAGATTGACTGAGGGGAACGGTCAAAATCAAGCTCTAAAGAGTTTTAGTGTTGAGGTAAAGTTTGTAACTTTGGCTCTTCACTTTTTATTGCTTTCCTTTATTTCTTTGTGTTTATATATATGCTTAAGTGCTTATAACTTGTTTGTTTAGTCTAGGTTTATTTCATTTTTGTGTTTATAGTATGTTAGGTTGTGAGATTTCCTATTTTCTGAGTTTTTGTTCTGCATTTTCTGGGTTAGGGTTCTCTGGTGTGTATGCATACTTATACAGTTAGGATGCACACGTATACCCTATGTGTGCACAAGCATACTCTTGCCAGAAACCCTAATTCGTTCCTATTGTTTTTCCCTTTGTTTTATTTGCTTGTTGTAGCCTTTGTTCAAACCTAGTTTACTTATACTCAAGCCTCTGTCTCTCTATTTTGTGTTTTTTTTTTTTGTTTTTTTTTATCTCTTTGATGTTTATTAGGGCCTTAGATGGTTTGTATGCCATGAATATGCATATGAATATGATCATGTATTAATGCATAGGTGTTGTGATGCGGTGAGATAAGCGACGTAAATCATGCATAATCACATGAACATGCATTCTTTTGCTTGATGAGTATGATATGGGTGATGAACACGATATGTTTGATTGAATCCCATGCTTTCAATGTTTAGATGTTATAACATGTTTGTTTGGATTTGTCTTGTGATGTTTCTGCCTTTGATGATATATGCTTAAATGCCATGATAAATGAATGTTAGGCTTGGGGATGATTATGCTATGTTGTTTGCTTTAGATGTATGATAAAGTGTGTGTGAGTTGGAATAACATGTTAAATATGCCTTTAATGAGACTAAGACTTGGAACACAATGAGTGAAAGCTGACCCACAGGTCGGGTGGGGTTGGGTGCCTAACACCTTCCTATCCCCATACCTAAACCCCGGGTAAGTGCTCTAGTAAAGATCAGTCCTTCCACAAAGGGCGCTATATTCATGGTTCTTAGACCTAAACTAGCTGGCGATTCCATTTACACCTTCTGCATAGTCCACCCTAGGCCAAGGCATACTCTCTCACATAGGACCATCGCGGGCGCTTACGCCCACAGTGGCGACTCAGCTGGGGATAAAGAGTTTGATTCCAATGTGTTCCATTTCTTAATCTTGATAAAGGCTAGTTTAATATTTTTTGCACACACTTTCACTTGGTTCTTTTGTCCCTTTTCCATGGTTGGTGATGAGTGGGAAAGTGGAGGCTCCATTCGGGCCAAGACTTTCCAAAGTTCATCCTACCAACTCACAATCCGTGCCATTGCCTATTGTGGACACAACGGATGGGAGTCGCCTCCTAGTTTTTGCAATGGTCTAGGAACCATATATATAGTCTCCTCTCGAGGAAGGACCTTTTTTATCTTACTACTAGAGATATGGGTTCGAAGTTAAGGTACGGTCTTGGGAAGGTGTTAGGCACCCAAAATCGCCCAACCCTAAGGTTGGCTTCCTCTCATTGTGTCTAATGTCTTAACCCTATTAAAGACACACTCAACATTGTATTCTAACTCACACACACACTAGCATTCATCTAACAATCAACATGGCATCAATCATCCCAAGAAGACCTAATCATTCATCTATCATGGCATACCCTAACATACACCTATCATGGCATCTCCTAACATTCATCTAGCATACATGTCAAACCAACCTTGCATTCATCTAGCATGGCATAACATAAACCCTAGCATGTTACTATCATACATGTCATCACATCTCATCCAAGGCAGAAGCATGTATCAAAATAGAAACAAAACGAACAAATCATGTTACCACCTAAAGCAATAAGAACGCAATTATATCATCAAACATAAACAATATCATATCACAAACAGATGCATGTACATTGTGAATGCATGACTTACCTCACTAACCTTACAGCGACTCAGCACCTATGGCATTCATGCATGAACATGTCAATGCGTGTTCATGGCATCAGACAAGAAAATACAAGATAAAACCTAATTCTAACATGTGAAAGGCAAAAAAACAATTAAACATATGAAACAGGAGCTTGAAACCATAAACATATAAAGAAAGATCCAAAACAAAAGCATTACATGTGAAATAAGAAATAAAAACAAATAAAATGAAATTAGGGTTTTTGGGCAGGATCATGCGCACGTATGAACAAGCCTGCGTGCACATAATTCAGCCTACGCACGCAGCTAAGATTATGCGCACGTGGGTTTCAGCCCAAAAACCCTAGCAACACAACAAACAAAGCAGAACTTCAAAGCACTAAATCTAACATCCTAACGTGCTTTAAAACATACAACTACGTAAACCTAGACTACATAAACATATTAAAGCATATAATAACACAGAAACTAAAACGAATAGAAAAATTAGAGTAAAAAAAAAGTTTTAGACTAATACCTCAAACAAAAGCTCTTCAAGCTTGATTTTTGACCGTTCCCCTCAGTCAAATCTATTCACAATTAAAAATAAGAGTGATTAGTAATCTTAAACTCGAAAATTAAGGCCAGAAAAGGCCCCAATCAAAAGAAAATTGACTTAAGGATGTTTTGTGAAAAACTCCCTCTTTGATTCACTATTTCTAGTGAATCTTAGTGTTTTCCCATGGAATTTCTGTGTGTTTTGAAAATGTACCATGTATGGCTATTTATATTGAGAAAATAAGGGTTTGGAATGACTCCCAGACAATGTAGAATTCATTCCAAACCTCAACATTAATGCAGAAAACTTGTCTTGTTTAGTTTCTAGAATCCACCATGCATGCGCAAGATCATACCTGCGTGCACATGATCATGGCTGCGCGCACAGCCTAATTCCTGCGTACGCATGCGGAGGGTTTCCTTGGCTTTACTTTTTCAAAAATAGATTTATTTTCTTATTAAAAGTTATATTTTTTATTTTAACATCTCTCAAGTCAATTTAACATCTGATTAGGCCCTAAACCAACCTTGGGTCTCAGAATTTCAGTATCATTGGGGAACGAAGGCCAGAGTCGTAAGGGGTACAAAATGCGGTGACTACAAATGCCCCTCTTTTGATTCGTGAGCTTCGCTAATGGAATCAAAAGAATAAGAGACAAAATATTTTGTTTCGATGTACGGCTCGGGCCCAACCCACGCACACGACACACATCATGCATACATGGGGCGTAGTGCAACTCCAAAGAGTTGCGTGGGATTTGTATGTCCGAATTCCCACCTTTGTTACTCAGGAAATGAGCAATGGTAGGTTCACTATCCCAGAACCTGTTTTGTCAATTGCATGCAAAAGGCGAGTGACTCACTATCCTAGAGTCACTTAAAAAGAAAAAAAAAAAAAGGCCAACGACCACAACCATCAGCCAAACAAACAAGGGTTCTCTTACAAGATTAAAAGGATATATATTTATGGTGTTCATCTGGGGCTCTTGCCTCAAACTTTCTCCGGGTGGCTTGCGCCTCTAGGTAATACTTGTCTTCTCCATCTCTATCTCTACCTGTTCTGGTGAGGCTCTTGCCTCGGGGTGACCTTGGTCTCTATCTTTATCTCTACCTCTTCCATTGTGCCTGCATGTTCAATTCCCTCGGGATATGTGCACAATTTCTGTATTATGTGCCTGTATATTCAATTCCCTTAGGATGTGTGCACGAATTCTGTATCCTGACTTGCTTGACTGTTTCTTGAATGAAAGATCCACTGGGGATGCTGGAGGACTCACTGGGGAGTATAATTCTACTGAGAAGTGTTATTGGTGATGATTCTGACCTACCGTGAAGTCTTGATGGTGTCTTGCTCGCTGGGGAACTTTCCTCCATTGGAGAATAATTATCTTCTTCTTTCTTGTGACTCACTGGGGATTGATGTTGACTCCACCCTCAATGGGGTTTTTTCAACTTCGTTGGGGAAATTTTATCTTACAACTTTCGAGGGGGCTGGTCATGTGTCTTGGACCCACGGGAAAGTCCTTCTATGATACTAAAATTTGCTTGGGATTTAGCTGATAATCTTGACTCACGGAGGAGTTTACATGATGATTTTCGATCCACTAGGGGACATTTTTTATGCTTTTGATCCACTGGGGACGCTTTTGAGGGTTTCGATCCACTAGAGATGCTCTTTTAGGGTCTTTGTGTTCTTTGTCCATTGAGGGCATTTCCTTCATTTTTGGATGTATTTTTGTATTTTCTTTTACACTTCTAGCCTCTTAGGGACTCTATGGGGATATTAATTTTTTTTTTTTTTTGCTAAACTACACGTAGTTTAGCGGGGAGACCTAAACTACGTGTAGTTTAGCCATCAGGTGTGTTCTTGCCTCTTCATCTTTTTTCTCCAACAGTTACCAATTGTTTCTTTTTCTTTTCATTCTCTTCATCTCCCTCATCTCTTCACATTCTCTCTAACTCTCTCTACAAAAACCTCCTGCCTCTCTCTCGTTCCCTCACAATCCAACCCTCATCTTCTTCTTCAATCTCAACTTCTCTCTCAAACTCTCTCATCTTCCTCAATGGCACCTAAGTCCAAGAAGAGTTCCTACATCCTCTCCACCGATGCCTTCCATCTCACCCAATGGAATGGAGCGGTAAGGCTGACGACGACTCCTCCCTTGACCTACAGATCACAACAACATCTTTCAGAGGGTGCAAAGGCCGGATCGGTGAGTTTTTTCATTCTTTTTTCATTTTCGAGTTTTTTCCTTTGATTTCCTGTTTTGATATGTTTTTAGGCTTGTAAATGCTTGAGTTTTGCTGTGGGATGGGTTTAGATGAAAACTTGACACTTTAGGAGTGGTAGGAACATGTTTAGGTTGAGTTTTGATTGAGAAAACTTTGAAAATATCGAAAAACACCCTTCTGTGTTCATTCCTACGTGCGTAGGTTCGGGCCTTCGTGCGCAGACATGTTCTTGCGCGCGCAGCTTGTATTCATGCGTACATAGGCTTGTTCTTGCATGCGCGTATATGTTCTTTAGTTTATGCGTGCACAAATTCCAACCTGCGTACGCGTGTAGAACTCTACGTACACATGATTCTTCCTGCGCACGCATGGCGCTGGGCGAAAACCCTAGTTTGGGCATTGTAGTTCCTTTTTCATCTGTTTGCAATTCTAACATCATCCTTCACCATTTTTGCATTCAATTGCATGTCCCATGTCATATCTCATCCTATTGTGAATCCAATATCACTTTCCCACCATTCTTTTCACCTAATCATGAATTTAATCACATTCTCTTTTTGCAATTTTCAGCCCTATATTCCGATAGGGGAAGTACCAACTGGGTCTTGGTGTGGTACAACATCCTTACCGAGGAGACTCGGGGCCACATCCGTACTACGGGTTTTGAGCCCGTTATCCGCCTGATGCCTGAGAGGTCTGCCAGTGCTGTCTTAGCCCAGACCCTAGCCGAGAGGTGGTGGGACACTACCCACACCTTCCACATTGTTGGCTGAGAGATGACTATCACTTCCCAAGACTTTCACCTCATGACTGGCTTGCGATTTGATGGGGTCCCGATAAGTCTGGAGGACGAGTCGGGCATTCGGTTGGGTGCGGAGCCACTCGGGAGGAGGTATGCTACTGAGACGATCCACTATACCGATCTAGAGGCGGACTTCATGCATCGTCCACAAGGGACGGTTGAGGAGTGTACCCAGATGGCTAAGGTCTTTCTGTTGTACTTGTTGGGGGCGTACTTGTTCGCCAATGGTGGGCAGACGGTGTCCTTGAGGTGGTTGACCCTTTTCTAGGACTTTAAGAGGGCTCGGACTGCCAACTGGGGGCAGGTATACTTGGCCTACTTTTACTCCTCCTTGGACACACTCAACTAGGGGACTCTGTGCCTGCTGGTGGGGCCTTGGAAGCTCCTTGAGGTTAGTTTCTTTCCCTTTTTCTCTTGTAGCTCATGCATTCTCTTCCTTATGGTCACATATCCATATGCCATCTAGGTTAAGACTATGTACCATATTCTTGCTGACTGCATTCATAACCATATCTTACAAATTGTTACTTTATAAACTGCCATATTTATGCCTTGCAAACTGTACCATAACATCTTGCAAACTGTCATCTTGCAAATTATCATCTTGCGAACTGTCACATCTGTACCTTACAAACTGTCATCTTACAAACCGTTATGTCTAAATATTGCAAACTGTCACATCTGTATCTTGCAAACTGTTATGCTTTTCAGTGCTGGGTCGTGGAGTACGATCTCATTGCTCGAGGGACTTCAGTGGACTTGAAGAACGTCACCTCAATTCATGCGCACCTCGACAGGCTCTCTCCTGATGATGTAAGTTAGGAGCATATTGCTTTCCACTATTTGCATGCTTCTTAGGATTCTCTTTCTAACCCCATGTGTTGTCACAGATTATGTGGAGTCCCTGGGTCGGTGCTGATCCTAACCCTATGGCAGACCTGAACTTGGAGGCAGCTGCTATCGTTTCTTCTAGGCTCTCTCAGCCCCTTAAAGGCGGTGGATTTAAGGTGATCTATTTGGCAGAGAGGGTGTGTTGCCAGCTGGCAGGTGAGGACGCACCTCTGGTTCCCATGGACCCTCTAGTGTTTACTCCTTACTCTATGACGAATGCGGAGTACAACCTATGGGGGCCAGGCATCCCTTTCACTAATCGAGTCACGGCTGAGCTAGACTATGACGAGTTTAGTGGGACTCGCCTTATGCCTTCCCTCATTGCTACAGTATGTGTTCTTGCTTCTCTCATTTTTCTTTAATCAGTCATCATTTGTATTCTTATACATTAGTAACATTTAAATGAAACACTTATGTCAGGATGGCCTTACTGTTGGTGCTCTCATTGACCCTCCCCATTTGCCTTGGTCGGTCTATGCTTACAGCCCTGATGGCTTTGCTCGGGAGCGCCTAATTGGGCGCAATACAAATGTCACGGGCTACCTTTTTCCTGACAACACACGAGCGATGAGTTCTCTTTCATTCTTGTTCTCTTTCATTCTTGTTCTCTTTCGTTTCTATTCTTGCATCCCAACACTTGTTCTAACAACCTTTCTTTCAAAATTCAGCCCACTGTTCAGGAGAATGAAGAGCTCGTTTGGCTTATGGGAAACCTCAAGCTGGAGTTGACTGAGTATTCCTAACAATTGTACGGTGGCGAGGATGCCAGTGATGATGGTGGTGATGATGATGGTGGTGGTGGTGGTGATAATGGCAGTGATGGTGGTGGAGGTTCAAAGTCGACTCTAAGCTATCAGCCGAGGAAGAGGTGCTTCCATGACCCTGCAAACAGACAGACAGACACAGACACAGACACAGACATAGCATAGCATAGCATATCATACTTTTTTTTCCTCTCTTTTTAGCATACATGCCTACACTTTAGATTTAGTTTGAGACATTGGGTTGTATTTAAGAACGTCTTTTACATTTATGTTTTTATTTGGGATATGTACTTAAATTAAAAACTTGTGGAAACTTTATGCTATTATGCTATTCTTGGAAATTATGTGCTTGAATTGTGCCTTGAGTGGTCTTTTAGGTTGTAAAACTTACAAGAGTAGCTTTTGGGAGAAAACATACTCAAAACAGGGGAAACTTGGTTCTGCCTGCCTTCCTTCATCTCTCCTAGTTCCAAAGAGGCTCTCACTCCTTTTGGTTTCCCTCGCATCTTTCCTATACTAGCAAGTCAAAGTGGGTGAATCTTTTCTCTCAATCCCTAATTTTTGCCTAGGTCTTCGACCTAGCGAGATTCCTCTAACTTTTGCATGGATTGCCTTTCAGTTTTCAACCCATTGAGGCTCCTTGTATCGTCTCTGAACTTATTTTTTATTTTTTACTTTTTACTCTCTCTTTCTTTTCCTTTCACTCACACCTTCTCTCCTTCTCTCTTACCTCTCCCAGATTTGCTCCAATTGTTTCACCCAACTTTAGGATATAAGAAATGACTTAAGGCTATCATGAAGTAGGTTCACATAGCTGAGGAAGCTTACAAAAGTCCAAAAGAAAGAAAGACTAACCGAACACCTTGATATGCCCCAAATTTTACTTTTCTGTACTTTATGATTCTCATGTCTTTTCTTATGAATTAATAAAGGATTGGAATGTCCTAAATCTCCTATAGAAATAGTTTATCATCTTTTAATTTAAGCAATGAGAGAACCACCCATTTATTATCTTTGCTTATTGTCATCATTTTTCTTTTCTTTTTCTTTTTCTTTTTCTTTTCTTTTTTCCATGCCATGTAATTTTTTCCCATGATGTCCTTTAAGGAATTTTCGCCATGCTCATAGTCTTTGCCCCTATCTTTTGCCTAGATCGCCCTTTCGGGTTTTCAACCTAGTGGGGTCCTTTTGCCTTAATTTTTGCCTAGGCCATCCTTTCGAGTTTTCAACCTAACAGGCTTTTTTTTTCTTTTTCTTTTTTCAAATGTGGTATCTTCGAAGTCTATCCATGTTGATTGGGCGAAGCATCTCCTCCCCATCCAAACCTGTAATTCTCGTAGCACCTCTTGACATGATCTTCTTGATAATAAAAGGACCAGACCATCTTGGCTTTATATTTCCTCTTGGATCAAAAGTTTCATCTCTAAGCACTTTTAGGACCAAGTCCCCTTCTTTAAGGTTTCTAGGTCTCATCTTTTTGTTAAATGCTCTAGTAATCCTCTTTTGGTATCCTTGTGCATGGTATTGTGCCCTAGCTCTCTTCTCATCTATCAAAGCCAGTTGCTCATATCTTTGTTTCATCCAATCTCCCTCTAGGACCTTGGTTTCTGCTAGCACTCTCAAAGATTGTATCTCTACCTCAATGGAAAGTACCGCTTCACTACCATAGACCAAAGAGTAAGGGGTTGCCCCAGTTGATGCACGGATAGAAGTTATGTAACCCCATAAGGCAAATGGGAGCTTCTCTGCCCAATCCTTGTATATTACTACCATCTTGTCTAAGGTATTCTTGATGTTGTTATTGGCTACTTCTACAGCCTCATTGGTCTACGATTGATACAACAAAGACTTGTGGTGCTCAATGTTGTACAGTTCCATGATTGTTCTAACCTTTCCCTCAAAGTGGGAACCATTATCGGAGATAATCTCTTGGGTTACCCCATACCGACAAATGATGTTATTCCCCATGAATCGAGCCACATGCTTGGCTTTTAACATAGAGTAGGAGGCCGCTTCCACCCACTTGGTGAAGTAGTCAATTGCCACTAGGATGTATTCATGTCCATTCGAGGCTTTAAGGGCTACTCTTCCAATCACATCTATGCCCTAGATTGAGAAAGGCCATGGAGAGGTCATGTTGTATGGCTCACTAGGTGGCACATGATTCAAATTCGCATGTGTTTTGCAGTCGTGGCAACCCTTCACAAAGTCTACACAATCGGTCTCCATCGTATTCCAATAGTGCCCTATCCTCAAGATCTTCTTGGCTAACATTCTCCCATTCATGTGAGGACCACAAATCTCTTGATGGATTTCTTCCATGACTTTCTCGGCTTCTTCCTTCTTTAGAAAACAAAGGTGTATACCATCATAGGATCTCTTATAGAGTTGACCTTTGCATAAGATGTATTGCATTGCCATCATCCTAATCGAACAACGCTCTTTCTTGTCAGCACCATCCAGATATACCCCCAACTCCAAGAATTTCATGATGTCATAATACCGAAGAACCCCTTCCTCTTCTATAATTAAGACTGAAACTTCGGCCTTCTCTTAGTGTACCATCCCATAACTTTGTTCAATCTCTAAGAGTCGTGTCCATACTCCTTCGGGTATTTCAACCATGGAAGCTAAAGTAGCCAAAACATTTGCAAACTGATTGAGCTCTAGGAATGACAGTATATTCAATCTTGTTAAAGGTTTTGGTCAAATCCTCTAAGTATTGTGATAGGGCTTTAAGTGCTCCTCTTTCACTTTCCACAACCTTTGTGCTTGAGCTATGACCAAAGTCGAATCTCCAAAGACCTCAGCCTCTTTCACCCTCAATTCTCGGAGAGTTTCCATTTCGGTGATACAAGCCTCATATTCTGCCATATTATTGGTTGCCTCAAAGTTCAACTTAACTACTAAAGGTATGTGAGATCCTTCGGGAGTGATCAAGAGAACTCTTATCCCATTTCCATATTAGTTCGCGGCTCCATCGAAATACATCTTCCATGCCCTTAGCTCAATGTCCAAAACATCCTCATCTGAAAAATCTTCTCTACCATCCTCTCCTTCCACAGGGTTCTCGACACAAAAATTTGATACGATGCTTCCTTTGATAGTCTTCCTTGCCACATACTTCAAATCGAATTCTACTAATGGGATCAACCACCTTGACAATCTTCCACTCAAAGCGGGCTTCTCGAACAAGTACTTTAATGGATCGATCCTGGCTACTACCCATATTTGGAAGGGTAGGATAATGTGTCTCAACTTCTGTACGGCCCATACGAGAGCAAAGCAGGATTTTTCTATGGGTGTGTATCTAGTCTCATAATCATGGAACCGTTTGCTCAAATAGTACACGGCTCTCTCATTCTTGTCATCGTCTTCTTGTGCAAGCATACTTCCAACCGAATCTTCTATGATAGAAAGATAGAGGAGTAATGGTTTTCCATGTATCGAAGGTACCAAGATAGGTGGATGGAGGAGATATTCCTTAATGAGCTCAAAAGCTTTCTAACATTCATTATTCCATTCATGAGGTTCATTCTTTCTTAGGAGCTTAAAGATAGGCTCACAAGTGGAAGTGAGTTTGGCAATAAATTGACTAATGTATTGTAATCGGCCCAAAAATCCCCTTATCTCTTCCTCGCTCTTGGGTGGAGGCATTTCTAATATGACTTTAATCTTTGATGGGTCAACTTCTATCCCTCTATCACTTACCAAGAAGCCCAACAACTTCCCTACAGTTACCCCAAAAGTGCATTTTTGCGAGGTCAATCTTAATCTATACTCCTTGATTCTCTCGAAGAACTTCCTCAAGTTAACAATGTAACCCTTTCTCTCCTTGGATTTCACAATCATATCATCAACATACACTTCTACCTCATTGTGCATCATATCATGTAACAAGACTGTGGCCATTATTTGATAAGTTGCACCCGCATTCTTGAGCCCGAATGGCATCACGGTTTAACAATAAATTCCTCATTCTATGGTGAAGGTAGTCTTGGTCATGTCCCTAGGAGCCATCTTGATTTGGTTATATCCCGAGAAACCATCCATGAAAGACATCAAGGCACTACCAACGGTGTTATCCACTAAAACATCTATGTGAGGAAAAGGGAAGTCATGCTTAGGGCAAGCCTTGTTCAAATCCCTAAAATCCATGCACATTCATACCTTTCCATCTTTCTTGGGTACGGGTACAGCATTGGCTATCCACTCAGCTTGGTGCAAAAGTTTGATGAACCCTACCTTCAATTGCTTGGTAACCTATTCTTTAATCTTCAAAAGTCATTCGGTTTTCATACGTCTCAACTTTTGCTTGATGGGTACCATGTGAGCATGGGTATCAATGTGGTGCTGGGCTATCTCGAGATCAATACCGGGCATATCTTCATAGGACCATGCAAATACTTCTTGAAATTTTGTGAGCAACTCTTTGAGTTCTTTTCTTTTCTTTCCTTTCCTTTTCATTTATGGTTGAGCCAATTTTAATTAAGCGTGAATTGTTATTATTGCCCAAATTAAGATTTTCAAAAGTTGGTTCCATAGGTTCAATTTTCTTTTTCAATTGTTTATTAATTTCATTTTCAAATTCATTAGAATCATTTAAGTGCAGAATTTCAATATTATAGGACACATCAAAAAAAGCCAAAT
Organism: Notholithocarpus densiflorus; assembly: GCA_030021035.2. Classification (NCBI taxonomy): domain Eukaryota; kingdom Viridiplantae; phylum Streptophyta; class Magnoliopsida; order Fagales; family Fagaceae; genus Notholithocarpus; species Notholithocarpus densiflorus. Next base: position 1,773,843 of record JARYZH020000041.1, read on the forward strand.
CAGAATTCATCTTATTAAAAATGTAAAAAATACATTAGGACTTGCATTACAAACTTTCTTTCCCCCATTTTCACAAAACCCAACCCAAGTCCAATTATTAAGTTGCCCCACGATGGCGCTCCCCACGATGGCGCGATGAAGGCAGAAGGATCACTTGGTTCCTCATTGGTGATGGTGAACACGTCCCCTTCCATTTTCAGCATAGTCTCCATTGCTTCAATATCCATGTAATCCATCCAGTTGACTTCCTCTTGAACTTCCTTAATCACCATAGTAGGCTTCTCCTTAAAGGTAAACTTCTCATTGAAGAAGATCTCCCAACCAAGATATACTTTTCCATCCTTACCTACCCAAAGTTCGGGAAAGCCACAAAAAAGGGAAGTCTCCCCCTTCTTTCACAAAGTTTCCATTAAGGGTGCCAAGGTTCTTCTTGATTCTGTCGTAGCCTTCAAAGAATCCTAAACCTTCCTTGGTTAGTTGAGTCTTGAAATTGGAGAATTCAGCTACCCCTTTTCCTTCCTTCCCAAGACCCATACCAAGCATATACCCCATGTTCTTCATCATTGTAATTACCTCATGGCTACAATATGGGACCAAATCCGAAATATACTTTTCATCCTTCAATCCATAATCAGCCATGTTCACAAATTCAAAGTCATTCATTTGGAGCTCGCTTCCTCCTTCCTCAAGTCCACAAACCGGTTTTAGGATCTCACCATCACCAAGCACTACAATAATCCCTCATTTCCATTGGATCTTCATCTTTTGGTGTAGAAAAGAGGGAATAGCCCCAATAGGATGAAGCCATGCCCATCCTAAGAGAAGATTGTAGTAATGAGTGATGTCCATGACATGGAATTCCGCAATTGTCTCCATTGGACCAATCTTGCAAGGAACTTTAAAGGTTCCCATAACCTTCCTTGAAGTATTTTCATATTCCCTAACGGTCAAAGGAGAGGGTATGATAGTCTCCACATCTAGTCCAATGGTAAGAGCAGTCCTAAAATGGCATACATTCAATGCGGATCCATTATCAATCAAAACCATAGGAATCTTGGCACCCATGCATTCAATGGTAATTTACAAAGGCCTAGTGTGAATGGCCTCATCGAGAGGAAGCTCCTCGTTGAAAAAAGTAAGAAGAGGATAAGATGGGGCCTCTACTCCCATGAGAGATAGTACTTCTTGTGGTGTAGTTTCTACGGGCACCTTCTTCTTATTCAAAGCATCCAAGAGAGCACTACGATGTTTATGAGAAGCCATAAGCAAGCCCCATACCGATACATGAGCTTGAGTTTTCTTCAATTGAGTCAAAACTCAATCTTCTTCCACTTTCTCTTCTTTCCCTTTAAGTTCTGTGGGCTTAGACCCTTTTCCTATGTCCCTACCAAGATGATCCTTCTCCAGAAAAGATGGTTTATAGTGTTTCTCACTCCTAGTAACATTGGCCACATTGTCCTTTAGCTCGGTCATTCCTTTGGGAAATATCCCCTACACAACCACCACATTCTTTAGAATCTCATCTTCCTCATCCCATATTCCTTGGACGTCCACGGCATTAACCTCCACGGTTTCCATCAACTTTGAATAATCCCATTCAATCTCATCTATTTGCACCCAATTCTGATATGGAGAAGGAGCTCTATGATAATCAGGCAAAGGGTTCTTCCTAATGCTAAGCTTGGTGATGATATTGGGATTTGGGAGGGCTCCATTGTCTATGAGATCTTGTATTTCATGTTTGAGGCAGAAGCAATTGTCGATTTTATGGCCGGATTTCTGTTGGTAGTGACAATGCTCATTGAGGTTCCAAGTATGAGGCATAGGATTAGGCATAGGTGTGGGATCTAGAGGCTTAATGAATCCTTTGGAAGTCAAATTTTCATATGCTTAGGCAAGGGTCATTCCTAGGTCGAAAAATTCTCGGCAGGCTTTCTTTGTGAAGCTTAGGTAGGCTAAGGTTTGTTGAGGTATGATGGCACTTACATTCACAGGATTGGGTGCTTTAGAGGTAGTTGCTCCTCCTCCATATGTCTTCTTGATTGGAAGTTTGCTCTCACCCTTCTCCAATTGTTCATTGTTGATGGCATCCTCTATCCTAGTCCCACAATCACATAACTCTCTAAAGGAACTAATAGGCGATGACAAAAGCCTACTATTATATGCCGGAAGCCAATTCTTGATAATCATGTTGATTTGATCTTTCTCATTTGGCCTATTAACCATCCTAGATGCCTTTTCCTTCCACCTTGTCACATACTGTTTCTCCTACTCCTTGCTTAGTGGTCTCCAAATCTCTTAAAGTCACATCAATCATAGTATTGAAGATGAATTGATCCACAAACAACTCTACTGGCTCATTCCATACATTAGTCTTGCTAGGATCCAAACTATAGTACCATCTAGATGCACCTCCCGTGAGTGAGAGAGGAAATGCATGCAAAGTTTGCTTCTCATCCAACCCCTTCATTTCAGCAATGCTTAGGTACCTCCTAACATGTTGCTTTGGATCTCCAGTTCCATCAAACTTTTCCGCATCGGAAATCTTGAACTTTGGAGGTAGTGAAATAGGAGTTTTAGAGCTTATGCCCCCCATGTTGTAGAGACAATCATCCATCCCTTGGGCCTTGCGAAAGGCTAGTTGCATTTTTTCCATCTTTTCTCTCATGGCTATGGTTTTTGTCGTAAGTTTTTCAAATTGCTTGTTCCTTTCATAATCAGTTTTGTCCTTTTCATCCCAATCTTCCCCTTCTTCCTCATTAAGAACCTCTACACATGGGGGCTTCTTTAACTTGGCTTCTTCTAGCTCTGTGAGGTGACTTCGCATCTTTTTTAGAACGTCACTTTGTTCTTCCATTGCCTTGAAAATCTTTTGTGCGACCTCATCACTAATTGGAGCGGCCATTGTTTCTTGAGATGATTCCCCTACTTAGAACACTTCTTCTTAATGTGTGTCCTTAATCTTGACCAAACGTCTTCCGTGCTTTTCTCAAATCCAAATTGGAGTGGGGACGTGTTTTCTTGACCTTGGTGGTGCAATGGTGCCTAAAAATAAGTCCCATTTTTCATTGAGTCCATGTCCCAATTAAAATGTTCCTTTTAGATTTTAAATTTTCTTAGAAAGTCTTTAAGTCCATTTTAATGAAAGCCCAATTACAAAGTCACTCCCTTTTCTCTCATGGACCTTGCCCCTTATTTCAATGGGTTTTAGTTCATTTACAACAATGCTCTCGTCTTACTCTCATTGGCTTTCATTAGAATGTGCTTAGAGATTTTCAACCATTTGTCTCAAACATGGGCTTACAATATAGTCATCACCTTTGGGCCCTTCTCTTTTCATTTTATTATTATTGTTAGGCGTAAATACACTTTTGGTCCCTACATTTTGGGTCATTTCTCGATTTGGTCCCTAAACTGATTTTGCTCCTAAATCAGTCCTTGATTTTTTTAAATCGTTTTTAAAATGGTCCCTACCGTCAACCCAATTACGGAAGATGCTAAGGTGGCAAATGGAAGTGCCAAGTGGCATGTTAGATCTGATGTGGCTAATAAAATAACATTATTAAACACCACGTCAGCATCCATGTCAGCATTTTAATGACAAGTCAGCATTTTAATTAATAAAAAATAAAAATAATTTTAAAAATATTAAACTGAAAAAATTCAAAATCAAAAACAAAAAAAGAAAAAACTTTTTTAGAAGAACATTGTTCTTCTTCTTCCCCAGGACATGAACTTCATGCTTCATGTTCTTCCCCAAATCAAACCCAATAAATCCAAGAAATTAAATCCATAAACATCCAGTAAATCAAACCTGTGGCTTATAATTTCTCTTCTCCACACATAACCTCTCTTCTCTTCGATCCTCACTCTTTCTCTCTAGCTCTCATGCACTCCAACTCTTCTTTCTCTCTCTACCCTTCTATTTCCCTTCTCTCACTCCCGTGAGTTGCGATTGCTCTTGGTGGTTTCGTGGTTATGCTCCGGCAGGTCGTGGGTCTGATTTCGTGGGTTTTTGTTGGCTATGGTATGGGTTTGAACTTTGTGGTGGTCAGATTCGTGGGTGAGGATGTGCTCAATGGTGTCGCTGTCAGTTTGGCTGTGGGTCGTGGGTGACTGTGCTTCGATGGTTCCGATCGATTCGTGGGTCTGACTAGTTCATGGTTCGTGGGTTTTTTTTTTTTGCCATGGATCGTGGCTGATTTGGCCGTGGGTAGTGGTTGATTTGGTTCATGGGTTTTTTTTGGCTGTGGGTTGTAGTTCGTGGGTTTTATTTGTTTGGTTGTGGTTGGTGGTTGCAAATTGAGAAGTGGTGGAAGAGGAAGGTTACTAGGTTGTGGCTGCTGTGGTTTGTGGTTGTGGCTGGTGGGGCAACGATGGAGGTGATTCTGTTGAAGCAAGATGACCCATAACACACCTAACCCACAACCCGCAACCCATATGCCACCAAGACCCATGGCCATGCCACCACTGCAACCCAATCGATTGATGATTCCGTTGAAGGAAGATGACCCAAACAAAACGCCAACACCGATGGAGCTTCGGTCAATCACAGATCCAAATGAAACCCAGATTTAAACTGAAAAAGCTATGGAGATTCGAGCATGGGTCTTTGTTGAATTTTTTGGGTTTTTTTTTTGTGTTTGTTTCCTAAGAAAATTTCTAGGTTTGGTTTGTTGGATATTAGTTTTTTTTTTTTTTTTTTTTTTTGAGTTTATGGGTTTGATTTGCTGTAGAATTCGGTGTTGATTTTGTTAGAATTTGTTGAGTTTGATTGTGTTAGTTCTGTTAGGGAAGAACATGTTCTTATGTTCTTCCAAAAAAAACAATGAAAAGCAATTAAAAAAATACAAATTTAATTATTTAATTTAATGAGATTTAAGGTTTTGTTTTTTTATTTTATTTTATTTTTAAATTTCCTGACATGGATTTTTTATTATTAAAATGCTGATGTGTTATTTTTTAAAAGCCAAATAATTTTTATTTTTTTTTATTTTATTAGCCACATCAGATCTAACATGCCACCTGGCACTTCCGTTTGACACCTCAGCATCTTCCGTAACTGAGTTGACGGTAGGGACCATTTTAAAAACGATTTTAAAAAATCAAGGACTGATGTAGGAGCAAAATCAGTTTAGGGACCAAATCAAGAAATGACCCAAAATGTAGGGACCAAAAGTGCATTTACGCCTTATTGTTATTCTTTTTTTTGAAGTAACCCTTTAACTAGAATATATTGTAGCCTTCCTCTCAAGGTCCATGAAGTTCTCATCATTTTGGGCCTAGGCATACAACAAAGAGGCCCAAGATTAGGGAAATTCATATTGACTTTGTAGGATTTTGGATGCTAAGTCCATAGCATACTTGTTATCTTAGGCCTAAAGTCCTCTTTTTCAAAAGGGTTTTTTGATTTGGGCTTATGATAGCAATTAGGCTATGATCTTATGAACCTTTCAAGTTAAGATATACCTTTGTATTTAGGGATAAGCCTTTTACATGTGAAAACTTCTTTTCTTTTATCCCATTTGTCTTTGGGTATGCCATAACTTTAGGGTCACCCTTCCATTTTTATATCTTTTATTTGTCCTTTAGAATTAGGTGATCACAAGATATATGGTTGAACAAACAAAAGATATAAAAAGATATCCTCTTTTGATAGGATCTAGGATCTCTCTAAGTGTGGGTAAGCTCCTTAAGGCTAAATGAATAGATAAGTAGGTCAGTCACAACTAGGTGGGCCATGATTCCAACCGAGGGCCTAAGTGGACCTTTGTGGATTGGTGGCAAACCTTTAATGTACTCAAAGCCCATCATAGGCAATGGCACCAATTGTGAGTTGGTGGGATGAATTTCGAAAGACTTAGGCCCGAATGGAGCCTTCCATCTTCCCACACATCACCAACCGAGGTAAAAGGGACAAACGAACCAAGTGATATATGTGCAAATAAGTATTGAATAAGCCTTTATTAAGGTTCAGACATAGGACACAGGAATTAAACTCATCATCCCTAGTGGAGTCGCCATTGTGGACGCAACGGATGGGAATCACCACCTAGTTTTTGCAATGGTTTAGGAACCATATATATAGCGTCCTCTTGAGGAAGGACCTTTTTTATCTTACTACCAGAGATATGGGTTCGAAGTTAAGTTACGGTCTTGGGAAGGTGTTAGACACCTAAAACCGCCCAACCCTAAGGTTGGCTTCCTCTCATTGTGTCTTATGTCTTAACCCTACTAAAGGCACACTCAACATTGTATTCTAATTCACACACATACTAGCATTCATCTAATAATCAACATGGCATCAATCATCCAAAGAAGACCTAATCATTCATCTATCATGGCATACCCTAACATACATCTATCATGGCATCTCCTAACATTCATTTAGCACACATGTCAAACCAACCTTGCATTCATCTAGCATGGCATAACATAAACCCTAGCATGTTACTATCTTACATGTCATCATATCTCATCCAAGGTAGAAGCATGTATCAAAATAGAAACAAAACGACCAAATCATGTTACCACCCAAAGCAATAATAACGCAATTATATCATCAAACATAAACAAGATCATATCACAAACAAATGCATGTACATTGTGAATGCATGACTTACGTCACTTACCTTGCAGCGACTTAGAACCTATGGCATTCATGCGTGTTCATGGCATCAGAACAAGAAAATACAAGATAAACCCTAATTCTAACATGTGAAAGGCAAATAAACAATTAAACATGTGAAACAGAAGCTTGAAACCATAAACATATAAAGAAAGATCCAAAACAGAAGCATTACATGTGAAATAAGAAACAAAAACAGATAAAATGAAATTAGGGTTTCTGGGCAGGATCATGCGCATGCATGAACAAGCTTACGTGCGCATAATCCAGCCTACGCATGCAGCCAAGATTATGCGCACATAGGTTTCAGCCCAGAAACCCTAGCAACACAGCAAACAAAGCAGAACTTCAAAGCACTAAATCTAGCATCCTAACATGCTTTAAAACATACAACTATGTAAACCTAGACTACATAAACATATTAAAGCATATAATAACAAAGAAACTAAAACAAACAGAAAGATTAAAGTTAAAAAATAAAAAGAAAGTTTTAGACTAATACCTTAAACAAAAGCTCTTCAAGCTTGATTTTTTACGGTTCCCCTCAGTCAAATCTATTCACAATTAAAAACAATAGTGATTAGTAATCTTAAACTCGAAGATCAAAGCTAGAAAAGGCCCTAATCAAAAAAAAAAATTGACTTGAGGATATTTTGTGAAAAACTCCCTCTTTGATTCACTATTTCTAGTGAATCTTAATGTTTTCCCGTAGGATTTCTGTGTGTTTTGAAAAGGTATCATGTATAGCTATTTATATTAAGAAAATAGGGGTTTGGGACGACTCTCAGACGATGTGGGATTCGTTCCAAAACACAACATTAATGCAAAAAACTTGTCTTGTTTAGTTTCTGGATCAGCCATACGTGCACAAGATGCATGATCATGGTTGCGTGTGCAGGCTAATACCTGCGTGTGCATGCCAAGGGTTTTGGTCTCAGAATTTCAATATCATTGGGGAACAATGCTCAAGTCGTAAGGGGTACAAAATGTGGTGTCTACACCTATAATGGGCTTTGAGCACAATAATGGTTTGCCACCAATCCATTATAGTCCATTTAGGCTTGAGGTTGGAATCATGGCCCACCTAATTGTAAGTGACCTATTGATCTATCCCTTTAGCTTTAAGGAGTTTACCCACACATAGAAAGATCCTAGACCCCATCAAAATAGGGTACCTTTTATATCTCTTGTTTGTTTAACCATATATCTTGTGTTCACCTAATTCTAAAGGACAAATAAAATATGTAAAATTTGAAAGGATCGCCCAAAAGTTACGGCATACCCTAAGACATTGGGATGAAAAGAAAAGAAGTTCTCACATATAAGAGGCTTGTCACAAAATCCAAGGGTATATTTTTAGCTTGAAAGGTTCATAGGATCATAACCTAGTTGCTATCATAAGCCCAAAATCGTAGGCCTTTTGAAAAAGGATGTCTTGGGCCTAAGGTAAGAATTATGCTATGGACCTAGCATCTAAGATCCTACAAAGTCAATATGAATCTCCCAAAAAAGCATTAAAAGCACCTAAAAATAAGGAAATAAATGCCCTAAACCTAAAATAACGAAAATTACATAAAAATACCAAATATAACAAATTACATAAATTAATTTGAAGATTCTGTCCTACATTAGGTTTGAAAGGTTGGATTTTGTGGTGGTTATTGGTTTGATTTTGGCTTGTGGGCTATGGTGGTTCGGCGAGTGTGGGTCTAGCTTGCAGTGGTTCCGGTTATGATTGTGGGTCTCGGTGGTTTCAATTGTGTCTAATGGATCTCCGGTTGTGATGTGGGTTTGATTTGGGTTTGGGTTTCAATTTGTGTCGTGTGTGGTGGTTGTGGCTAGTTCAGTTGTGGTGGGTGGGTTTTGTTTTTTCTGGGATGTGCAGTGGCTGGTGGTTGTGCAGTGGATAGATAGTTGTGATGTAGGGGCTATGGCTTGTGGGTGGCAGTAATGGTAAGGTGGTGGTGGCTAGTGGTGGCCGTGAGTGGTGAGTGGTGAGTTTGTTGGTTGTTTTTGCTTTTGCTTGGGAGAAGAGAGACACAAAGAAAGAGAGAAAGAGATGCAAATTTTAATATAAAATAATTTTAAAAAGAATATTTTATTAAATTGGTAAAAATAAAATAAAACCTTTGATGTTGGGTATATTATAGAGTGAGGTGTTAAAATAAATAAAGTAGCTTTTTGAGTTGTTAAAAGCTAAAAAATTTAGAACCTTTGATGTGAATGCTCTTACAGGTATGTAGATTGACCGATCCCTCAGTTGAAATCGGCTACTGCATCTTTATGTGTGAATCAACAACTTGGATAAAGGTTGGTTTTGGATATATGGTTAAGAAACCTAAGACTGATGGAAAGATGGCCATAGGATCACAAAAAGGTTAGTGTGATTAAGAAATCATAAGAAAAATATTAGTTTTGTAATAACTAAAGGGTTGGAAAACTCAATCAAGTGCTCATAAAAGCTATCCTCACACTCTTAAAAACTCACTAAGTATTTTGGAGTGATTTTGGCAAAGCTTCTGCTATTATGAAAAGTTGGATCCTTTTGGTAGTGGAAAGTGGGGGCATTTATAGGCTTAGTAGAGGCTAGGGTTTTTTGTGGAGGTTAGGGTTTATGGTAAGACACTTTAATCAATCAACGGGCCAGATCGATTAACCAAAAATCCCACCAAAAAAAGAAAAAAAGAAAAAATCAATTTTAGGCTTCTGACCAAAAGAGTGTGTATGCGTCCATACACATGCGTATGGACTCTTTGTAAGCCTTTTGAAAATTGAGCTTAAAAAGGGGTTTTGGGCTTGAAAATGGATTTTGGGCTCTAGACTTGGTTTCTTGGGTCACATTTTGGGCTCTATTAGGTTACTAGGCTCCACACATGGTGTTAATCATTTTGGTAGCAATTTGATTTCTCGTCATTGGAACCAAGGGGCTGGATATAGGTCAGAACAAAATAGGGTATCTACACTTGGATAGAGAAAAACTATAAGCTAGCCTAATTAAAACCTTCTATGTTCCTACCAAACATCAATTTGTGGATCTCGTCACTAAGGGTGTGTTTGTTTGGAGGTGAAAAAGAGTGGATGGAAAACTTTGGAGAGAAAATGGGATGGAGAACTTTTTTAAGTATGTTTCGTTGGGTGAGGAGGAAGGAAAATAAATTGTGGGGCCCAGGTATTTTCTCCTCGGGCCCACCGAAAAATTTTATCCCCAAAATGGAGAGAAAACTAAAAGGAGAAAACGAGGCTGCTTAATGGACAAAAAAGCCCACGTCCAGTTCCTTTCTTCTTCTTTTTTCCTTGTTTTTTTTTTTTATGTTGGGCATGTTGCCTCTTCTTTTTTCTTTTTCTTTTTTCGTTTTTTGATTTCTTGGGCTGTGGGTGGGCATGTTCCTCTTTCTTTCTTTCTTTTTTTTTTTTTTTTCTTTTCTTTCCTGGACGTTGCCTTTTCTTTTTTTCTAGGCTGTGGGTGGGATAGTTGTTTTGTTTTTTTTTTTTTTTTTTTTTTTTTTTTTTTAACTAGAAATTATTTTTTTGGGGACATGATTTTTATTTTTTAATAAATTGGGTGATTGCTTTTTTTTTTTTTTTTGGTTTGTCACTTTTTTTGTTTTAATTGGCCATCATTTTTTGACAAGGGTGTATGAGTAAATTTATACAAACTTATTTTTTCCATTCCTCCACTTTTCCACTCCCAACCAAACTAAAAGGAGAGAAATTAAAATCTTTTCTATCCTCCCACCATTTTCTATCCTCCCACTTTTCTATCCTCTCATCATTTTACTTCACTACTTATCAAGATGGTCATTCTTACATTTATGCTTAATCTTGAGGGAGAGTGTTGAAGATTGGTTTAAAGATGGGTTCAACATGTTGAAGAGTGGCACAAGCCACAACTCAAGCTAAAGCTAGAAGTCGTATAAAGAGTTACATCACTAAACTGCAAGTAGCTTTTTTAATATGTAGTTGATTGTACTCTTTCCTTCTCTTTTCCCAGCTGTTAGTCCACTTTACATTCTGTATAGTTTGTTAGTCAAGTTGTTAGAGGAAGTTTTACTTTCCCAATTTCTCTATTCACTTGAGTCTCGTATGTATAAGAGCAGCAGATAATTATGTACCTTAGTTTATGCAATATGCAATACGTAGAGAAAGAGAGTGTGTGTATATGTATGTCGGGGTAGTCACAGGACCACCCTAACATGGAAAAAATTATTATTATTATATATAAATTTAAAAATTTTGTAACCACCTTAAATTATTTTAAGCCCAACATAATTACACTTTGGACAAAATTTGAAAACAAACTTGATTGTAAATTAAGGCTATAACTTCACTTAATATTTTTTTTATTAGATGTGAATTTTGACATATTTACTATTGGATTACATTTTTTTTTTTCTTATATCCTTCATAATTGCAAAATTTTAAGAAAATCAAATATTAATAGCTATTTCATCAATCAAATTTTTAAATTTCAAATTTTTGTAGTCTAAAATTATACATAAAAAATAAGTTTATAAATTGAATAGTAAATAACATCCAATTGGCATGAAATTTAACATGTGTTTTAAGAATATAAAGAACATGCAATTTAACTGTAAAATTTTTAAGATATATAATCATGTTAATTTGTTAGTAAGAATTGTAGCCTTAAGCTATAAAGTTTGAGGCCAAACTTTATCCTTAAACTTTGGTCCACAATATATTAGGTCCTTACACCAAAAAAAAAAAAGTCTAAGAAAAATTTTATTCAACTAAAATTTTGAAAGATATATAGCTTGTAGCATTTTGATAATAGACTATCATGCAATGATTTCAAATTTTATAATAATAATATATATATATATATCGCAGAAGAAAATTATAAGACTTTATGTATTTACATTTTTTTTTTTTTTTTTGTCTATATGTAAAGTTTTATTTATATTAAATTTTGTATAATTTAAGTTTTTTTTTAACACCCTAAAAACATTCCTAAAACCACCATTTTATATATATAAACAAATGGAACTCTAGCTTGATGACATTGACATTTATCAAATTTGAGTAGATAAGGCCCAAAAAAATAAGAATGAAAAACTGGCTTCAAGGCATGCTAATCTAGGTTGACCAGTTGTCGAAGGTGGATTGGTTATAAACCCAGAAAATTCTCAAACGTGCTGGAGGCTGAAGCTAACACGAGCTAAAATTCATAAAAGAATGTATCAAAATGTTTGTTTGGTATAATCAGGGCAAAGGGTTTTGAGAAAATTTTATTTTGTCAAAGCGACAACGATCTTGTATATATGACCACGATGGAGGCTACTTTGACTTTCTTGGGTCAGCTTTTAAATATTCTGTTTAGGTTTTAAGTTGGACCCGCTTGTCTGGCTGTCTTCCATTATTACCCACTTTTTGGACAAATATTTTATATTTCTATTTTTTCTTCTAAGAGTCGTCATGTTAATCAAAGTCTTGACACGCGTGCAGCAGAAAGTTTTACAGTTACTTGCTGGCTTAGGCAACTGAGGAACATGATAATTACATAAATTTTTATGATAACCACTTGTGTGAAAGAGCCTTCATGTTTCGGTGGGCGAGTAACATCACTTTCGTGCCTAAGATATTGAATCTAATTGCCATTACGTGGTATAAGGGATGACAACGGGACGAGATAAATAGGATTATGTTAGGCATTCAAGATGTTTTGTTTGTATCTGTGCTCTTCTTCCTTAGTTACTAAGAAATTATGTGCAAAATAGGAGCGAGGTGAATTGATTGCATTTGTGTGTCCTTGATAAGGTCGCTTTGATATTAATAAAGTAAAAAAGAAAAAAAAAAAAATTTGGGGTAGTCATGAGAATGTTAAGAGAGAAGATATGTATAAAAAATATTAAAATTATATATAAAGAAAAACATTTACATACAATTGCGGGACGGGTGTGGCAAGGTAGAGCAAGAAAGTCCATTCATGCACTGTAACCTCTTTAGGATGAGAAAAACTTGTGCAAGACCAGGAATGGAACCAAGGAGTCAAGGGGTCCTTACCCCATATGCATGTTCATAAAGTTGCCCCCTGCATAATAAAATTGGACTTTTTTTTTTTTTTTATTCTTATATATTCTCTTTTTATGTTTCTTTTTTTTCCGATGTATATCATAATTAATGGGTTATAATTTCTTGTATATGTCAAACTTCAATTGAAAAGGGAAAAAATTTTATTTTTATCAATGTCCTTAAAGGTTTAAAACCTGTAAAATCGATCGGTGTTATAGTTTAATGATAAAAACAATCATTATGGAATAAGTTGAAATTATAACCTATTTATAAAAATAATAAAATAAAATAACTTATAAAAGAAAAATGACTATAAAAATAAAGAAGTAAGAGTTTAAAAAAAAAATTTTAAAATTATTGTTACCTTTCAAATGTGATACAAAATTATAATAGAAAAAAATTCATCATTATTATTCTTATGTAAATTTTTGTATAAGTAATAAAATATGAGAATGATTACATGATAAATTCCAAAACTTAAATTGTTTTAAAGTGAAATTCAAAACTTCAAGTATATCTATATTTACAATATAATTTTTAAAATATTACAATTTGATTGTTTTACGAATCTATATTAATAAATATATTAGAATTTTCCCATTAAAAATATATATATATATTTATATATATTAGAATTTACATAAGTTGGGAAAAAGTTTGCTACAAACTTGGTTATATCCTAAGGCTACAACTCCCACTAAAAAAATTAACATGGTTACATATTTTGAAAATCTAATAATTGGATTACATATTGTTTATGTTCTTAACACACATGTCAAATTTCCTACTGATCGGATTTTATTTAATATTCAATCTATAAAAAAAAAAAATTTATGCATAATTTTATAATACAAAAACTTGAAATTTAAAATTTTAATTGAAGACTTGCTAGCGATCTTTGATCTTCTGAAAATTTTCAAGCACGAAGAATATAAGAATAAAATGTAATTCAATAGTAGATTTGTCAAAATTCACATCCAACAAAAAGATATTAAACGGAGTTGTAACCTAAAGCTACAACCAAGTTTGTTGCTAAACTTTATCGTCCCATAAGTTGCACCTGATTTTTTTTTTTTTTTTTTTTTGAGAGAAATCGATTGTAGACTTTAAGTATTAACAACCTTTTCCATATAAATAGTACGTGGGATCTTAACTTCAAAAAAATCACAAAATGAATTATGCTTGTGTAAAAAACTTCTAATATATATAAATATATATATATATATTGCAGTAAAATATTGATTATTATTTACATAAATTTTTATTATTATTTAGATTAGCATTCATGTGCATGTGTCTATCGCTTATAAATTTTGCGATTATGGGGAGGAGAATGTTTGTTATCGTAGAGACAAGTTGAGTTAGAAAAAAATCAGATAGGAGGACTTAGAAAGAAAAGAATTCGCCATTCCCCAAAAAAATGTTATGTTGGAAAGAAAACAGGGAGAAAATGGGCAAATGCTTTTTTTGCGCAAATTTTTTAGCGTTCTGTCCCATTTTCCAAACTAATTAGGGAAATGTCCCTCTTTTGTAACTCGATTTTGTCAAAATCGAGTTTCAATGAAAAACTCAATTTGTAGAAAATCGAGTATGGAGCGAAAAAAAAATTGCATGGAACTCGAGTTCATGGAGCTCGAGTTCCATAAAAAACGCCACTATAGGTATTTAAAACGCCACTATAGGGCTCCCTATGGAGCGATCAGACTTAAGAAAAAAAAACTTGCATGTTAAAACGCCATTATTGGGCTTTAAAACGCTACTATAGGGCTCCCTATGGAGCATCAGACTTAAAAAAAAAAACTTGCATGTTAAAACGCCACTATAAGGCTCCCTATGGAGCGATCAGACTTAAGAAAAAAAATTTCATGTTTTAAAACGCCATTATAGGGCTTTAAAAAATTGCATAAAACTCGAGTTCATGGAGCTCGAGTTCCAGTAATTTTTTTTTTTTTCAATTTGTTATAACTCGATTTTTAGAAAGTCGAGTTTCAAAAGAGAGGCATTTCCCTAATTAGTTTGGAAAATGGGGCAAAACGCTAAAAAATTTGCACGAAAAGGGTATTTGCCCATTTTGGCCAAGAAAACAGATACGACTCAGGAGGAAAACTAAGGAAGAAGGATAGGATCGAAAACTAGTTCATATATTGCATGTTTCATCTTCAAAAGATTGAGACTGCTAGCTGACTAGACAAAGCAAACGAGAATTATATATACATACATATATATATATATATATGAATAAAAACAACAACAAAAATATTAAATGCTAAACATGCATGAGTTCAATAAAATTAAAGATTTATTAATGATTAAGAGTATTAATCAACGTTTGTTCTCGCAAACATAAGATTGTGGAAGAGGTTGATGTTGTCTCACACCTATAATAGTTTTTTGGGGCATTCAATTGAAACAGTTTAGATCCATTGCACCAAAGGAGGGCTCTTGAAAGTAGGATTTGACAGAAAAATGACAAAAACAAGTTACACTCGAGTATTTGACTTTCCTAAGAATAATTAAGAGAAAATTAAAATCATGAAGAACTCAAAAAATCAAATTCGTTTCTTAAACATCTGTTTAATTAGGTTGTACTTTTCCTTTTCCTTGTTCTACTCGACTGTCAAGTATTGAAAAATTATGACTAATTATAGATTAGGTTGTACATTTTCTTTTTTTCCTTGTTTTGTATCTATTGTCTTCTCCCAAAATCACGCAAGATTTGTGAACTAATATTCTTTTAATAATAATTTTTAAGGTTAACATCATTTTGATGTTATTTGGGGATTTACACTTTATGAATAAATTTTTTTTAAAAAAAATTCATGTTTCTAAAACTATCACTTAACACAATTTCAGCTAATTTGACTGAATTGAAATTTTAAAAAAGACTAGATTCTCAAATAGTTTTAAAACAGTGTCAATTTAAATAATAATTATTAAAATAATGTTATTTTGCAATATTTTTGTCCAAACTCCACATAAATAATAACTTTACTGATTCTCAAAAAAAAAAATTATTAATAACTTTACTGGAGATCACATATGGGAAAATATTTTAGTGAAAAACCCACAAGAGTGCTATATTGCTATCACCAAATCTTTAACTAGTATCATACTCATACAATAAACAACTTAATCAAGAATCATATGAAAATTAAACAAAATATTTTAACTATTAAATATAAATTAAAAAATAAATAGAAATTTTTATTTTAAATATAGAATCATATCTAAAAGAAAAAACTTATTTTATGTTAATAATAAATGCACATTGCGTAAATCTAACTTTTTATCAAAACCCACACATAGTTACTAAATAATTAATTTAAAACAAATAATAAACTTCTTTTAAATATTTTGAATCTTTTTGTGAGAAAGATACTTCAACACTTCAACTCGTTAAATGGCACCAAGTGAAACTTTTGCTTTGCAATAAGTTGATTATCTATCTATTTATATCAGCTTTGTAGATGTTGTTGCATAAAATCTAATCATGCACTTATGATTCACAATCTTGTAGGCGTCTTTGTTTCTAAAACTTCGAAATACTTAATTCTATATATTTTTCCTTCTCATAAAATATATTATATATCTAAAATGATCAATAAAAAATTTTCAAATATTTGCACCAATAAGATCCTTAAAAGTTAGTAGAAATTTGGAACCAAACTAAAATAATAATAAAAAGGATATAACTTAATTAGGAAAAAAAATTCTGTTGCACTTGAAGATCTAAAATAAATTTAATTATTTGAATCCATAACTTACCTTCTTATCTACACTAATCACTTCATTATTTTGCATGATATTAAGTACATTCCAAATCTTGTAATTCTTATTTTGATATTTCAATTATCTTTGTCAGTGTTCACTTCATTCAAAATGTTATATATCCTGTTGTCCATTCTTTTCTTTTTCTTTTTTGTTTTTTTGGATAATTAGGTAGTTGGAGGAAGAGAGTTTAAACTCTGGAAGTCTATATTGTAAACACTATGAGGTGTCAGTTGAGATATAAGAAAACAAAACATCCAACACCCTAGAAAACATTCTAATAAAACCATATAAATGAAACAAAACATCAAATTAATATCAACATCTAATTATCTAAGTTGTCTATGTTAATATATATGCATCAAATTAGTATCAACATCCATCTCTCTCTCTCTCTCTCTCTCCTCTCTCTCTCTCTCTCTCTCTCTCTATATATATATATATATATATATATATAGCCAAAACTTAGAAAAAATCCAATTAAATCTTAAATTGTAATCTAATTTTATGTCATGTATCTTATCCAATTTTCTTAATTTTGGTGCAACTATATATTTATAACACTACAAAAATCAAAAAGACAATTTTACATCTCTTAATTTTTGTGTTAAATGAGTTATTAAGTGAGAAAATCATAAAATCAAAATTAATAAATCTTAAATAAATAACCATCATTGATTCATTTTTCTTATTATTATTATTATTATTATTATTATTATTATTATTATTATTATTATTATTATTATACAAATAGTGGTTGGACAAACTAAAATTGAGAATTTGATGGATAACAATTTTTTTTTTCATTTGTTTCAAATAAACTTATATTTATTTAATTAATAGCTATTTTATATTTATCTAAAATCTAAAATTTACATAAATAATTCTTTTTTTCTTTACAATATTTTCTAGGGATCCAAAAATTCAGTTTTTGGGCATCTAACATTTTCTGAATGATCCACCTTTCTTGGAATCCAAACATTTTCTATATGATCCAATTTTTCTTTTTGTTCTTGTAGAAAAGAGATCATTTCACTTCTTTTTTACAATTATTCAGGAAATAAGTAGAGTTTAAGATTCCAAAACAAAAACAATATTTATAATATGAGCTCCAAAATCACGCAATGAATTAACAAATACTCAAAGATCGAAATTTTATAGAAGAAAATTAAAAACCAAAGATAGAAAGAGATAGATCTTATACATTTCATCACGTGCGGTGGTTTAGCCCCCCAAAAACTCCCAAACCAAACCCCAAACAACCCCATATGGTTGGTTCGATGAACTTATATGCTATGCATGAGACTTCACCTCAGTTTCTACATCAATCGTTTCCCACCCTAGCCCCACCCCCAACCCCCAAATTTGTTTTTTAAAATACTAGAATATATATATATATATATATATATATACACTAATTTTAGCGTTTTGGTTCAATAAAATTACACTTAACCCCTTCGTAACAATATCATTGATCATTTTAAAGACTTTAAAAAAATTTATAAATCTAAAATCTAGAACAAAATTAACAAGCCAAAAAAAAATAGCTCAATAAGAAAAAAATTTAATAGCAAAGCTAAAAATAATTAAGCTCAATCAACTAATTTTACCCAAAACAAACTGTCTAATCCTTTAAAAAAAAATTAACAAAATAATTTTGTCCTTATCCAACAACAGATGCACGCATCAAAGACACACACAAACACACACACACACACACACACACACAAAAAGTTGCAAACAGCACATCAAGTTCCATTTTCATCAATAATTGCATTGTAATATATTAAAAAACAATAATTTTGTACATTTGTTTTCATTAATGATTTGTTAATACTAAATTAGTGCTTATTTGAAGATTCATAATAATAATAATAATAATAATAATAATAATTTTATTATTATTATTATTATTATTATTATTATTATTATTATTATATATAACTGAAACCTCTGAAATTTTCACAATTTTTCACTTCAGCACAATATTTAAATAAAATTGTCTTTGTTTAGTCCAAACCTAACTAGGGGTAAAACTCTATCTTCCTAACAAGTCTAACTTAAACTCAAACTCATCATTATCATTTTTTTTTTTAACTACATAATGCACGTTTGTTTTGTACGGCATCAACACAAACATAAAGCCTTTTAGGTTTTCTTTCTTTCACACAAAGCCACAAAAACCTCACTGTACGGCTCCAAGCCACCAACACATGTATTAAAACTCATTAGTATCTCTGCCTCTCTCTCCTAGGTGAAGGTTGTTTTTCCACTCTCCCTTTTTGTTTTCTCTATACATATGGTGGTGAGGTAGCATTGGTGCTTTGATTGCCTTCTTCATTGATTGCTTCCCTTTCTCTCTCCTCCGCATTCTCCTTTTGTAAGTTTATCATATTTTTTAATGAATTGTTGGTTTAATTTTTTTTTATTTAAATTTAGGTTTTGAACGATAAAATAGACTTTGCAAAGTCTTACTACTTACTGTCCATAGCCAACAAGAGATACAGTACATGGGCCATGGGTGCACATGGGGATGTGCCTAGGGATGTTCTTCTTTTCCACTATCTTTACGAAGTTATAATATTGTTGTATTCAAGTAGAGCGGTTAGTTTCAACAAGTCTCTTTTTTAGTTTTTATATTATTCATAGGTTTTTAGACATCTATATTAATTGAGATTTATTTGATTTTAGGTCTTATTCTTTTGTGGACTATTTTATTTTATTTTATTTTATTTATAAAACTTTTGTGGACTAATTGCTCATAAATTGTTCATTTTATTTAAATAAAATTATTTTTGTTTAGTCCAAACTTAATAAGAAGTAAAACTCTATCTCTCTAACAAGTCCAACTTAAACTGAAACTCATCATTATCATTTTTTTAAACAAAATTATTTTTGTTTAATCCAAACTTAACAAGGAGTGAAACTCTATCTCTCTAATAAGTCCAACTTAAACTCAAACTCAAACATTGATAATTTTTCTCCAAATTTGCAAGGTTAATCATGAACACTATAAAAGCAAATCAAACCCCAATTTTTTTTTTTTTTTTTAAGCCGAGTAGAGGTATGAGCTCTTCTTATGTTATTTTCTTCTCCTCTACTTTGTTTGTATGTTTTAAAAAGTAATTTTCGTACATGAACTACCAAACTCTCTTTAGCTATTTTTTACAAGATAAAAAAACTTGCAATAATTGAAATTATTCTTCTGAATGTAACCCATCTTTCTCTTATATTTCTCTATTGTTTAGTCATATATATTTTGTTTTGTGTCAATAATTTCTAAGCAGTGAATCATCTAATTCTTTAATATTTTTTTGTCTTTCATAAATTTTAATATCTGAATTTTTGAGTTATTTTTTTGTAGTATCTGAAACTGTCTGACAAATTTTTTGTAAGCCATTACACATTCGAACAATGACTTCTTCATCAAATTGTAACACAAATTGAAGTCATACAAGAGCAAATCATACAATGGTGTAGTTTTTTAAATTTTTTATAAAATTATTTTAGTCTACCTTACAAATAGGTAGGTTTCCGTGCATAGCACGGGTTAGCGACTAGTTATTATTATTGTTGTTGTTGTAGTTGTTGTTTATATTTCTGCCTCCTAACTCTAAGTTTTGATTTCATCCCTAATCTTACCAACAGAAGTCATTTTATGCAATAGAATTATAAAAAATAAATAAATAAATAGATAGAGAGAGAGCTAGCACCCTAAGCTTGGTTGTTTCTCAACCATTGACTTCTCTGTCACCAACCTAGCTCGCCCTCCCCACCTTTTCCAACGACAACACCGGGCACAGGTTCTTCATCTTCCTCTCAAAATGGTTTCATGGCAAATCTCATCCATCTAAGCTGTTTAATTAGGGTTCCCAACATGGGGTTCTATCACCATGCAGTATATTCCCAAGGGATTCATGTGTTAGTTCTCTCATTGACCCAGTTACCAAACAATGGAATTCAACTCTTATTGGTCAGAATTTCATTCCTGGTGAAATAGATGTGATAAAGCCTATTCCTTTGAGTGATAGAAGACCAAGGGATGTTATGTGCTGGGTGGGCTACTTCTGCAAATGGCGAATTCTCTATTAAAAATAAAAAACAAACAAGAAACAAAAATAATAATAATTAAAAAAAAAAAAAAACTAATGTATAAGGCCTTAAAATTAGTCTTGATGAATATCTAATACAAATGAGTGAAATATCTAAGTTATATTGGTTTAACAGATTAAGTTAGACCCTACTTCTAAAATAAAAGAAAATAATTTGTTGATTTGTGATTAAGAACCTTTCTTTATCGGTAGTCCTTTTTCTTTTATTGACAAAAGAACAATTTTCTTTCTTTCTTTTTTTTTCTTTTTTTTTTTCTTTTTTTACTAACTGATTAACCACTTCACCAAACAAATAAATTTTTTCTACCATATATGTAATGCCTTGATGACTTTTTACTCCTAATCTTGTAACTACCATTTACTTCAAATGTCATATGACATAATTGTCAAACTTTTTTTTGATAATTTAAAACTTTATTGACAGCATATGTATTGTTAATATTATATATTGAGTATTATATAATTACACTCCTAGTACTTGTACGGTCAGTGCGGTTGATGCGGTAGTCTGTGGCGCAAGTAAAATTAAGCTCTCAAATTTTAACCAATAGAGTTATTTTTATCAATGTAATAGTAATAATTAAGCCTAAATATTAGCTAACAAATAAAATAATATTTTTTTATCAAATGAAATACAAACAAAAAAGAGAGAGAAATGTTACGTTCACAATATTTTTCACAATATTTTTACAACAAATCTTAAGTAGCAAATTATTATTAATAGTAAAAAAATAATTTTAGTGTTGGCCCTGTTGGGTTCAAATTAGACCCAGTAACAACTTAACACTTAAAATTTGTTGTGAAAAATATTGTGAATGTAACACTTCTAAAAAAAATAATACAAAAAAAAAATTCACAATATTTTTCACAATAATTGAGTTGGCAAATTTTTATAGATTTTATCTAGGTTCACTATTGACATCACTCTTTTATTTACCGCTATCAATCTGCAACATCAACAGGTGTGAAAAGTTTTGTCAAATTTTTTGTGTGTATAGACTTTCAAAAAAAAAATTTATATAGTTTATATTAATCAGTAGTAATTTTGCATCTAAAACAAGATAATCAGTTTTTACTTTAGCCCCGAAATGCATCAAGCCGCACCTCTGCACAGTGTAAATAATTGCAACCTCGCTAGTAGTGTTAAGGATATGTATTGCAATGTGATCTAATATAAATACACAGCTTATAGCTCTTAACCGAACCGTCCCAAATTTAGACCCATGTACAGCCTAGTGCAAAAGCCGAAAGGTATAAATATATTATGGCAGTAAAAAGTAGCAGCCAGAACTGATGCAATGAATCATAAAGAATTCAACCATCTGAGTCACCTCTTATAAAGGCAGCAGGATGAGTTCATTGTTTTGGCAACTACTCTGCTTGAAAATATTCAGATTCAACTCTCTGTTTTCGTTCCCCAGACATGAAACAAAGAATTGAAAGCTTTAAGGTTGTGATAAACCTAGGAATCTATCATACCTACTGCCCTAAACTAATGAAAATTCGATGACTCATTCAAAACTTTTCACTCTCAAGCCAAGCAGTCTCAGCAAACATTTTAGATTTTAACTCCTACTAGACTATGTTTGTTGTTTGATTGGCAAATAATATGCCAGCTATAGCTATACAGTACCTTCATGCATTTCTACGTAGCAAAAGTGCAATCTACGTCTCCACTTTTCTCCATTCGTTTTGTTTTCATGTTTCTAGTCAACTGGTACGGAATCAAGCATGACTACTGTCATAGACTTGTGAAGCATTATTGAAACCACGAGGAAAAGACTCTCTCCATTTTGCGTAACCGACATGACTAGTTTATAATGTATAATAAAAAAGTCTCAATCGGAACACCAACATAATACAACAAATATTGGGAATGAGGATTTCATGAAAAGCATGGCATAATTGAGATGTGAATGAGTAGAAAACTCACGTTGCCATGAAACTATTCAAAAACAAAGTAAAATTTGTTTTGTCTTTCCCTTCTTTTGGTAATGCTTTGAAAATAATTTCATTCAAATTTATTTGCCTTAACTTTTTTGGGGTTATCAACGAAAAAATTCAAACAAATTTTTATTTCATTAAAACATTCTAGTGTTGACTATTTTTACTGCCATGAATAAAAAATTTAAAATAGAATTTTAATTTGAAGAAGTATGAAACTATGTAACTATTTAACATATGAATATCTATTCAATTCTACCCATTTACTAAAGATAATATACACTCACTAAAAACTTCTAACAATGATGACACATGCTAGAATTGAAGGCCTTCATAAAAAAACCTACAGTTGTCCACAATGAAGACTTTGTTAATTATACTTCATTTTTTATCATAATATATTTTATGAGTCTAGCTACGATGTTTAGTTTATTTAATTTTAAATTAACACCATTTTAAGTAAGAAAAGAAATAAAAAAGAACAAAGTAACAAAAGACTTGTCATTGAAATTTCAATTAGAAAAAATTGTAAGTTTAGAAAATTTAAAACTGGTAAATCAATGTTTTTTATGTAAAAAATAGAACACCCTAAGAATGACTACTACATAAAACTCAAAATACACAAAGAAAACTTTGTGATATTAAAATTTAGTCAATGTATTTTAGGCATTATACAATGGAATATTCTAAAAATCATAAGATTTTGTTATGGTTTAACTAAAAAAGCAACAGTAGAGAGTATTTGCTCGGTTTTAAAGTTTAAGGGGGAATAAAACTACCCCAAACATAAAGGGGTCCAATTTTTTTTTTTTTTTTTTTTTGGGTATAAAACTATGTGTTTTTTGCTTATAACATTGCATTAAAAAAAACAAACAAACAAACAAACAAACAAAAAAAGCAAAAACAAAAAACCAACTCAAGAAAACTACACGTGAAACAATGAATTTTGGCTCTTCAAATTTGACTAAGCCAAAAAGAAGTCTAAGAACACAACAAAATGTCACATTTTCACAATACATTTATTTTCAATTGTGATAGATCTTGTTTATATTTTATTGTTTTATTTTATTTTATTTTGACCTATAAGAAACTTAAATCTCAGTAGTTGTGAAAATATTGTAATAACTACAAAACTTCACAACATTTTCATTTTTCAAAATAAAATATATTTATTTTAAGTTGTGGTGGATCCTGATCTGATATTTATTTTATTTTATTTTGATCTACAAGGAACTGGCAACTATGTCAAAACATTTTCACAATATCTTTATGTTCAATTGTGGTTGGTCTCGACCTCATATTTTATTATTTTATTTTGACATATAAGAAACTAACACCTTAACAATTGTGAAAATATTATGACAACTAGTATTATTCTCGTGTGTTGCACGATTTTGACTATAAACTTAAAGAATAATTTATTTAGAGATAATAAATCAACCACTTGAGTTAAGATCATATAATTGCATATAAAGTATTGTTGTTAGTTGCATCAAGCAATCAAATAACATATTGAGAGGTTTTTTTTTTTTTTTTCCATGATGTAGATTTTATATTACTTAGTTATAGCGATCTAGTGAAGGAAAATGTTGTTGATATTCATAATATGCTATCTTTTAGTTTTTTTTCATGAATATTATTCAAGTGTCTTGTAAGTGCTACTATATAGGTTGTATAAATATTGATATTTGTAAAAACCAATACAAAAATTAATTACAGTAAAAGTTCAATAAATAGAACCAAATTCTTATCAATAAAAAAGAAGCATCTGCTTTTAAAAAAATTACCTGCTCATAGTGTTGGTTATAATAAACTATTGTCAACAATCTGGCATAAACTGGTTAGATCTCTTCCACACACATGTAATTATATTACCATACTAACAACAAAAATAGAAATAAGAAATAGTAAAAAAAATTTCTACAAAATAAAATTAATTGAATCTAATAATAGGAAAGAAAAGATGAATATACAAATTTAATATTTTTTTTAATAAATAAATCAAAGCAAAAATTCAGTACAAAGATTTTTGTTTGATCGAGTGCTTCGAAATAACCCTAAGAAATGATAGTCGATAGATACTTGGATGTTCAAAATATTAATAATAATAAATAAAAAATAGAGAAGTCATGAATCCCGCCCATTTATTTATAGTAATCAGAAAATCTAAAGATGAGAGTCATAATATGATATAATTGTTATCCATAATCATTCCTATATTTATTCAACAAACAAAATTTCAACCACGGTAAACTAACAAAAATAAATTAAAAAATTAAAAAAAAAAAAAGTTGATAAGAAGTTGTTTCTATTTAAAACAATAGTTTTAAGTTGTGAAGAAATTGATATAAACAAAAAGAAAGAGTTTATTTAAAATCAAATACCATAAAAAATCAAGTTGTTAACGTTATTAACTTTTTTTTCCTATCCAAAAATTTGATATTTATCCAAAAATAAAATAAATTTAAAAAAAAAAAAAACCCAACTAAATTTAATCTCTTTTTAAAAAGTTTTAGAATAATCCAAAATGCAATTTGTTTTGGATCAATGTTGCTAATAAGAAGTGATGGGGTTATGGTTATACATATTGGAGGATGCGAGTTTGTATTTGTTGGGTGATGAATGGTTTTGACATTCTTTTCGTCCTTTTGATTTGGTAGTTTTGGAGATATTCCCTATAGAATTATATTAGTTTGTGACTGTGCTATGTCGAATCATGCTACGATGTAAATCTAGTGCAATCTTGATAGAAAAATCGCCAATTGGGGGGGGGGGGGGGGGTTGTAAATGTTAATGTTTTCTTTTCCCAATTAAACTCCCTTAAGAGAGTTTTGTACTTCAATCATGGTATCAACCAATGATGTGCATGCTTATGGTGAAAAGAAGGAAGGCAAATCCCAGCATGTGCTTCTTGTTCTGAATAACAAAGATGGTGCTTTTTTTTTTTTTTTTGACTGGTTATAGTTTATCAAGCAGGTAATACAAGATGGCAGATGCTGAGGACATTCAGCCACTCGTGTGCGACAATGGGACAGGAATGGTTAAGGTATTAGATGAGACCTATCTGTGTTATGATGTTTGGTTTAGTTTTTAATATGCAAAGCTATTATTGACTGTTCAGTTGAGGTACTGCTCAACTTTTATGCCTTCTCCCTCCTTTTTTTTCATTATTGAATTTCGGATAATTGAAAAAAAAAAACCCAACTAAATTTAATCTCTTTTTAAAAAGTTTGCATGTTTCGATAAAACACTTATTGTTATTTTATCCAAAAAAAACTGATAAAAACAAATAAATTATTTTTTTTATCTAAAAATTACTGCAATTTGATGCAGTCATTTGGCGCAACCATAGCTTTTAAGCTCAACTTTTATTATGTAACTAGTATTATGCCCGTGTGATGCCCGGTTTAATCAAAATTAAGAACAATCTAAATTAATAAACATTTAAGAATTTGAAGTAGAGAGACTTACATTTAATTTTTATCCTTGAAAGCATGGGAGAAGACACCAAAACTTGAGTGATTTTCACCGTACCAAAAAAATATAATTAACAAAGAGGATATATATATATAACTTCAAGCTTTTTTTTTGGTTGAGAAAAACTAAGAGTTAAGACATTGGCAATAAGTTTTCATCCATAATTGAAAAAATAGCATTGAGATATGATGAGAATTGAGAACTTGTGAACAATAATCTCTATTATTTGATCTCAACTTCTCTCTGTAATTATTAGCAAAACAAAATAAGTAGCAAAAAAAAAAAAAAAAAAAACTGCTTAGTATGTTATTTGCTATCTAGTTCACCTAAATAAGTTTTTTCAAAGCGAGGATAAGGCTTTAACTATGAAGAGATACAATATGCCAAGCAATAGAGAATAAAATTTAAACTACAAAGAGAATAGTAGACTGTTAAAACAAACGCAGTAGCTTCCTAGTTAACAATATGGGCAATACAATCTACTATGTCTTTTAATTAAGCTCTAAAACAATCCAAGTGTTGTGAATACTATGCAAGAATGTGTGCTGAAAACTCCAATCCATCAAACTTGTTACAACCATCTTTGCATCTCCACCGATGTGCCCCATCTATGATATGTGTTCTAGGACCTCGCAATGCATATATAAAAAAAGTTGATAATAACAATTAAAATTTGTGTCTATCTAAAACATTGTCAAAGCATTAGGGTAAAGTTATTGAACTGATTTAATGGCTGGAATTAAATTTTTTTTTTTTCCTGTAATGAGCACCACATAAAGAAAATAAGTCTAAAGCTTCTAACCACAAAATTAAACTTTAATTTTATACATGCTTGCATGGGATCCATATAAAGAGTATAAAAGAAGTGACCAAGGGAAAAAAAATCAACAATATATGCATAAACATCAAAAGATTAGGCAGAGTACAAAAGACTATAAAAAAACTACAACGAAATACATATAATAGATGACTAAAGCTAAGCAAGTTCATGTGCCACCTGATTGTTTTCTAAGATTGAAACCATGGCAAGCCATGAAAGATGTTCTGTATCATGTGTCCGTTGATTCGTTGGTTTGACCGCTTGAAAAAGCAATGTGCTCCTTGCTCATAGGCAAAATAGATTTCTACTTCTACTGCAAAAGTCTCCATTCATTTTCTAAATAGAAATAGATAACTTGGTTTTCTAGTTTCAGAATAATTCTAGCAATAGTAGAATTATAAATATATTTGGAGATATTTATGATTTTAACATTTCGGATTGTTTAGCCTTCATTGAATTGTTCATGGAGATAAATATGATTTTAGCATTTCAGATTGATAAGCCTCCATCAAATAATTCTTTATGATCTAATCTAAAGTTGTTGATAAACTTGGAGATGGAAAGGAGAGTAAAAATTATTGATAATTCATAAACTCGAAAAAAAAAAGGCTGAACAATTCAAGAGATAAAATTTTAGTTTATGTAAGAATCAAATACATCCAATAAAAAAAAAGTGATAAAAACAAATAAGTGGTTGTTTTTATCTAAAATATTACTTTATTTCTATTTATTTAATTTACTGCAATTTGTTTAATAAGTGATTACTGCTTTTTTTTTTTTATAATACATTTTTATAATACACTATGTTGCTAAAATAATGCAGTAGACCTTTTTTTTTACACCATGTCTATGTTGCTGTAATTCAAGATGCATTAGACCTCTTTTTTTAGTGTATTATACGTTGCTACAATTTAAGATGCATTAGACCTCTCTTTTTTTAGTGTAGTATACGTTGTTACAATTTAAAATGCATTAGACTTATTTATTTATTTATTTTTAAATCTAAAAATCTAAAAAAAATTCTGCAATATGGTAAAGCCATTTGACGCAACTACGGCGTCTAAGCCCAACTTTTATTATATAGTATATGATATATATGATATGATTTATTTATCTATCAGTATAACAATTCCTAAACCAAAATAGGTATATAAATATTGAAAAAAAAAAACAAAAAAACCAAAACAAAAACGTATATCTCAAACCAAACTGGAAAACTAAAAAGAAAAATGCTAGCTCACTAAATTGAAGAAGCAAAGTCATGTGTTTTTACATTGACCAAACTAAAGCCACTATAGCAAGTATTAAAAATGGTGTGTTTTTTAGTAGAAAGTGTCCAAAACTAGACTAAACCAAAGCACTTATTGATGAGAATCAACAAGCACCATTACAGGATCCATTGCATGTTCCAGTTGGGCAATTGAGGTTCGCATCACTTATTCCTTAGGCTACGTTTGAGAGTTCATAAGGGACTGAAATGGAATGATCATAAAGGAATGGAAATGAATGGAATGAAACGAAATGTATTTAAATAAGGTGTCAACGCCCCGCGGCTGCTCTATCACCCATCGCGGCAACACTCGGGCGCTTTTCTGTATCTCGATGCGAGAATAATATGGAGGCATGTCGTACCTCGGGTGTGTGACTAGAATCTGAGTCGATTTTAAGGAAATTACCAAGGGTAAGTGAAGTTGCCACCAATCATTGGGTTTTTTCTATGGTGTGATTGGTCACCTAACTCTATTTGATTTTATTACCGATCCTAGGTTAAGAAAAATGGCATTTTTCCTAATCTAATATGGATGGGAAAAAATCTTGACTCTTGAGTTCAGAAGTCTGGTTATGTGTGGGGAATGTGTTAGGCACCCCACAATGCCTATCCGAAGACAGTCCTTTATTTTGGTAAAATCATAATTTTTGAACATTGGCAATTGAAAACAAGCTATTAGCATTAGCTTTCAGGGCTTTAAATGTGTTGGGCTTTGAGGTTTGGTTTCGGAATGGGTGTGGTCCCGATCGATGCTTTCCAAGTGTATTTGAAGTCGCTACCAAATTTCCACGGCAAAAATCCGGCAACATTTCGCCTTATTTTCGTGGTGGAAATCCAGCAGCGTTTTGCCTCAAATGCGTCATAGCACACCAAACGCTTTTCTCACCAAGCTTTCGGCGTGAGAATACAGCAATGGAGATGCCCCATTTTCACAGCGAAAATCCGGCAAAGTTTTTCGTTTGATGCGCTATGGCGCACCGACAAGGTTTCGCGTTTGTGTATATGGCACGTATCGATATGCTCGCACCGTGATGAGCCGAAGCCCTCCAAAGTGTTAGAACGCACTAATACGTGTTGCATACACAGGGAAACCAATGTCACTTGGTGACATGGATCAAGACAATCACACCACAATGATCGTGCACACAATATAGCATGAATATGCACCTATGGCAATCGCCACATACCCATACTACAAGGTCAAGAGCTCTCATGACTAAAGAGGATCGCTCACGTAGCCACGAGAGTCCATCATACAAAGTGCACAATTACCCACACACACATAGGCAGATATATACATAACATGCATCATGCACAATGCTATCACACAGAGCAGGAAAATAAACAAACATTGCCAACGTTCCAAGGGTATGGCCCAGCAAGGTACAGGAAATGTAAAACAAACATTGCCATACCTAGGGAACGCAACCCAAGCAAAGAGTAAGAAAAGTAAAAAGGGTACATGGAGGGGGATCCTAATACATGCTCTAGAGAAGAGGCTTAGAGAGAGGGAAAAAGAAAAGACCGCTTTAGAGGGGGCTAGGCCCCCTAATCTATTGAACATTGCCCTTTTGTGGGCTTGCTTCCTCTTGCTTGCATCATTGCCCTTTTTGCTTGCACCTAAGAAGTCGCACCCTTGCTCCAAGTATCCTCGCTCCATTTGTGTACATGCAAAGACAAAAGAAACAAGCCAGCAGACAAGAAAAAAAAACAAACAAAGGAGATAGGGAGAGGATGCAAAGAACATACTACCAAAGAAAGCCAAACGGGAGCGAACAAAGCATGCTAAGCATATAAAGGAGGCAAACAAGCATGTCATCAAACAAAAGGAGGTGTCCTAGGAGGACAAATGTAGGTTTGGATCAAGTGTCCATAGCTCCATTGGATTGAAGTATGGACGACACACAGACTCATGCATGAACATGTAGGCAAGTGTGCAAAGATGCAAAGAAACAAAGAAAGCCAAACGGGTGGTGCAAAGCAAGCAAGGCAAGCGTATCAACATCACACGGAGCGAAGAAAGGTGTAAAGCAAGCACACCGACACCACAAAGGTGTATCTCACAGGTGGTCACATCCAAACAAACCTTAGGAGGGACGGATGTAACCACCTAAGCACAAACCCACGGAGGGCACAAAGCACATAGCAAAGCCTAGATCTAGTGAGGCTAACATGGATATAAAGCATAGAAGCAAACAAGCAAACATGGATATGCATAAAAGAAATGATCCAAACCCTTTAATATGGGCCTAGGTGTGCGGATGTAGGCCTAGACCACAGGATCTAGATCTACACCCCACCGGAAGGGCCAAAAAGTAAGAAAGAGAGATATCAAGAGACAAAAGGGCTAAAGTAGCACATGGCATAGCAACCAACATAGATCTAACCACACAAGCATAGCACGGAGCACATAAACACATAGATCTAAGCATAAACATGTAGATCTAGACACAAACATGTAAATCTAAGTAAAAACATGGCAAAGAGCATATAGGCATGTAGATCTAAGAATAAACATGGCAAGGAGCACAAAAGCATGTAGATCTAAGCACAAACATGGAAAAGAGCCTAAAAACATGTGGATATCTAAGCACAAACATGAAAAAGAGCCTAAAAACATGTGGATCTAAGCACAAACATGAAATTTAGACATATCCTAACCCAAGAAGGCTAGGCCAACAACATCAAAGCAATAAATCATGGCAAAAAGGCAAATAGACATGCCAGGAAAGCTATAAAACATGCTAGGAAGCTAAAACATGCTAGGAAAAGCAAATAAAGTATTTTATTAAGCAAAAAGAAGCAAGGAAATGCAATAAAGAGAAAAGGGTGTGAATTGTAGCTAAAAAGCTACATCCATACCCCTAAACCTCAAATCCAAGGTATGGAAACTAGGAGAGGAAGATTAGGTGCAAGAACACTACCTTGTAGATTGTAGAGAAAAGGTGAGAATCTAAGGTGTTCTAAGGTGTTTTGATGTGTTTAAGAGAGAAATAAGAGAAAGAAGAGGGAGAGAATCTGCCCAAAAACTGCCTAGAAATTTTTTTTTTTTTTTTTTTTTTTTTTTTTTTTTTTGCAAAATGAGGGGTCTGGAGGCTTTTATAGCATAAAAGTGACCCTTCAGCTGCCAGCGCACCTTGTAGGGCCGTCGGCCAACCTACTAACATCAGCAATTCTGACCTTATCTCGGTTCGACTTTGGATGCATATTTGAAGGCCTTCCTGGACTTGTATTAAGCTGATCTTGGTATCCCTATAAAACTTTGGATGTCTAGTTTTCAGAATACTAAATAAATTGAAAATCCAACGGTCGGATCAAAAGTTATGACCTCAGGAAGCGTGCTAACGCCTTTTTTACGGTTTTCTGGATATCTCAACCTTTTTAACTCCGATTTCGACCCATGAGTAGTCGTTGGAAAAGGAATTTGATAATCTTCACAATGGCACTGGTCCCAACCCATTCTGACAGTCAAATCAAAATTAGGGTTTCTAGTGCCCTTATGAGTCAATTTTTGGTCAAACTTGGTCAAAGTTGACAAAAATTACCGAATAGCTCGGGTTCGGTGTAGAAACAGGAAAAATGTTGTTTTGGAATGATTTTGACCCGATTTTGACTTTTGGTCAACCCAGGGTTGACTAGGGGCATTTTGGTCAATTTGGCCTGAAATGGCACTCCAGGTGCTCCGATGCCCGAATAAGTAGCACCACGTCAATCTAGATGTTCCTGTGGCCCCAAGGAGAAAAGATAATATTTTTGAAATTTTCAGAATCCAGCACGCAAATCAAGAACGGCCAAAATATGGTGTCTACATAAGGGAAAGGAATGGAAAAGAAATGAATTGAATTAATGGAATTAAATAACCTTGTTTGGTTGTTTAAAATAAAAGAATGGAAGGTTAGTAACCTTATTTGGGATTAACATAGAGGAGTATTTTGAGAGTTTTAGTAAAAAATCCATTAAATCTAATTTCATTCTCCTCAATTCCTCCCAATTTTAGGGAGAATGAAAATTTGAGGTTTTGAGAGAATATAGAAGAATGAATATTCCCCACTACCCATTTCATTCCCTCCCACTTAAATTCTCAAACAAGAGAATGAAAAATCAATTCCCTCCATTAAAACTCTCAAACAAGGGAATGAGAAAATATTCTAAAATTATTCTTTTCCATTCCATTCTTTTCCCTCCTCCCAAACAAGGATTTAGTCTCTTGCCTTTTTTATATAGTTAGTTAATAGAAATTTAAAAAAATTAACACTCTAGTGTAGCATAATAGTGCTTCATTTTGGCCAA
This sequence comes from Notholithocarpus densiflorus, assembly GCA_030021035.2. Lineage (NCBI taxonomy): Eukaryota > Viridiplantae > Streptophyta > Magnoliopsida > Fagales > Fagaceae > Notholithocarpus > Notholithocarpus densiflorus. The sequence continues at coordinate 1,806,182 of JARYZH020000041.1, forward strand.
AAAAATGGTTTGAAAGCATAGTTGTCAAAATCGCCAATCCGAATTGTAGAATCATACCATGATCGCATATTTGGTAGGATCATAGGATCCTATTTACCAATCCTACCGATCCTACTAAAAACTAAATTTAGTTTTATTTTATCATCATTTTGAGTGTTATATTTGAACTTTGATTATTTTAAGAATTAATATATGTTTTGAACATAAGGGATTTGAATCTTGATCATCTTAAAACTTATATTTCATGTATTAATTGGTGAAATAATTCATATATCATTTTATCATATTTCACAAAATCTAATTGTATCAAAGTTTGCTTGTGTTAGATATTAGTTTTCATTGTTTGTATATTAGAAAGGGAAAAAATTAACTAGTGTATTTGGTTAGGCTTAGTGTTTATATATTGCTCGGATTACAATATTATGCAATGTTTCTGTGTTTGTATTTTAAACATTTGTTGAACATTTTAGATACATTGTGATGAAAACTTAAGTATATTTACTTCGTTGGTATAGAAATAACAATGTATGATATTCAAATTATATCATATTGATGCAAAAATCTTTGTTTCTTTATAGGTGAATTTATAATTTATGCGATTATTTAACATACAATCATTACCAATATTTTTTTTTTGCTTTATATCAAAAAATATGTAAGATCTTACGATCCACAATCCTAATTACCTCTCACAATCTTATATAAAATCCCAACTTTGATAACCTTTTTTTTTAAAAGTTCAAATAAATTAGTCAAATCCACAAATGTTTTATTTCATCATGGGTAACCAAAATCGCTAACAAAATGGTCCATCCAATTGGGTCAGCAAGTTCATTTTCAAGATTATCATTTAAAAATTTTAAAAAATAATAAAATAATAAAATAACTTTTGTTCCAGTTTATAATCATTTAAGTTTAATCATTAACTCTATCGAAAAATATAAGGTTTAACAATTAACAGACTATTTCATTGTGACCCTATAAACCAAATCCAAGTAAAACTTAACAAAATTAATTGTCCAAAGACTAGGATTTAGGTGCATGGCAGAATCTAAGGACAGCCTAAGAAGAGGGATAACCCTTAGCCACTTGATCAAATCTCGGAAGGCAGTGAGCCCTACAAATGGATCACTTTTCGATCCCATTCTGATAAGCGGGATGAAATGAACTCGATAGAAAGAAAAAAAATGCTATTTGCTTTTTCATCATTTTCCCCTCTTCTAGTTCTCTGGAAAGCCTAACAAATGAATTTTGCCTTTTTCTTCTTGGCCACAGGAAATCGACATTAATGAGAAACTAAGACCTATAATATGCAAACTCTGAACACTTAATTATTGACCACCCTTCCGAAGAAGTGTTCTATTTGCAAGCACCCTTGTGACGACTGAGAATTACTTGTTTTGGCTCCAGACTTGAACCTCTTTGCCCCTACTGAAGTCTCCTTACCATCCTGCCAAAACAGAACATAGGAAGCGTTGAAGCTAATCTAACAAAATGAATATGGATATCACGTAAATAAATAACAAAACACATGCACAAAAAGTGAAATTTTTTTACTTGGTTTGGCAAAACCCCTAAATTCATACATTGCTGAGATAATCCACTAAAATCATAGAGAAATAAAAAGGGACAAAAATATACAACACCCAAATTGATACGTTACTCCAAGTGGCTATGTCATGGGGAAACTCTAATTTCATATTTGACAACATCCTAAGCCATGGAACAGAGCCTAATCCTATGCTTCCTCAGAATCCCTACACTCACATTTCTAGAAACCCTACAGTCTACAGACGTCTCATATACACATCTCTTCCATTAACGCATGCTTAACATAAATAAATGGCTCCATGAGCATTACAAAAATAAAGTTAAAGAAACACATCCAAGGATTCCATTAAACTGATAGATAATATGGATGTTTCAATAATGTACATAAATAAATTAAACAAAAGAAATATATGCATGAACCCACCAGTGAAGATTGGCTCAAGGATCTCAGAACTTTGATTCTACCACCTCTACCGTCAGCTCCAACAGCAATCAAATTACCTGTGTTTGATTCCTTGCTCAGGCCTCTCTTGCACCATTTACCCAAATACCTATTTGTTCCATCAGGGCCAAGAAATCCACCAGAAAAACATATGTCCCCTGAAGGATTTTGTAATACATAAAGAGAGTAAATAATAAGTTTATAGCTCTAGTTACCAATCATCTAAAATGTTAATTATTTCATGATGTCTAGCTCTATCCAAACTCAAATTGCACCATTATAGTACCTGGTTCAGAAAGTGGTAGTGGGGATGGAGACTCCTTTCGAATGTTAAGCATGGGTTCAACCTCTGTTACATCATCAGGAACCAATATCACATCTTTATCCAGAGTAGCATGAGTCTTTCCCATATCATTATTGATACCCGTTTTTGAACCCAAATGTCCTACCAAGTTATCTAGTCTATGAACTTTAGTTTCTTTGTTCAAGTCAGAAGCTTCCTCTGACCTTAATGGAGTAGTGGTCTGCTCAGTTACATCTTCACCGATTTGACATCTAGAATCAGGATTTGATAGTCCACAAGGAACTGTAGAAAATTTTGAAGAATCCTCATCTATTAAGAAGTAATCATCTCTCCCTTTGTCAAGAACCATGGCGCTTGTACCTTTTTTATTAGATTTCATATGGTTAGGGAAACTGAACTTTTCCAGTTTCCTAGAACACAATGGATTACTAGTCAGGCTTCCTGTCTGATCTGAAGTAAGCTTGGATCCAGAAAGTTGCTTCTCTTGATCTTCGGATGGAAAATTATTGGCAGGCAAAGGATTGGAACTAGAGTTACAATTCACAGCATTCTGAATAACCCTTTTGGAACTACTTTTCTTTGAAGCTTTTAGCGACCTTAGAACTTCATTATCTTTTACTTCAAGAGCAGTCTCCAATTCTTGTAGCCTTGTCTGGTAATGAACAAACAAAAAGTTGAATTAGAAACCACTCACCAAAATGAGATTCACCTACAATCTCATCATGGACTCACCTTTAATCTATTTATTTTCTCTTTAGCCTTCTCAAGTTTTTTACCAAAACGAGCCTCTCCTCTTCCAAGGAGGTTGCACTTGGCCATCAATTCTTTGTAACTCCTATCAGAAAATGGCCAGCATAGATATAAATGAGAAAGAACATAAGAAAGATAAAAGTATATTATTTAAGGGTAATAAACAATTATTTTGTTATTATTGTACAAATAAATATTACACAAGAACAAGGCTATGAATATCATCTGTCGACCTATAAGGCTGTCAAATCAATAAAGTTTATTTGAGAATAAGCACTCAACAAGAACTAGATCAATTTTCTCTCCATGCATTGAATCAAATTGCAAAATGGCAGTAGATAACCTACCTATTACGCATGACCAAGGATTTCCATAGAATGTCTATGGTATCTTTATTGTTGGCGCCATTACCAAAGGAGGCAAGCTTTAGAACCTCAACCTCATCAAGATCCAGATCAGATACCCTAGATTGTGAACCATATAACCATTTTAACAACAAATAAATTTTATATATATATATATATCAACCAAAAATTGAAAATTTATTTGCACATAGTGCAAATGCACTCACAACTTGAATGCTGCAAGCTCTTTGGCCAAGGACATATTCTTTTCTTGCAACCTCAAGCGTTCCAAAGTTGATTTTTCAAGCTCCTGTGACAGAATTGACCAACACTTCAATATAAAGTCTCATAAATTTATTTAAACCAGAAAAGAGAAAGCTTCACCTCAGATTTCATATGAAGCATCTGTTGCATGGATGTTCTTTGTTTCAAGGCTTCATTCTTTAATGCTGCTTCCTGTTTTGCCAGCTCCTTGCAAGAACACAGCTAGAAAAGAAAAGAGTTTCCTCATAAGAACCACATGAAAACAATAGCCGTAACTGTTGAAGTCAGAAGAATATACTTAAAACTCCAAATTTGGTTGCTCAGAAACCGAGGAGATGAAATCAAGACAACTTATTGATTCATGTTTGAAGTTAGGACCAGGAATGTTTGCAGGAGAACAAGTTTTAAAGCGGAGGACTACGTTTCTCTGGCTTCAACCAACCAGTAATCTGCTTCATAGTTGGAAAAATTGAAGCAAATAAATTAATGGTTGTTTCATTCCATGTTCCCTAACATAAGCTCATATTAGCAATTGTAGAGATTTATTTTTCTGTTCTGCTCCACCTTTCTTGTCAGTCATAAAAGATTAATTTTTACTATTTTGCAAATTTGCCTATTCAAGTTTTATTTTATGGGACCCACATGTGAAGTCCAGTTGACATAAGGTTTTAAAGGTCTAGTTATGCGTGTCATAGGGTTAAAACAATTTTTAATTTGGGATTTTTACTTAAACCTAGCATTATGCCCATGCAATGCATGGCTTAATCAAGAATTATATGTAAACTAAATAAAAAAATTTAATAATATAATTAAAATTGAATGATAAAATAGAGTAAAATAATATATTTGTACTCAAGGGTTAGATGGAGTTTTTTAATAATGTATCAGAGTCTCTTGAACATTAAGGCATGTTGGCCTCTGTGTGTTCTTTTCTCCCTTCTCTTCTCTCTTTTCCTCTCTTCTTTCTTGTGGTGTTGTTCACAGGTGTTGCTCATCATAAAATGCTATTTTTTCCTTTCTTCCTCACAACTCCAAATTAAACCTTTTCTTTTAACCATCAAAACCCTTTTTTTGATAGGTAATATGAGCACTATTATTGATGATGTCAAAAAAAAGAAACATACAATGTGTTCATTAATACCCAGTTCAAAGAATAGCATTTCGTTTTTTTTATATATAGTTATTTGATGTTAAAACAAATTAAAGTAATAGTTGAAGGGAAATCTCACGCCTTGTTTTTAAGTTCCTGCAAATCTAAGTGAATTCACAAGTTTGTTTTATTAGGTTAGTGTAGTTGGTATACGTAACTACTTGGCTGATTTTATTTTAGGAGTACTAATTGGAGTGGGATTGGTCTTCCTAGACTAAATTGGAGTGTTATTTTAGAGGGACAAATTAGACATTAGAGAAGCCTAACTAAGGTTGTTTTAGTAATTGTAGTTAAACCCTAACGTGTCCCTGCTGTTATATATAATTACTGGATCCTATTAAATCAACCACGTGAAAGGAAATCTTCTTATTTTTCCTGAGTGCGACGACTGTATTTTTGCTATTCGTTGAAGTTGATTCAATCTGTTATAGCATGTGTTAATATTGCTGTATAAGATACTTTACTAAGATGGATGATTGATAGGAGAAGATCATAATAGGTTCATGTCCAATAGATTTAAATCGAATGATACATTACTATTTCGGCTATCATCACAACTTTTCTGGGGTTTCTATATGCATGTTTAGCATGTACTAAGGGTAGGTCTGATTGAATATTACAAAGTACAACTAATGGTTTATACATAAGATTGTTAGGTTTGATACAAAGTCATACAGAACCTTTATACCGCTAATGCAAGAGCTTCATTATCAAGGTCATAGCAAACACAAGTCAGATGCAGAGCAAGTAAAACAAATGAAGATTGAAGACAAACAGAAACTAAATGCAGAACAGGCAAAGCAAGAAGTAATTGAAGAAGATGCCAGCTGCAGAAAATGCCACACGAAAGAAAAGAAAGCTGCAGAAACGACAGTAGCTTAGTTATTCTTGTACAGTAGCTTAGTCATACTTGTATAAAACGACTTGTAGCTTTTGGTTATCCTGTAAATATCTGTTTAGTATCTACACATGCCACACAAGTTGTAGTTTGTTAGCTTTTCTGTTTTGTTAGTTTAGGCAGTTAGTTAGTTGCTCTGTTTTGGGCTGAAGCTTCACCGTGTATATAAACAAAGTCACCAGATTTTATTTAATGAGAAATTCATTTTACCCAAATTCAGTTTTTGATATTTACCGCACATCCTTGATAATGAAGCTCATTATCAAAGGAATGTGCAATTTCGTCGTCCACTGGAATGTGCAATTTCGTCGTCCACCACAAGATTGGGAAGTTATTTGTTGGTCTATTCCCATGGAGAATTCAGTTTTTGGATTCCTCGGTGGCTGAAGTTATGAGTTGGTCTACTGGGAGGTTTCACTGGAATGTGCAATTTCGTAGTCCACCACAAGATTGGGAAGAAGAAGCCTTTGATCGGTTTATGGGGTTGGTCTATTCTTCGACAGTGCGGGGGTTTGGCCCAGATAAAGTTTGTTGGAAGCCTGCAAGGAATAGAGGTTTTGAGGTTAGAGGATATTATAGCTCCTTCTATCCTCCTACTCTTGTTTCCTTCCTATGGAGAATGATATGACAATCGAAGGTTCCTCCAAAGGTGGCTTTCTTTTCTTGATCTGCTTCCTTAGGTAAGATCTTAACAACAGACAACTTTCGTAAAAGACGTGTGTTAGTGCTTGACTGGTACTATATGTGCAAGAGATGTGGGAAGTCAGTGGATCATTTTCTACTTCATTGCCCCATAGCTTGGGAGTTGTGGTCTATGGTTTTCTACTTGTTTGGTATTCAATGGGTTATGCCTCATAATGTTCTTGGGTTGTTTGAGGCTTGGCAAGGGAAGTTTGCGCGACATCGTCACATTGATGTTTGGAGATTAGTGCCCCATTGCTTAATGTGGTGCATTTGGCATGAAAGGAATGCGAGGAGCTTTGAGGGTTGTGAACGTTCTTTACTAGAGATTAAGTCTTTTTTCTTGCACACTCTCTTTGAATGGAGTGTGGTCTTTTCTCATTTTTCTTGTTCTTCTTTTCCTATTTTTCTTGATCGTTGTACCTTTGTCTCCTGATTTGTGCCCCCATAGTACATCCCAAATGTACTCGGCTTGGCACTTTTTCTATTATTAATAATATCCTTACGTTACTTATCAAAAAAAAAAAAGTTTTTGATATTCATGATGGATGGCTTATTATTATATTTTAAGATGATTTTTAATTAGTAGTGGAATTCGTAGCACTTAATAAGTTATTTATTTCTGTATTTGGTTCTAGTGACATTGCTCTGGATAGTTAAGGCCAAATGTGTTTTGGTGATTTGAGGTAAGTAGACTTTAGAACATGATTCCTCTCGAGATATTGTATTGTATATATGTATACTTTTAAAAAAGGCTTTGCAAAATAGTGAACCTTTTATGTAAAAGTTCTTTCTATAAGTAAGTATATATTTTATGATTTATATAGTGAACAATTTATAAATATTGTTAAAGATAGAGAAATCATTTTCAAATGATTAGCTAGACAGTCTGCAACATTTGCCAACACAAGGTTAAATGTTGTTAATTTCTATATTATATTGTTTCTACCTATTTAGCGTATTTTGGCCAACTAAAATAGTTACTATTTTATTTATTGATTTCAATGTTATAGTTAAATGTTTCATTTTTGACAGTTTTACAGAATATATTATATTATTCTTAAAACTATGTGTAAATGTTTTGTAGAGATTATATTTTTTCAATGATACTATTATTTTGTTTAAGAGACATCCTCATGTTATATAGTCTCTTATTGAGCTTCTAGCTCCTCCCCCCCCCCCCCCCCTCTCTCTTTCTCCACCCTTTCAGATTAGAATAGTGGAATCTCTTTTGGTGGATGATCATTGGAGCCATAGATTAAAGACTTCATTTGGAGCTATGTTAGTTAATGGACTATATTATTATGTTTTTTTAGGATAGTGAGCTTAGTATTTGGAGTCTTTATTATTAAAGTTTTAGTTTTGATGGATTTTATAAGAAAGACTTAACGGTTTGATTCTTATTTATGGATATTTAATTACGCTCTGTTCTATTATTTTAATTTTTTTTATATATATGACAAGTTATGTATCTAAATCCTTGGTATGGATTTGGGGCATTACAATTCATGAAGATGAACAATAGCAAAGCACAAAACAGAAAACAAATAGAGAAACAATCAGGAGACTAAACTAAAAGAAGAGAAAAACTGTAAAGGAGAAGAACAATTTGTAAAACCCCAGCACTAAGACCGATCAAAAAGGCTACGCTAACACAAGCCTTTTAACTCAACCAAAGACTTCTCAGAATCTTCAAAGGAACAACAATTCCGTTCTGTCCAAATAGTCCACATCAAACAACTTGGAATTAAATTCCAAATATCTAAATTACGTTTCCCAAGCCAATGACTCCAACAAAATAATACTTCCGCCACAAAGCCAGGCAAGACCCACTGACTTATTAGTTGCTTTGATGACAGTTTGGAATTTGGAGAAATTTGAACGTCGTCGAACTAGTTGGAAGAGGATGTATTTATCTAAAGGGGGAAGTTGACGTTATTAAAGAGCACGTTTTCGAGCTTGCCTACTTATTATTTATCTTTATTCATCATTCCCACTAGTGTAGCAAATAGAATAGAGAGATTAAAAAAAAAAAATGTGGGGTGGTTTAGGAGAGGAGTTCTAATACCACTTGGTTGGATGGGATAAGGTGTGCATTCATTTGGCTAGTGGAGGGTTGGGGATTCGGAAACTTACTACTTTCAATCAGTCTTTGTTGGGAAAGTGGTTATAGAGGTTTGGGTTAAAGGAAAACAAATTGTGGAGACAAGGTAGTTACTGTGAAGTATGGGAAGGAGTGGAGTGGATGGTACTCGAGACCTGTTCAAGGCACTCATGTTTGTGGGTTATGGAAGAGTATTAGAATGAGGGGAAATCATTTTTTACAGTGCATTTAGTTTGATGTGGGCTCGGGTAGTCAAATTCAATTCTGGCATGATTGTTGGTGTTGGGATCAACCTTTAAAGTTGATGTTTCCAGTACTGTTTGAAATTGTTGTGAATAAGAATGCTTCTATAGAATTATTATTGGATAGGTAGGAGGAGGGGGAGGAGGAGTTGGCGTGTGGAATTCATGAGAAATTTTAATGATTGGAAGATTGATAGGGTGGCTTCATTTTGCCATCTGTTAGAATCTCATATTCCCATTGATGAGGGGAATGATAGGATGAGATGGAAGCTAAAGAGTAATGGGGATTTCACTATGCATTCTTTTTATGAGACATTACGAGGCTCAACCCCTATGCCTTTCCCTTGAAAAGCCATATGGAGTGTCAAGTCTCCTCGGAGAGTTTACTTTTTTGTGTGGACATTGGCTCAGGGAAAAAATCTTTACTTGTGAGAACCTTATCAACAGGGGTTATTTAAATGGTGAGTTGGTGTTGTATGTGCCATAGTAGTATAAAGACTATGGACCACCTTTTGATTCTTTGTAGTGTATCTTTAGAGTTGTGGAGTTTTGCATTTAGGATGTTTGGGATTTGGTGGGTATTACTAAAGAAGGTTCTTGATTTATTATGTCAGTGGTAGCGAAGGGGACTTATTATTTGGAATCTTGTTCCTTTATGTTCAATGCAAACTTTATGGAGGGAAAAAACGACGTGCTTTTGAGGATATGGAGTGTTTTTCAACTCAATTGCAAGCATACTTCATTAGTTCTCTTTATGTGTGGTCTCTTGTATTGAGTCTCACAAATAGTAACTTTATTCAATCCTTCATAGACTCGATTCATATGTAGATATTTTATCAATTGTAATTCTTTAGGCTACTTCGTCTTTCTCCACAAAGTAGTCTCATTTCAATAAAATTATAGTTAACTATCAAAAAAATAATAATAACATAACATAACATAGAGAAATAAAATACAATGGAGTAATGGCCCTTTTTTCTTTGTACGGCTTAAATTCTCCTGCATCAATTCTCTCCAAGTTGGAGAAGAACTCATCCTTGAGTTCAAACCATCCCTACCTGGATCTCTTTGATGTCAAACCAATCCTTTCCATCCTATTCTCCTCTACAAGACAAGTTGAATCAATATGCTTCTCATTAATCTTTTCTCACTCTTAATATATCTTGTTGAACAAATTCGGACTCTTGACCTTTTTAGCCATGGTGTGATACACACCAAAAAAAAAAAAAAAAAAGAGGAATCCATGCATAGATTTGTAAACGTCAAATTGCCTCTTCCACAAAGTTTACCTAACATCACTCTTACATACCTCTTGTTCACCTCTATAATTCTCGTTCAACAAAATCTCCCCAAAATTAATCGATAAAGTTCTCTATTAATCTTTCCTATGTAAGATTAACTTTACCTAGAAAATTTGAGAAAATACTGACAAGAGTCTTGTAGCTCAACTAGGACTTCCTATTGTTTCCAACAAAAACGTCCAAGATTCAAATCCTCCATTTCCCAACTATCGAATTATCCTATTTTCTTTTATCTAAAAAAATAAATTATCAAATTATCAAAAAGAAATTTGAGAAAAATTCATCAACCCCGGTAAAACCATCATGTTGAACGTGTTCAAGTTCTAGGAGATTAAAACTCCATTCATCAAGAGGAACCTTTCTACTATTGAATGATTTTAGACAAAACCAACGGTCTCTTCTACTTGAAGAGAGAAAGTCTCATCCATAGTGAGGGTTATGGGCTCACCTTGGTGCATATGACTTTATCTTCATAAAGCCCAAATTTGTTTCCTTGACTATGCTCTTCAAGATAACCTTCATAAATTGGTGGAGAATCCAATTTTATGACACAAATTCTTTCAAAAGTTTCATCTTTCAATTCCTTCAATCCACCTCGTGCTGCATGTTCTACGTGTCCAGCATCATGAAAGGAATTTTTCTTCTTCTATATCATCATTCTCATCCTCAATACAACTGTCTGGTATGTCCCAAGATTCATGGTCGCCATTTGGAATCTCCATGCAGGTTCTCACTAGTTCCCATTGTTGAAGAACTTTGTACCAATAAATTTTCAATCACACACCTAATCTCAACCATCTCTATATGTTGGTCTTGATTTCCTCTACCCCCAACAACCTCTACCATGATCAACCATAGCTTAACATTGCAACCTTTGACTCAAATCTAAATTTCGAGGCTTAGATCTAGGATCTTTCACTCCGATATCACTTGATGCGGTAAGAACTTAGATCTAGTGTAGGAGAAGGGTCTAGATTCAGACAAAGAAAAAAGATGAAAAGATTGAAGTTTTAACAATCAAATATCAATTTCTATGCTCAAAGAACTCAAGAAATATACAAATTTAGAATTTTATGAAATGGATAAGAAAAGACTGCCTACAATGACTCAAAAGAGTATTTATAGTAGGCTTTAGTAACCCTAAAATCCTGACCCTTCATCTTACACATAACAATTAAATCTTAGCCATACAACTTCATTAAAAGTCACTCACATGCTAGTAACCCTTTAAAATATTTAAATATAACATACAGAAATAAAATACATTAGCCTAATGGGATTTTTTTCTTTGTCGGGCTTAAATTCTCCTTAATCACTTTTTCTCAAGATTTTGTAGAAATCAAGAAAAAATTACAATAATTGAATGGAATGGTGTGTTCCATAGAAGCAAAGCTAGAAGATTTGTCTACTATGCGAGAAACATTGGATAAACAGGCAATTGCAATTTTGGAGAAATATACTGCTATAACAACCAATCAAGAACTTATATATTCTGATTTAGACCCAAGTTTATCCACATTCTAGGCAAAAATTTCACTTGTTACCCTTTCAAAATCTGATGGATGCAGCTCTACAAATTTACTTACACAACAACTTCAATTGTGCATTGGTTCAAATTTAATGTCTTAAGGTGGCATTAAAGAGAGAAATCAGCCTTATTATTCACAAGTCCAACTACAAGAATAGATAAAGTAATGCACTACAATGACAATGTAGATCATAAAGGGGCAAGGTGAGCATAATTTTGCTCACTGAAAAGTAAAAACCAAGAAAGATATTCATGTTGCTACAATAGATCAACTCAAGAACGATTGTAAGTTGATAGACCTCCAATTATTGATTTTATTGTTTCAAATGAATGTAATGATATGGCGGGAAAGAAAAAGTTGCTATCCTTAATACCTCCAAAGTTGACTGAAGAGTTGTTGCATATTTCATGTTCAAAAGTTCTTATATGTCAACACTTTAAAACTCAAGACTGACTTTTTTCCAACCAAGAGAGAATGACACAGACATAGAGGTTTTTGTTACTACTTGTAAACTCCCCTATTCATTATTTTTTGCATGGGACATGTCAAATCCAATAGAAGTAAAAGTCTTGCGGTTTTAAGAGTCTAGTTAATAGTTATATGTGTCTTATGGTTAAAACAATTTTCAATTTTGCCTTTTATTTTAAAAGTCTCAATTTTGAATTCTAGGGCAAAATTGTACTTTCCATCCCAGCAAATTAAGGGTATTTTAGTAGTTTAGTTGAGTTTAAAATTTTCTAAGAGATCCCAAGTATCTTACATTTTATTTTCTTTGAGTCCAAATTAGTTTCTAATTAGATCATTAGTTTACTATTAATGAGTCCTTATATATATTTGTACTCAATGTACTGAGGGGATAAACAAAATTTTATTAATAAAAACATTGAGTGTTTTGAGCACTGAAGCTTGTTGGAAGTGTGTTGGCCTTCATGTGTTCTTTTCTCCTTTTATTTTCTTCTTTCTTGTGGTACTGTTCAGGATACTGTTCCTAAGGTTCATATACATCATGAAATTCTCTCTTTTACTCTTTAGAATCCTAAATCAAGCTCTTTCTTTTGCCTATCAAAAGTCAAAACCCTAAAACCCAAAATACATATTCCTATCTAATAGTCATGAGACTAACTTTTAATTACTAACACAACCTCACCCTTTTTTCAACAATTTAAACCCTAGATCCACAATTTCTCCTAACCCTAAACCCACCACAAGCACACATAATCAAATTTCCCAAATTTGTCCTATGTAATTTCTTGAAACCAAAAGAATGAATTATAACCCTTCATCCAGTGTCCTAATAATGAAAAACCCAGCTCAATCAAGCTATATACTTCATAATAGGCACACTTCAAGTGGGTTTTCTTACAGATTAGAAAATATCAAATAAGTTATAACTTGAGCTGCTCCTCCATTTTAAACTTTTCAACCAAGCAGTTCAGATTCATAAATCCTCCTTTAGATAATAGGTGAAGCCTAAGGGGAATAGAAAACAGTTTTTTTTTAGTTTTATGCTATCCTTATTGCCATCTCTAGAAAATTAATAATAATAATTCGATAAAACCGACCTCAATTGAACTAAGTATACAAAATTTTATATTCAATCTACTTCAAGCCCCTATGTTTCTCACTAGGAAGCACGGACACTTCCTAGTGTTGTACCCGTGTCGTACCTGTCGTTTCATGTTATATTTTTTCAGAAATTACTCATGTAACCATGTTGCGCCCGTGTCCATGCTTCCTAGATTTCTCAGCAACCAACCAAAGCACTGAGAAATCACCTACCAGAAAAAATTCACACATAGCAGTATCTTATAAGTTATATCTGTCCTTCAAAGTTCGAAGTCTTAAGAAATGAAAAATTCCAATCAAGCCAAGCCAAATGCTAATCACAGCCAAACAAAATCAACAAAAAATAATAATAATAATGAAATACCAACCCTAATTTCTTCAATACCGGAAATGACACCAATATTTTAAGTATCCAAAAAGCAATTGAATTTACCTGGTCATTGACATCCTTGAGCTCCTTTCCCTGGCACTCTAAAAGCGAGCTAAGCCCCTTGACCTTAACCTCCAATCTCTGAACTTGATCACGCAATTCACGGGGATCTTCGTCTTCCACATTCTGAGAGAGGATCGGATCGTTGGAATCCCCAACCGACTGAAAGTAGAGGCGATTGACATTGCTCGCGGAACAGCTTTGCTTGCACACGGGGCAACTGCATTTCTTCGCGCTCGAACAATACTCGAACCACTGTTGTAAACTAGGGTTTCAAAACAAAAGCATCAATTTCACACACTCTGAATTTTCGATTTTCAATTCACAGAGAGAGAGAGAGAGAGAGACTGACCATAGCTCGTGGAAGACATGGCCGCAGATGGAAATGGCTTGGAGATCTTCAACGAGAGGTTTGAGATCTTCGTAGCAGATGGAGCAAATGGTTTTGCCAATGCTCGTGCCACCGACCATCTATCTATCTCTGTGAGTCTGTGACTGTGACTGTGACTGTGTGTGTTCTGGTTTTTCGGTTTTTGGTTTTGAGCACCACGATCTTCTGTTTCATTTTTGATTTCTGGGAACAAAAACAAATGGAGCGAACTTTGAAAAAGAAAAGAGCCAATTACAAAAATTTGTCTGAGCGGGATGAAAAAAGAGGGAAAGGAAAATCCGGCAAATTTTTTTACCTCAAGTTGTTTCCCTGTTTACCCCTTGACGTGCAGCCACGTGTTCAACGACAGGTGTAAATAATGTGCCCATTGGGTAAGGAATTCTCCGCATTTAAATACTGAAAACTATAATCCTCAAACATTTTAATTTCAACTTGTGCTTCCGCTTTATAATGTTTATTTTTTATCGTTAGGCCTAAGACATCAATCGATTTTGGTGTTTACAGGATTTGAACTATAAAATCATAAACTTTTTATTCGATAATAAAAAAATTTACCAATTGAGAAAACTCTCAATTATCAAAATATCAAAAATATTTTTTTTTAAATAATAATAAGGGAAGGGAATAGCCTAAGTAAGTATTCAACATATATTTCTCTTCATAGTTTTGTGATTCAGGTATTTGGTAAACTAGTCACTAACCCGTGCGATGCACGGAAAAACTGTTGACTTTGAAAAAAAAATCCAACAATGAGTAAATAGACATTTTGCTAGTTAGTATTTTTTTTTTAAATGAAGAAATATTTAACTTCTATATTTTTCCATAGTTTAGAAGTGTTGTCTAACATAGAACGTTATTGAATTGCAAGTGCATAGTTACTGAAACCTACAAAGTAATTTACAATTCTTAAAATAATAAAACAAAACTCTCAATAGTTATATATACACACACACTCAAAACTAATATAAACTGCAAATATATAAACAAAGACCATAATACGAGGAAGACACATCAAGTTTCATATTTGAGTAGTAGTATGACTTCATCGTAGTAATAACAATATAGACAATTCAAAACATGTAACAATATCAAAATTATAATACCTAATTCCATTACCTTTTATGTTAAATCCAAACAAATAATTAATCGAAATTGATCCAAACAAATAATTAATCAATTAAGAATCATAGCTTTTAATAGGAAAACAAAAAATCACATGAACCTAAGGGTCCGTTTGGATTGAACTTATTGTTGCTGAAACTGAAAACTGAAAACTGAAAACTGAAAACACTGTAGCAAAATAATTTTTAAATGTGCGAATAGTACGTGGGACCCATTTTTAATATTTTTTAGTGTGTGAACAGTGATGAACAGTGCATAAACAGTGTTTTTTGTTCCCTGCACAGTAAAATTATGTGATTTTACTGTTCACGCGCAGGGAAAAAAAAAAAAAACCGGAAAACGTAAAACGTGAACGCAGGATTCAGTTGAATCCAAACGGGCACTAAATAAAGAGCATTTAAGGTGAAGAATTAAGATCAACCTATTGAGACGCAAATACCAAAAACCCCAAGACTTAAAACTTCAAAATTTATAGAATCCCCAAATTCTACTTCAAAACCAAACCAAATTTAACAAATTTATATATAACATACCAAATAAAAATTTATCGTTCCCTAGGCTGGAAGACATAGGTTGCAGTTTAGATTTTTCTCCAAAAAAATAGAGATGTATAATCTGCCATGTACAATATATAAAAAATAAATAAATAAATAAAAAATTAGAAATTTCAACCCAAAAACCAAACCCACGAAAACAATGTCAATACAAATATGGAGATTAACCCAAATACTTTAAAGAAAATCAATTCTAAACATAACAAAAGAATAAGATAGAAAGAAAATCTCAGGCACATATGAAAGCAAATAAAAAATTCGACATAAAAGATAAAATTCATTAATAACAATATAAACAAATATTCATTAATAACAATATAAAAAAATTCGAAATAAAATTCATTAATCAAAGAAAGAAAGTTGAATCAGATTGCTTGCGCTTTTTTTTTTTTTTTTTTACATTAGTCTCTTCTTCTTTTTTTAAATCCTAAAATGAAGTTAAGTTTAGGGTTTTGAGGTGGTAATTACTAAGGTTTTGAGGAGGGAAAAGAGACTCTAACAAGAGTCCTCTCTTTTTTTTCTTAATCCCAACTTTTTTTTTTGTTACGTGAGTCTCTTTGTTTCTTTTTTCTTTTCATTTTTTCTTTTTGAGTCCTATCAGAATTTTTGTTTTTATTTATTTAAATAATACTAATGTGAAAAATTATGGAGAGGTCAACCAAAAGTTCGGTTTTATATATATATATTTATATATATATATATTTATAGATTATCAACGTTTTAGTTTAAGTTTAAGTTGGACTTGTTAGAGAGATAGAGTTTCACTCCTTGTTAAGTTTGGACTAAACAAAAATAATTTTATTTAAATAAAATGATAATTTTATTTAAATATTGTGCTGAGATGGAAAATTGTGAGAGTTTCAGAAATTTCTATAGAGAGAGAGAGAGAGAGATTATAAAATGATAATTGAATTGGCATTGTGCCCCTAGGATGGTCAATTAAGGACCTACTTTCCAAGGAAGAGGATAGAATCAAACTTGAGGACATTTTGAGGAAACTTCTTTCAACTTACCTTTTCAACAAACACGAAACTAGGGGGAAGGGAGCCCAAGGGGGCCATGGCACCTTGGCTTATAATTCCTACTTTTAGTACTAATAAAATCCTAAATTCAACTATAAATATACTTACCAGCCCCTTCGGGCTTGGGCCCTTGCTTTGTATTCCTTTCTTGTTGACTCTATTTCTCTTGCGCTTTCTGTTTATATTATGCTTGACAGTTTGAGTTGAGAAGGAAAGTTAGGTTATGTTTGGTTTGGAGGGTACTCAATTTTGCTTAAAGTTAGGTTATGTTTGGTTTGGAGGGTACTCCAACTCATTACCCAATTCTCATATTTGTAACTCAAAATTTTTCCATAACTCTACTTGCAATGTGTTTGAAAGGAAGTTCTCAATGGGTTTTTCAATTCAAAAAATCAACTTTAAGCAAAGTTGTGGGACCCACGAAAACTAGTGCTTTACAAAATGCACAAAACGGCTAAATTGAGTACCCGCATACACATTCTCTCTCCACTTCATAACCTATTCACATCTCTTCATCTATATTAGAAAAACCTACTATTTTCTATTTCTCCACGTCTCTTTATGTGTCTCTCGTTCTTCGCCCCTCTCTTCTCTCTCTCACATTGCCTCTATCTCTCCTCTCTTCTTCCTCTTGTTATTGTTGAATCTGTTATCCGATAGTGCACTGAAGGAGTTCTCTTTCTTTTTCCTTTTGTCTTCATGTTTGAAATCGGAAGTACAAACCCTCAAGAAGTTTATGCACAAGTTCGAATACAACCCAGGATCTAGAACAAGTATCTCTCCCTCTCTCTCTCTCTCTCTCTCTCTCTAAAGATCTATCTTTGTCTCTCCGAGATCTGAAGAAGAAGAAGAGAGATCTTCTTCACTACTTCAAATGCAAGAGCTTTCAGAGATGTTGAACTTGAACTCACTTTTTCAGAATCACAACAAAATGGAAATCAAAACAAATGTTAAGGGAAAGTGAAAGTGAAAGTAAAGGAGAAGTAAAGGAAAAACAAAAGGTTGGTACTTGCATACTGAAAGAGCTGTTGGTCATCAATTAGTGCTATGCACTTGACGGTGACAAATTGACAATACATATGGGTGGGACCCATTTAATTGTGTATGCTCTATACAACATGTGTTTTACAACTAGTGTGCTTGCATTTGTATAACATTAAAGTATCTATTAATTTGATTCTAAAAAAAAGCATCAATTAATTTATAGTATAACATTAAAGTATAGCATGTGCTTGACAGATTGTATATGTTTTCAATAATGCTAAGAACATAGTAAAAATTCACAACAATTTTATAATATTCATAAATTAGTATAATGTTGTGAAATTGTTATGTCTTTTTATTGTGTTCATAGTGTGGGCGCCAACAGTTTCCTCCTAAAAGGAAAAGGGGAATACGT
Source organism: Notholithocarpus densiflorus (assembly GCA_030021035.2). Lineage (NCBI taxonomy): Eukaryota > Viridiplantae > Streptophyta > Magnoliopsida > Fagales > Fagaceae > Notholithocarpus > Notholithocarpus densiflorus. Next base: position 1,824,226 of record JARYZH020000041.1, read on the forward strand.
CTCAGCCAAGTGAACTGAGGTGGAGAAAAGATGGAGTCGCCACCTATATTAGATCTAGGAACCATAAATATAGGGCTCATATGTGAAATGACTGATTTTACTACGAGAGTATGAGTTTGAAAATTAGGTACAATTTTGGGAAAGTATTAGGCACCCAAAACTGCTCGGCCCCTGGATAGGCTTCCAATCATTGTGTCTTACGTCTTAATCTCATTAAAGACACATTCAACATTGCATTCTATACTCACACACATACACTAGCATACATCTAAGCATACAACATGATATTTCATCCCAAACCCTAACATATATCTATCATGCTTCTCATATCATCATAAACCTTAGCAAACACCTATCATGGCAACTTATCCAAACAAGTAAACAAGCATCCATATTTATCCAAGCAGAAGCATGGACAAGGCAGCAACATACATATCTTCATCTAAATAGGAACATAAGTATATTAAGATCAAACAAACTAGATATCATCATGGTATTTCATCCTTCAACCAAACTCAAATTCATCATGTTCTCCAATTAATGCATGTTCATGTAAATACATGACTTACCTTACTTACTTCACTGCATCACAACACATCACAACACCTATGCAATCAATGCATGAGCATACAAATACATGTTCATGGTATATTAAAAAGAACATTAGAGAAAACCCTAATCTAGCATGTTAAAGACAAACAAGCAATCAAACAGATAAACAAAGACTCAAAAACATAAAAAATGGTCAAAACAGAGGCATATTATGTGAAAGAAATAAGGCAAAAACCACATTTTCTTCCCTACATTTTCACGCGATTCCCACTTTGGTCCCTATCTTTTATTTTCACCACTTTTAGTCCCTATTTAGAAAAACGCCATCCATTTTAGTCCTTTCCGTTAATGCCTTAACGGCAAAGTCCTACGTGGCAGACGGAACTATTAAAATAATAATAATAAATTTTATTTTGGCATTAAAAAATGTCATGTCAGCATCTAAATTAAAAATAATCATTTATTAATTTTAACTAAAAAAAAATTAAAAACAGAAATAAAAACCAAAAATCACATTAATTGAGATTTAAGTGTGTCTTGAACAAGAACAATAAGAACACAAACCCAGATCTAAACCCAGATCTAAAAATACAAAATTAAAATCCAAAAATCACAAACCCATAAAATAAGAACAGAAAATTAAACTATAGATCCACGTCAAATTAAACATGAGCAAGAAATTAAACATGAAAACAAAATTAAAACAAAAAAGAAAAAACAAAATTAAAAGCCAGTTCATCTTCAACAAGAACTCTAAAGAACACAAATTCAGATTTAAATATAAGAACACATGCCAAGATTTTCTAGCTTTTTCTTGCCCTTTCTTGTCAACCAAACACAAAAACACAAACACAAACTGATTTCCAGCAAGAACAAAAACACAAACACAAACCCAGCAACAAAACTCTACAATGTAACCCACGAGCTCTGTGGTCTTTCCTTCGCCAGCGGGTCAACTTAAGGTGAGTCCAATGGTTCCATTGGTCATGAAATCTGCCTTATTGGTGTTGGAAGTTCCAGGCGATAGTGACTACAGTGGTCAGTTGATTCCGAGCTGGCTTAAAAAGACATCCACCGTGCCGATCTTGCCAATGGAGGTGGCTAAGGCGAGCAGATATCGGCAGTGGTGTTGTCTCAGGCATCTAGCGATCCGATGGTGGCAGCGGTGGTGACTTTGTCATCTCAGGTGGTGTCGGATGATGGGGTTGAGGAAATTGTGGGTTTGGAAGTTATGGTTATTGTTCCTGAGTCTTCTGCTCTTGATATTGAGGGGGTCCATCACTCTTACCCATAAATTAGGGAATTGGTTGAAGACTTGGATAAATCATGAGTCTTTTGATTTGGGTTTTTATTTATTTATTTTTTTTTTTGGCCGAACCCTATGGCCGAGACCCATGGCCACACCCATCAGTTGCTGATATTTGAACATAAACACAAGATCACAAGTCTTCTGTTCTTATTTTATGGGTTTGTGATTTTTGGATTTTAATTTTGTGTACTTAGATCTGGGTATGTGTTCTTGTTGTTCTTGTTCAAGACACACTTAGATCTCAATTAATGTGATTTTTGGTTTTTATTTCTGTTTTTAATTTTTTATATTTAGTTAAAATTAATAAATTAATTTTTTTTAATTTAGATGCTGACGTGGCTTTTTTTATGCCAAAATAAATTTTTTTATTTTATTTTAATAGTTTCGTCTACCACGTAGGACTTTGTCGTTAGGGCACTGACAGAAATGACTAAAATGGATGGCGTTTTTCTAAATAGGGACTAAAAGTGGTGAAAATAGAAGATAGGGACCAAAGTGGGAATCGCGTGAAAATGTAGGGATGAAAATGTGGTTTTCGCCAAGAAATAAAGAGACAGAAGTAAAAAGCTCATATTAGGGTTTCTGGGCACAAGTATGCATGCACATACATAGGCCCGCGTACGTAGGCCAATTGTATGCGTATGCATACTTCGAGTCTACGTATGCATGCAGAAAGCATGCACACGCAGACATGCCCTGAAAAACCCTAACCCAGAAAACAAGAACACAGAACATAGTAGAAACTTAAACTAACAACCTAGCATGCAAGGAATGATAAAGCGAGGAAAATCTAAACTAAACAAGCATGTTATATCACAAATAAGCAAGAAAAACAAAGGAAACAAAAAGATTAAAACAAGAAATAGCAAGAAAAAAAAAAAAAAAAGGTTTAGAACTTATACCTCAAAAACAAAAGCTCTTTGGCTTGATTTTGACTGTTCCCTCAATCAAATCTATTCACAACCAAATAAAATTGATTAGTAAACTTCAAAACTCGGAGATCAAGACTAGAAAAGGTCTCAATCAAAAGAAAATTAACTTGAGAATATTTTGTGAAAAACTTCCTCTTTGATTCACTATTTCTAGTGAATCTTAGGTTTTCCTTTAGGATTTTTTGTGTATTTTTAAAATATACCATGTTAGGCATTATATAGTTGAAAAATTAGGGTTTGGAATGATTCCCAAACGATGTGGGATTCATTAATTACAAACCTTAGCTTTAATGTAAGAAAAAACTTATCTTTTATAGCTTCTAGAACTCTAGCTACGTACGCAGGTCCATGTATGCATACGCATACATCAAACCTGCATACGCATACGCGTATTTGCTTATGTAGCCTTAGGGTTTCCATGGCCTTTATTTTCCAAAAACAACTTTATTTTTCCTCAAGTCAATTCATAATTTGATCGGGCCCAAAACCAACCTTGGGCTTTAGAATATTACCATCATTGGGGAACGGGGGCCCAAGTCATAAGGGATACAAAATGTGATGTCTACACATAGTATTACTCCACTTACCATTCTTATCTTTTTTATAAAAAAAACACCATTCAATTTTTTTGTTGTTGAAAAATGTTAAGTTTCTATGAATTTTATCACAAAAATATTTATAAATTAATATGATAATGAATGTGATTGGTATTACTTCAATAATATTATAAATCATATTTCAAGGTGTGGGTAGTTCATGGGAAAACATCTACAATTGATTCATTTGGGGGGGGGGGGGGGGAGTCTGTGGGCGCAATAGGGGGAGTACACCTCGGCTGAGTAAACCGAGGTAGAGAAGGAAATTGAGTCACCACCTAGATTAGGTCTAGAAACCATAAATATAGCATCCTTCATGGAAGGATTGATCTACTATCAGAGCACATGTCTAAAGTTTAGGTATGGAAATGAGAAAGTGTTAGGTACCCAACCCGACTCATGGGTTGACTTCCACTCATTATGTCTTACGTCTTAATCTCATTAAAAGCATATTCAACATTTATCATTCTAGACTCACACACACACTAGCATACATCTAGCAAACAACATGGCATCATATCATCCCAAACCCTAGCATACATCTAGCATGCATCTCATCATATCTCAAACTCTAGCATACATCTATCATACATGACATTATATCGTATCCAAGGCGGAAACATAGACATGGTAGCAATTAAATAAGCATATTATCATATCCAAGGCATGGCATATAAACTTGCATATCATGTTCATCAAGACAAAACAAGATCACATCCACAAACAAATGCATATTCATGTGATTACATGTCTTACCTCACTGCATCACAGCACCTATGAATCAATGCATGGACATGTTATTTGCATGTTCATGGCAAAACAAAAGGTTAAAACCCTAAACCCCTGTTCCTTAATGATATTCAATCTCTAAGGTCCAAGGCCAGTTTAGAGCCCAATCAGATATCAAATTGACTTGAGAAGTGTTAAAATGCAAAATATAACCTTTTAATTGAGCAAAAATCTATTTTTGGAAATAAAATGACCAAAGAGGCTCTTAGCCCATGTACGTGGGTAGCGGCTTGCGTATGTAAGCCAAAGCATGTGTATGCAGGCACATTCCTGCTTACGCAGCTAGGGTTTCAGAAGCATGGAAAAGACAAGTTTTTTACAATAATGGCTGATGTTTGGAATGAATCCCACATCGTTTGGGAGCCGTTCTAAACCCCATTTTTTCCACTATATAAAGCGTTACATGGTACATCTTTAAAACACAAAGAAATCCCATGGGAAAAACCTAAGATTCACTAGAAAATAGTGAATCAAAAGGGAGTTTTTCACAAAACACCCCAAGTCAATTTTATTCGATTGATACCTTTTCTGGCCCCAATCCTTTTAGTTTAACATTGCTAATTGCTTGTTTAATGACTTGTGATAGATTTGACTGAAGGGAACGGTCAAAATCAAAGCTTAGGAACTCCTTTTTGAGGTATCAAGCTTCAACTCTTTCTTTTTATTTTCTGCTTTTCTTCTTATGTTTTAATCTTGTTTTTTGCTTAGTTTATGTTTATGCATGTTTGTTTAGGTTAGTTTTATAGTTCTTTTATGTTTTGAGCATGTTTGATTGCTAGAATTAGGGTTTTTTTTTTTTTTTTTTATGCTCTGTTTTTCTATTTCGTGTTTCTGGGTTAGGGTTTTGAACAAGTCCCACACACGCATGCCATAAGCATGCATACGTAAGTTAAATCCTGCGTACACAGGCCTCTGGCTACCTACGCAAGTACTTGCCTAGAAACCCAAATCCAGATTTCTTATGTTGTTTGGTTTGTTTGTTTCATATGTATGGTCTATTTTTTAACCCTTTTCATGTGTTTATACGTATTTAAGTCTCTGTCTCGTTTGCTTGTTTGTCTCTAACATGCCTAGAATTAGGGTTTTATGCTTGTTTCTTGCTTTGATGTCATGAACATGCATTCACATGCCCATTCATGATGACATAGGTGCCGTGTTGCTGAAAGGTAAGTGAAGGTAAGCCATGCATAGGTATGAACATGCATTTGATGATGTATGTCGTTTGAATATTTGTTTTATGTCCGATCATATGCTTTACATGATCTTGTGATTGCCATGATATGCTTACTGCCATGTTTGAGTTGTTGCCTCATTTAGATGTATGATAGGGTGTTCACATTAGATGAATGCTAGGGTTTCTTATTTGTGGTTTGACTTCCTTTTGCTTTATGGATAGATAAGTGTTGTTTTGGGATGAATAATGACATGATTGTATGTTAGATGCATGCTAGTGTGTGTGAGTTTAGAATGCAAATGTTGAAATTGTTTTTAATAAGGTTAAGATGTAAGACATAACGATGGGAGGCCAACCTTAGGGTTGGGCGATTTTGGATGTCTAACACCTTCCCAAAAGCGTACCCAAACTCCAAACCCATACTCTGGTAGTAAGATCAAAGTTCCTTCCTCGAAAGGACGCTATATATATGGTTTCTAGACCATTGCAAAAACTAGGTGGCGACTCCCCCCTTGTGTCCACAGCTTATGTAGCCGAGTTGTATGCGTACGCATACTTCGAGTATGTGTGCGCATGCGTACACATACACGCCCTAAACCCTAACCCAAAAACACAAGAACACAGCAGAACATAATCTTAAAACTAACATGCTTAAAACAATAAAGTAAAGAAAACCTAAACTAAGCATGCATACTGTAACATAAACTAACAAGAAAAGCAAGGAAATGAAGATCAAACAAAGAAAAGAAAAAGAAAAGGAACTAGAACATTATACCTCAAAACACAAAGCTCTTTAGCTTGATTTTGACTGTTTCCCTTAGTCAATCTATTCACAATCAAATAAAAAGTGATTAGTAAACTTGAAACTCGAAGATCAAGGCCAGAAAATACCTTAATCAGAAAAATATTGACTTGAGGATGTTTTGCAAAAAAACTCCCTCTTTGATTCACTATTTCTAGTGAATCTTGTGTTTTCCCTTAGGATTTCCTGTGTGTTTTGAAAATGTACCATGTATGATTTTTTATAGTAAGAAAATAGAGGTTTGGAATGGCTCTCAAACGATGTGAGATTCATTCTAAACCATGTTTTAAATGCAGAAAACTTGTCTTTCATAGTTTCTGGAATCTTAGCAAGCGCATGCATGCCCTAGGGTTTTTGTTTCCTTTCTTTTTCCAAAAATAACTTATTTAGTTCATAAAAGAGTTATATTTTCCAAAAAGACTTTGCTCAAGTCAATTTCAATCTGATTGGGCCCTAAATCAACCCTGGGCTTTAGAATTCCAATATTATTGGGGAACGGGGGCCCAAGTTGTAAGTGGTACAAAATGTGGTGTCTACAGAGTGTTTAAGATTCGAAGGTTACTATTGAATTTTCAATTCTAAATATTGAAACTTTACATGTTGAACCCCCTAAAAATGTTCAAAGATATGGAACTATAGAAATAGATATTGCTACCTTATTGAAAGTTATGATCACTAATATTAATTAACATGATATGGGAATATCTTGCTAATAAAGAATTTTATCATGAAAGTTTTTTTATTAAAAGAATTTTTTTTATATTTGATTTGTTCCTATGTGAAATCTTTCTTGCCTTTGTCTGAAGTTCTAGGTTCGTCCCTACTTCTCAGCTCATAAAAACCATTATGGTTGTGTTGAAACTTTTTTTCTCAAATTAAATTAAAATAATTATTTTAAAAAAATTGTTTAACTTAGGCCTATCATATAAAGGGAGTTTTGATAATACCTCAACCTACCAATTTGCCTTTTGACTTGGTTAACCCTCAGCTTAAACAATCCTTGGGAACTGGCTTTGGAAAATTAACTAAATTCTAAAGGGAAACCATAAAAGATTCTATTACCACTAGATTATCACTTGAACCTCACTTCAAAGTGTGTATATATGGCTTCAGATATGACATTAAAGAAGATAAGCTTAGCAGCTGACAACTTAGCATAAGAAATGCCCCCTAACCACAGCTCACACGTGGCTGTGGCATTTTTCCAAAATATTAGTTTACTGAATGTTCTAATGATGTAAATGCACATATTAACTATCAATAGGTGTACATTAATTCCTATATTAAAAAAAAAAAGGTGTACATTAATTATTTATATAAAAATTGTTTGTGGTTAACTTTTTTTAAAAGAATTATGTAAGAAAGCATAATCTTATGTAGGAGATCATGAGGTTATGTCCTGTGATGGTTTGTTATAGTAATTTTTCATTTAGCTTTCCCCCATACATTCTAAAAAAAAAAAAAAAAAGTTAAGCTCCAATTAGTCTTACTTAAATTAGCTTTGATGAAAGACCATTAAGAAAGAAAAGTCCCACATCTAATCATCTTAGAGGTTATTTTCTTAACTCTAGTCTACGAATTGGGCTCCATTGACTTCATTTGTGTTGATGAGTTTCAAGTACAACACCATTATCCATTTCGTTCCCTTCATTTCCTTCTTTGACATTGGATATGCCAAGAGGTTAGAGCTTTAGTGTTAAGGGTTGTAAACTCTGGATATCCTATTTTTTTAGCATCAAACCACCAAATACATGCATTACCCGGTGTAGACATTGCATTTTTTACCCCTTACGACTCTGGCCCCCGTTCCCTAATCATGTAAGAATTCTAAAGCCCGAGGTTGGTTTAGGGCCCGATTAGATGAAATTTGACTTGAGGAAAGTATTTATGGAAAATATAACTATTTTTTGGACCATATAAACTATTTTGGGAAAAGAAAGGTCATGAAAAACCCTAGGGCATGCGTACACATACACGCGTATGCACATGCATGCTCAAGGTCTGTGTGCATATGCTTCATGCATGTGTACGCATACACCAGCATGCGTGCACATGCTAAGGTTCTAGAAAGGAAAGATTTTCTACATTAAAATTTGGTTTGGAATGAATCCCACATCGTCTGGGAGCTGTCCCAAACCCCTATTTTCAATTATATAAAGCCATACATGGTAGATTTTTAGAGGGGGAAGAACTCTAGTGGTAAAGCACATAAGATTCACTAGAAAATAGTGAATCAAAGAGAGAGTTTTTCACAAAACATCCTCAAGTCAAATTTTACTTGATTGAGACCTATTTTGGTCTTGATCTTTAAGTTCTAAGTTTACTAACTCGTTTTTGAATTGGTTGTGACTAGATTGACTGAGGGAAGTGGTCAAAATCAAGCTCTAGAGAGTTCTTGTGTGGGGGTAAAGGTTCTGTCTTTGGCTTTTCACTTTTCTTAGTTTTTCTGTAATTCTTTGGTTTGTTTATATGTTTTAATGCTCTAATATGTTTGTTTAGTCTAGGTTTGCTTTACTTTTATATTTTGAGCATGTTAGGTTGTTAGATTCTTTATTTTCGTGTTTCTGCTCTGTAGTTTTTTGAGTTAGGGTTCTTAGGGTGTGTATGCGTACGCATGTAGCTTGCATGCGTGCGCATACTCGTAGTATGCGTAAGCGTACAGTTGGGCTATGCATGCGTGCCCTATGTATGTATGCACACGCATACTCTTGCCCAGAATCCTAATTTCATCTTCTGTTTGTTTTCTTTTGTTTTTATTCACATGTTTAGCCTCTTTTAAGCCTAGTTTCACATCTGTACATATTTGTTTGCTCTGTTTTATCTTGTTTTGTTTTGTTTTGGCCTTTTAATTGTTTATTAGGGTTCTAGATTGTGTAAATACCATGAACATGTATTCACCATGAACATGCATTGGTTTGAATATAAGTTTGTTTTGATTAAATAATATGACTATGCTTGGGTTGAATGCCATGCCTTTGATGTTTGGATGTCATAAACATGCTTGTTTGATTCTGCCATGCGATGCTTCTGTCCTTGGATATGTTTACTCAATGCCATGATAGATGAATGATTAGGCTTGGGATGATTGATGCCATGTTGTATGTCTTAGATGCATGCTAGAGTGTGTGTGAGTTAGAATGACATATTAAACCTACCTTTATTGAGATTAAGATTTGGAACACAATGAGTGGAAGCCGACCAATGGGTTGAATGAGGTTAGGTGCCTAACACCTTCCCATCCCTATACCTAAACTCTGGACACGTGCTTTGGTAAAAGATCAGTCATTCCATGAAGGACGTTATATTTATGATTCCTAGACCTAATCTAAGTGGCGACTCCATTTTTCTCTACCATGGTCCACCCTAGGCCTAAACGTACTTCCCACAGATTTGGGGAAACCTAAATGCCACCCTATTTGATAAATTTTTTACAATCCTACTACAATACACTTCTAAATATCATTATTTTATTCTAACTCTCTCTTCTATCTATCTTTTCCTCACTCACTTCTCTTCTCCCTCTTCTCTCTGTTTCTCCCCTTCTCTCTGCCTGTCTTCTCTCTGTTTCTCTCTCTCTCTCTCTCTCTGGTTGTAGTCGTGGGTGGGTTTGCTGCCATGGGTCGGTTTTGGTCGTAGGTTGGTGGATTTTAGTCTTAGGTTTGCTACCATGGGTAATGGGTTTGCTGATCAGCGTGGTGAGGTGGGGATTAGCGTGGTGGCATGGTTGTTGGTGAGATTGTCGTGGTAGGTTTCTTGATCGGCGTGGTGGCGTGGTTGTCAGCGAGATTAACGTGATGGGTTTCTTTGTGTTTTTTTCTCTCTTGGTGGTTCTTGTGGTGGTTGTTTCTTGTGATTGTGGTTGTTGGTGGTGGTTTTTCACGGTTTCTTTGTGTTTTTTTTTTCCTCTTGGTGGTTCTTGTGGTGGTTGTTTCTTGTGATTGTTGTTGGTGGCAGTTTTGGTGGTTTTTTAAAATGGGTTTTGGTGATTGGCATGGTGGTGGCTATTGTGGTATTGTGGTGGTGGTTGCTGGCCGGTGGCATGGTGGGTTTGCTAAATGACAATGGTGGTTAGTTTTTTTTTCTACGTGGTGGCTGGATTTAAAAAAAAAAAAAAAAAAAATTTATGGTGGCGGTAATCTTTTAGACACAATGAAATGGAGAGGAAGAGTGGGTTAATGGTGGTGGTTTTGGTTGTGTTGATGGCGGTGGTGGTTATTTTTTTTTTCCCTGGTGGTGGTTGGGTTTTTTTAATTATTTTTTAAGAAGAGGAAGAGAGAGAAAGAGTTGGTGAAATTATTATTTTATTGAATAGATGAGATAAATAAGAAATGAGATGTTGGGTATATTGTAAAATGGTATGATATAATAGATAAAATAACTTTTAAAATGGTAAAATGAGATATGTTTTAGAGACCGAATGTTTTTTTTTTTTTTTTTTTTTTTTTTTGCTGAATGCCAAAGAGCTGTAATTGATGTCGCTATATATATCAAATGTTCCTGTCATGCACGTAATGGACAGTCTTGTAAATTTGGCTTGTGCATAGCTCATTGAGTATGCAAATATTGGTTGTCACATATTACAGATTTAAAAAGAAAAAATTAAATGAATGTCACATATTAGTATTACAATTAATCTTTTTATTATTTAATAATTCAATAGTTGGGAGAAATAAAATTTGAACAACAACAATATATAACTTTCGACACATATTACAGAGTTGGTATTATATTAGAATAATCGAATTGATATATTACTAAACAAAAATATATGTCTACAAATATATATTTATTCACACATAATTACATAAATTATTAAGTTGATAAGTTATTATTGGTGTGTAAAAAATTTGGGAAAATTTCATTTTAAATTCTTTAATTTAGGTATAGTCTAAATTAAACTTTATAGTCTTAAAATTAATGTACAAATTAAATCTTAAAATTTTGAAAGATAACAAATTAATTAAGGGTCATGTTAACGAGTGCCCTTAGGGTATTTGTTAATAGACCATTTAAAATTTTTTTTGATACCACTTATATGAGAAATATAAAAGATTGTAAAAAAATTAGTTATAAAACCGGTTAGCAATCTAAAGTGTTAGGATCGTTATGCTGCAAGGAATAAAATGTTAAGTGAGAAAGAGTCTAAGCGTAGTAAGGAAGAAGTGGACATGTTGGTCAAGAGTATGAAGAAGTTCAACAATGCGTTTTCCAATCCTGCTAGTGATTCGGAAAGGCTTCTTTCTGATAGGAATTCCCCCAAGATTTACAAGTAGAAGTTGGTTGGTGCTATTCCAGGGGCTTATGAGCAAGCTTTTGGTTTGGATGCTTTGATGCAAGAAGATGTGGAATCTGAAATGAAAGAAGAGCTACCTTCTAATAGGTTTGCTATCATTAGCCTATCTAGAGAAGATAAGGTACATGCAAGGCTCTTTGGGGACTTACTATTATCGTAAAAAATATGGTGTCACGACCCAGATCCATGAAACACGAATTTAGATGCATGACTAACTTGTTGATCTTGCATATCTCAATAAACGTAATTAATTCCAAAATTAAATAAAACTTCAAATAAACAAGGCTCTTAATAAACCTCTTACAATATCTAAAATCCACAATTTATAAATAATATTCAAATACTGTAAAATCTTAAGCGAAATAAAAATAACTAAAAATCCTATAAGGCTTCAAACATTACTGAAGTTGCCTAAAAACTCCCACACTCTACCTTGCACTTTACAAAGTGATCCAAATGTTTTGTTCTTCAACTAAGCTTTAATCTGAAAATATTAATTGATGGGGTGAGACACACATCTTGTAAGCAATTATACACAACGCACAACAGAATAGAGTCAAGCAAAGTATGAGTATTTTGATTTCACAAATTCACTCAATGATATCAAATATAGTTTTCCAAAACATATAATGAGCCACTTAATACATATGTAATCAAATCTTAAAATCATTCAAAAACACATATAGATAATTGATCAAAGCACAATGTCACATGAACATATATCACATATTCTCACATACAATCCTGTAAACGGATACCAACATCTGACCCCTGCTGGTGAGGGTTTAACACTTATTCTCACATACAACCCTGTGAGCGGGCTTACACATATATCTGATCAATTTTAAAAACATTTAATGAGTCACATATTACAAAAGCAAAGTTTATACAAAGTAGAATAATTTGCTTAATAGTAACAATCACTCCAAATATAAAGGCTTATTGAAGATCACAATATCAAATTGAACAGAAATCAAAGGATGCTTGACTCTTTTAGGGAATGAATAGGAACCGAGGAGTTTATATAAATATTTTAAAACACTTTAGTAAGTCTGAAAATTCAATTTACTAAAAGAAACGTTTTAAATACCATTTGGAAAATAGGAATATGACTTTGAAATGACTTGATTTTAAACAAATTTGAAGAACAAGAACTTTTTTAGAAAACTTATCTTGAAACTTAATTATTTTCTAAAAATAGTTTAGTTTAGAAATCATCTTTTAAATGGGATTTGGACATTCAAAACATTATTTAAAAAATTTGAAATTTCTCTTTAAAGCATTATATAAAAGTTGTTTCTCTTTCATTGATGTAAAAATGCTTTTGATAACTTTAGGAAACATATGCTTAAAAACGTATTTTTAGAAAAGCTTTTACTTCTGAGAACCTAACGAACAAAACTTGTGCATATTATGCATAATTACTTACCTCTCTTGCTAATATATCCCAACACAGCCGAACACTTTAGTCTTCTGTAAGCTCTATACAAAGGAATACTTTAATCAATAAGCATGAAATCTAATCATTAGAAACCTTTTCTTTTTTACTGTCCTACAAAACTAAAATATGAAAACTACTTTCGTATACATCATTGGATTGATCAATTTAATATTCCTTATTAAGGTCCCACCGCAACAATATTACCTCAAAGCTAATCTGTACTACTAGAGTTCAAATGAACTTCTATAGCTACACTTGATATTCTAGGCCACCACTTGATATTTTAAGTGTTCAACCAATCATACAATAACTAAGTTTCCCCATACATGTTGCGGTTTATAATATATAAATTGATCCAAGTTCACCGATTAAAATGTACGTATAGTAACCGCCAGATTCATAATATTGTGAAACCCAACATCAAAACTCTTAAACTGTGCATTGCCAGTAATCAATGTTATTACAACATATGTACTACAAACATGCCTAGTTGCATATATAAACCCCACAAGTGGTGATCAAGGCTCAATATTAAAACAAAAACCCATAGAGAACTCTGAGTAAGAGACAAATTACCTTTGCTACAAACAAAAATTGCCTCTAATCCTTTTTGCCGTAGCCTCTAGCATCCAGCGTCTCTCTCTTTCTCTAACTTATTTTGATTCCCTTGTATAAAGAAAAGACCTAACAACTTATATATGCTTCCAAGACTTTAATTTCCAATTAACTTCAAATTAAGGTTTATTTGTTTAGATAGGTTGGAACTCCAAAGGATTCCAATTACTCTTAAACTTCTAATCCAAATAGGTTTTATTCTCTTATCCTTTTTCCTAACTAATAAGAAGACTAGGGGTGTTTGGTTTAGAGATAGCTCAATTTTCAATTCTTAAAACTCATTTCTCATCACTCTAAACTCTAATTCAATTCTCATATCTTTATCTCTACTTTTCTAACTCATTTCAGACTTGTGTTTGGTTGCTATTTTTGGGTGTAGTTCTCACTTAAAAAAACTCAATTTTGGACAAAGTTGTGGGCCCACACATTGACCCAATGTCAGAAGACTTTTCTCTCTCCTTTTTTTTCCCCCTGACTCTCATCTTTGTCTGCCTCTCTTCTTTGTTTCTCTCTTTGTCTTTCTCTGCCTCTCACTCTCTTCTTTCTCCTCAATTTTCTCTTTCACTCTAGCGCTCTCTCTCTTGGTTTTCTCTTAGCTTTTGCTTGGGTTCGCTGATTATGGCTCAAATCTCCGAATAGAAGCTAGATCAGAGACATGCGAGACTGATTCCACCCCTCTTCTCCGCCACTCTCCTCTCTTTCATTTCTTACTTCTGGGTTTTGTTTGTGTTGGAAGAAGAAATTTTTAGATTTATTGTGCAGATGAACATGTATGTGGGTTAGTGTTTGTGTGTTAGTGTGTATGATCGGTATCATGTGTTTATGGTTTGATTTTCTGGGTTTGAGAAATCGGTACCCATGTGTTTCTGTGAAGAAGAAAGAAAGAAAAAGAAAGAAGAAGAAGAAAAAAAATGGTCGTTGGAGTGAGTCTGTGAAGAAGAAAGAAAGAAAGAAAAAGAAAGAAGAATAAGAAGAAGAAAAAAAAAAAAAACCGTTGAGTGAGTTTGTGAAGAAGGAAAAAAAAAAAAAAAAAAAAACTGTTGCATCTGACTTGATAGAGACAAGTCAGGAGGGTGGATCCTACCAATTTGGTTTTTTTTACAACTTTGCCATCATAACTCATATTCCATAATCTAAAAACACCAAAAATCTGTTTTCATTTTCAATCACTCAAACTCATTTTTTTTGAGTTGAGTGATGGAAACTGAGAAAACAAATTAAGCCAAACAGATGGAGTTAATGTGAGGCCCACAAAAAGTGAGTTATGGGTGATGAGAATTGAGTGATGAGTGATGAAAATCACTCAAACCAAACAGGGCCTAAAGGTTTTAATTTCCTTATCTTTCTATAACTAAAACAAAAATAAATGAGGAAAACACGTTCTATACATATGTGCAAGTTATTGTCTCATCTCTTAACTTTGGGTAGCATTCTTTGTTTGGCCACATAATTACACCTCACACAACTTGAAGTAGCATATCCAAAAAAACTAACTATATAAACAATCCTATCCTGAAATAATAATTAATAATGATGATAAAATCGGGGTATTACATATGTATAAATGAGGTTTCATGTTCCTATCTGCAAAAATCAGATCTTTGTGCAATTATCTTGGTCGTATGGACTGCATTGACTTAGGTCAAGACAATTTTATTGTTAAATTTGAAAGGCAGGAAGATCTAGGTTTTGTGTTAAAAGGTGGCCCTTAGTTTGTGGGGCAACACTTTCTAGCAATCAGGCAATGGGAGCTAGACTTTAGAGCCTCTTTCTCATTTGTCGCTATGTGATTATGCTACTTGAGCTTTCTATTGAATACTATGACTCACTTATGCTCAAAAAGATTAGGCAAGCCATCGGCCTAGTCCTAAGCATTAATGCCCACATAACCAATGGTACCCAAGGGTGATTTGCTAGATTATGTGTTCAAGTTAATGTTGAAAAGCCTTACCATTCTTATTGAAAAGCTAACCCAACTTGTCCAATACAAGGGAATTAATACTCTATGTTTCGCTTGTGAGTGTATTAGCCATCGTACAAAGACCAACACGGCCTTATTAAGCAACCACAACCTGTTTCAAATAAAAGTACTTCAGTTGAAGAGGAAGCTTCCCCCTATGCTCCAACAATGTTTGTAAAAAATGTTGCTCTAGATCCTTATGGTGAGTGGATTGTGGTAAAAAAAAAAAAAAAAAAAAAAAAAAACCTCCTTTGAAAGGTAGGAACTCCGACCCAATGATAATGGGTAGACTCCCTGCAAATGACGTCACTAACAACCAGCGTAGTGGTGACAGCTCTGGCATAGCAAAGCAACGAAATGAAGGGAAGAGTAAAGCAATCAGGGGCGGCGGTACGTTATAGTTAGGGGGTTCAAATGAACCCCCTAACCCGAATTTATATATTTATATATATATATATATATTATTTTAAAAAAAAATTATTTTGAACCCCCTGCAATACAAATTTGCACCCCTTCACCATCAACCTGACTCGGTGACCCCTTTATTTTTTAAAGCCCAACTTAAACTCCAGAAAAAAAAAAAAGAAGTCCAAAAGAAAATTTTGGTCTTTAATCTCAGAAATAAAAAGCCCATAAATCAAAATTTGAAAAATCATTATAAAAAAAAGGGTCAAATAAAACCTAAGAATTTGTAGCTGCCTAACCTCCAAAATCTCTCATTACCCTTCTTCACTCTCCAAACCCAAAGGAAAAAGGCTGCCTCTGCTTCACACACACAAAATCTGCCGCCGCCTGACTGTCCCTAATCTGCCGCCGCCGCCGCCGCTTGGTCTGCCTTCTTCCGCCACTTGATCTGGTTTTTCAACTCTCTCTTTCTCTCTTTCTTTCACTGTAAGAGTGTGTTTATGGTGTACCGCCGCCCCTGTGTGGTGTTATCTTTTGATTTTTTTTGTTGAGTTTTTGAATCTTGGACTGTGCGTGTGACTGTGTGTGGGAACTATGGCGTTAAGAACTGTGTTCTAAACTTCTGATATTTGTTGTTGAGTAACTCAACTTGAGTTTTGAGTCTCTAAAGTCT
The DNA here is from genome assembly GCA_030021035.2 of Notholithocarpus densiflorus. NCBI lineage: Eukaryota > Viridiplantae > Streptophyta > Magnoliopsida > Fagales > Fagaceae > Notholithocarpus > Notholithocarpus densiflorus. The sequence goes on from JARYZH020000041.1 coordinate 1,840,767, forward strand.
GACCGTGTGTGTGACTGTGTGTGGGCCTGTGGGGTTAGTGGGTTATAGACTTATAGGACTTATTACTTTTATTAGTTTATAGTGTTTTATTGTTGTTGAGTACTTGAGTTTGAGTTTCTTTACAGTTGGGTGTTGGCGTGTTGTAGAGTTGCTGTGAGTGTTTTATTGATTTGATATAAAGTTGAGTTATTACTTATCGCTTTGACTATTTGACTAATTTGTGACTTGTGAGTAGTTTTTTAATTTTGTTGAATGTGACTTGTGAGGTGTGAGTGGTTGTTGGCTATGTGACTTGGTCAATACATTAATACTAAAGACAATAAAAATATAAAACATTTAAAGAATTGTAAACTTATAAATTGGGGACCTTGCTAGAAAGATGGTGGAGGCAAATAAAGATGTTATATATCCATTGGTATATTTGCTTGTGAAGTTAGTTTTGACCCTTGCTGTTACGACTGCAACAGTGGAAAGAAGTTTTTCAGCAATGAAATATATCAAGAATGAATTGCGCAATCGAATGGGGATTAGTGGTTAAATGATTGTTTGACTGTGTACATTGAAAAAGATATAGCTTGTATGATTGATAATGAATCTATCATGCAACAGTTTCAAAATATGAAACCTCGTAGAAGAAAATTGTAGAATTTCTTTTTTTTTTTTTTTGGTGATATTGATATATTCAAGTCTCTTTTGTTTTAGATTTTATATAATTTATGTTTCTTATTGACCCCTCTGGACAAAAATCCTGGAGCCGCCCCTAAAAGCAATCCATCTTACAAGTGATGTGATTGCTAAGTATGTTTCTAATGGTTTGTCCATTCATAACTAAAAGAGAAAATATATTAGTCATAGTTCTAGGTCTAGTCAAGCTTGTGTATCTAGTCTCCCAAAAGTCCATAATTACTCTTTAATCAGTAATTGAAACCTCACCCCAGTAACACAAACTCTCTCATCTTTAGAGCATTCACACTCGGTTTCTAAAAAAAATCTCATTTTATCTTCTCAAAAACTATTTTATCATTGACACCATACCATTTTACAACACAATTAACATCCTAAACTCTATTTTTTTTCCCAGTTTATTTAATTATTCGTTTTTATTCTTTTTTTTTTTTATGATTTCTCTCTCTCTCTCTCTTCCTTTTCCTCTCTTTCTCCCTCTACCTCTAGGCACTGACCACAATATTAAAAAAAAAAAAAAAAAAAAAAAAAAAACATAGAAACCCAGAAACAACCACGCCACCACACCGGCCACAAACCAAAAGATTACAAGAAAAAAACACACACAATAACTACAATAGCCCATATCAGCCACCACAATCACAATAGCTGCCACCACGCCACCCACCAAAACCAATTAAAAAAAAACCAACAAATAACCATAATAACACACTGCCACCCCCACATATCCTAACACCACCCACCTATCCACCTAAAAATTTCCAATCACCACCCACTAATCCATACCAACAACACCACCACCCATTGATCCACCATCGACAACACAATAACCACCACATTACAATGCCATCGCCAGAAACACCAAGTAAACCCACCAAGCAAACCCACCGAACACTAGAGCCACCATCAAAACTCAGCCCCAGACCCACCATGCCACCACGACCCACGGCCCACCACACCAATCCATTACAATCCTTAGCCTCAAACCCATCAAGCAAACCCACCAAACACTAGAGCCACCACCAAAACTCAGCCTCAAACCCACAACCAAAACCAATTAGCAAACCCATTACCACCCACAACCAAAATCGATTTGCAAACTCACAAGCACGCCAATCTCGTTGCCACAACAACCACCAGATCTTTGACCTCGCCGATCTCGCTTAGAAAATCTGATTTGCAAACCCACAACCACGCCATGAGAGAGGGATTAATGAGGAAATAGGTAGAGGGACAATGGCTAGTGAGAGGCATGGTGAGAGAAAGGGTCATCGATAGAGGCATGAGAGAGAAAGAGAGAAAATGGTGACCGGAGAGAGAGAGAGTAGTTGAAAGACAAAAGAGATTTAGGATGGCACTATAGCACAATTGCAAATTTTTTTGCAATTGCAAGACCATGTTATGGGCTATTTTTGTACCTCGATGCTAAAATATACCAACATATGGCATATGGAAGACCAAGTGTGAATGCTCTTACTACCAGCTTCTGAACTTATAAAGGACTTCCTTTGTGGCTCAACCCTAGAAAAAAGAAAATTACACTTGGTTAATTGGAACAAACTAACTTTGACCAATGACCTAGAGCATTTGACTATTTTGAAGATGAGAGCCAGAAACTCAGCAATATTAGCCAAGTTATGTTGGAGATTAGCATTTGAGCAAGAAGCTTGAGCAAAAATGTTGGCTAACTTAGTAATAATGGGAAGAAACTCCCCTGTTCTCGAGATTAGGCTGCTTGTAAATTTGGTTGTAGTGTTTTTAAGCTTGACTAAAATGGTTTGTTAGTAATGAAATTCAATTTTTTTTTGGAATGATTTTTGGCATTCTTCTGGCCCGATTAGAATCCATATACATGATCCATTCACTTAGCAAATGAACATATGTTGGTTCACTCTTTTTTGGCTGGGAATCAGATGCAACTATTATCCTTTGGGCTGCCAAATAAGATTGTATAGGAAATCAAAGGCACCCCAACTTCCTTTAACCCCCTTGCAAAAGATAAACTAATTTGGGCTTTTTACAAAGATGACTTTTTTTTTCTTTGGGAAGTTTATCATATTGCAAAAGGTTTAAATCTGTTGAACCTAAAATTTTTTAATGGTGCTTAGGTTGAAGAAAATCTCAATGAATAGAATTTCTAACGAAGCAAGACAGAGGTTCAAAGATTACCAGCAACAGAATCAAGATTACTCAGTATTCATTGAAAAGAGAAAGGCTAAGAAAATGAGAGAAAGTGAGAGAAGAATTGAGTGAATAAAACTTGTATTGAACAACTAAGAATTCTTACATAAATACAATTAAGCTCAATGAGCTGTTTTTATACCATAAGGTCACTCTAACAACTTAATTAACTCCCACCTTATGCGGATCTAAGCCCCTGCAAATTAGGAAATATAGTTCAGCTCTTCCAACTGAATTTCACACCAAGTCCAACTACTCTTTGAACTGAGTGATACGCACCGTATTACTAATACATCTTCCAAAGTCAATTATTAAGCTAAACGATGCGTTTGGTTACACAAATTGTATATAAATGAAACGACGTGTTTAATTGAACCCCTGTCATTTTGTTTGTGCTTCTTCTTCTTTACAGGTCTGGTAATGTTATCTTCAACATCCCCCCTCAAATTGATGGGGGAAGAATCAACCAGAAGTTTGGCACGATGAAAATGAAACAGAGGAGCAGGGAGTGATTTGGTAAACACATCTACAAAGTTGTCCTTGCCATAAAAAAACCAATTTGTAATTGCTTGCGAAGGACCTTCTCACAAGTGAAGTGATAATCTACCTCAAGATGTTTGGTACGAGAGTGAAAAATAGTATTGGCAAATAAAGCAATTGCGAAAACATTACCGCACCAAATGACAGGGACATGAGAGAGAAAAATGCGAAGCTCTTTGAACAAAATACGGAGCCAAGACAATTCTGCCACCGTGGTAACTAAGGCACGATATTCAGCCTCCGTTGAAGAACGAGACACAGTACTCTGCTTCTTAGCAGACCAGGAAATAGGATTAGGCCTAAGAAACACAAGCAAACCTGTTGTAGAACGGCGATTAGTAGGATCCCCAGCCCAGTTCGTGTCTGAGAACGCAGTAAAAGTCAAAGGACCAGGAGTGAATGAAATCCCAAAATGCAAGGTACCTCTGATATAACGAAGAACTTGCTTAGCAGCCTCCAAATGAGTGGTAGTAGGATGACTCATGAACTTGCATAACTAGTGAACACTAAATGTAATATCTGGACGAGTGAAAGTCAGATATTGAAGAGCACCAACCATGCTCCTGTACTGAGTGGGATCTGAAAGAGTAACCCCATCATGAGGAACCAAACGTGTGGATGGACAAGAGGGAGTCTTAGTAGGTTTGTAGTTTTCCATATGAAACATGTGAAGCACATCAGAGGCATATTTTGATTGAGTAAGAGTGAGACCATGAGCAGTTTGGGTAATTTGGATGGCAAAAAGTAATTAAGTGGGCCTAAATCTTTAAGTTCAAACACCTGACCAAGAGCAGCAATCAAATTGTGGACCTGAGTGGAATCATTCCCGGTGACAATGATGTCATCAACATACAAGAGAAGATATATGATGGTATTGGCTGAGCAGAAAATAAACAAGGAGCTATCTACTACTGAAGCAATGAAGCCAAGATGAAGCAAGTGAAAAGCAAACCTTTCAAACCAAGCCCTTGGTGCCTGTTGGAGACCATAAAGAGACTTATGCAACTTACAAACATAATCTGGATGAGCAGAATCCACATAGCCTGGAGGTTGATGCATATACACTTCTTCTTTGAGATACCAACTAGTAGGATATCCAATGAAAATACATTCTTTAGTCCTAGGTTCAAGCTTGTGAGCAGTGTAGGGTCTAAGATTGGGATAACAAGCACAACCAAAGATTTTAAGTTGAGTAAGATCAGGTGAAGAAGAGAATAGCTTAGACCAAGGAGATTTCCAACCAAGAACTGAAGTAGGAAGCAGGTTAATCAAATTAACAGCTGTTTGAGCTGCAAAAGTCCAGTAAGAATAAGGCATAGGAGCTTGAGATAAAAGGGTAACAATGGTTTCTATTATATGCCTGTGTTTTCTATCAACAACACCATTTTGCTAAGGTGTATGAGGGCAAACGAGATGATGAGTAATGCCATGTTGTGACAAATAAGATTTGAAGTCATTGGAGGTAAATTCACCACCTCCATCAGATCTAAATGTCTTGATTTTTGAGGAAAATTGATTCTCAATCGTAGCATTGAAATGAACAAATTTAGTAAAAGCATTTGATTTGGACTTCAATAGATAAAGCCAACTAAATCTAGAATAATGATCAACAAACAAAATGTAATATCTAACCCATTAACAGAAGCAACAGGTGCAGGACCCCACAAGTTAGAGTGTACAAGTTCAAAAGGAGAAGAAGCTGTAAATTGAGAATTTTGAAAAGAAAGATTGTGCATTTTACCAAATAAGCAATGAGTACAAGTTTGATCCACAACATTGTTATTATTCTGTACAGACTTGACCTTAGGAAACAAATTATTGAGAGCTTGATCATGAGTGTTGACGCTCGAGCCTTGAATGGCAGGAAAACTGCCGTCGGGCCTTCATTCGACCACCCGCTGTGGCAACGCTCCCGTGCACGCTGGGCCCGTTGGAGGCCCCTCTCGATAATGGTGTGGTTTGCACAGAGCTTCGGGTGCTCTCTCTCTCTATGGAGGGAGGTGTTTGTCTACCTTTGGGGGTGTGGCAGGAATCTTGGCCAAATTTCAGGTGATTACCAAAGGTAGGTGAAGTCGCCACCAATCATTGGGTTTTTCTAAGGTGTGATTGGTCACCTGTTTCTAGTTGATTTTATTACCGATCCTAGGCTAAGAAAAAGGGCATTTTTCTTAATCTAATGTGGATGGCAAAAAATCTTGATTCTTGAGTCTGGAAGTTTGGTTACGTGTGGGGAAGGTGTTAGGCACCCCACAACGCCTGTCCAAGGACAGTCTTTTGTTTTGATAAAACCTTAATTTTTGAAGATTGGCAGTAAAAAACATGATTTTAGCATTGGCTTTCGGGGCTTTGCATGCATGGGGGGCTTTGAGGTTTGGCTTTTGAATGGGTGTGGTCCCAATCTATGCTTTCCTAAGGCATTCTGGCAAAGTACCAGATTTCCACGACGAAAATTCGGCGACATGTCACCTTACTTTCGCGGTAGAAATTAGGCATCGCTTTGCCTTAGGTGACATGGACTGTGACAATCACACCGGAAGGGGCGAGCAGGTATATATATACATACATCATGCACAATTCAAGCACACAGAGTAGGAAAGTAAATGCCTACATCCCTAGAGCATGGCCCAAAATATAGGTGCAGGAAAGTAAACAGGGGTCGCCATACTCTAGAGATGAGGACGAATGGTATATGGCATGATATACCTAATACAACCCATCTAAGAGAGAAAGAAAGGAGGAAGGAAAGGGGTTTAAAAGAGTACATAACCAAATTGGAGAGGCTAGACCCCTAAATCTACTGAACATAGCCGCTTGGCTTATATCCACATGCTCGCATCCTCACCCCTTTTGCTTACGCCTAAGAGACTGTGCCCTAGCTCCATGCGTCCTCGCTCCATGTGTGTACATGCAAAGGCAAAGATAAGAAACTAGCAGACAAGCAATGGAAGGAAAAGATGCAAAGAGCATATGAAAGAGGCATAAAGCAAATAAGCATGATAGACATGGCAAGCAAAGAAGCAAGAAAGCAAGCAAACAAGCGAGAAGGCAAACAAGCAAGAAAGCAAACAAAAGGTGGTGTCCGCGAAGGATAAATGTAGGTTTGGATCGAATGTCCATAACTTCGTTGTGTTGAAGCATGGACTACACACTAGCAAGAAAGACTCATGCATGGACATGTGAGCAAGCGTGTAAAGATGCATAGAAAGCCGACGGGTGGCACAAACAAGCATGGTAAGCATAGCATCGCGCAGAGCGGAAAAGGGAAGGGTACGCATGGAGCAACCCGGCATCCGGAGATGCCTCCCAAATGGTTAAGCCCGCTAAGGGCACCAAACATGGCAAAGCCTAGAACAAGTGAGGCTAACATAAGCATAAAGCATAGAAGTAAGCAAGCATATGTTGATACCATATTTTGTTGGCTCTCGATTTGCGTGTCAGACTCCAAAAAATCCAAAAATATTATTTTCTCTCCATGGGGCCACGAGGACATCCAGAATGATGTGGCGCAACCCGTTCGGACGCCGGAGCACCCGAAGTGCCTTTTCAGCTAAAATGACCAAAATGCCCCTAGTCAACTTAGGGTTGACTGAAAGTCAAACAAGGTCAAAACCCTCACAAAACAACATTTTTCATAGTTTTACATCAAACCCGAGCTTTTCAAATATTTTTGGCAACTTTGACCAAGTTTGACCGAGTTTAACCCGTAGTTGACTCCTAACGGGCCCTAGAAACCCTAATTTTGATCCGACCGTCAGAACGGGTTGAAACCAATGTCAGTACGAAGATTATCAAATTCTCAGTCCAACGACTATTCATGGGTCGAAATCAGAGTAAGAACAACCAAGATATCACAAAAACCAGGATAACGCATCGATCGATGCACCACTAATTTCTGAGAGCCATAACTTATGATCTGACCGTTGGATTTTCAAGTTCCATACCCTTTTAGAAACAGGAAATCAAGATCTTTACAAGGGTGTTAAGATCAACCTAATCCATGACCTTTTGAAGGGGGCCCGCCGCCTCGAAAAGCATGCCGGGGCTATAAAAGGCCCCAGGCACCCTTCAAACCAAAAATGGGAAGGAACTTATGGGTCTTGCTCTTTGCCTGGATGATTTCTACACATTTTTCCTCTTTTCCAAACACAAAAAACAAACAAAAAACACATCAAAGCCTCTTGATTCTTCCTTCTTCACCAAAAATACAAAGTATAGTTCTTATACCCAATCTTCTTTTCCTTGGTTCTACACCTTGGATTTGGGGTTAAGGGGTGTGGATGTAGCTTTTTAGCTACTATCCACACCCCTAACTTTCTTAATCTTTTTCTAGCATTTATCTTGTTCTTTTTGCTTGAATCACATGATTTATTGCTTTCTTTAGCATGTTGCTTGCTTTATTTGTGCTTCTAGCCTAAATCTCCTTCCTTTTTATGCCTTATGCCATGTTTCATGCTTAGATCTACATCCTTACATGCTTATATGTTTAGATCTACATGCTTTATGTTATATGCCATGTTTTCCTATGCTTTGTTCCTCTTTTTGTTCTAGGATGATGTTCGGGTTACATGCTCACATGCTTGTATGATGTTATTGGCTATGCCTTGCTTGGATCTATGTATCTATGTGTTTATTTCCATGCTATATGGTTAGATACTTGTCTTCGCATGCTTATATGTCTAGATCCATGCTTTCACATGCCTATGTGCTTGGATCTATGTCCTCTACATGCTTCATGATATCTTCCATGTGCTTGTGGACTCCATGCCATGTTTGTGTGCCTAGACCTAGGCCATGTTTGTCATGCCATGTGCTATTGTAGCCCTTTTGTCGCTTTGTCTTTCTTTCTTGTGTTTTGGCCTAATGGTTAGGACTCGATCTAGACCTTATGGTCTTTGTCATCATCCATACACTAAGGCCCACATAAAAGGGTTTGGATCACCCCTATTTGCATGCCTATGCTTGCTTGCTTCTATGCTTTATGCTTGTGTTAGCCTCTCTAGTTCTAGGCTTTGCCACGCTTGACGCCTTTAGCGGGTTTGTGGCTGTGTGGTTACACCTGACGCCCGTGAGGCCTTGTTTGGATGTAACCATTTGGGATGCATCACCATAATGCCAGTTGCTTCGTGCATATCTTTCCCCTTTTCCACTCTGTGCGATGTTATGCTTACCATGCTTGTTTGTGCCACTCGTTGACTTTCTATGCATTTTTGCACGCTTGCTTTCATGTTCATGCATAAGTCTTGCTTGCTAGTGTGTCGTCTATGCTTCAACACAATGAAGTTATGGACATTTGATCCAAACCTACATTTGTCCACCGTGGACACCACCTTTTGTTTGTCTTTTTGCTTGTTTGCCTTCTTGCTTGTTTGCTTGCTTTCTTGTTTCTTTGCTTGCCATGTCTGTCATGCTTATCTGCTTTATTCCTCTTTCACATGCCAAGTGTCAATGTTTAATAGTTTTAGGGGTCTAGCCTTTCCCCTTTGGTTATGTACTCTTTAAAACCCTCTTTCTTCCTCCTTCCTTTCTCTTTTAGATGGGTTTATTAGGTATATCATGCCATGAACCATTTTTCCTCATCTCTAGAGTATGGCGATCCCTGTTTATTTTCCTGCATCTATATTTTAAGCCATGCTCTAGGGATGTAGGCAATTACTTTCCTGCTCTGTGTGCTTGCATTGTGCATTATGTATGTATATACATACCTGCTCGCCCCTTCCGGTGTGATTGTCACAGTCCATGTTACCTAAAGCAAAGCGATGCCTAATTTCCGCCACGAAAGTAAGGTGACATGTCGCCGGATTTTCGCCGTGGAGATTTGGTACTTTGCCCGAATGCCAAAATCATATTTTTACTGCTAATCTCCAAAAATTAAGGTTTTATCAAAACAAATGACTGTCCTTGAACAGGCGTTGTGGGGTGCCTAACACCTTCCCCACACGTAACCAAACTTCTAGACTCAAGAATCAAGATTTTTTACCATCCACATTAGATTAGGAAAAAAGACATTTTTTCTTAGCCTAGGATTAGTAATAAAATCAACTAGAAACAGGTGACCAATCACACCATAGAAAAACCCAATGATTGGTGGCGACTTCACTTACCTTTGGTAATCCCTTAAAATTTGGCCAAGATTCCTGCCACACTGCCAAAGGTAGAAAAATACCTTCCTCCACCGAGAGAGAGAGAGCACCTAAAGCTCTGCACGAACCACACCAAGCACACCAACCAATCGAGAGCGGCCTCCAACGAGCCTCGTGCGCACGGGAGCGTTGCCACGGTGGGTGGTCGAATAAAGGCCCGACGACGGTGGTTTTCTGCTCCGATCAAGGCTGGGCGTCGACAGATTGGCGACTCCACTAGGGATTGATGAGAGTTTAGCCTTTAGAGCTTTTGATAAAACCATCATCTTTGGACATTGGCTTTCAAAAAACACGGGAATTGGCATTAGCCTCCAGGGCTTTCCTTTTGAAAAAAGCTTTTACTATATCCTAGTAGACTATTTTCAAAAGAGCAAAAAAATCATTTTCCAAAAAATCCTTTTCCATAAGGGAGGCTGTGAGGTATTTTCATGGGGCTTTACCGCTTTCCTCACATGCTTTACTGCTTTCCTTACATGCTTTACAGCTTTCCTTCACATGCAAACATATGGTAGCAAAATTTAATTTTCACTACACCTTTATCCGTTTTCATATATATATATATATATATATATCTGCTGTGTTTGGAAAAATTCTTTCCCCTTCATTAAGGATTGCATGACATATACACCATTTTTTAGCCGAACCTGGGCTCCACACTGCTGGTGTAGTCACATCTCTTTAGGGATTTCATCATCCCATCTGCAGATGCCCAGACACAAACATCGTCAGTGTTACCCATAGTTAGATTCTAGGGCTAACTTTGTAGGCACCTCTGGGTCTATAGGTGGACAGGAGTAGCTGAAAAGGCCCCCTCGATCCTTCCTGTCCCACAACTTCCATGAAGGGAGGGGTATGGCGATTGAGTCCCCCTAGGATAGGAACAACCTACCAGTTAAGCCTTTGCATATAGTTGGCCTAGTTATGTCAAACCCGTGAGGACTAGATTAAGCCCAGAGCCTATGAGGGCTAGGTAAAGCCCAAAGAGTGAACATCCAAGCCTAGGAAAGGATACCCTTATAGGACTAGAGGTCAGGAAAAAGTGTTTTGTAATAAGTGCGCCCTTTTTACTGGCTCTAAAGAAATTGTGCTCTACTCCAGGTTCTTTCTATCCTGCTTAACATCCATGATTAAATCCCTAGGAAAAGCAACCCCATTGCTTATACATGCTAGATCATACCCTATCCCTAAGGGTTTACAACTCTACAAGGGCATTCATGCATACACTAAATGGTCTTGTCACCTAATTGTGCAAAGATAAAATTTGTAGCAAGTAGCCGAAACTCTGTTCAGGAGGAAGCCGAAAAGCTGTCAAGAATTCCAAAGCATCAAGAGTTCAAGAGCTTTCCTAGAAAAGATCCAAAAAGATTGCCTAGAAGCTTAAATCATCAAAGAGATCACAAGATGTCAAAGTAACCAAGAGGGTCCATGATCCAAATTGCCAAGATGTCAAAATTGCCAAAGGTCCTAGATGTCAAGAATCCAAGGGCTCCCCCAAGGGATCCAAAGGTCTAAGTGATCCATGCTGTCCAAGTTACCAAAAGATCCAAGTGTCCAAGAGCTTCCCCGAGAAGTCCACATTGTCAAAAGCCGAGCTTTTCCTCATAATCACATTTACCTATATTGTAAAAGGCCCACTGTTGGAGCAGATGAACCCAACGTTGTAAAAGAAAATCTTGTACAAGCATGTAATCAAAAGAAGGGTCCTTCCTGCATTATTAAGCATGTCATGAAAATTTTGGTTACTTGCCAATCTAGTGCATTAATCTTGCATCATTATAGAAACTCACCATGATAAATACCCGATTAAGGGTGCAAAAGCTGATTTTTTTTTGAAAATGGTAGGTGCAGGTTAAATAGCAAGGACATAAACTAACTTGATTTTGGTGTTGTGTTTCCACATTGTCAAATGCACCCTGTTTCTTTCATCTCCTATTATTTCTAAGGATCACAAGATTGCTAAAAAGAAACAGTCTAAACTACCACCATGTCGTGATCACATCATCACTAGGTCTCGCGCAAGAGAGATGTCTACTAGTGGTACTTCTCCCCATAAGGAAAATGCTCAGGAAATTGCTCTTCTGAAGGAGTAAATGGTAGAAATGATGTGTATGATGCAATAACTGGTTGTAGGAGGAGGATAGAACTCCTCTAGTTATAGTCAAGGAGGTCCCCGAATCAAGAATGAAAACCAGCCCCCACTAGAACAGGATCAGGGCCACAATATACTGCCCCAAGACAATTACCAAGAAATAGATCCTTCTAAGGACAAGAACCCTGAATTTGGGATTGGCCAAGTCAAGAGCCAAGTGGAAACTCTAGCTGAGAAACTTCGTATCATAGAGGGCTCCAGCGCCAATGGAAGCGTTGATCTAGACAGTCTGACCAACTTCCCTCAGGTCATTATGCCTTCCAAGTTTAAGGCACCAGAGTTTGTAGGAAGATGGCTCCTTATAAGGATAATCACCCTCTGCTTTGCCAGATTTTCCCTGATAGTTTGACCAGCCCTGTGGCCACATGGTATGTGAGATTGGAAAAGACCTCTAGCTGGAGGGAAATGGCCAACTCTTTCCTAGAATACTACCGATTCAACACCGAGATAGCTCCCGACCACACGGTCCTTATGAGAACAGAGAAGAAGAGTGGGGAATCTTTCCGAGAATATGCCCAGAGGTGGCAAGAGCTAGCCGCACAAATGCAACCCCCCATGATGGAAAATGAGATGATCAAATGGTTCATTGACAACCTCAAGCCTCCTTACTACGAGAAGATGATCAGCACCCAAGTCACTCATTTTGCTAGCCTCTTCCCTATTGGGGAGCGTATTGACGAGGGTATTGGGAGCAAGAAGATCGCGGATCTCGAATCCTAGAGTTGCATGGTTGAACAACAAGTCAAGAAAATGACCGGCCGCAAGACTAAGGAAGCCGATGTGCACATGGTCGACAATGCATCAGAAAGGCCTAGGGGTCTTACTGCTGCTTATGCAACCCCAGCTGCTAGACCTTATCAACAACAAGCTCAGTCTACTCAAGCACCTAACCGAGCCTTTAATCAGAGAGGGAGGCCAAACCCACCTCGTCCCCCCAGGAGGGAAAACCAGAAGTACACTCCGTTACCAATGCCCATGGCATATTTCTATGCTTACCTGCTGGAAAGGAAGCTAGTGACCTCGATGTTTGCTAGGCCCAGAGAAGGCCCTCCATCACCTAGCTTCGATCCGTCCAAGAAGTGTGAACACCATTTTGGGGCTGAGGGGCAGACTCTGGAAGAATGCTACCAGTTTAGAGACCGTGTCTAGGATCTCATCGACAACAAGTTGATATAGTTCGATAATGCAGTCACTCCGAACATCATCACCAACCCTTTGCCTCCCCATCAGGAAGGGAATGTGAATGCCATCATCATAGTGGAAGAAAAGGTTCCAGATTTCTCCTCACCGTTATTCTCATGGAAGGCCATGCTCCGAGCCTTGGTCCAAGAGAGCCACCTTGATCTTATGGGAACCCTAGGATTTGACTAGGGAATCTGCTCATTTTACGACAGTGGAGACAGGCATGCCCTGTTTGATTGTTGAGTGCTTTGAGCATAGGTTTAGAGTCTAGACAATCGTGGTATTATTTGGATTGAAAGGGAAATTGTGTGAAGAGATGATTGCATGACAGCCAGCCTATGTCATCTAGCTACCCAGTCAGGAACCAGCTGCAATGTTGTATCTGTTGGATCAAGGAAAGATTGGGACAAATATCTACAGAAACGCCTTGGTAAGGTTACTTCAGTACCTCCCTCTTCAGTAGTCATTGAGGATATCATAAAATCACCTACAGATTCAGGGTCATTAGATTCAAGAAAAGGGCAAGCCCGCCAGCCATCGAGGGATTCACTTCTCTAGTTCTTGCATTGCCTGCAGTCGTAGGGCTAGCTTCATCATTAGTTCAGGAGGGAACCGCCATTGTCTCTGCCATCCGAGGTTTCGAACCTCTTATTCTGCCAAGGCCTACCTTAGGAATCTCTGGGGTATCTGGCTTAAAGGCCCTTGAAGCCATTCTGCCAAGTCCGGTGGTCATTAATTCGAAGACGTTCTCTATAGCGCCCAATTTGCAAACTCAGGAGGGTGTTATCATTCGCATGTCGAAGTTGTTCACTTATGAAGATAGCCATCATGTCCCATGGAAATTTGATGTGTCCTTGATCTCCACTCGAACCGAAAAAGAGGAGGTCTGCTCCAATATCTTTTTAGGTTTATCTGGGCTTACTAGGAGTGGCCGCTGCTATACTCCTGATGAGCTAGAAAAGAGAAGGAAAGAGATTGGCAAGAGTACAGCTGAACCCGTCAGGAATAGGGTCACAACCGAAGAAGCTGAGGAATTCTTAAAAATTATCATAAACTCAGAATACAGTGTGATTTAGCAGCTAAACAGATCGCCAGCTCAGATTTCTATCATAGCACTGTTGCTATCCTCCGATGTCCACCGTGAGGCTCTCTTGAAAGTCTTGAAAGAAACATGTGTTCTGATAGGTGTCACAAAATGTTCCTTTGAGGGTATGGTCTCAACGGTGTTGGCCACCAACCAGATTTCCTTTACAGATGATGAGCTACCACCAGAAGGTAGAGAGCATACTTTGCCCATGCAAATTATGGTAAAGTGTGAAGATATGATCGTTTTCAGAGTACTAATTGACAATGGATCAACCCTGAATGTTTGCCCGATGTCTACAATAGAGTGCCTGAATGTGGATACCTTTCTTATCCGCCCTACCACCATGATCATCAAAGCCTTTGACGGCACTCTTCAAGAAATACAAGGTGAGGTTGAATTAGCAATTGGAATTGGCCCCAGATCTTTCATGGTCAACTTCCAAGTCATCAAGGTGGATTCCCCATATAATATGCTTTTAGGGAGGCCTTGGCTACACGCCGCGGGTGCAGTTGCTTCTACCCTTCACCGGAGGCTCAAGTTCCCCTCCGAGGATCAGTTGATCACTATTATGGCTAAAGAGCCCCTAACCATCTTCAAGGAGACTTCTATCCCCTACATTGGTGCTAATGCCTTTCCGGAGGCAACTTTCCACAGTTTCGAGCTAGTCTCCATGATTTCCAGAGCTTCAGAACTCGAGTCAGCATGGCCCTCCACTACTTTAATGGCTACCAAGGAGATGCTCAAATTTGGCTATCAGTTAGGCCAAGGCCTCAGTGCCGTAAGACATGGGAATGCTTCTCTGATTGAACTCCCAGACAACAAAGGAGGATTCGGTCTAGGCTACGACCCCTTCGATGAAGAACTTTTCCAGGCTTCTAGAGGAAAGCAAAAGAAGTGCGCTGGCCCAGGGATGTCCATTCCCCACATCAAGGTCACTTTTTCGGCTTCGGCTAAGGTCATCAGATCAGAAATGGCACAAGAATCATGCGAGGAAGAATCAGATCTAGCTTGTCTCATCCACTTATGCCCTGAAGAATTCTTAGTGAATGCCAACATATCCCCCGGGGATGATCTGACTTCCACTATTAGGCCCTGTGTGCCAGGCGAGACAATAGGCCATTGGACTATCTAGCCCTACTTTGTGGTTGCACCGGTTGAGTAAGGAATATTCCATCATCGTTTGGTTGGGTCCTCCAATTGCTCGAAAGAGTTGGAATAGCATATCTAGTTTGTTTTACATATTTATTTCCTATTTCCAGCATTCCTTGTTTACATTTTCCCAGTTTATTTTTCAAAGAAAAAAAAAGAGTGTTTCCCTTTTTATCATTATCAAGCATGAACTTTGTTATCCCCTTGTCTATAACCTATTAATGAAAATTATCCAGCGTATTATTCAGGAAATCCTTGCATTTATCTCTTTAGTTGATTTCCTATGAATATGTGTGTGCAAATTATCTTATGTTTATCTGTATATGTTCCGTTTTATAGGATATATTCTGATTCCTAAGTGGGTACATCGTCCTATTGCCATAACGAGGATATTGATGACGTGAATGAGATAGTAGAGTTGGAGCATGATATTAAAGGATTAGAGGAAATTCCGAGTTTGCCTTGTGATATTTTGGAAGCTCTAAACAAAGAGAGTGAGGGGTCTAAGCCCAACATAGAAGAAACTGAAGTGATTAACCTTGCCGACGAAGGTGAGAATGAAAAACCCGTCAAGATTGGGGTGAACTTTCCTAAAGACTTGAAACATGAGCTTGTAGCACTACTCAAGGAATTCAGAGAGATCTTCACTTGGTCCTACCAAGATATGCCAGGGTTAGATACTGAGATTGTCGTGCACAGAATTCCAGTTAAACCTGAATGCCCTCCAGTGCGGCAAGTCCTTCGAAGGATGAAATTTGAGATCATTTTGAAGATCAAAGAAGAAGTAGAAAAGCAATTGAAAGTCGGTTTCCTTACCGCAATAGCCTACTCAGATTGGGTCACCAATATTGTTCCCATGCCTAAGAAAGATAGGAAAGTACGCACGTGCGTTGACTACAGAGATTTGAATCGGGCCAGCCCCAAGGACAATTTTCCATTGCCACATATCGATACCCTGATCGATAATACCACTACCAACATGTTCTTCTCCTTCATGGACGGATTCTCAAGCTATAATCAGATCAAAATGACCGAGGAAGACAAAGCTAAGACAACATTCACCACTCATTGGGGAACCTATGCATATGATGTCATGCCATTCAGCTTAAAGAATGCTGGTGCTACTTATCAGCGAGCCATGGTAACCTTGTTCCATGATATGATGCACAAAGAGATCGAAGTCTATGTTGACGACATGATTGCCAAATCCCGCATTGCTAGGGATCATTTGGTAGATTTGAGAAAGCTATTCAAGCGCCTTATCAAGTACAGGTTGAGACTAAACCCTAACAAGTAAGTCTTTGGAGCTAGTTCAAGGAAATTGCTTGGCTTCATAGTCAGCCAAAGAGGAATTGAAGTGGACCCAGCAAAAGTCCAAGCCATCCGAGACATGCCAACATCGCAAACTGAGAAACAGATTTGCAGCTTCTTAGGCAAAGTCAATTACATAGCTCACTTCATAGCGCAGTTGATCGCCACATGTGATCCATTGTTCAAGCTCTAGAAGAAAGACACAAAGATAGAATGGACAGATGAGTGCCAAGCGACCTTTGACAAGATCAAGCAGTATTTGTTGAACCCTCCTATTCTGGTTCCCTTAACACCGGGATATCCATTGATCCTTTACCTAGCGGTACAGGAAACCTCCATGGGTTGCATGTTAGGCCAGCTAACTGAGCCCGATCAGAAAGAAAGGGCGATTTACTATTTAAGCAAAAAGTTCACCAGTTGTGAGATCAACTACATCGCCATTGAGAAGACGTGTTGCGCCTTAGTGTGGGCCTCGCACAAATTGCGGCAGTAGATGCTCTACTACACCACGTGGCTCATTTCCCGTATGGATCCCATTAAATACATCTTTGAAAAGCCAGCTCTTACAGGGAAGATCTCCCGTAGGCAAATGTTGCTCTCCGAATTCAACATTATGTTTGTGACGAGAAAGGCCATCAAGGGCCAGGCCATAGCCGACTACCTAGCGGACCAACCGCTGAATGATCCAGAACTTTCAGAATCCCTTTTCGTTGATGAGGATGTCATGGCACTAAAGCCAGAACCAGATAGTGAGGAACCGTGGCATTGGAAGCTTTATTTTGATGGAGTCGCCAATTCTACTGGTAATGGAGTGGGAGCAGTCTTAGTTTCCCCCAAGGGCCAGCAAATCCCTGTTTCAGTTAAGCTGAATTTTGATTGCACCAACAACATCACAGAATATAAAGCGTGCATAGTCGGCCTACAAGTGGCCCTAGAGTTCGGCGCCTATGACTTGAGAGTCTTTGGAGATTCCTTGTTGATCATCTCCCAAATCGAAGGAAAATGGCAACCCGAGACACCAAGTTAATTCCGTATCAGAAATGTGTCAATCGCTTGATTCTGAAATTCCGAGACATCACATTTGCCTATTTAGCTTGAGCACACAACCAGTTTGCAGACGCCTTGGCTACTCTGGCTAGCTTGGTCAAGTTATCAGAGGGAGATGATATGCGGCAATTACGCATAGAAGTCCGTGGTGTTCCAGCCTATTGCATGAACATCGAAGAATGCATGAGTGTCGAAGTCGAAGTCGACGAAAAGCCATTGTACCATGATATCAAGGCTTATATCAAGAATAATGAATACCTGTCCAGTGCAACGGACAGTGAAAAGAAGTTTATCCGGCGCATGGCCTGCCAATTTTTCTTGAGTGGAGAAGTCCTATACAAAGGGAACCACGATTCTACCCTACTTTGAAGTGTAGATGCCTCTGAGGCTAATCATCTGATGGAAGAGATGCATGAAGGTTTACTCGGAGCTCATGCCAGTGGATCCCTGTTGGCCCGCAAGATTATGAGAGCTGATTACTATTATCTCACCATGGAAAGTGATTGCATTAAACATGTAAGGACATGCCACCGTTGCCAAGCCTATCAAGACAGGAAGAACACTCCTCTTCAGCCTTTGCACTCTTTAGCAGCACCATGGCCTTTCTCAACCTGGGGTATGGATGTCATCGGACTCACCGTTGCCAAGCCTATCAAGACAGGAAGAACACTCCTCTTCAGCCTTTGCACTCTTTAGCAGCACCATGGCCCTTCTCAACCTGGGGTATGGATGTCATCGGACTCATGATTCCGAAAGCTTCAAATGGTCATGAGTACATCTTAGTGGCCATTGATTATTTTACAAAGTGGGTGAAAGCCACTTTGTACAAAAGCGTCACTCAAGCAGTGGTAGCCCGGTTCCTGAAACATAACATTATTTGCCGCTATGGTGTGCCGGGGGAGCTCATTACAGATAATGGGGCGAACCTAAATGGGAAAATGATCCAGCAACTCTACCAACAGTTCAAGATCGAGCATAGGAATTCGGTTCCCTATCGCCCTCAGATGAATGGTGCAGTGGAAGCCACTAACAAGAACATAAATAAAATCTTGGTGAAGATGACAGACACATACAAGGATTGGCACGAGTACTTGCCGTTTGCTTTGTGCACATATCTCACTTCTGTTCGTACTTCCACAGGTGCGACCCCGTATTCATTAGTATATGGCATGGAGGCCGTCCTCCTCGCGGAGGTAGAAATCCCATCTCTCAGGATTTTGTCTCAGACAAAGCTGTCAGAAGCTGAATGGGCATGTTCCCGATATGAACAACTGAACATGATAGATGAAAAGCGCATGATCGCAATGTGCCATGGACAATTGTACCAATGTCGCGTCGAGCGAGCATTCAATAAGAAAGTTAGACCCAGGGTCTTCAAAGAAGGTGATCTAGTCTTGAAAAAGCGCAACCAGGCCATGCCTGATCACAGAGGAAAGTTTGCCCCAACTTACGAGGGCCCATATGTGGTAAAGAAGGCCTTTTTCGGAGGAGCCTTGATTCTAGCCGACATGGACAGGTATGAATTCAATATACCCACCAATTCGGACGCCGTCATACGGTACTTTGCATGAAGGAGCCTCTCAGTGCACCTCATTTCTATATTTTTATGTTAACAAAAAAAAAAATGTAAAAAGGTAGATCGAAAACCTGAAAGGGCGGTCTACGCAAAAGGAGAGCCAAAATAAAGAGAGCCTGAGAAAATACAAAAGGTAAATTGAAAACCCAAAAAGGCGGTCTACGCAAAAGAAGAGCAAAAGAAAGAGTGTGAAAGAGCCTGCTAGATTGAAAACCCGAAAGGGCGGTCTAGGCAAAAATTAAGGCAATCAAAAGTCAGTTGAACTACGTGATGACCTGATCTTTCTTAGTAGAGGTACGTAGGCAGCTATCTTGGTTCGATCATGTCTTAAAAGAAAGACCAGTCAGCTTGGCCTGCTTGAATTTCCGCCCAAGATCAGAAAATTAGATGGATCCAGCATCCAAGACAAGATGTGAATAAGCCTCTGAGATTGCTTTCTATCTATAATACTGCCACGACCCGGTGGTCTGCTCAAGATGTTCTGGCTCATGCCAATGGGAAATGTACCTCAATGGGAAAAGGAAAAGATCTGTCTAGAACAACATGTATCCTTGGAAAAATAAGATATTGATATGCATGGATTTTACATCTATCACTTATTTGTATAATCTTGCATTTTCAAAGCGTTTGCCTGCATATTCATTAACATGCCTGTATTATGCCATTCAGTTTCTTGTGTGCATTCTGATACCAAAACATGAAATCTCATCTTATAAATATATCCTGAATATCATTATAAACATTTCTCTCCACCATCTCTCAGTTTTTAAGCGTGCCTAACAGACTAGACTATGCTTTTAAGAACTCAAACAAAAAGAGGAAGGCCATACACAATTGCCTAGCAATTTATGAAGGACCTTTCCATATATGGTGGGATACTAACTACATAGCTCATGTGCAGAAACAAAATAAGCAGAAAAGAACACCAGCAAGTCAAACATGGCCTAAGCGATCAGACACGGCTTGACACAATCTCCCAAAACCAGTACGAAGAATCGGGTCATCATGAGCATGAGTGCGAAGTAACCCGGCTGCATCAAAGCCTAGGTCTCTGGTGATCTCTCTAAGTCTGTCATGTGAATGTCAAAGACGGACCAGCAAGGTATCCACCTCTACAGTAACAACTCTCAAAGCCTCCTCCCTCTTAGCCAGCTTAGCCTGAAGGCGACGGAAGGCCAACTGCGGCTCACTAGGCTCATCGCCTTCTCGCCCATACTCCATACTCAAAGTGGAATGAATGTAGACCTTTACTTGTACTAGCTCAATGCTAAGCCATCGACCCTGCTACTAGCCTCGGCCCTACCGGTCTCCAATGTGGCCCTTTCCTCATCCCAAGTATGATCTACAACAGTCAATCTCTGAGGTTTTTTTTACTACCTTGGAGCAAAGATTCCTCTATTTTAGCACTCGTCGTAGTGCGCGGTTGGCCCGACAGTGAACTGAATTGTTAGAAATTCTCTCGTACATCCGAGACTACACAAATCCTACATTGGGGCAGTTTATCTTTGTGCGTCTCGCTTAGCACTTCTAGACATCTTGAACCTCATTTTTCTAAAGCCCAGTTCACCCAGTTCAGGGGTCGGTTCAGCCTCGGTAATCAGAGCTCACAACAGAAAGACACTAGAGCCCGTTCTCAGCCATGCGGTAGCTTTTTTAACTTATATTGAGGACGGAGGGAGTCATTTCCCATAAGGTCACCCTAAGAAGGTTGTCTTTGAATCATTAAGCCCGCCCGGGCAATAACAGGAGCAATCAGTGCATACCGCCTCATGGCGTGTCTAAGGAGATTTTGTTCAGAATGTCCGCATTCATTACCCGCATTTGGTATGGTCTACGAAGTCGAGGCCATTTTCAGTCAGTCTGCAGGCTTGGAACCCCACAAAACCCTAAACTGGGGCGGTTTATTTTGCGCGGTTCCCTCCCCCTTGTCCAATACACAAAAATGGGTTCATCCCACTAAGGATGTGTCTCTCATGTTGAGAATCGCATAAAACCCAAAATTGGGACGATCATTGTTAAAATCCATTCTCCTTCTTCCCCTAGCGGGACAATCATTGTTAAAATCCACTGATAAACCCATGAAACTGCGGTGCAATACAAATGAGTGTGACACAAGCTGGTTCAAAACCACCATTTATGATGAAAATGCGATATTGCATACATACAGCAGCAGCCCTTTGAAAGGCGACACCCAGCATTATGCATGTAAGTCCTAATCAAAAGCATTGCTTCTCACATGTGTCTACAGCCCTCTCAAAGGAAATTTATCTGGAATCATACATGTGAGTCCTACCCAGAGGCATTGTTTCTTGCTCACATCAGCAACCCTCTCGAAGGCGATTTCCTAGAGCTATGCATCAACCCTCTCAAAGGTGATTTGGCTAAAGGCATACACTAGCGGCCCTCTCAAAGGTGATTCCCTAGAGCTATGCATCAGCCCTCTCAAAGGCGATTTGGCTAAAGGCATACACTAGCGGCCCTCTCAAAGGCAATTTCCTAGAACTATGCATGTAAGTCCTAATAAGAGGCATTGTTTTTCACATATATCAGCAACGCTCTCAAAGGCACTTTTCCTAAAGTCATACATGGGCCCTCTCAGGGGCATTTTCCAGAATCATACATGTAAGCCCCAACAAGAGGCATCTTTTCGTACATACACCATGAAGTTACAAAGAGATAATATCATACATCAAGGCCCACTGTAGGGCAATATAATACACACATGTCTAGGCCTATCAAGAGGCGATGCATAATATACATACATAGCAGGCCCACCATAGGGTAATGTCTACAAGATACATGAAGAATACATACATGCCCATGTAGGGGCTACATCATGCTACAACAAAAGGCTAACCCTATTGAGAATCATCATCCCTAAAATACTGGTCACCATCATCATCATCGTTATCATCACCATCGCCTGCAAGAGAACCGGTGGAAGGACCCGCATCGCCTGAAGTGCGGGGAGTGTACCCTGGGTCCTGAGAAGGCCCTTGAGTCTAAGTAAAAGAGCCCTAACCACCTGGCGGACCTGGAGAAGCTAGCATATACCCGGGCTCGTATGGAGGAACAATGGGCCCCCGGCCTAGAATATGAGGTGGATGAGGAACATGAATACGAGCCGCCCGTAACTCTCTTATCAAAACCATGGAATAGTCGTGAAGCATGGCTAGTTCACTCTGAAGCTGGCTCCGCTCTCTCTTTCTGCGATAGTGGTACGGGCCTCTCTATCCTTCTGCCAAAGCTCCCTCTCCCAAGCTAATGCTCGAGTAGTCTCCTCTTGCATGTGTACCTACCTAGCGGCAGCAGTAGCCTCAAGCTCTGTCACTCTGGCCTGCAAAGCCTCTGCACGCAATCTCCACTCAGCTCCAGAGGCCACCTAAGCGCGAACAATGCCTCCCAGCACTCTACCTCCACTCACAGGAACATCTCTAATGATAGGCCCCGTGGAGGACTCCGCGAACCAAGTGGCATAATCCTTGCGAGTATCCATATAGGCATCAAAAGAACCTGTCGCATAAGCTGGGTCATCCACGATAATGGACTCAAATGACAAGCCAAAGGGAGGTGGATCTCTAGGTACCCCGAAAACCGGCATGACTTGGTGGAAGGTCCTCTCTGCCAAAAAGAACTCCCAACTCAATAGGGCCCAAAACCAGCATCGTACCCTCGACTGGCCCATTGCCATAGTGAGCTCCGATCTCTTCTGCAGTGAGCCGTCATAAGGGCGAACTACTATCTCACCCCAGGTGACGCAGTCTAAGGCCGCAGAGATAGTGACCGGCTGCATTAGGACAACCTTGGTGATCATACAGAGAGACTAAGCATATGCTTGAGGATACACTGTCGTTGACAAACCCGAGAACTGTGGTCGCAAAGTTGGAATATACTCATATGCCCACCATGTCAAAATCTGCCAATACCCCTCCAGGCTCTTGAAATCCCGTTGTGAAGCTCGCCTCAGGAAAGAGATGAAAATGCCGTAAGTGATGGACCCCCAGTCATATCTCCCAATGCCGGAGACTGCTCTCATGGCCTACAGCAACTAGCAAGATAATACCGATCAGTTGTTGCCAAAGAAGCAACTACCGAGAAAACACATAAAGAACCGCCGAAGATAAATGTTAGTAGGTGCCACACCCCAGGGGATGCTACCCTGCAGCCACTCAATGCAGATCTGTGGCGACGCTGTAGGCCTAAAGTATGCTCTCATGTCCGTAGTCAAGGGGAGAGGGATGCCCAAGAGCTCGCAGGCTAGCTCAAAGCTCATGTCGTCAGTTAGAATCGGGTATCTACCGAATATGATGCCCAAGATGGCTGTCCAATCAAGAGGAAGAATGGCATACTCCCCACAACTCAAGTGAAAGGTGCCTGTCTCAGCATGAAACCGCCGCACCAAAGCCTTCCTAATTTCGTGCCTCATGGTGTATGGGGGGATCCTCAGAAAATCCTCGAACCCCTGCTCTCTCAAGAAGTTTGCATAGCGCCGTTGGGTCCTAGGATCAGACAGCCACCGAAGAAAGGTGGACCAAGCACCCCAACCACAGATCTTGTCGGGCCCCTGCATTCAAAATCAAAAGCTATCTGTTAGCACATGCATATAACAAGAATCTAAATGACAAAAGAAGAAAGACAGCATACCTTTCACTTCTGCCTGGGCGGAAGGATAATCTTTCAGCCCACGCTAAAGGTAAGTGTCTCTGATACCGCCATCTACCGCTCCAGTATAAGCATCGGCCCCGGCTTGACGTGGCGGGAATCTCGACCTCAAGCCGTGCATCCGGGCGCCCGGATAGACCTCTTCCTCCCCAAACAAATTAGCCTTTATATCAAAAAGGAGATCCTCAGCTAGCGTCTCTCTTTCAGAGGCCCCTCTCCCTGTAGCCGGCCTGCGCCGTGAAAAAGCCCCACTGGAAATAGTGCGAGACTTAGACGAAACACTAACCATCTCGGCTAAGTGCCGTCTCCTAGATCGGGTCTCCATAGGGATCCCATCGGTGGGCCTGGTGTCATCACCCCCGCGGTCAAAATGGCTCTGCAGAACTCAAGCCACCCATTTGCTAGCAGAAATAGTCTTATCATCAGAAGAAGAGTCCCCATGGGATGTAGCATAAACGGGGACCTTCCCCCGGTCTCCCTTGGAAGTCGTCCTCCAAGACATAATCTACAAAACAACCAGAAATTCAGACACAAGTGGTAAGCCCATGAATCAAATGGCAATAAAGATGAACTAACACTTTTTCCTGAACATGTTATGCAGGTTCATGTCAAGCATATGTTCTCATAAGAAAGCAGATCTATAGTGGGTAAACTAGCGGCCGCGCCCTACGCTCACATTCTACAGTGGGTAAACTAGTGGTCGTGCCCTAGGCTCACATCCCATTTTGAGGTTAAATAACGGCCGCACCGTACGCCTCTCCATCACGCAGCTACCAAGTCACTCAAAAGTTCAAGATTCCTGATTTACAGTGGGTATAGTGGCCGCGCTCTAGGCTCACATTCCATCTTGAGGTTAAATAGCGGCCGTGCCGTACGCCTCGCCATTACACAGCTACCAAGTCACTCAAAAGTTCAAGATTCTTGATTTACAGTGGGTAAACTAGCGGCCGCGCCCTAGGCTCACATTCCATCTTGAGGTTAAATAGCGGCTGTGCCATACGCCTCGCCATCACACAGCTACCAAGTCACTTAAAAGTTCAAGTTCCTGATCTACAGTGGGTAAACTAGCGGCTGCGCCCTAGGCTCACATTCCATCTTGAGGTTAAATAGCGGCCGCGTCGTATGCCTCACCATTACGCAGCTACCAAGTCACTCAAAAGTTCAAGTTCCTGATCTACAGTGGGTAAACTAGTGGCCACGCCCTAGGCTCACATTCCATCTTGAGGTTAAATAGCGGCCGCACCGTATGCCTCGCCATCAGGCAGCTACCAAGTCACTCAAAAGTTCAAGTTCCTGATCTACAGTGGGTAAACTAGCGGCCGCGCCTTAGGCTCACATTCCATCTTGAGGTTAAATAACGGCTACGCTGTACGCCTCGCCATCACACAGCTACCAAGTCACTCAAAAGTTAAAGTTCCTAATTTACAGTGGGTAAACTAGCGGTCGTGCCCTAGGCTCACATTCCATCTCAAGGCTAACTAACGGTCGTGCCATACGTCTTACCATTTCCACTATTCCTGGCTACCAGGTAAGTCCCCTTACCTATATCCCACATTTTATTTTTAGCATTTAAATTCCCACATATTTGCACACCTATATAACACAGACAAAAAGAAAAAAAAATGTATGCATCCCCCTAAGATAGCATGGCATAAATCATGGCAAAAATATAGGCTTTTGAAAATTCCAAAAATAAAATAAGCAGTAGCATGCATCCCTAGTAGTATTGCTACTAACATTTTGCAGAAAAAAGAAGAGAAGAAGAGAAAAATAGACACTGACCTCAAGTGCAAAAAAGACTGAAATAGCAGACTGAAGCTGAAAAGCCGGACCCGCTAAGTTCGTAGTCGCTCTAGAGAATTTTTCAGAAATGGGAAGTCGAAGAAAATGGTGAAATGAGGTCAAAAATAAGCCAAAAGGGGCTTTTATAGGGTTTTGGGGCGGCCTGGCTGCCCGGCGCACCTTCTTGGGTTGCTAGTCAGTGTTGAGAGACCTCGACAAAAAAGTGTCCCTCAAAAAAGAGATTCGGGTACCTTTTAGGGCACCTCTCTTTTTGGGTAAGTGGTATGAAGTCGCCACTTATTTTTTTATACAAAAAAAAAAAACTAAATATGTACAAATACATGACTGAATTGTTCTCTTCATTGATTGAATAAAAGAAATTACATATCTTGAAAAACTTGAAGATTACATAGCTTTGGGTCCTAGTTACAATCTACCAAAAATACATGGCATGTTGTCCTAGTTACATTCTACCCAAAAATAAACAAAGACAAGGCTAGATCTACTTAGCCAAAGACCTAAATCCGGAGGCTAGGTTACGGAATGGGAAGGTGTTAGGCACCCATTCTGTCCAGACAGAGTCTGGTCTTCTAGACTCTTGTGACCAATGTACCTTTTTATGCATGTCATGAACGATATATTGAACATGTGAAATAAAAATTAAATCACACAAATTTATTCATGAATGAAATCTTTTCTTTTGTTTTTTTAAAAAATCAGATCTATTTTTATTGTTAAAAAGAATGATTTTTAATTTGTCAACAATATCAGAACTGTTTTGTAGTATGTGGAAAAAAGTGGTTTTTGATAATAAAAATTCAGATCTGTTTTGTTATATTTAAAAAAATGATTTTTGATGACAAAAGTTCAGATCTGTTTTGTTATATGTTTTAAAAAGATTTTTTTTAAGAAGAGAGTTTCACTCATAATCCAAATTTATGCAATCATGAATTAAAATAAACACAAACACAATAATACACAATCTCTTTCTTTATTTCAACAATTTGCATGTATTAAAAAAATCAAATTTGTATCTTGAGAAAAATACAAATCAATTTTGATTCGAGAAAAATTTAGATCTGCATCTCAGAAAGATGCAAATCTCTTTTTGTTTGAAAAACTCAAACCTACATCAAAGGAAGATGCAGATCTGTTTTTTTTTTTTTTTTTTTTATTGAGAAAAATTCAGATCTACATCTTATAAAGATGCAGATCTGTTTTGTTTTAAGAAAAATAATTGTTCACATGCAAATTTATTGACATTCAAGAAAAAGATTATGACAATCACATAAAAAACAATCATGCTTTAACAAAACAACAATGAATCATTCATGTTATGGACGAAAACATTCATCAACATAAAAAGGAAGCATAGAAAAGATTAGGGTGAAGGAAACAACCTCTTGCATGAGCATACTTTGTTCTTGAGAGGATGTTTTAGGGTTCAAAGGAATTTGTTCAATTCTCTTTGAAACCTAAAAACCCTAATTTTGCAGCCACACCTGATGGGATCAAAAAATATGTGTGATTTAAGAGCCAAAAACATATGCCTCTCTAAGCGTAAAAAAAAAGGTGCTGAATTATGACATTCAGTCTCTATTTATGGAGGCTAGAAAACTCTAAAAAATAGGTACGGACGATTAGGGTTTGAATCCGGACGCATCCTTTTGCGAAAAGATCGAAAAGGGTATGCATAATCGTCACCCGAAGGCCGTTGGGCCAAAGCCTACATCAGGGAAATTCGGCCTTTTTAGAGTGCCGTTTGGCACTCCAAAAGTGCCGAATTGGCCCTATGGCTCTGAATGCACTTTCGTGTTCGGGTGCCGTTTGGCCTTCTCTTCTAGGGTTTTTTGGCCGGTCTTTGTACCTAGACGCGTTTTCATCCTCAGCCTATGATTTTTCATCTCTTTTTTGGATAATTCAGGATATTCAAGGACAATTATATTGTAGATAAATATCCTAAAATAAATCTTGATAAAGTTCAGATTATTCACAGTTTCATTGTTATCCAATCATCCATTTTATTCCCATGCATGCATCCCTATTTTAAACACTAATTATCAACTAATCACAAAATTATTTAATTAATTTTAATTGTTTAACCAATCAGAATTAATTTAAATTGATCATGTGTGGTCAATTCTACTTAGACACAATGCATGTTGATCGTGCAAACTTGATCATGCGATATCTTTTGATCCGATAGTCCGATTTGATAACCGGAAACACCGCTGCGACTGTTAGAATCGTAAGATCATTTTTATGATATGCAATGAATGAATTAATGCAGGTAATGCAAAGACAAAATGATGCATGTAATGCAAGAACAAATTGATGCATGTAATGCAATTATGATTTTTTGGGTACATAGATTGGTCATTCAAGTCATTCTCCTTGATTAAATTATCAGTGGAAAATTGAGTGTCTATAGAATGCCCCTCATTGACAGAGCTTGAAAAGTGAATATCAATGTAAAACAAAGGCACTGATTTTAGCGACCATGATTTAATTGAGGTTGAATCTTCAAAGATTACCTAGCCCTCGAACCTAAAACCTTGGAACATAGAACTAGCCTTATCTTTTGACTCAAAAAAATAAAAATATCGGACTTAGCTGGTAGTTGATGACTCTGGAAATGATTCTTAACAATTAGGGTGACCAGGAAACTTTCCTATCCTGATCTTGAAGATGGAGTTGTCTGGGATGACGATCAAAGGGATCTCCTCTACTTTGATCTCGATCTAGCTTTGGAATGATGACCAAGGGGATCTCCTCTACCTCGGTAATCTGGAATTGAAATGATGATCAAAGGGATTTCTTCTACCTCGATAATCTGGCACTGAAATGATGATCAAGGGGATCTCCTCTACCTCGATCTGGCTTTGGAATGATGATCAAAGGGATCTCTTCTACTTTAATAATCTGGAACTGAAATGATGATCAAGGGGGTCTCCTCTACCTCGATCTAGCTTTGGAATGATGATCAAAGGGATCTCCTCTACTTTGATAATCTGGAACTGAACTGATGATCAAGGGGATCTCCTCTACCTCGACCTGTCTTTGGGATGATGATTAAAGGGATCTCCTCTACTTTGATAATCTGGAACTGACATGATGATCAAGGGGATCTCCTCTACCTCGACCTGTCTTTAGGATGATGGTCAGAGGGATCTCCTCTACTTTGATAATCTAGAACTGAAATGATGATCAAGGGGGTCTCCTCTACCTCGATCTAGTTTTGGAATGATGATCAAATGGATCTCCTTTACTTTGATAATCTGGAACTGAAATGATAATCAAGGGGATCTCCTTTACCTCGATCTGGATTTGCTTTCTACAAAAAGTCAAAATTTTAAATTAGACTTTAACTAACAGGTGCTTCATGGTCGCACCGTTTCTGAGATGTGTGATTTTCATTTGCTTACTCTTGATTTTAATTTTGTCCAAAAAAAGAGTTTAATTAACAAAAGATTTTTCTTTTGAGAAACATTTGATCTTTGAAACTTGGAAGCTTTGAAATTCTAAGACTTTGGAACTTAGAAATTTTTTATTTGAAATATGAAATTTTGAGCCTTAGAATTTTGAAAATTAAGGCTTGGAATTTTGATTATGAAATCTGAAGTTTTGATTTTTTTTTTTTTTTTAGGTTGACTCAGCTTTTGCTGAGTTAAAGAGTGTGGGGGCCGAAATTTTGGCCCCCCACTTCATTGTTTCTCTCTTTTTGCTTTTTAGCTTCATTTTCCATCAACTTCTCTTCCTCCATTGGCACTATTCACCTTCTTCTTCCCCTTGATTTTTCTTCTTCATTTACAATTTCTTCTCACAAAAAACATTTTTCTAAGCTTCTCAACTCTCCCTTATCCATTTCTATCAATATTTCTTTAGATCTTTGTGTTTTGGGCATTTTCATCCCACACCCATTTTTGGTGAAACCCATTTTCTAAAACCCATATTCTTTGCATTAAAATGGCTTCTTCCTCCAAGGGATCTTCTTTTCTAGCTTCTCATGGTAAGAAATATGATCCAACATTTGATTGTAATGATGATGATGGAATTCTTCAAGACCCTAGGACCCATGCTCCATATTGTCATGTGGACACCAAGGTGAGATTTTCTTTGGTTTCTTTGCTTGGAAAAATGTTGTTGCATGTTTCATTGAAAGTTTCATGGTGAGATATTGTCACTTTTGAAATTTTGGGGGCATTGTGTGATTGATCATGTTTGGAATATTGGCTTTGAAGCATTCTTGAAGTGTGTTTTTTCTTTAATCATGGTGCAATTTGGGCAATGTTGGTGGCTTTTGGAATTTTGACAATGTAGGTAATTTGTGATGTTGTTGGATGAATTTTGGTTTGGATTTTGGGAGTATTGGCATTGTGAAGACTTTGTGTTTGACTTATATGAATGTGTTCATGATGTATGTGGGAAAACTTGTTGGCATGTGTAAACTTTGTTTTATGAACATGGCAAAATTTTGTGGGTATGTGCATGGATATATTTATGGATATTGGCAAATTTTGTGGGTATTGTGGAAAACTTTTGTTGGGTATGTGAGAATTTATTTGTGCATAAAGTTGTGGGAATTTTTTCTTGGACATGTAGAAATTTTCTTTTTGCATGGCTATGGCAAAATTTAGTGGTTGTATGGATATGGGATAAATTTGATAGTGGTGACATTTTGGTGGGGCATTGATTTAATTTTGTGGTGGTAGGGTATTGATTGTGAGAACATTTTTTTGGGTATGGAAATTTTTTGGTTATATGTTTTGGGTTATGGAAATTGATGAGCTGAATTTTTATGTTGCAAAGCCTCAAGAGTTGAGGGAGTCTCCAAATGTTGAAGAGTGCATGGGCAGCATTGTCTCCTAGCATCAAAAACATCATCAATGAAGCGGGCTTTGGCACCTTCTTCGAAGCTTTGTCAAATCATAAGACACATGAGTACAAGGATCTTCAGTTACTTCTTGCCTTAGCAGAGCGCTTCTGGGACACTACCTGTACCTTCCAATTTCCAAACATTGGGGAGGTAATGTTGACACCTTATGACTTTTCTGTCATCACTAGTCTAACGTTGGGTGGTAAAAGAATTCTTGTCAATGATTCCCTTACTTCAACTGAGCTCAAGAAACTTCTAGGTGTAATGCCTTCTAGAATGAAGAGTAACAATGTTCCTTTGTCTTGGTTATGTGAGAGTATTCTCCAATGTGAGACTGTGGCAAAGGGTGCTCATATGTTCATGCTTCTTTTTATAGGGACTTTCTTGTGTCCAGATTTAGGCAGTACTGTGAATCTACGCTACTTGGGGAGCTTAAGAAAAATTGAACATCTCTGGAATTATGACTGGGGTGGCATGGCCTATGCTACTCTGATGCATTTCATGACCCAACTCTCTAGGTAGAGTCTTTCAAGCTTGGGTGGGGCTCCATTTCTTTGGCAGCTGAGGTTTGGTATTTTTTGTGGCTATATGTAGGTTGTGGAAATTATTTTGGCTATATGGTAATGGTGTTATGAATTTTTCAGGTTTGGATGTATGAGTATTTTGGGGTTAGTCCCGAGATCCAGGAGGAGGTTATTGGCATTTTTCCTAGATTTCTCCGTTGGTTGCCCAAACATCGCTTGTCTCCACCCTCTAGGCGTTCTTTGGAGATTTGGCGCTTGGATATTGACAATCTGACAATTGATGATGTGAGTTCTTTCTTTCTCCTTTTTAAATCCTTGGCACTTGGTTATGATCCAGTCTCTTCTTTTTCTGAGTTCATTTTTTGTGATTTTTCAGATGAACTTAAATCCTTGGGCTAGATGTGAGGGGTATGCTGAGTTTGAGGGGGCTTTAGAACTGAATAGCCACCAAGTATTGTTTGAATGTGCGCATGGAAAGTACTGGTATCTTGGTGATCGAGTGCCGCCCCAAGTTGAACATGTGTATCCTCCTGCCACAATTCTAGCTCATCCTTGCCACATTATTCGGTTGGCTGAATTTCTGGCTGATGAAGAAATTGCTCGGGCCCGTGATGGCTATATTGTTATAGGAGCAGAAGGAAATTATTCTGAATTTATCCGGGATCATTTGCAAGGCTGTTTGGTTGGTAGAACGGTATTTTCCTTCCCTACTAAAATCAAAGTTCTGTCAATTCATTTTCCATATTTCTGCTTGGTAACAATATTTGCATGTTGGATTTTCAGCCTCCATCTTTTGAAGGAGAAAGGAAGAGGAAGAGGAAGAGATTCCCTCTCCTCACCATGCTGGTGGTTCTTCTAGTTCTTTCACAGAGCATGCCTTTGACTAGGCCAGAGCATGTGCCAAATGTTCCTTGGCCCGATCCGGTGTGTTCTTGAATGTTCAGTTCTTTGTCCTTATTTCTTGAACGGATTCTAACTCGGTAGAGTTGTGATTCAGGTTGATGTGGATTTTGTGGAAGAAAGCATGCGGATGATTGGAGGCTTGCAGTCATTGGCTCGTACTCAGTCCTCCCAATATGTGATCAATGATTCTAACTGGGTATGCCATGTTGTTTTCTGAGTATCTTTGGCTTGAGCTTTGCTTGATAGTGTCTTTAACACTTAATTTTGCTGACTTTTTAGGCACATCGAATGGAAACTGCTGACTCTACCAAGAGAGCTTTAGAGGAAAGGATCAGGAGCCTTGAACTTGAAAATCGTCAGTACGATCCTCGCTTTTTCGCAAGTCAGGAAGGAAATACTGAAGGTGGCTCCTCTAGAGGTGGATCAAGGAGATCCTCCCGCAGGCAGACTCGAAGTCCTAATGATGCATGACTTGAATGTTTATTTTTCCTGCAAAACAAAAAGGAAGTGTTCTTTAGACAATCTTGTACTATTTTCCATGTTTAGCTCTTTGTCCTTGGTATCACATTGGATCATGTAGAAACTTTAACTAAGACAAGTTTAGAATTCACCTAATGAGATCTTGTAGTACTAATTTAAACTTATCTTGCTTGGCACTGTTGGATTCTGCACTTACTTGCATGAGGTGGAGCTGAATGCCCCTAGTTTAAAATGAATACATGATTTTTGAAAATCTTGATGTGGTTTTTTTTTTAAGAAAATGATGGTGGCATTTTTTTTTTTTTTTTTTGAATGCATGAGGTGTGGGCGAATGCCCCTAGTTTGGAACATAAATCCATTAGTCTTAAGAAAACTTGAGTTGATCACTTTTTGAGAACAATGATGTAGGTGATGATTTTTTGAAAACAAGTGTGTTAGACTTGTCAAAATGTCTCAGTTTGATTAAAAAAATCTTTTTGAGTGTCAAAGGATCTTAAAAAAATTACACGAGAACATGAAACTACATGGAATTGCATGAGTGTAGGACCAAGGGGCTGCGTGCCACTTGGCAACTGAAGAGTGCCATTCGACACTTTTGGAGTGCCGTTCGGCACTTCTAGAGTGCCGAATTGCACTGAGCCACACCATGACGCTCACGCCATAGTGGGTCGACTCCTCATGGTCTCCCAATGCGAGCTTCGCATTTTCGCATTTTTTGAAAAACATTTACTTCGTTTGTGATCATGAAACACTCTTCTAGTTAGCTACAAACTCTCTGAAACCTGTTTCACACCTGATTAGGAATTGACGCAACCTATTTAAATGAATTCTCCTGCGACAAATCTCTACATAAAGGTTAGTAAAACACAATAATCACAAGCAAAAGTCATCCATGGCTAGCAATCATAATTTTTCTCATTCAACAATTCATGACATCAATAGATGGGTTCATAGCTTTGATTTCAGTACCAAAACCAATTTTACAGCCTTCAAATTAGAGGGAATTAAGGCTCTGAGGAATGTGGAGATCAAATGGGACTTCCTTCGTGCTGCTGTGAAATTCTGGGATCCCGAAGATCATGTGTTCCGGTTTAATACTGCTGAACTCTGTCCGACAATTGAAGAATTCTCTGCTATCTTGGGCTACGATCCGGGTACAAAATCTGTAGCGGTTTCATGTGACCCCAGGCATAAGGAATCTTTGTCTGATGCTCTCGGTCTTCCTACTTCCATTACTGATAGTATGATTGAAGGTCATATAGTGAATCTTCATGCCATTATCTCTCGGCTGATTGACAAACGCACCTATGGAGTGACCGACAACATTCAAAAAAACTTCGGTTTGGCTTTATGCTTTGTGGGAGAACTTTTGCTTTGCTCTGGAAGACACAGCTTTGTGGATGCTCGAGCTATAAGTGTTGTGAGTTAGATTAAGGATGGTGATAATCCTGTTTCTTTGATCTTGGCAAAAACTCTTTTGGGACTGGATGCTGTATTTCATGGTGGAGAAACTCAGAACTTTTTAGGGAGTCCTTTGACTTTGTAGATATGGCTAATGGAGCGACTGGACATGATTGCCAAGCCTACAACCGGTAATTATGGGCCTAACAGTTTTCTTAGCAGGGCTATAATCAAGACTAAATCCAAACTGAGAGTGATTGGGTGAAATTCTTAGACAAGAAATCTAGTACCTCAATTCAATGGAACTGTTATTGGTGGAAGTGCCCACCCCCTTTACTGAGGTCTCCAAGATTAGATCATATTTTCCTTGTTAAATTGTGGAGAGCAACTTTCTACAAGGGAGATAGACTCTTAAGGCAATTCAAATATGAGCAAGGAATGCCTGGTGGCAAAAGAAGAAGACCTTTCTCTCCAGTGGATACAAATCCTACTTTTGTACAGAACATGCTATTGGGTTTAGAGATGGCTGACCGAGTGGACCAATCTTTTGTTAAGGTTTACTTTCACAAGATGACTACAGAATACTCTAACTGGTTGATAGACAAGATTGTTGACAAGGAAGCTGAAAGGATTGCTATGAGAGAACAATTTCTCAGAGACAACCGGGAAAGACTCGATGAAGATAACTATGAATTCAAAAGAAGGGACAATGCTGACAAAGTACCTATCACAGAGGGAATTGATGATCAACAGAAAAAGAAAAGATTGAAGACAAAGTGACCTTCTTATATATATATATATATTTTTTTTTTGGGTTTTGAACATGTTTATTTTAGAAGTTGACATAAAACTCTTATGTTTAGGAATTATTTAGGATTTGCAGGTTAAGGATTCTGTTTAAAGTGTAGGCTTTTAGGGTTTTGGAATTTTTATGGTTTGGTTTAGGGTTTGGGCTTTTGGATTTTGTGTAATGGAATGGTTGAATTTTTGGTAATTTTGGTTAATGGGCAAATGGTGGGTTTTGGGAAATTGTGACTGAACCAATGCATGGTTGCCTACGTACCCCCTTGATAGAAGGATTAGGTCATCACGTAGTTCATCGATGATGATGGTTTTTTTTTTATTTGCCTTAACTTTTGCTTAGGTCACCCTTTCGGGTTTTCCACCTAGCAGGCTCTCTCACTCTTCTTTTTTTTTTTTTTTTTTTTTAACTCTCCTTTTGTGTAGACCGCCCTTTTGGGTTTTCAACCTACCTTTTTTGTTTTTTTTTTTTTTTTTGTTGCTCTAACTTTTGCCTAGACCGCCCTTTCGGGTTTTCAGCCTAGCAAGCTCCTTTTTTTAAAAAAAAAAACCTAGGAAATGAAATAACTTAATTTACAACCACCTCAGACGTGGTATTTCTTCAATTGATCCATGTTGGTTGGCTCAGTGAAAGGGTTTGCATCCAAGTCCATCAATCTTACTACTCCCCTAGAATATATCTGCTTGATAATGTATGAGCCTGCCCAATTTTGCTTGAACTTCCCATTTGCATCTTGAACCGGGGCTCGGATTTCTTTCAACACTAAGTCCCCCAACTTCAAATCTCTGGTTCTCACTTTTTTGTCAAAAACTTTCCTAAGCCTCCTCTAATATCCTTGAATGTGATACACGACTTTGAGTCTTTTCTCATCTAGCATGCACAACTAATCATATCTGATTTGCAACCAATCTGCTTTAGAGATTTCACTTTCCAATACTGTCCTTAGTGAACAGACACCCATCTCAATGGGAAGGACTGCTTCCATCCCATACACCAATGAATAAGGAGTGGCTCATGTGGAAGATCAGATTGATGTTCTATACCCCCATAGTGCATAGGGCAACTGTAGGTGCCAGTCCTTGTAGTTCTTTGTGCTCTTCTTCAAGATTCACCCAATGTTTTTATTAGCAGCCTTAACTACTCCATTAGTCTGAGGACGATAAGGCGAAGACTTGTGGGCTGAATATTAAATTGTCGAAGAAACTTTTCTGTTTCTCCCTTGAAATGCTGCCCATTGTCGGAGATAATTTCATGCGGTACCCTGTATCTGCAGATGATATTGGTTTGAATAAACTGAGCAACTTTCTTTGAATTCAAAACCTTGAATGAGGTAGTTTCTACCCATTTAGTAAAGTAATCAATGGCTACAAGTATAAATTCATGGCCATTAGATGCTGTAGGGTGGATCTTCCCAATAATGTCTATTCCCCATGTAGAGAATGGCCAAGGTGATGTCATGGTATGTAATGGCATGGGTGGCATGTGCTTCAGATCTCCATGGACTTGGCATTGATGGCATCTTCGAACATGAGCCGCACAGTTGACTTCCATAGTGGTCCAGTAGTAACCCTGTCTCATTATCTTCCCTGATAGCATATGCGCATTCATATGTGGCCCATAACTTGACTTATGAACCTCTTCAATTATCTGTTGTGCTTCTTGGCAGTTACACAAAGGAGATGAGTTCCATCATATGATCTTTAGTAAAGCCTTTCACCACAAATGATGTAATTAGTAGACAACCTCCGGATGGTTAACTGATCATTTTTGTCTGCAGACTCCGGGTATGTTCCATTCTTAAGGTATTTTAGGATGTTTGAGAACCATTTTCCTTCCCCATTCTTTTCCTTATCTTTTTCTATTGTCATGCAGTAGGCTTGTTCTTCTTTTCATTCTAACACTATCGGTCTAGCTTCATCTTCTTTTGGCCCATCCAACATGGGTGCCATGGTTGCTAAAGCATCTGCAATTTGATTCTGCATCCTCGACACATACTGATATTGGATCTTGCTGAATTTTGATAACCACTTCTGGAGACATTGATGATAAGGCATAAGCCTTTCTTCTTTGATCTTCCATTTATTCTGTGCCTGAGAGATTATTAGAGCTGAGTTTCCATACACCTCCAACTCTTTCACTCCTAGGCTTAAGGCTGTTTGTAGTCCCATAATGCAAGCTTCATATTCTGTGGCATTGTTGGTAGCAGGAAAGTTGAGTTTGCCAAAAAATGGAATGTGTGCCCCTTTTGGAGAAATTAAGAGAACTCCAATTCCACTTCTGTTTTGATTTATTGCTCCATCAAAATACATCTTCCATGATTCTACTTCAATCCCTGTGATGTCTTCATTTGGAAAGTCTCCTTGGATCTCTTCAGCTTCTTCTGGTGAATAATGGGCTAAGTGATCAGAAATTTCTCTTCCTTTCAGAGATTTCTGAGTCACATACTTAATATCAAATTCTGACAAAAGCAAAACCCATTTAGCAGTCTTTCCATCTTGCACAGGTTTTTCCATTAAGTACTTCAAAGGATCCATTCTTGCAATCAACAGAACCTTGTAAGCAAGCATATAATGTCTGAGTTTACGGGTTGCCCATACAAGTGCTACACATGTCTTCTCTAATGGCGAGTACTTCTCTTCATAAGGCAACATCTTCTTGCTGATGTAGTATATGGCATTCTCCTTTCTAGTCTCCTCTAAGTATTGAGCAAGTAAAGCCCCCATTGCTGTATCTGTAATGGTGAGATACAACAACAATGGCTTTTCGGGAAGTGGTGGAACAAGTATTGGTGGTTTCATCAGATAACTCTTGATCCTCTCAAAGGCTTCTTGGCATTTGTTCATTCCACACGGTTAGGACCTCCTTCTTAAGCAGTCTGAAGATTGGTTCACACGTCATAGTGAGTTGGGCTATGAACCTGCTGATGTACTGTATCCTCCCTAGAAATCCTTGGATCTCCTTTTCAGTCCTTGGAGGCTTCATTTCTACAATTACCTTGATTTTGTCAGGATCAACTTCTATTCCCCTCTGGCTTACCATAAACCCTAATAGTTTTCTGGATGTAACCTCGAAAGTACACTTCTTTGGATTCAACCGCAACTTATAGAACCAGATTCTCTCAAAGAACTTCCTCAAAGCCGGTATTTTCCTTTCACGGTCTTTGGACTTTACTATCATGTCATCAACATAAACTTCTACTTCTTTGTGGATCAAATCATGCAGCAAAGTGGTGGCTGCTCGTTGGTAAGTAGCACCAGCATTCTTAAGGCCAAATGGCATAACCTTGTAGCAGTATGTCCCCCATGGAGTGATAAATAAGGTTTTCTCCATATCTTCTGGAGCCATTTTAATCTGGTTGTATCCTGAAAATCCATCCATAAACAAGAGCAACGCATGCCCTGCTGTGTTGTCAACTAGGACGTCAATGTGAGGCAAAGGAAAATCGTCTTTTGGGCTGGCCTTATTCAGATCTCGGAAATCTACACACATTCTGACCTTCCCATCCTTCTTCGGTACTGGAACCACATTAGCTAACCACTCTAGATAGTTGACCACCCTCAAGAATCCTACGTTGTACTGTTTTTCTACTTCTTCCTTGATCTTGAGAGTCCACTTTGACTTCATTCTCCTCAACTTCTGCTTGACTAGCTTCATGGTTGGATCTGTTAGAATGCAATGATGTATTATATCTGTATCAATCCCAGGCATGTCTTCATATGACCAGGCAAAGATCTCTTTGAACTCTATCAGCAGTGCCACTAATGCATCTTTCTTTAAGGCGGTTAGGGTATTGCCCACTTGGATCATTTTGGGATCATCATCAGTTCCCAGGTTAATGGGCTGGGTTTCTTCTTTTATAGGTTCTAGGTATCCATGTTTTAATTCCTTATTATTAAGAGTCTCTTTACCAATTTCAGAAATAAAAACATTCAAAGCCAGCAAATAAGCAGAATCAGAAATCATATTAAAAGGGAAAGAGTTTTTAACAGACTCAATTGGAAAACTATCACAAACAGACTTAACAGGAATAGAAACACTAGCAGAAATAGACACAATAGGAACGGAAACAACATTCTTGGCAGCAGTGACTGGCTCGGCGGTCTTGATCTTCTTGGTAAAAGTGACTGACTTGATGGTCTTGACTTTCCTCACAGAGTCCTCCATAGGGTAGGCAGCTCCCTCCCATGCCCAGTTCTTCAACTCGGTCGTGGCTTCCACAATGGCAGGTGGCTCCCAGTAAGCTTTTTCTCCCCTCAGCATCAGTACTGTGGGATCTACATCCATATAACCTGTAGCTTCTTCTTCAACCTTCATGTCTATAGGATTATTGGTCACAAAAGCATCCAGGCGCTCTATGCTATCCATCCATTCATCAAATAGATCAGGTTTACCTCTGTTGCCCAAGTTAGTGGGTTGAGGGAGATGCGCTGACTCACTTTCTTCCATTCTCTCCTCATTACATTCAACATTCTCAAGTGTCATGATTTCGAGACTGTGGACCATCAGTTTTTGGTCTAGAGCGGCCAACCTGGCATCTATGTCATCATCCTCTATAGTATGTAGGGTTGGTGTACTTGGTTCTGAATCATAATACGACCCCAATTCAGGAACCTCTCTTCCATGCTTGTCATACCTAGGGACAAACCTTGAGCTAACATTAGTGATATCACTCCAATCTGAAAGATGCCCATATGGATATTCTTCATGATACATTTGATTGGCTTGTGCATTCTCCTCTCCTGCATTCTCTAACACATTTATCTGCCTGTATTGATTACTATCAGTATCGCTCCACCTGATCCTCAATATCTTGATCATAGTAGTCCACATCACTGTTATATTCCTCATAGAATAGATTTGCATCTTCATCTTCTCTTTCACTAGGGGGTTCACCCCAGTGGAGTCGCCACTGTGAGAGACCTCGACGAAAAAGCGTCCCTCAAAAAAGAGATTCGGGTACCTTTTAGGGCACCTCTCTTTTTGGGTAAGTGGTATGGAGTCGCCACTTATTTTTTTATACAAAAAAATAAGAAAAACTAAATATATACAAATACATGACTGAATTGTTCTCTTCATTGATTGAATAAAAGAAATTACATATCTTGAAAAACTTGAAGATTACATAGCTTTGGGTCCTAGTTACAATCTACCAAAAATACATGGCTTGTTGTCCTAGTTACATTCTACCCAAAAATAAACAAAGACAAGGCTAGATCTACTTAGCCAAAGACCTAAATCCGGAGGCTAGGTTACGGAATGGGAAGGTGTTAGGCATCCATTCCGCCCAGACAGAGTCTAGTCTTTTAGACTCTTGTGACCAATGTACCTTTTTTATGCATGTCATGAATGATATGTTGAACATGTAAAATAAAAATTAAATCACACAAATTTATTCATGAATGAAATCTCTTCTTTTGTTTTTTTAAAAAATCAGATCTATTTTTATTGTTAAAAAGAATGATTTTTTATTCGTCAACAATATCAGATTTGTTTTGTAGTATGTGGAAAAAAGTGGTTTTTGATAATAAAAATTCAGATCTGTTTTGTTATATTTAAAAAAATGATTTTTGATGACAAAAATTCAGATATGTTTTGTTATATGTTTTAAAAAGATTTTTTAAGAAGAGAGTTTCACTCATAATCCAAATTTATGCAATCATGAATTAAAATAAACACAAACACAATAATACACAATCACTTTCTTTATTTCAACAATTTGCATGTATTAAAAAAAACAGATTTGTATCTTAAGAAAAATACAAATCAATTTTGATTTGAGAAAAATTTAGATCTGCATCTCATAAAGATGCAGATCTCTTTTTGTTTGAGAACACTCAGATCTACATCTTATAAAGATGCAGATCTGCTTTTTTCATATTGAGAAAAATTCAGTTCTACATCTTATAAAGATGCAAATCTTTTTTTTTATATTGAGAAAAATTCATATCTACATCTTATAAAAATGCAGGTCTGTTTTTGTTTTAATAAAAATTCAGATCTACATCTTATAAAGATGCAAATCTGTTTTTGTATTGAGAAAAATTCAGATCTACATCTTATAAAGATGCAGATCTGTTTTGTTTTAAGAAAAATAATTGTTCACATGCAGATTTATTGACATTCAAGAAAAAGATTATAACAATCACATAAAAAAAATCATGCTTTAACAAAACAACAATGAATCATTCATGTTATGGACGAAAACATTCATCAACATAAAAAGGAAGCATAGAAAAGATTAGGGTGAAGGAAACAACCTCTTGCATGAGCACACTTTGTTCTTGAGAGGATGTTTTAGGGTTCAAAGAAATTTGTTCAATTCTCTTTGAAACCAAAAAACCTAATTTTGCAGCCACACTCAGAGATGGGATTAGAAATATGTGTGATTTGAGAGCCAAAAACGTATGCCTCTCTGAGCATAAAAAAAAAGGTGTTGAATTATGAGGTTCAGTCTCTATTTATAGAGGCCAAAAGACTCTAAAAAATAGGTACAGACGATTAGGGTTTGAATCCAGACGCATCCTTTTGCGAAGAGATTGAAAAGGGTATGCATAATCGTCACCCGAAGGCCGTTGGGCCAAAGCCCACATCAGGGAAATTCGGCCAAAAGTGCCGAATTGGCCCTATGGCTCTAAATGCACTTTCGTGTTCGGGTCCGTTTGGACTCCTCTTCTAGGGTTTTTTGGCCAGTCCTTGTACCTAGACGCGTTTTCATCCTTCGCCTATGATTTTTCATCTTTTTTTTTTTGGATAATTCAGGATATTTAAGGACAATTATCTTGTAGATAAATACCCTAAGATAAATCTTGATAAAGTTCAAATTATCCACAGTTTTATTGTTATCCAATCATCCCTTTTATTCCCATGCATGCATCCCTATTTTAAACACTAATTATAAACCAATCACAAAATTATTTAAATTGATCATGTGTGGTCGATTCTACCTAGACACAATGCATGTTGACCGTGCAAACTTGATCATGCGATATCTTTTGATCAGATAGTCCAATTTGATAACCGGAAACACTGCTGCGGCCATTAGAATCTCAAGATCATTTTTATGATATGCAATGATTGAATTAATGCATGTAATGCACAGACAAAATGATGCATGTAATGCAAGAACAAATTGATGCATGTAATGCAATTATGATTTTTGGGGTACATGGATTGGTCATTCAAGTCATTCTCCTTAATTAAATTATGGGTGTAAAATTGAGTGTCTACACCATGAATAGTCGTTGGAATGAGAATTTGATTATCTTCGTAATTGGTTTTAACTCGTTCTGACAGCCAGATCAAAATTAGGGTTTTTGGGGCCCACCGAAAGTCAACTCTAGGTCAAACTTGGTCAAAGTTGCTAAAAATCTCCGAGGAGCTCGGGTTTGATATAAAACCATGAAAAATGTTGTTTTGTGAGGATTTTGACCTTGTTTGACCTTTGGTCAACCTAGGGTTTACCAGGGGCATTTTGGTCATTTTGGCTGAAAAAGGCACTTTGGTTACTCTGGCGTTTGAACGGGTTATGCCACATTATTCTGGATGTTCTTGTGGCTCCATGGAGAAAAAAATGATATTTTTGGCTTTTTCAGGGTCTAGCACGCAAAACGAAGGCGGACAAAATACGGTATCAACAATGAGGATGACCAAGCCTCATATGCCAAAGAGACTTATTGAAAACAGGTGATCTAGAAACATTATTGCAGACCTTAGGTGACAAGGAAAGTTGAGAAGCTTGATGAGGATAGATAGGGTAAACACCACCTTTACTCTTGCCCTGGTAGAGAATTTTCCCCGTAGCTAAGGCCTAGATTGAAAGAACATTGTTAAATTAAAGATTAGAGAAAGATGATGGAATAAGGGCTGTACCAATGTGTAATGGGTAAAGTTTGTCCATTGCCAACAGTGAGATGATCCTGAGTAGTGTAAGGCTTTGGGAAGCTGAGATGATTGAGACTAGCTGTCACATGATTAGTGGCTGCATTGTTAGCAAGCCAAGGCTGATCTTGAGCAAGGCATGCATTTGATGCTGTGGCCATTGCTGCAAGCTTGGTAGGTGGATGCTTGCCCTGATAAGCATTATCCATCCTATGATAGCAGTCAATAGCCAAATGTCCAAGTTTTCCATAGATTTGACATATAGGTCTATCTGATCTAGCACCACCAGAGCTAGATTGACCTTGTTGAAAATGATTGAAGGGACAGAATTGTGAAGATTGACCAATGAAGCCTCTACCACCTCTACCTCCTTTATTTGTTAAAGTTTCCTCTGCCTCTTCCTTTATTGTAAGTTTGATTATAACCACTGCCATTAGATTTTTGATAGGCTGTTGCAGCCATGGCAAAGATGGTATCTTTAACCTCTAACCTTTCATTGAGTGACTCTTCTTCTGCATTTAGCATAATTGAGAGCTCATCAAAACTAAGCTTAGTGCTCCTAGTTCTGATAGCTGATCTGAATGCATTGTACTCTTTACGGAGTCCCTTAATTGCAATGTGGAGCAATTCTTCATCATCCACAATTACTCCAATTGCTAGCAACTTGTCCCTTACAACTTTGATTTTTTGAAGGTAGACATCCACAGTATCACTCCCTTTTTTCAAATTATGAAGTTCACCCTTAAGATTCATGATGTGAGACCTTGAAATTGAAGAAAACCTATTTTAAAGCACCTTTTAGACTTCTATAGCAGTAGCACATTTAACAGTAAGTGCAAGAACAGATGGAGACGAAGTTGAACTTATAAAGGTAAGCAAAGCCTTTTCCTTTGATTTCCAAACTAAGAAATCTGGATTCACAATTCTAGTGTGTGATCTAGAAAAATCTTTGAGAAATTTCTCAGGAATTAGTTGAGGTTCTTCAAGCAACTCAAACAAGGAATAGGTTTCAAGAACCATAGAAATCTTATATTTCCACACAATATAGTTGGAATTATCTAGCTTCACTGTCATCATATTTGACATATTAGACAGAAGTAAAAGAGGTTGATTTACCAGATTAGCAGCTGAGCTAGAAGACATTGTAGAAGTAGATGAGGACGATGCCATTGTTGAGTTTTGAGTCGCAGTAGTAGTTGACTCTAATACCATGAAGAAAATCTCAATGAACAGAATTTCTAACGAAGCAAGACAGAGGTTCAAAGATTTCCAGCAACAGAATCAAGATGACTTAGTATTCAGTGAAAAGAGAAAGGCTAAGAAAATGAGAGAAAGTGAGAGAAAGATTGAGAGAAGAATTGAGTGAATAAAACTTGTATTGAACAACTAAGAATTCTTACATAAATACAATTGAGCTCAATGAGCTGTTTTTATACCATAAGATCACTCTAACAACTTAATTAACCGCCCACCTTATGTGGATCTAAGCCCCTGAAAATTAGGAAATACAGTTCAGCTCTTCCAACTGAATTTCGCGCCAAGTCCAGCTACTCTTTGAACTGAGTGATACACACCGTATTACTAATACATCTTCCAAAGTCAGTTATTAAGCTAAACGATGCGTTTAGTTACACAAATTCTATTTAAATGAAACGACGCGTTTAATTGAACCGCTGTCGTTTTGTTTATGCTTCTTCTTCTTTACAGGTCTGGTACTGTTATCTTCAACATAGGTATGGAAATCTGTAACTACTCTAAGAATCAAATTCTTCTTGTGGCTTTGCCTCCACCAAAGTGTCCCCACCAAAAAAGTCTTGAGTTCAAGGGGTTTTAGTTTTGATACAACTTGTGAGATTTACGATGTTGCTTTGGAAACCTTTGGTCACTTGTTCAGGAATTGCGTGCAAGCCAGCAAACTTTGGGAAG
The DNA here is from genome assembly GCA_030021035.2 of Notholithocarpus densiflorus. Taxonomy (NCBI): domain Eukaryota; kingdom Viridiplantae; phylum Streptophyta; class Magnoliopsida; order Fagales; family Fagaceae; genus Notholithocarpus; species Notholithocarpus densiflorus. Next base: position 1,885,047 of record JARYZH020000041.1, read on the forward strand.
ACTTGAGAATCTTAAATTCAGACAATGATTTCTTTGCTTGCCCTTTTGAAGTATGGTTATAATCAAATTGTATAATTTAATGGCCTGTTTGGAAGTTTAGAGAGGGAGGAGAGTAGAGGGGAGGAGAGTAGAGGGGAATGATTATCCTCTACCTTATTTGGATGTTTTTAAAATTAGTAAGGGGAAAGGGAGTAATTAGCCCTTCCTCTTGTTTGGATGTTTTAAAAATTAGGTTGGAGATGAGAGGAAATGATTTAAATAGACAAATTTACCCCTATTTGAAAATGGACTTGCAACATTGGTCTATGATTAATTTATTCTAAGATTTTTTTCAATCTTAGAATATGTTAGTGAATTTTTTTCATTACAATTTCAAAATGTTAAGAACCCTAAAAATTATTCACGCTAAATATAAAAATAAACAAATTGCGAACCATTAAAGCTTATATAAACTAAAAAATAACTAATTAAATTCAAATAAAATTTTCGGTAAGGCCTTGTGGTAGCTAAAATTGTATGAAAAGAAAAATAAATTGGAGCTTCTAAATCTCAGATTCATTATCATTTGTGACTACTCGACCTAATACAACTATGTATCTTATTCTAAGTGAAAGCTCCTTATCAGTGGACAAAACTGAAGAAGAACAAAAAAAAAAAATTTCTCTGTTTTCTCAACAACGAAATAAAGGCCAAGTAATGAGAAACAGCACGTAAACACAAAAATCAAGCATTGAACTCGATGAAACCAAAAATACAATAAAACTAGCTGAAAGTTTGAATATGAGTTCTAAGTGAAAGCTCCTTATTAGTGGACAAAACTGAAGAAGAACCAAAAAAAAAAAAAATTCCACTGTTTTCTCAGCAACGAAATAGAGGCCAAGTAATGAGAAACGGCACGTAAACACAAAAATCAAGCATTGAACTCGATGAAACCAAAAATACAATAAAACTAGCTGAAAGTTTGAATATGAGCTAGGGTTTTGGAGAGCAATAAGTCGTTGTTGTTGTCGTCCCCGTCGTCATCGGCATCGTCGGAAGATAGCTCGCCTTCTTCTTTGGCTTTGGAAGGCTTTTCGAAGAGCTCTATGTTGGGCTTCGAATTTGTAGGCTCTGACGCTGTGGCTTTTTCCCTAGCTAGTGAGATTCAATTTTTTTTTTCATTCACCTTAATTTTCTCAGGAAACAAACAAAGATTATTTATATAATAGTTTGTAATTTTGTTAATTTAGAAAGGATAAATTGGGGAATTCATTTGTTCAATAATTTATCTACTCTACTCTCCCTCCAAATCTCTCCAATTTGGGGGAATTAAAAATGAGGGGTTAGAGGTAGTTGAAACCCCTCCAAACCCCTCCCCCTCCTTCCTTAAAAAACTTCCAAACAAGGTAATTGAATTACTCTCCCTCCCTCTACTCTACTCCCCCTCCTTTTTTAAACATCCAAACAGGCCATAAAAGCTTGTCTAAGTTTGCCATCCCTTGGAAAATTATTTTGCCTATAGTCACCTAGCAACTCTGGTTACATAGAAACTCTTTTTATCTTCAGATATGGAATTTTGGATAGTGCCATTTGCATCTGGGTTAGAAGGCTTGCTGCAAATTTTTTTTACAATGGCCATTGATGACTTGATGTTGCCTGCATAACTCCTAGAGAAGTGTAGATCAAATGGATTAAGCCTATGCAAGGGTGGACCAAGCTGAACACCGATGGGTCTTTGTTAAGAAATTCTATAAAGGCAAGAGGAGGGGGCTGCTTTGGAACAGTGATGTGGATTAGGCCTCTATTTGGATTGCACTGAAATTGCCCACATTTGCGTTTGGCGTTTTGAACAGTGGGACCCACGATTACAGTGCTCTCCAAGATAAACGCAGCCAACTTCAGGAAAAACACAGACAAATTTGGCTGAATGCACCATTTTAATAAAACTGGGCATGCGTGTACTGTTCATAACCCACAACTCTTTTTGAAACGCGTTGCTACAATGGTTTTGAACGGTGCGTTTTGTTTTAAAAACCTGGGATATTCTTATTACACTCATCATGACCCACGAAACAACAAATGCGGAGGAGATTTCTTATGCCAACGGCTAATTTCTCAGGACAGTGTTTTTCTTTCTCTCAACTGCTGTGCCAGAGATGTCTTCAATGCGCTTCAATGCTCCGTCCTCTTCCTCTTCAATGAATTGCACCTACCCACCAACTAATAAACCATCAAAACAGAGGAAACACGGTAATACCATTAAGCAGAACAAACGAACCCGATCCCCTCTGTTCTTCCTTCGCTCGAGCCCACCTTCTCTTTGCTTGGGACGTTGTTGCCGCCACTGTGGGCGAGAGACGCTGCATTTATCTGTAAGTTGTGTCTAACTTCTCATACTCTCTGATGTGTTGGTGTTCTGCATTTATCTGTAAGTTGTGTTCTACATTTAAGGATCAATTGTGTTCAACTTTTGTGTGTGATTTTTGTGTTTTTCGTGAAATTAATCTGTGGGTTTCTCTCTCTCCTTCATGTAATTTTATGTGTTTCTCTTCCTGCCTATGTTTGTATTTGGACTATGTGAGTTTAATTTGCATTTTTCATGTGGGCATGTAACCGATTATGATATGCATATGAATTGTTTGTCGAAATGCCTCAATGAGTATAGAATTTCGCTGTAGCAAAAATGGTTAAGGGGAAATCGAAGGACGCTGGTAATGATGTGAGAACTGAGTGGAAAGATCCAATGGAACTAAAAGCTTTTTGTGATTTGTGTACTGCTCAAGTCCTAGAAGGCAAGAGGAATGGAGGATTTTTTAGAAAGGAAGGGGTTAATGCAGTGATTAAGCAGTTGAGTGAAATGGGCAAAGTGGTGCCTCACCTGCAGTTTAAAAACAAATGGGATCATCTGAGAAAATCTTGGAAGGTATGGAAGCAGCTTTTTGAGTGTGAGACTGGGTTGGGTTATGATCCTAACACTGGGAGGATTAAGGCCACTGACAAGTGGTGGGACCGAAAGCTTAAGGTTAGTTGACTTTACATAATTGTGATAACCTCAACTGTCTACAACTATATTGTGCCGTAACTATTGGTTGTACACATGTAGGCATGTCCCCAGGTATCAACCATTCGCAGGAAAGGTTTGTCGAATATTGCTTCCATGGAAATCATGTTCGAAGGCACGGTTGCAACGGGAAAAAATGCATAGACCCCAAGTGGTCAAATACCAAAGGAAAGTACCAAAGGGTCTGAGGACTCCACTGATAGCAAAGAATTTGTTGACCCCCAATGTCAGCCCTCTGCGGATGTTGACCCAATGGAGGTTGAAGGCCCATCATTGTCGAGGACAGAACCGGCAATGAATAAGGGAAAAGGCTTGGCAAGCGGTGTCCACCTTTTCAGGGGAATTCACAAGAAACCAAGAAAAAAGCGTTCAATTGTGCAAGAGCTGTCCGACTCTTTGAAGAACATCTCAGATGTTATTGTTGAAAGTAGAAGTGTAAGAACTCGTACACCATTTACTTCCACAGCAGCTGTTGAGGTTCAATCAGTTATGGACATGGTGTTGAGTCTTCTTGGGATGTAACCAAGTGATCCCCTTCATATGTTCAGCTCCTTCTTCTTTATGGGAAACCAAGATGCTAGGCACATGTTTGCAGCACATAGTCATTGTAAAGAGTTCTAGCTGAAGTGGCTACAGAAACAGTACCAACTGCACCCCGAGCTTTGGTGAAGGAAAGGGGATTATTTTGATAGGGGTTGCTTTTAATGGTGTTGTAGTAATCGGATTTTCTCTATATACCTGTTGCTTTTCTTTCTTTCTTTTTTTCTTTTCTATTGGCAGAAACTATGCTTACCATGGGTGTGTATGTAACTGTTGGGTACTCTTTCTATTCTAGTAGTAATTAAAAATGGTGTTAAGTAATTAAAAATGGGCATTCATCCTCTTTGGTTTTCTCTTTGGTTATTAAAGTACTCATACATACTAGTTTGTTTGTAATTTTTAATTTTCAATCAAAATGGAATATGTAACATGCATATTCAATTTGAAGATGTTCTATGGCTACAATGGAAGATAATGGCCACAATGGAAGATAATGGCCAATGGTGGCACTGCTTGGTTTAAATTTGCAATTTGAAAGTCAATTGGGGGAAGTAGAGAACAATAATAATACAGTAAGTACAGAACTTGTAGGCACAAAAAGTCCTTGTAACTTTTGGTCTTGAACTCTTGCAAGTTCAAAATAATTCGACTGCCTGAGAAGAGGATTTGAGAAACATTATAAAATTGAAGTGATATGGTGGTGTTTGCAATTGATTAAAGATTTTGAGTGACATGGTGGTGCCTTGTGAGATTGCTCGAGTGACAGTCAAATGAGTTTAATTGCATATTGGGGTGTATTTTTTAAATGCATTTTAATCCCAGACTTGACATGGGGTGCTGCCCTGTTTGATCTGTTCTTTTTTCCTTGCTACAACACCAGAAAGTTGGATGCCTTTTACTTTGTGGTTATCTTTGTCTTAGAATTGATGACTTTTAATGAGAGCTTTTTAGCAGCTCCAGTTTATGCAAAAGTTTGTAAGAAAAAGGACTAATGACCTACTGTAATTAGTGCTCTTTTTGATAAAGCATATTCAACAGATTAAGTTGCTTTACTTTATGATTGTAAGTTTAAGACATTGTAATTTATGCATGAATTCCTAGGCTCTGGATTTGAAGGAGAGAGCCAGTATTAAGAGTTTAAGACATTGTAATTTATGCATGAATTCCTAGGCTCTGGATTTGAAGGAGAGTGCCAGTATTAAGATTTCACAATTTTATTCTTTTTATTTGGAAATGCTGTTAGTGTTGGAATTTAATGTTTGAATAATAATGTAATTCTTGATGCATTGGTGTTAGTGCATTAGTACTTCCCAATATTGCGACATTGCTTTTTAAGACATTGCTTTTTATTGTGTATTCTTGATGCATTGCTTTTTAAGCCAGTATTAAGACTATGCTTTTTATTATTGCGATTGTACTGAATTTTGTTCCAATATAAGGTGTTTTCTTTTGGGGGTTTGATGGTTATTAATTTTTGCTGCTTTTGTTGTGTAATTCCACACATGCTTCTGTAATTCTTCTTGATGGTTAGTTGGTTGGTTGGTTGGATAAAAGCACCCTTTGCATTGTTCATTTCCTGTGAGTAGAGCATGCTTCTTCGATCAGATCACTCAAAATAACAAGGATTTCAGTGTTTTTTTTGGTTCCTTATACTATATTGTCTCTATCTATACTGTTATTCAATTGGCTTGAATATTTCCCTTCAGTTTAGAAGTTAGTTTCTCTTCTTTCCAGAAAAGGTTGGGACATATAGTATAGGAATATGGCCAATAATTATATCTGGTTTCTTTTTCTGTCTTTATGCTGTTTGTAATAGAGATTTCCATGCATTTGGCTCCAGGGGGACTACTTTGGCAGAGTTTCTTATAGCTGGTGATCCACAAAAAAAGCTGAGGAAATCTGTTGCAGAGTTGGAGAAGCATGACTAGAAAGCTCTTTCTGACTGCAGAAGATTAGCTGTTACTCATGCTAAGCAACTATTTGAGATATACCAGAAGAAAGAGGATCCTTTCTTCTTATCTTGATAATTTGAATTTTATTCATCCTCGACGTGGCCAATAATATACCAATGTGTCCATTAGAATTTACCCCCAAAAAAAAAATCATCAGATTCCTTGCGATTAAAGCCTCAATAGTCAGATGTCGCATGTTCCCAGCTAAAAGAAAAAGAAAAAAACAAACAAACAAACAAACCGGAATATAAGAAGCCTCACAAGAATACCACAAAGACAAATATCAAGACCCATCAGGAATATAAGGGAGGAGCTCTAACCTAATAACCAAATTTGCATGGAAGATAGACAGTAAAAAGCAAGGAAAATAGAACATAAGCCCTTTGAGCTGATCTAAAAGAGCAAACAAAAAATTACTTTAAAAAAAAAGGAATCTAAGACGAACACAAAATAAGAGAGAGACATCATTTTTTCAGGTCCAACTGAAATGACCTAACTCAGCATGATCAACCTGATCATTTGGTCTAAAAAGACTTATTTCTACAGAAATCAACAATTGGGTGCTGATATATATTTAATGTTGATGTGGATCTTGTTTTAAGGCTGCATAAGGACCGTCCAGTCTATTGCAGCAAAGTTAAATATAGAGTAATAGACTGTTTGTTACACAATCTGTCTTGTTCCCACTTGGCTGCCTTCATAGCCAGGCATAGGTACAGTTTTCAATCTCACTCGTGCTACAACTTCTCTTTCATATTCTATGCTGGTTGGTGTTTATTCTGTGGGGTTTCACATTTTTTTTACACCCATTGGGCCATTTGCCCGTTTTACTTTTTCTTGTTTCTTAGCTTTTGGTGGTTGTGGAGAGGCTATTGAGTTTATGGGGTTTATTATTTATGTTGTGTTGTTTCTTTAAAATTTTAAGTTGGTTGGGGTATTCTTGACGCTTCTTTTGCTATATGTGCTTTTGGAATTTGTTATACACATTTTCTTGTTTTGCTTGGTTAACATATGAGAAGTTATTTGGTTTTTAGTTGAGACACCAGATTTAATTATTGTGGATGTATGACAACTTATAAATTTCTATTTTGGTTTTGATTCGTTCCTCACAAAGTTTCAGTTTTGAATTTGATTAATCTCTGTTCTCTTAACAGATCATACTCTGGTTAATTCTATCTAATGGTTGAATTCTTGTTTGTATAACTTAAAATTTACAAGCAATGCACGAGTTCTCTCTCTCTCCTTTTGAGATAAGCAATGCACAAGGATGGGTGCTTAAATTTTGTTTATATTGTTGTTCAAGGCAGGTTTTATTTTTATTTCATTCAAAAATCACTTCCATTATCTAAGCCCCCATTAAATTCACCTTTCTTTACTTTTAAAGTTATTTTATTTTACTGCCATTTCAAATGAATCTATTTCTGAATGTTGGTTAAATTGCACAATTTACTTTTTTATGCCGTGGTTGCATGGAATGAATTATTTATTATTCAAGTTTCATATAATACACATGGTATGTGGTAATTATGAATTAATATGGATTATAATGAACCTTGAACCTTGTTGGATTATAAAATTCCTTTGGTGTGCTCTTGAACCTTGAACTTGTTATTCTCTGTATTGAAACAAGCAACAAGGCTGTTGTTCTAATGGTGCATAAGGATCATGTACCCATCTGTAAGGAGGTCAGAGCCTGTGGCATTTTCAGCTTTTCTGTGTAATATTTTTTGAGCTTTTAGTAACGTATGTTTTCTAACTTGAAATATATCAACAAAAGGCTTTTATTTTACTATTGTCTGGGAACACCAGTCCTTGTTACTTCACTCCATCGTGGTCTGGTACAAGCATAGCAGTATATATAGTTATTGTGTTAATGCTTTGAAGCCACTCAATGTATGAGTAGGACTGACCCTTAGAAATTTGACTCTGCCTTTAATCTGCTTTTGCACCAAGTATCTCCACCTAATTAAGCACTAATCTTGTAGGAACAACAAAGCAATTTAAATGAGGATCAACATATACAAAGACATGTTCTGTTACAGTATATCTTTATTGGCAAACGCAAATGTTGTTCATTATCTGAAAGATATTTGACAAAGCTACTTTCTATGGTTTATATTTGTTTTGTTCTCTTTCCTCTCCCTTATATACATATATTTAACCCCAAATTCTATAGTGTTGATATATTAGTTATATTGCCTAAATTTCTTTGTGTTTTCAACATTTTTCCTAAACACAAGATTGTTGCCTAAATTTCTTTGTGTTCTCTCTCTCTCTCTCTCTCTCTCTCTCTCTCTCTCTCTCTAATTCTTGATATTTCTTTTTATGCTCTGTCATTGGTTGTTTCCCTTTCTTTGCTGCTTCTCTTTGTTTCTTCTTATGCTCAGCTAGAATTGCTGCATTATGCTGAACTGACCAGACTTCATTTGTGCAGGTAAAAGTTTAATGCACTAGTTCCCAACCAACAAAATTTCAAAGCAAGTTACAAAATGATGGATTTGCTAAACGACTCATCTAATTCCTAGCACGAGTGAGTTTCTATACTTTCCCCTCTAGATTTGAATATACAATTTTTAGTAATCTTGGATGAAATTATGAAAACATATGCTTAGCTCTATATGGTCATATTAAAATTAACCAATCCAAACCAAATTTAAGTGGGGTATCTGTTTTGGGTGTTTGGCAGCTAGTTGATTAGCATAGCCATCAGATCATGGAAGCATATGACAATGAATTCAATTCAAACACTATGCTTACATGAGTTGGTGAGGGTACTTTATAGACATTAGACTACTGCTTAGGCTTTAGGACTGTTAATTTATTGGTACCACCTTTTTTAGCCTAGTACTAATAAATGTTCAATAAAGTTTAACAACTTGTTTTTAGCCTACATATATATAAAGTTCAAAAAGTTGTTCTTTTTCTCCCTTAGCATGAAGATCTATTACTACTACTGAAAGTGGAGTAATATTATAGTATCACTCTAGATTTTTTACATGTAATTAAAGTCGGTAACATATACAGGGACATGAGTTTCAAAATGAGCAATGACATTGTACTTGCAGGATATTTAGCTGGGTGTGCAAGTGTCGTAGCTTACATAGAAACGTATATGAACAAAGTATCAATGCATACAAATCTACAAACAAGGTATGAATGGGTATAGTATATTTTAAATGGAAATAAGCGGAAATGTCACAATGTCTTTAGACTATCAAGCCATGTGTTTCGAGAATTGTGTAATACATTGTGCACTCAGTATGGATATGACAGTACCAAAAGAGTTTGCTTGGAAAAGTCTGTGGCAATGACATTGGTGGTACTTGGTAGTGGCATGTGTAATAGAATGGTGCATAATAGATTTCAGCATTCGAGTGAGACAGTAAGTCAACACGTGGACACGGTAGTTACATTGTTAGCCAATGTTATGACAACAGACATTATTAAGCCTGCTAATCCTGCATTTCCTAACGTGCCACAACTTATCCACAATTTAGATAGATATTGGCCACATTTAAAGGTACTTTGTGAATTTGGTATCTTGACTTGATTTTATTTAATTTATCTTTATGGTTATAACATGTATTGAATTTCACATGGTATTTTTGTGGCAATAATTAGGATTGCATTGGTGCGATTGATGGGGTTCATGTCCCTGTGGTCTTACCAGTTGATGAGCAACACCCATACAGAGGAAGGAAAGGGATCATAACAACGAATTGCATGTGCGCATGTGATTTTGACATGAAATTCACATTCGCGTGTGTTGGATGGGAAGGGTCAGCGCATGACACAATAATTTTTTTAAGTTGCCTCAATAATGAGAGTGACAACTTCCCAAAACCTCCACCTGGTTAGTAAATATGCAGTTTAATTACTGTATTAAAGTATGTATTATGTAGTGAAAATGCTAATGTAATAAACTTTCTCGTTCGCATGAAAGTATTATCTTGTTGATTCAGGGTACCCTATGAAGAGAGGGTTCCTTGCACCATATAAGGGGGAGAGGTACCACCTCCCCGATTTTCAGCAAGGTCGACTACCACAACATCCAGAGGAGAAATTTAATTATCTCCATTCATCACTTCGTTCCGTCATAGAACGAATTTTTAGAGTTTGGAAGAATAGATGGAAAATTTTGAGAAGTATGCTAGTCTTTCATATACGCACTCAAGAAGGCATCATTGTTGCTACAATGGTTCTTCACAATTTTATTAGAGCGCATGAAAACAGTGACCTTGGACGTGGGCTTTCTGCACGGGGCACATCTGGAAGTAGCGAGAGAGGTCATTACGATAAAATGGCACATGTGATCTCTTCCTTGGATGAACCTGAGATGAAAGTGGTTTGGAACAATATCACAGCATCGATATGTGGGATGCCTCCATCGTAGGACTTAAGTTGTTACGAAGTTATAATCCCCTTAATTGATTATGGTGACCATTATTTTTGTCACAATAGAAATTAGTGTGGTTGAAAATACCATTAACATTATGGTAATTTTTTTGTGGGAACCATAACTGATGGTTCACAAACTTGAATGTAATACCATTTTGTTTTATGGTGATTTTTTGTTGGTAACCAGAACTGATGGCTCACAAAACTTGATTGTAATACATTTGATTTATGAATTTGTATATATCCTTACATGTGAAACTCATCAATATTGCAACAGTAGATTTCAAGTTTACAGGGGACTTTTGAATAGACTCCAATCTTATCTGAACAAAAGACGAACTCAAAAGATTTCAAGATTGCAACAGTAATTTGCCAGGAATTAAAAACAAAAAAACAAAAAAACAAAATCTACCCTCAATTTTTTATAAAGACACCAAGAACCCTAACTATCAATTGTTGGCAAAGTGTAAATAGATAAATAAATATAATACACACACACATATATAACAATAGAACTTACAATCTCCATCAACTTGGCCATTAACATTATCTCCATCAAACGTCTCCACATATAACAGAAGTACAACTTCATACATATCATAAATTGTTACTTGCAATACAGAATAAGTTGTACGATTAATATACAAAACAAATGTAATAATACAAGTCTGTATTATTACATACATACACATCCCATTATGGCAAACACCTCTGCCTGATTTCAACTTTCCCAAACCTAGTAGACAAGGTAAGCAATACTACAAACATGACCTAGGAGACTGCTAGAGCTATCTTAAACTTCTTTGCTTTCTCTTCAGAAATCATGCGTGCAGCCTTGGCTCTTTCAGCCTTTCGTTTTGCAACTCGCTCCCTTTCCAATGCTGCGTTTGTCAGGCGTGTGTTTGTTTCAACTCTTCATTAGCAACTTCCACTGCATGTTCTAATCGCTTGAATTTGGCTATAACTATAAGTGCTGTTGCTGCGCCACGCATACAACAAATGCTGGTGTCTAACCACTTAAAGAACTTGCATGCACGGTCATCATCCTGCACAATAAAATACAGCACAAAAACAGGAATACAATGAATTGGTTCTTTAATGCACAACACAAATATTTTGCCAATACTTGGATATAGTACTTATCGGCAACCAATAGCGACAACTATAAAACCTCATTCCAAAAGTATGAAGTTTCAGGGACGTCTTAATGATGCAGTTGTCAACGTCACAGAAATGGCCATCAGAACTGGAGAGATAGTTACTCGTTTCCGACATTGGTAGGAAATAGCAGTAGATATTACGTTGGCTTGGACTAGTGAACAGTACAAAAAACTCACTTTACACCATCATGTAAACAGGTCTGCATGATCCCCAAGAATTACACATTAGAATTATCATAAGTTGAGCATGTTTACACAATAATGACCTATGAAACACCAATATATTTACTGATCTCTAAAGATTTGAAAACAAAAATCTTCTTTAAACTATAGTGCAAGAGGCATATATAAGACTTGAAACTGCTTCATTAATATCATTTGGATGATCCCTGAGGTTGGAAAATTACAATAAAAGATCATTGTTTTAGATCACATGAACTTAGAAAATAGGGAAAAAAACAAGAAGAGGGTGTTGGGGGGGGGGGGGGGGAAGAGGGGTGACTTTAGAAAGAGGTTGTTGTAGTCCCATACTTGTGCTTTTGAATATAAGAAAGATTTACGAGGGTTGATTCACAGAAATGGTCCAACAATTCATACAATGCCACTATGCTTTCATCTTTAATGAGCTGCTCAACCTGAAAAAGCAGAAAAATGATCACATAAGTAGGCATGCTGAAACAAATTCCTAAAGATATAAGTAAAATTTGCAATAAAAATTTGGTAACTATAATAGAAACCAATTCCACAAACAAGAAAGCAAATACAATCCTAGCATTGGTAAGTACAAGATGCTATTAAGATATTCCACAATTGAATTCCTTCAATTAAATACAGAAAAAAAAAATAGAGCAAAAGATTGTGATGATACACAGAAAATCAGTAGGCTGAATGCTCCAGGCTTCAATGGGCTAATGATTGTTTGGAAGGCCTGAAAAGAAAGAAATACAAAATCAAAGGTGACTGGGGTGAATCGGCCAAGAACCCTCCGATGCTTAAGTTAGTTTTTCTTTCTAGAAATTAAGAATTCCAACTTTAGGAATTGTGGAAACTTACTTTCAACTGATGTGGAGAAGTCCTTATATAGTGAGTTTTGGAGTGGTTATTTGTTTGGTAGCTTCCTCAACATGTATGGAAGTTAGAAGGTTCAGACTTAACTTTCACAACTGTTATAGAAGTTAGAAGATTTAATCTTATTTTCTATAACTGTCATTAGAAGTTAAGAGCTTAGTGGGAAGTTAAAGCGATGAACAAGGATTTTGCTCACACTTCAAAATAGTAGAACGTGATTCGAATTATAAGCTTTTGTGCATAAATTCATTTTGAAGATTTTCTAAGTGTTGAGGGGTCGTCCAGGTGTTTCCATGTTGGACGACCTCCTTTAGTTTGGATGACCTTTTTATATTAGGACAACCTTTCTGGATTTGGACGACACTATAGACGAACTGGAGATGGCCCAATTTTTGTAGTTTTTTATATGATTTGGACGACAACTCAAGAACGAACTATACTTATTTTTCATCCCCATCAGTTGCCCCCTTGTCCTTGTGTTGTCTATTATCAGAACGCCCTTTTTTTTTTTTTTACTATTTAAGTATGAGGTCCGTTGTTTTAGACCATTTAAATTTGTCTAAGTACATTTGAGTCGTCCATGTTTTTGAAGCGAGTTCTGATACAATTGCCTTTTCAGGCTAACTTTATAAGGGTTTTTGGACGATGGTTGTCTACCCTTTTTTTTAGACGTTTATTAATGAATGTTTATTTTCATCTTCATTCTATGTTCTTTGTTAACATGCTATACTTTGTTCATGCACGAGTTTTCTTTTGTTTACATCGTCCATGTTATATCTAATGGTTTAGGTGTGGTTCGTCCACTTGTGAAGGCATTTAGTTCGTCCATATTTGGAAAACTTTTTTATACTCAACATTTTACCATTCATTATATTTCGCAAGTATAACTCGTCTATGAATGGAATTTCTTTTGCCAGCTTTCTTTGTCCATAGGTTTGACTTATAGCTCGCATTAATCTTCGTCTTAGGGCAAGACGTTTCCAGCATTTACTCGTCTAGAGATTGGATTGTTTAACTTGTCAGATTCATCCATGGATTTTGAATATTTTTGCATGCATGCTTTACTTCGTCCATTAATCAGACGAATATACCATAGGCTTATTATATTTTGCTTTTACCTTATTTAAGGAAAGTTTATAGACGTTACATCCCTGCGTCCAGAGATTTTGCTCGTCTTGGCCCTTTAGCTTTCTTGTGGATTAGTTTTAATGAGAACTTCAACAACATGAGAATTGGAAATTCACACAACCTTATATACATTGGAAATCCACACAGTATTTACATAACATAAACATCATCTACAAGTTTTGGCACATGCTTAGAAGTTGGCGCCTTTAGGGAATTGAAAATACTTATGTACAAAGACTTTTCGTGACTCCGTCCATCACAAATTCGTCCATAGACAATGCACGAGTTGGAAACTAATGCACTTTTAGGGAATTAAAATACTAAATAACATATAGTACTAATAACAAACACAAGTAAACATAAGTAATGGAAAGCAACGCACTACTTTGGCTCGTCCAGATGATCTCGTCCAAGATGATGCTCGTCTAGGCTGATACCTTACTAGTAATATTTCCTTAAATGCTTAACATTCCAGGGGTGCTCCAGCTTTCTTCCATCTAGGGCTTCCAAGTAGTATGATCCTTGCCTCTTGCAATTAATAACCCTGTAGGTCCTTCCCAATTAGGCCCCAGTTTCCCATGAGCTGGGTTCCTAGTTGCTAAGGAGACCCTTTTTAGTACGAAGTCCCCAATGTTGAAGCGTCTGGGTTTCACCATTGTATCATATTGTCTAGCCATGAGGTTTTTATACCTTGCTATCCTCTGCTCTGCATCCATACTTACCTCGTCTATTAGGTCGAGGTTAAGACAAAGTTGTTCTTCATTCTCCTTATCCTGATACTTCATCACCCTGTAATTAGCCATGTGTACTTCTACAGGTATGATTGCTTTACTTCCATAGGCTAGTTTAAAAGGAGTTTCCCTTGTGGTGGTCCTCACAATTGTACTGTAAGCCCATAGAACACCTGGTAGCTCGTCTAGCCATAATCTCTTTGCCCCCTTAAGCCGAAACTTGATGATCTTTAACAAGGATCGGTTTGCTACTTCAGTTTGTCCATTTGCTTGCAGGTGGGAAGGTGATGAATAATGATTTTTGATTCCAAGTTGCTCGCAGAAATCTCTGAAGGGTGTGTTATCGAACTGTTGTCCATTGTCTGACACAAGTACCCTAGGCACCCTAAATCGGCACACAATGCTCTTCCAGACGAAGTTTTTTACATTCTTCTGTGTGATTTTTGCTAAGGGTTCAGCTTCCACCCACTTAGTGAAGTAATCGATCCCCACCACCAGAAACTTCATCTGCCTGGTTCCCATTGGAAAAGGACCCAAAATATCCAATTCCCATTGCATAAAGGGCCATGAAGCCATCATCGGGGTGAGGTACTCCAATGGTTGTCTAGGGATGTTGTTGAAGCGTTGACACTGATCACACTCCTTTACATAAGCCTTAGCATCTGCTTGAATGGTTGGCCAGTAGTAACCCACACGGACGACCTTATGGACGAGGGCTCTTGCTCCTGAATGGTTTCCACACGCTCCTTCATGAACTTCACTCAAGACGTAGTTTGCCTCGTCTGGAGCTAAACACCTTAGGTAAAGCTGAGAGAAGCCTCTTTTGTATAGCACATCGTCTATAAGGACATACTTAGCTGATCTAACCTTTAGCTTTCTAGCCTCATCTCTTTCTTCAGTAAGCCTTCCATCCCTTAGGTAAACTATTATCGGGGTCATCCAATTCCCTTCACCTTCTATCTGCTACACCTCTGGAAGATCTATGCTAGGCATGTACATGACTTCATCAAGCTCATTCGCCAATCCATCTACGGATGCTGCCTTTGCTAAAGCATCTGCTTCCATGTTTTCCTCCCTTGGGATTTGAAGAAAATTGGCTTCCTTAAACTTCTTAATAAGACTTTTCACCTTACCGAGGTACTTCTTCATCCGTTCTTCTTTTGCTTCATAAGTTCCATTTACTTAGCCTATGATCAA
The DNA here is from genome assembly GCA_030021035.2 of Notholithocarpus densiflorus. Classification (NCBI taxonomy): domain Eukaryota; kingdom Viridiplantae; phylum Streptophyta; class Magnoliopsida; order Fagales; family Fagaceae; genus Notholithocarpus; species Notholithocarpus densiflorus. The sequence continues at coordinate 1,900,261 of JARYZH020000041.1, forward strand.
CTGAGAGTCTCCTTGGACGACCACTGACTCGGTCCCTAACGACTTAGCCAATTCCAACCCTTTAAGGAGAGTTTCATACTCAACTTCATTGTTGGTCATTTCGTATTATAGACGAGCTGCATACTTCAATTTGTCCCCTTCCGGGGATTTTAGTACAACTCATTTTCCTCCTACATATAATGTAGGCAAACTGTCTACATAGACGACCCATTTCTTATCTTCATCCACCTCGTCTAATTCACCTTAGTTGGGACTGAACTCTGCAATGAAATCTGCCAATGCCTGAGCTTTTATCGCACTTCTTGGTTGTTACCTGACATCAAACTCACTAAGTTATATGACCCATTGGATTAGTCATCCTGCGGCCTCTAACTTATTCATTGCTTTCTTGAGTGGATGATCTGTCAAGACATTGATAACATGGGCTTGAAAATAATGCCTTAACTTCCTGGAAGTTGTTACCAATGTAAAAGCCAGCTTTTCCATCATGGGATATCGTCCTTCTGCTCCTCTTAACGCTCGGCTTGTATAATAAATAGGCTTCTGTATCTTCCCTTCTTCTCTAACTAATGCTGAACTTACTGCATGTGGGGATACTGCTAAGTATAAATACAACTCCTCACCTAGTATGAAAGGACTTAGTAAGGGAGTCGTGGTAAGATAGACCTTAAGATCTTGGAAGACCTTCTGACACTCGTCCGTCCATTCAAATGCTTTTTTGAGAACCTTGAAAAATAGCAAACACTTGTCAGTAGCTTTTGAGACAAATCTGTTAAGGGCTGTAACTCGTTCAATGAGAGATTGGACTTCCTTGATATTCCTTGGTGGCTCCATATTTAGTATCGCTTGGATTTTATCAGGATTTGCTTCAATTCGCCTATGTGAAACCACGAACCCAAGAAATTTTCCTGACGAAACTCCAAAGGCACACTTGCTTGGATTCAACTTCATGTTATATCGTCTCAGCGTATCAAAGGTCTCCTGAAGGTCATCCAGATGCTTCTCTTCGTTTAAGCTTTTCACCAACATATCATCTACATATACTTCTACATTCCGTCCAATCTGTGGACGAAACATATGGCTAACCAGCCTCTGATAGGTCGCCCCTGCGTTCTTCAAACCGAAGGGCATGACCTTGTAGCAAAACAGGCCTTGACTGGTAATGAAGGATGTCTTCTCTTAATCTGCCTCGTCCATCCTTATTTGGTTATAACCTGAGAAGGCGTCCATGAAACTTAGCAACTTATGACCCGCAGTTGAGTTTACCAACTGGTTAATATGTGGTAATGGATAACTATCCCTGGGACAAGCCTTATTTAAATCGATGAAGTCCACACACATCCTCCATACACATCCTCCATTTGTCATTAGCCTTCTTGACCATCACCACATTAGCCAACCAATCCGGATAATAAACTTCCTGAATAAATTTTGTTGTGGTCAACTTCTGGACTTCTTCCTTGATAGCATTATCTCGTTCAAGAGAAAAGACCCTCTTTTTTTGACGTATAGGCTTGGAGGAAGGATACACAGTCAGATGATGGGTAATGACACTTTGGTCAATTCTTGGCATATCTTCGTGACTCCACGTGAAAACATCAATGCTCTTCTTCAAGAATTGGACGAGGTCTTATTTCGTCTTCTCTTCCATGCTTGCTCCAATCCTGGTAAACCTTTCAGGCTTGTTCTCATCCAGAGGAACATCTTCTAGTACTTCAGTGGGCTCTGCAGCAACCTTTCTCTCCTCTATATTCATTGTTTGCACATGCTCGTCCATATCCAACATGGCCAAGTAACATTCCCTAGCTGCTAACTGATCTCCTTGTACTTGCCATATTCCATAATCTGTTGGAAACTTGATAGATAGGTGGTAGGTGGACGTCATTGCTTTCTAACTATTTAGAGTTGGTCATCCAATGATGGCGTTGTAGGAAGACAAGCAATCCACGACGAGAAAATTTACTTCTTTGGCTATCTGCTGTGGATACGCTCTTGCCACTACAGGTAGAGTAATAGTGCCCACTGGTTGTACTTTCATTCCACCAAATCCTACTAAGGGAGAATTCATTAGACGAAGTTGGTCTCGTCCAAGCCTCATTTGCTGGAAGACGAGATAATACATGATATCTGATGAAATTTCGTTATCTATCAACACCCTTCTAGTCGTGTAATTTGCAATTAGTAAAGTTATGACGATCGCATCATCATGTGGATGATGGACCCTTCTAGTGTCTTCGTCTGTGAAAGTAATGGCCTGCTCGTCTGCCCCCCTCATCCTTGGTGGTCGTCCAGAGAGTTGAACGTTCTGTACCACCTTCAAGTAGGTCTTCCTTGACTTAGAAGATTGCTCTGCTGAAGTTCCTCCTACAATTACTCTTATTTCTCCAAGTGGGGGTCGTGATGGCTCTTCTATATTTCCTTTCAACTTCTCGTCTTTATTATCTCGTCCCAAAAAATTCCTCAACTTTCCTTGCCTGATAAGATTCTCTATTTACTGCTTTAAGTCATAGCACTCGTCCGTGTCATGCCCATGATCTCTATGGAAGCAGCAATACTTATTCTTATTGCGTTTGTTAAGATCTTCCTTCATCTTCTCTAGCCACTTCAAGGATAGGTCATCCTTGATCTGCATAAGCACTTGATCAAGTGGAACATTCAAGGGCGTGTAATGCTGACTCCTTCTTGAAGATGAACTTGCCTTCCAGTTGTCTTTATTATTCTTCTCCCCCGTCTGGGCCTTCTTACACGAGGGCCTTGTTCAAGATGGCGTGGGAGGTCTGCTTCTATTCGTTCTGCTCTCTTCCTCTTCTTGACAATGATTGCATCATCTGCATTCATGAAGCTTTGGGCTGAATGGACGAGTTCAGCCATGGTCTGCGGCTCTTGATCATAAAGCTTGTGAATAAATAAATCCGAACTGACTCCATTGTGGAAGGCTACCAATAGCAACTTACCATCCATCTCGTCTACCGTCAAAGCTTCCATGTTGAAACGAGTGATGAAGGACCGCAAGCTCTTATTTTCTCCTTGCTCTATGGTCAGCAAGCTAGACGAGGAGCGTTTATGCCTTTGTCCTTCGATAAAGTTGTTGACGAATAACTTACTGAACTCCTCAAAAGAACCAATAGTATTCGGAGGTATTTTACTGAACCACACTCATGCTAGTCCTTAAGGGTGATTGGGAAGGCCCTACACATTATCTCATTTGGAACTCCTTGAAGATGCATTGTGGTATTGAAGGTTGCAATGTGGTCATACGGGTTATGCGTTCCATCATACGAGTCAAAGGAAGTCATCTTTAACTTGGAAGGCAAGGGGTGACTATTGATGGAAGCTACAAAAGGGGAATCAGTTCGATGAACTAAATCATCTACATGATTCGCCCTTCTCATATTCTCTTTTATCTCTTCCATGTCTCTCCTAATTTCATCCATTTCCCTCTCCAAGTGTGGCACCCTTCATGAAGTGGTACCCTTTGATTGGTTCTCGAGCTCAACATTTTCTCCTTCTCTAACTTCTTGACTCTAAGCTTGCCCTTTCGCGCATCGTTCATGAGGTTGCCTCCTTTGGTTGATCACCCTGGTCAGTTCTTAATTCTAACGAGTTAGCTTTGCTATGGTGGTTGCCATGGATTGTATTTGTTGGACGGAAAGTGGTTGCATGACAGGTGCTGACTGGTAAGTGCGATTGGGGTGGCTAGAAGTGTTCCCACTCTCTTGGTGGCCTGGACTAGTGGGCATTGATCTTATTCGTACCATGCAGCCTTTTGTCTTGGAAAGATAAATTGAAAATCACAAATTTAAGATTCCCACAGACGGTGTCAACTGATGATACACAGAAAATCAATAGGTTGAATGCTCCGAGTTTCAATGGGCTAGTGATTGTTTCTCAGGCCTGAAAAGAAAGAAACAAAATCAAAGGTGACTAGGGTGAACCGGCCAAGAACTCTCTGATGCTTAAGTTAGTTTTTCTTCCTAAAAATCAAGAATTCCAACTTCAGGAGTGGTGAAAACTTACTTTCAACTGATGTGGATAAGTCCTTATATAGTGAGTTTTGGAGTGGTTACTTGTTTGGTAACTTCCTCAACGTGTATGGAAGTTAGAAGGTTAAGACTTAACTTCTACAATTGCTATAGAAGTTAGAAGATTTAATCTTATCTTCTATAACTGCCATTAGAAGTTAAGAGCTTAGTGGGAAGTTAAAGCAATGAACAAGGATTTTGCTCACACTTCAAAATAGTAGAACGTGATTCGAATTATAAGCTTTTATGCATAAATTCATTTTGAAGATTTTCTAAGTGTTGAGGGGTCGTCCAGGTGTTTCCATGTTGGACGACCTCCTTTAGTTTGGACGACCTTTTTATATTAGGACAACCATTCTGGATTTGGACGACACTATGGACGAACTGGAGATGGCCCAATTTTTGTAGTTTCTTATATGACCTGGACGACAACTCAAGGACGAACTATACTTATTTGTCATCCCCATCAGATTGCATATCAGCTGAAAAAGTCATGATTTCATACCCACGTTACCTCAAACCCCAGAATTTCACAATTGTTAGCTCTCAAGTTTTACCAATCACTTAAGAAAAATAAAGAAATCATTTGAAGCTCTATGTTATTACCTTTATAACATATTTTGATTATCTTTCACAAGAGATTGCAAGCACTTTTGCTAAGTAACCGTGCAATTAACCACCATTTTCTTAGGTATAACTTCTACATTTCTGACTCTTCAAAACCAAACTAGACATAAATTTCAATTATCAATCAGATTGAAGTTGGAGTTGATATTATTTAAGTCCTATTATTGTTGTATGCATGAATGAGACCACATCCTCAATCATAATTGCCAATCTGGCTAAGAACACAATTAATTTTGTGTACTCTATAACTTTTTCTTTCCTGTTTCTAAGTTTCTCTCTATCTCAATCTTTGTGTGATTCAACACTTTATGTGTCAAGAAATGATCATTACCTAACTCAAGGCTTTATCATCAATGATTAAACTTATCATGAATGATTGGTTAACTTTATAACGACAAAACAGGACCAAAGATTGCAAATCAAGTTATCATGGAAACTTGGTTTATAGTACTTTATACAAATCCAATAGAAACTTTGAGGCAAGCAATAAAACTTAAAAACAGAGAAATTCTATAATCAACAAAGAAAACAGAGGAAACAATAGAGGAGTGCTTGAATAAACTCATAGTGGAGAATTCATTAGAATACCTGGTTGAAGGCAATTTGTTCATGCCCAGTTTTGATCAGTTGAGCCACGTCTCCTCGTATTTGCCTCACAATTGAATTCCTCTTATAAGCTAGTGCCATTTATGCAGAACAAGAAACAGACAAAAAATGAACCCATGTAAATATTGAGGTAATCGTAAAAGCTTCCCATATTGTTAAAAATTCACTGCAATTATATGCATGAATAAGGGTTAATCAAAGACAAATTTTAAATTAGCCAAAAAAGAAAGCCAAAAAATAATAAAGCTAACTTGAATTAAACAGATGGGTTAGCAAGTGAAATTGGAAGAGGAGTGAAATGAGTTTATGGGAAGAAAGGTGTTAGGGTGGAAGAGGAGTGAAATTGGAAAAGGGGTGAAATGGGTTTATGGAAGGAAGAGTACTCTCTCTGGGAACCCGATCTTCGCTGGCGTCGGACTGGGAGCTCTTCCTCGTGGATTTCTCATCTGGGTGTGGATTTCTCTTCTTGAAGACAGGCGTTAGGGTAGGAGAGGAGTGAAATTAAAAAAAGAAAAAAGAAAAAAAGAAAAAACGCTACAGTACTTTCAGCTGAAGTTATAGTAGTTTCAGCCCCAAAGAATCAGCTAGCGTTTAAAATTATTTGCTACAGTGTTTTCAGTTTTCAGTTTTCAGTTTTCAACAAAATAAGCAGTATCCATACAGATCTTAGATGTTTGGTTTTGCTAGGGCCTTAGGAAACACGACAATTATTATTACTGAGTTGTGGACATTAAAAGATGACCTTGTTTTAGCCCAGCAACTGAGAATTTCTTCCCTAGTTGTTGAATTAGATGTTTTTTATTTTTATTTATTTTTGTTTTTTTTATAAAAGATAGAATTTCTACTCTAACCTAATCTAAGTGTATATGTGTGTGAAGCTCCCTCCTAGTTGTTGAATTAGATGTTGAGACTATCTTATGCTAGAACCCCTGTTATTTGATTACAGGATCTCTTGAGGAGATTCCCTAATAAAATGCTTCGATGAAGTATATATACTACGAAGCGAAGTGAATCAATATGCGGATGGGCTATCTAAATTGGGTAGTAAAAAAGCTTTAGATTTTGTAGTTTTTGAGAATCCATCGCCTGTGGTGCTTCCTCTTTTGGTTTTTGACAAAGCTAGTGGTATTTGTAATATGTGTATTTGTGGTAAGTTAATATGGGGTTGTTTGGTAGACTTGTTTAAACACATGTTTTCAATTTTTAAACAATATTACACGTATTTCTATACACTTTTCACCCACACGTATTTCCATACATGTTTTCAAATAACAAAACACATGTTTTTAAATGCATGTACCAAACACCCCCTGTATATTCCCTTTTCACCACAAAAAAAAAGACACTACGAAAGTTCAATATCATGAAAAGTATAATGAAATTACCTAAAAGGAAAAATTAAAAAAAATATATAAAAAGAAAAACCTTGAGGGAGAAAGAAAAAGGTGGTAAAAAATGCAGATGTTAGGAATAATAAGGGGCTGTTTGGTTGGTAGTGTATTTTAAACAACAGTTTTCAGTATTTAAGCAATATTATATGTATTTTCATACATTTTTTTACCTACACTTATTTTTTAAAAATACAAATAATGTTACTAGAACAACATTACTAAACGGGCCTAAAATTAGGCAACCAAGTTAAAAACCAAACAAAACACAAAACAATGAGAAGAAAATAACAAGAGAAGTCCAGCTCCATTGTTTGCACATTGTAAATTACCAACTTTACCGTCAATATGAAGCACCACGTGTGAACCATAAGAAGGTCAAAATCGTCATTCCCGATATTTCATTTTCATCGTAGTCTTCGTTGGCGAACATTCATTCTGTCCTCTCTCTCTCTCTCTCGATCTAATCCAGCCAAAGCACAGACCCAAGGAATCAAACTCAGACTCAGCGCCACCGTCTCTGTGTGTGTGTCTCTCTGACTCTCTCGCTCACTCTGGCCAGAGGTACCAGTTTCCATTTCTACCCTCCACAAGATCCAAATCAAAAACTCAAAATAAAAAAAAAAAAAAAAAAAAAAAAACACTTTCAAATTCGTTGTTGTTGCAAGAAATTGTAGTAATTTCAATTTCGTTATTAATTGCATTACTATCAATGAGCTTCAAATCGTGACCTTATCAATTTTATTGTTGTACTAGATGAAAGAAAGTAGAAATGAAATGAAGAATGATAGAACTTCAAAATCTTCATCAGTTAGCTCTCTTCCACTCATTCTCGACGTAGATGACTTTAAGGTAAGCCTATAAAAACCTAATCAATTTCAGTTTCAATTTCGGAATCATAGGTCTTTGGCTCTTTTGTTTTGGTAGTAGTGTTATTAGCATTAGGTTTGGTTTTTTTATTTGAGAACTTGCTTAATTTGAAGAGAAATTTGTAGGGTGATTTTTCATTTGACGCGTTGTTTGGGAACTTGGTGAATGAGCTTCTTCCGTCGTTTCAAGACGAAGAAGCGGATTCATCGGAAGGAGGGGGGCATGGTGGAAACGATGGGTTGTCGAATGGATATTTGCGAGGTGCGGCCGCCGCACCTTTGTTTCCAGAAGTTGATAAGCTCTTAGCTTTGTTCAATGATTCTTATAAGGAGTTGGTTGATCTTCGAAAGCAGGTGCGGTTTTTTTTAGAACCCTAGGTTATGAAATGTTGACTTTGATGAAAAAAAGAAAAAAAGAAAAAAAAAAAAAGTAAATTAGTTGTTTGCCAAGGTTTCATTATTCATTTATTTATTTTTGTTTCGAACTGCTTGAAGATTGATGGAAGACTGTACAATCTCAAGAAGGAGGTGTCTATTCAAGATTCTAAGCACCGCAAGACACTTGCTGAGGTAAGGAGTTGATTTTTAATATTTTGTGAAACATTATGAATGCTAGATACGAAAAAAAAAAAAAAAACCAAATAACTGGTTTTTGTGAAACCTTCAAAGTAGTGAAAATTTGTGTACATTTTGGATATTTGGGAACCTTGCTTTTATTTCTTGGGTGGGTGGTTTGGGGGGGGGGGTGGATTGAATTTTATTGGCTTTTTCTGTAGTTTTCGCAATACCGGTTCAGGACCATGAGTGGGGGATTGGGATTGATGCTTCTTGAGTTGTGTTTCATTAGAACTGAATTAATGTGATCTGGCGCTTTGTTTCTGATAATGGGTTCAACTCATTGGAATAGTGGGAACATGTAAATTATGAAAATACTCTGTATTATTAGAATCTGAAAAGTGGAGTTGCATACAGAAAATGGATTTTTTTTTTTTTTTTTTTTGTTGTTGTTGTTGTTGTTGTTGTAATTTTTGTAGTTGCTTTGTGTTCATCATTGTGAATATGAGGTGATCTTCTGCATTGATAAATTTTATTACTTATCCAAAAAAAGGGGAGTTGCGTACAATAACTATACATCTCATTTTCAGCTGGAAAAAGGTGTGGATGGGTTGTTTGGTAGCTTTGCAAGGTTGGATTCACGTATTTCAAGTGTAGGACAGACTGCTGCCAAGATAGGAGATCATTTGCAGGTAAAGCTTTCCTATGCTTTACTGCATTATGCCCTAGATCCCTGAACTTGATAAAATGTTATTTTTCTTGTCAGAGTGCAGACGCTCAGCGAGAAACTGCTAGTCAAACAATAGAGCTGATAAAGGTATTTGGTAATTGATCATTTAGTTTATGCTACCCTTTGTTTCACTAATTCCATGTTATTAATTTAATTCTTGCAGTACTTGATGGAGTTCAATAGCAGCCCAGGAGACCTAATGGAACTTTCACCTCTATTTTCTGATGACAGCCGTGTTGCTGAGGCTGCTTCAATTGCACAAAAATTGCGTAAGATGGCCTCACTTTCCTATATAGTTATATTTTCATGAGCCAACTCCTTATTGGTTTGCAAAGCTTGATGATTTTCTCTCCAAACTTAACTGCTTTTTGTGACCTATTCATGAATCATTCTTTTGTTAGTAGAATTAGTTGTGAGAAGAGCAATGAAGACTTATACTGAAAAAGCATGAGAAAAATAGTTTGAGCTTCTTTGCAAATGTGAGAAGAGGGTTGAAGACCAAGGAAGGTTTAGTGGAAGATTGTATGATATAAACAGAATTAAATGATCTAAAGTTTCTCTTTACTGAGAATGATTAGAGATGAATGTGCATAGGTCATCATGAGTTTGGAAGCTATACCCGTGATTAGGTTTCTTTTATGTTTACACCAATAACCAGACCAACAGTTACATGGCAAGAATGTTAGAGAAGTTTCCAATATGATTGTGTCATATGTGAATTATCTGTGCTAATATTTTGAGGCTTTCACAAATGAAAGGAAGTTGGGGGGGGGGGGGGGGGTGGGGGTGCAAAAGGTTTTTATCATTAATATTGCTTTTTATATACTTTCTTATGCTTTCCAATGCCTGCCAATCATCTTATTGTTTCTATTGATTTCAGGGTCTTTTGCTGAGGAGGATATTGGAAGACAAGGCATAGGTGCAGCATCAGTTATGGGAAATGCAGCTGCTAGCAGAGGATTGGAAGTTGCAGTTGCTAATCTGCAGGATTATTGTAATGGTAAGTTTTACACAATAGTGGACATATTTGTTTATTATTAATATCAAAATTATTTATTGTGTTTTACATAATTTAAGAAGTTCACTTTGCTTGAAAGAATTTGAAAAGTGTGTGTATATATATATATATATATATATTTATAAAATGCCTCGATATAATTTCTTTTTGCCCGGATGACCCAATTTGAAATTTATGTTGGAAGTTGATATTGTTTTTCAATCTTTAGTTCATCTGGGCAAAAAATTGAAAAATAAGATTGTTTGATATAAACAGAATTTGTAATCTTAGTGTCTATTGAGGTTCTTGTATGATTGGATGACTGCGTTGGGTAGCATCCCTTTGATGTCCTCTTTTGATTTTATAGACTTGTATGCGTGATTGTATTTTTTGTATAGGGATAGATTCACATATCTTATATGTTATCTTCCCTTCTTCTTTTTTGAATTAATTTGTTTACTTTTTAAAAGAAAACATAGATGGTACAAATAATAACTATATACAAAGTTTCAACAATGTTGCATAGTACTTTATAATTCTGCATTTTTTTAAGTAATAATTTCATTAAAAGTGCAAAAAGGGCCAAGAGTCCAAGACCCTAGTACATGGGATGTATGCAAAGGAAGAGCCAAAAACAAAGAGAAGAATACAATGAATTATCTAAAACTCATGTTATCCAAGAAATCAACTAATCAAGCAAACTTGAGGTGGAGAAAGACGATGCAAAAGTCCACTCATTTAGAGTCTTTAAAATAAAAATTTCAGTCAAGAGCCTTGTAGCTGAACTGGCACATTCTTTTGTTTCTAATGGAGACGTCTAAGGTTCAAACCATCCCTCATTGTAAATATCGAATTTAGCCAAAAAAAAAGGGATCATTTTCGTCACAGGTAGCTCCTTTCCTTCAAAAAATTTTGTTTCTCTCTCCAGATACACCACCACAGACATAACAGCATAGCCTTCCATACTTCACTGTTACTCCTCTTTCCAAATAGTCCTTTCCAGCGGTATAACATGCCCACCACCAAATTAGGCATCACCCAATTCACACCAAACAGGGAAAACACAAGTGACCACAATTGTCTGGCAAAATCACAATGGAGGAATGAATGCGCAACTGACTCCTCTTCACTCTTACACATGTAACACCAATCCATGATACTTATTCCCATCATTCTAAAATTGCTTGTAGTTAAAATTTTCCCCAATGCAGTACACCAAAAGAAGAAAGCCAACCTCAAAGGTACACCAACTTTTCAAATGCTTTGCTATGGAAATTGTTTGTCTCCTTCCATTGTGGCCTTATTATAATGACTTCTCACTTCAAACTGATGATTCTTTTGGGGTTACATGCCATTTTGTCTTCCTCCTTCCAGCTTATTGTACCAGCATACAAGTCCACCCTTAAATGTGCCATGGATTCTAACTCCTAATACTGAGTTACCTTGAGGAAAATTGGGTTCCAATGAGAGCTAATGTTGTGGAACTCTAGATAGTCTATCACTTTTGCATTGCTATCTATAGCTATTAAAAATAAATCCAGATACTTATCTAGTTATCCTTAATTGTGATACCTGCACTCCAAATATCATGCCAAAAGCAAATTTAAAATTGTTCCCAGAAACAAGATTTTGATAGTGAGTAATGTGATCTTTGGGCAAAAGTTGTCAAGTTTAAAACATATATGTTATAGAGAAGTAGTGGGCACTTGGAACTTCTTATTTTGAAAATATATTCTGGGAAATTTTAAAATTCTAGAAATTAAGGATTGGAAAAAGAAACCATTTTTCAGCAATTCCCTTTAATATTGGAGTTATATGATATTTAATATTAATTTCTATTAATATGTTTGTTCTGTGTAGAACTGGAAAACAGATTGCTTGCTAGGTTTGATGCAGCATCACAGAAAAGAGAATTATCTACAATGGCAGAATGTGCTAAAATTTTATCTCAGGTAATTGTATTTGTCAGGCCTGATAGGTAATAATTTATTTAGTATTAATTCTACTCATAAAAAAAAAAAAGAAATTTAGTATTAATTCTAAACTTAATGGCATTAGCAACTAACTCTTCTCTCCCTCCCCCACTTTCTCCCTTCCCATTCTTTCTTGATCTCTCTCTCTTTTCCATGGTTTTTTATATGCAACATTGGGAGAGATCAATTATAGGCCATTTACAATTGTTCGAACGCTTAGTGATGAATCAGTGTTAATTTTTTTTTTTGGATAAGTATGAATCAGTGTTAATATATGTTAGTATTCTCCAAAAATCTGGAAACTTTTACAATATTGCTAGTTATTTTGGTTTTTATTTATTTATAAGTAATAGAATTTTATGAGCAAAAGGAGATACTTCATGCACCAGGATGTGTACACAAAGTACTTCTAAGAGATTACAAGTACTAATTGTTACAAACAAAAAGAAATGGATTTAATAAAATCTATCACAGAATACATAGTCACTAGTGCCTATGGTTTTAGTTTTGGGTAGTGTTTATTATACACACCCTCTTTCACATTCTTATACACACACTTGAAATGCACTAAAATTGTTACTTCATGTCACGATTTCAGTGCATTTCAAGTGTGTATAAGAATGTGTTTAGTAGAGTGTGTACTGCTAATTTCCCTTTAGTTTTAGACCACTCGAACTATGATCTCAAGAAGCTAGCTTTCTACTCTTCAAAAATTAATTCCATATTATCATAAAAAAAAAAAAAATTCCATGTCATGGAACATTCAATTGTTCCTCTCCTTCCATACAGTCCACATTAAACAAAGAGGATTTTTTTGAATGTCCTATTTTTACTTTAAAACTTTTTATTCTCCTTTATGAGAAATGTTGGCTTCCAGCCTTCCACAGTTCCAATCATCCAATGCCTATGCTTTGCCTTTATTTGCAACACCCAATCACCTGGCTGTTGCATAGATTCCTAGACTATTCCATAGTCTTTCTCCTAGGTTTGGTAGGCTGGTGTTGTATGTGCAAGCAAAGTGGAAACTCTATTGACCATCGGTTACTTCATTGTTCCTACGTAGTTCTATGGTCACTGGTGTTTTGTTTGTTTGGGCTATGCCTATGAGCGTTTTGGCGTTGTTGGAGTGTTGGAAAGGGGGTTTAGGTAGGCATAGCAGTGTTGATATTTGGGGCACGATACCTTTATGCGTAATGTGGATTATTTGGAGAGAATGTAATAATCGCACATTTGAAGGGACAAGAGCAGCGATTGCATTTGGTGTTAAAATTGTTATTATTCTGTGTTATGTATGATTGGATGGCAGCCTTAAGTATTTCTTTCTCAAATTTTCTGGAATTTTGGATTGTGTACTTTTAGATGATTTTAATAGCAACCCTTGTACACTTCCTGTGTACATGGGTTGAGATGTTTCTTCTTTTTTTTTTTTTTTGAATAAAAATTCAGTGTTTTTCTTTTGTTTTTGCCAAATGGGTCAGCACATTAAATAGTGATTAACTACTTTTTATTTGGTTACTTGCATCTTCAAAACATTAATGGCTGTCTACTTTTCAAAATAAGAATAATGGCTGTGTTTTTAATTTCTGGAACTTGTATAGATTTTATATGCTTAGATGTATTACTCTCTGATGTATCCAGATTATGATGCAACTTACTGCTTTGTCAAAATCTTAAGCATTGATGCAAAGAGCCTTTAGATTTCACTTGCCTTCTTTATTATTGTCTTTATCCTTATAATCGTTTATTTTTTGGCTGCTCGGGGGGAGGGGAGTTTTGGGTTGTGGGAGACCATTTTGCATCTTGGTTGTTTCATTGTTCTATGATTTTGATTTGACCTATTTTTCATTTTGAGCTGATAATATGAATTTAGGATGCTGTAATAGTAGGATAATTGTTTATAAAAAAGAAGAAGAAGTGAATCAGCTAGCTTTAACTGAATCTGAATAATCTGTTAAAAGTCACTGTGGGATCCCCCTTCACCTCTGCTTCTCCTTCCTTTCTTTTTCCTTCTTAATTTGACTGGCCTACTTTTTGCATTGCAGTTTAATAGGGGTACTAGTGCCATGCAACATTATGTGGCAACACGTCCAATGTTTATTGATGTGGAAGTCATGAATGCAGACACAAGATCAGTTCTTGGTGACCAGGGTGCACAATCTAGTCCCAGCAATGTTGCTCGTGGCCTTTCTTCGTTGTACAAAGAAATTACAGGTTTGAAGGATTGTCACTCATCTTAATTTGAAGGATTGAATTTTTTGATACATTTGTTATGTCTTTGTTATTCTCTTGCAGATACCGTGCGTAAAGAAGCAGCAACAATTTTGGCTGTATTCCCTTCTCCCAATGGAGTTATGGCAATTCTAGTTCAGGTATGCATGCGGGGACTCTTTTTTTTCTAGGTTTCATGGACTTAATTTTTTTGCAATTAAACTTTAATGTAACATAAAATTCGTATTGGTTGTTAATTTTATAAATATGACTACTTTTGTATGTTGTATGCAGCGAGTTTTGGAGCAGCGAGTGACAGCTCTCCTTGACAAATTATTAGTGAAGCCATCTCTTGTGAATCTACCTCCTATGGAAGAGGGTGGACTTCTATTAGTGAGTAGATTAACTATGGTTTTGTTTTTACTCATACAAATTCCAGGTTGAACCAACGATCTCATCCTTTTTTTTTTCTTCATATTTAACTTGAGTTTTCAGTATCTAAGAATGGTAGCAGTGGCATATGAGAAGACACAAGAACTAGCTAGAGACTTACGAGCTGTTGGATGTGGTGACTTGGATGTTGAGGGTAATGAATTTAATATGCTTGTGCTTTTGGATTTTACCTAAAGGTTTTCCTTATTGCAAACTTCCCATCTCTGAGAGAAATACTGGTTTGGCCAATGACCTATGGGCCAAATGGCACCACCACCATTAATATGGGCTATTGGGTGCAAAGATTCAAGTTCAGAGGGTGAATAAATATTCCAAGCCAAAAGGGGGAAAAAAAAACTGTATGGATATCAGCGATTAAGGATTAATGAAGGAACCATGTTGACAATGTCTGAGGGGAAACTATGGTAATGTTAAAGGAAATTTATGACAGAATAGTTTAGCAGAGATACATGATTTCAAGCAGGTTTCATGTTATCTTGTGAGCAGTCATAACTCAGGGTGCCTGCTATCCAGAAATTTCTCTAGCTTGTTATGGTGAATAATGTTGCAACAGTTCTAGGGAACCTAATTACTGTTATGAATTTGGTAACTTAGTAACTATTACCTTGTGAACTATATCAGACGATAAGTGGTTTAATTTTAACCTGGCTCAATTAATTGATTCTACTTAATTCTAAACAATCCAAATCAAACAGCTTGGAACCAAATTCCAAAAGTCAAATATTTGGAATTTGGTTCCAATCTGTTTGATGGGGATTGTTTGGACAGAGTGGAATCATCTCTTATTTGAGGATACTGAAAAATCGTTGGATTAGTTAAAAGATTTATGCCAGCGAACTCTTTTTGATTGGTCTTGGTGTTGGGGTTCCTTCCATCATAGAGTTCCTTGTTTCATTCAGAATAGTCTCTTGATATCTTTGTCTCTTTGCTTTTTTTTGTTGTTGCTGTTTTCGTTGTGTTCATCATCATGAACTCAATTGTTTTTTTTTTTTTTTTTCTTTTATCAATAAATTTACCCTTACCTATCAAAAAAAGAAAAAAAGATTCAACTTAATTCTAAAAATATTAGTGCTCCTTCGTTCTTAATAGCATTTTTTTTGGGTATTAGAGACATGGATTGTGAAAACTCATACTCTATGTGTAGTTCCTTTAACATATTTTTGCAATTTAGTAGTGGGTCAGACATGGATTGTGAAAACTCATACTCTGTGTAGTTCCTTTATCATATTTTTGCAATTTAGTAGTGGGTCCATTTTAGATTGTTTAACTTTTTCATCAAACTTAGGCATAATAGAATGTATCATAGCTGATGACCTGAAATTATTACTTATTAATTTTGGAAGTGTTGGTTCTTTCAAGTGAACATTGACATAAATACAGCCTCATTTAAATACATGCCTTGATTCATATACAAGATTCACCTTGCTGTCTTAATAGCAACTCTCTCTTGGTTCAGGCCTCACAGAGTCTCTCTTTTCTGCTCACAAGGATGAATATCCTGAACATGAGCAAGCCTCTCTTAGACAACTATATCAAGCCAAGGTTTGCTTCAGTTTCATCATTTCTTGATCAATGTTTTAGCTCTCATCTTGTTTTAGTGGAAACAACTGTAACTTAATTATGCCATGAAGATGGAAGAATTGCGTGCTGAAAATCAGCAGATCTCTGATTCAACTGGGACAATTGGGCGCTCAAAAGGAGCTTCAGTAGCATCTTCTCATCAGCAAATATCTGTCACTGTTGTCACAGAGTTTGTGCGCTGGAATGAAGAAGCAATTTCTAGATGCACTTTATTTTCATCTCAGGTAACATTTGACCCTGCAATCAACTTTACGTCTTATTTGAAGGGAAAAAAGGATAAAATGTGCAAATGTGTTTGCTTTCATTTCTACCTCAGTTTTGTTTTCTTTCTGTAAAATTAGGTCATGAACTCTCCAAGTTTATTGCTTCAATTGAAATTTTGTAGATTTCTAAGCAGTTATTTAATATCTGTCCAAATAATTACCTATCAAAAAATCTGTCTAAATACTTAAAGAATAGGAATAGTAAACCACTTAAAAACGCCATTGCAAGTCAAACTGCAATGAGGGTTGTTTATGTGGATGAGTGGGAAGATTGAATAATTGAAGTAGGTGATTGGAATAGTGGCTTGACATTATCTGTGTCTCTTTTGTATCCAATGGTAGAAAGAGACTAGTTAATGAAGTGGTGGATCCCTTGCCACCTGTACCAGTTTTCATCTCAGCATTTATTGTTGCTGGTGGTTGAGGTCTTGAGCTCTGTTCTACCTGTATTTAAAGTTTCAGATATTGAACTTCACACTTGTGGCATTGGGTGGTAGCTTTGAAATATGGGGAAGACTAGGGTGGATGGTGTACAAAAGCTAGTAGAGGGTTGCTGGTCGCATGGTTGTAGCCTCGGGCGGAGCATCAAAATGGGATGGGATATTTTGTTTTTGGTCATGTGACTTTTGTTGTTGGCGAAGGTGTTCGAGTTAGGTTTTGGCATGGCTTATGGTGGGATGGGATATTTTGTTTTTGGTCATGTGACTTTTGTTGTTGGCGAAGGTGTTCGAGTTAGGTTTTGGCATGGCTTATGGTGTGGACACACTCCTTCAAAGGAGCTGTATCCAGATCTGTTTGCTTGCTCAGTTGACAAGAAAGCTTCAGCATCTGATTTGTTGGATCATCATGTGGGTAGAGAGATAAGGAGTCGGAATGTAATTTTTACAGGGAGTTGCACAATTGGGAACTGGATTCAGTAAATTCATTCTTTCCTTACTCTCAGATTCCTAAAGGGAAGGAGGAGATAGGATGAGATGGTGTTTAAATGGGAATGATACATTTGATGTTAGCTCATTCTATAAGGCTATTCATGGCACGAATGGTATTCCTTTCCTTGGAAGAGTATATGGTGCTTTAAAGCCCCAAAGAGGGTTTCTTCTTTTATGTGGATGGCCGTTTGGGGTAAAATCCTTACTACTGATAATATCATTAAGAAGGGCTTCTCTTTCTTTAGTTGGTGTTGCTTATGCAGCTTATGTAGGCGTAGTGGGGAAACAGTGAGTCATTTATTGCTTCACTGTGATGTTACTTATGCCTTGTGGTGTGAAGTTTTCTCTATGTCTGGAGTTCAGTAGGTAATGCCAATGACAGTTGCATCTTTATCATTTGGGTGGAGGAATTGGTTGGGTAAGGGCAATTTAGAATTTAGTGCCATCTTGTTTGATGTGGTTGGTGTGCATGGTTCATAATGGGGAGAGATCCAATCAGTTGAAATCCTCTTTGATTTGCACCTTGTTTGAGTGGTCTTGGGTTTGGGGTTTTACTCATTGTAACTCTGTTTGATTTTCACAGTTCTCTTAACTTTGCTTTGTAATTTTTTTGGCTGTGTTCATTATCATGAACCTGATTTTTATTTTTATTTTTTAGTAAATCAATTCTACTTAACAAAAAAGAAGAAGAAAAAAATCAGATATTTTACCAGGTTTCTAATTTACTTTTAACTTGTCCACGAACAGCCCGCTACCCTTGCAACCAATGTAAAAGCGGTTTTCACTTGCCTGCTAGACCAAGTAAGTTGTCAATTAACTCACGGTATTCTCTAGATTTGTGTCATAGGAGCTCAGATTTTCTCTTTTTGCAGGTTAGTCAATACATAACTGAAGGGCTGGAACGGGCTAGAGACAGCCTGACTGAAGCTGCTAATTTGAGGGAAAAGTTTGTGCTGGGCACAAATCTTATGAGTAGAAGGGTGGCTGCTGCTGCTGCATCGGCTGTAATTACCTGATCCCATTACCATATCTATACATTTTATATGTATTGTGAGATATATTTTGAAATTCTTCTGTCTAAAATGGAATATATAGTTAACCCAACATAAGAGTGATTGCTTGATACATAGGCAGAAGCTGCTGCTGCTGCTGGTGAAAGCAGTTTCAGATCTTTCATGGTTGCTGTACAGCGTTGTGGTAGTAGCGTGGCTATAGTTCAGCAAGTATGTTAGGATGCCTTCTTTAATTGTTTAAATTTAGCTCATGAGATAATGACCTGATATGATTGAGAACTTAAACATGATTTGAACATTTCCCTGCAGTATTTTGCAAATTCTATTTCTCGGCTTTTACTGCCTGTAGATGGTGCACATGCTGCTTCATGTGAAGAAATGGCAACTGCTATGTCCAGTGCAGAGACTGCTGCTTATAAAGGGCTTCAACAGTGCATTGAAACTGTGATGGCTGAGGTCCGTTACTGAATTAAATCATTTCTTTAGATTCTAGTGCATAGAAGCAGGTAACCTAGGCACAAAACCTTTATGAAAATTGATCAAGTGATGGTGCAATCTCTTACTTTTCAGGTGGAGCGGTTACTTTCAGCTGAACAAAAGGCAGCGGATTATCGATCTCCTGATGATGGAATTGCTCCTGATCATCGACCAACAAATGCCTGCACGAGGTAAATTGAAGTGACAAATTTGGAACTTGTGAACTTAATTAATAAGGATGAAATTTTTACTGATTCTGAAAACCTATTTACTTCACCAGTTTAAAATATGGTTATTTTAAGATATATATAACCTTGTTTTTACCTTTTAACTTATTATGTTTGTCAATCATTTTATGTGACAAATCTGTGTCCATCTGTTACATTAATTGGAAAAACTTTATTTGATTATGATGATGTTTCTGGATATTGAGTAATGTTTCTCTTCTCTTGGCTAGAGTTGTAGCATATCTTTCCCGTGTGCTTGAGTCTGCGTTCACTGCACTGGAAGGTCTTAACAAACAAGCATTCCTGACTGAATTGGTATGATATTTATTTTCTGAAGTTTCTCATGACTAGTCTTGTATATGACTGTCATTTTAATGACTCATTTCTCTCTTTGACTCTTGTTGGCCTGGGTTATTAGCGTGCAAATGAGTTCAAGCATGCATTTGGTGAAGTAAGCATGTGTGATGGACATTCAGTAAGAACAGAAGCTTTCATAGTTGAAGAATCAAATAATTATGTGATCCATTTTTGTTCATGATAAAGAAAATTGACTGAATTTAAGACAAATAGATTACCTTGACATGGTAAAGAATGAATGCTGACAACTAATTTACATTTCTACACAGCATAATTAGTGTGAGCATCATAATTGCATTAAACTATTTACCTTGTTGGTTGTTTTTCCAGCAACCTTTTTTGTGCATATATGATATTCTTTCACTTTTTGTTCTTCTTTTCTGTTTTTCTTTCTTTTGGGGGATGGACTGCAAATTTGAAGTTTTGATATGCTTAGTATTAACATCTTTGTTCACATACTAATTTATCATTTTGTTATTTAGGGAAACCGCTTGCATAAAGGGCTGCTTAATCATTGGCAGAAGTTCACTTTTAATCCCAGGTGACTGGCTTGGCTCAAATGTTTTATGCCCTGCTATTCTTTTTTATCATTTCATGAAAGTTGTGTATGATTGACATGGCGAATGGTTGTTTGTCATTATGATATAAATTGGAGCTTTATCAGAGGTGTCTTTGTGCGCTGTGCAACCTTTTAATATATTTTGACACAGAGGTCTATTAGCTTATTGTGTCCAGATGGTGGCAGGAGGTTATTCCTGTATATTGACTATTGAGAATATGAAGTAATTCATTTCCAAAAATGATGAAAATCTCAACAAAGGAAGTTGAAGAAACAATTTTAAAAACATATGGCAAAGTATTACCCTCTAAAATGAAAACCACATTCTCTCTTTTCACTCTCCCCCCCTCTAAAGTGAATTTTTTGAGTTTTCTTGTTACCTATGTTTGTGGTCCCTCTAGAATTGGCAGGGACTCAATCTTTGAGTTTTGTTTTCAGTATTTCTTATGTGCCTTTTTTTTTTTTTTTTTTCTTTTCCTCTCTAAAGGTCTTTCTGATCCACCAATAGTTCAGTGGCTCTATTGATCATCTTCCTTTGTGGATTATATTGTTTGATGAACTATTGTTAGCAAACAAACAAAAAAATTGTCAAATTCTGCAATTTCTTGTTGATTCTGTTCATTCTTTTTAAATTGATTTTTTTGTCTGATTTGTCCTTGACACAAATGTACAATCACTTGTTTTTACAGTGGCGGACTGCGGCTGAAGCGTGACATAACTGAGTATGGAGAATTTGTGCGCAGTTTCAATGCTCCTTCTGTTGATGAAAAATTTGAATTGCTGGGCATGTAAGTTGCAAAAGGTTTGCACGATTTTCAATTTATTCAATTTTGTATCTCAGTTTACTGATGAATTTTTGTATTCAGCATGGCAAATGTCTTTATTGTTGCTCCTGAAAGCCTCTCGACTCTATTTGAGGGTACCCCCAGTATCCGAAAAGATGCACAAAGGTATTATTGAGTACATGTTAAATTGCAATTTTTGTGATTCATCCACTAGAAATGCGTTTAAAAAGTTATTTTTTGTTTTACCAAGGAGCAAGAATTCCTTTTCCATTAAATACCAAGCATGGTTTATGAATGGTAGAAAATGTTCAAATTTTCTGGGTTTTCCCCCCTTCTCATCCAAACACATCCAGGAAGTGCATTTTAACACATTTCACAAGAACATTTTGTTTTGAGTTTATGACATTCTCTGGTAAGTGGTGAGTCTTTTACATTGACGGTGCCTGTTTTTAATGATGAAATTTTGATTCATCTCCCAACTCAGGTTTATTCAGCTTAGAGAAGACTACAAGAGTGCAAAACTCGCAGCCAGACTTAGTTCCTTGTGGCCAAGCTTGAGTTGATATGGAAGTGGAATGCTGATTTAAATTTGACTTTGAGATTTCTTGAATAGTTCATAGCAAGCTGTTACTAAGCTGTGGAGACTGACTCCTCAAGTTGAATTAATTTGGTGGCACCTGAACCAGTACGAGATTAAATTAATGGCCAGGCTGATGAGCTCATCTTTGGACAGAAAATTCAGTACAATAGATTTTTTTATTATTATTATTTAAATTTCTTTCTTTCTTGGAGTGTATATTTTTTGAAGGTATGGATAGGATGAGCAATAGGTTTGTATTCATTTAAGGAATTAACTTATGTTAGGTTCAATAGCTCTTGTTTGTGTGTCGAGGAAATTCATGTCCCGGTGTGCGCCCTTGTAAATGATACTTTTGGGTATGAATAATGTCAAAGTTGATTTGGTTGCATTGTGTGGTCCAAACTTAAAATAGTATTTGTTTTTATTTCAATATAAATTAGATACGATGAGAATTATTTGTTATACTTTCCTTTTGATCATTGCTTGTTTGGAGGTCACTTCTTGCCTTAAGTTATCTGCCTATTACTTAGGCTTTTGAGTAATTATTGTGGAACATCTCATCTTCTGAAAATGCAGCCTATTTGCATGATTTAAGAAATATGTATTGCTCAAAGTAATAAATAGTTGGTTGGATTATCAATTTCTTCATTTTCAGTTACTGTTAAGAAGCGGACATCGGTGCGTGATGGTGTAATATGTTTATATTCAACTATCTACAATCCTGCAGAATATTTCTTGACAAAATTGAGTGATATGCGTATTTGACCAATAAACGCAAAATTGAGTGATAGATTGTAATAAATGCAGTAGAATAATTGTCATCCTAGTTTTGAACTCCAAATTTGTACTTGTTTCATTTAAAAAAAAAAAAAAAACCCTTTCAATTACATCCATACAAAAAGTAATATGATTTACGATCATTCAATTTCATACAACTCTTCGATTCCTCTCTTTATGAAGAAGGAATTAATAATAAT
This sequence comes from Notholithocarpus densiflorus, assembly GCA_030021035.2. Lineage (NCBI taxonomy): Eukaryota > Viridiplantae > Streptophyta > Magnoliopsida > Fagales > Fagaceae > Notholithocarpus > Notholithocarpus densiflorus. Next base: position 1,922,437 of record JARYZH020000041.1, read on the forward strand.
AGGTCATAAGAGTACGTATACAAAAATGCTACGATAGTCTCTAGTCTCTAATAATGATGAAGGACGCACCAATGAAGGTCCAAAATGCAAGTACATGTCTACTCCTACCAAGTTCATGAATCACAAATGGAAAGGGGACGCAGAAGCACATAAAATGCAGCCAGTGATTTGGACACATGGCAATTCCCGTAATTGTGGTGGGGGGCTCCTATTTTTGCTAGTGTAGCATCTTTCTCCCACTATAAAGTGCTCTCGATTTATTAGATAGAGAGAGAGAGAGAGAGAGAGAGAGAGAGAGAGAGACATAGAGAGAGATTGATTGATGAAATTTAGTGGGGGTGGGTTGCTTGTAGATTGCTATCTTCTTTGATAGCTAAGGTATCTATCACTTGCATATCCTTGTGCCAAACCCACGATAATTGCTCTGTAAGAATGGGCCACTTTGATACCTTCTCTCTCTCTCTCTCCATAAAAAAATACCAAGAAAACAAGTGCTTAAGATATTGAAGACCCCACAAATGACCACTATATATCTTCATGATCGATTATCACCATCCCATTTCTTTTCAAGCCTCCATCGACCATATACGGCTAGACTTGTTAACTAGACATCTAAAGTCTTGTTCTATCCCAATCCCATACTTTTGATAGAAATTAAGGGGACCTTTGTTAAGTGCTGCAAATGTTTGACCAACCAAATGGAAACTGAACTAAAATCTCTCAAACTTAGCGTCCATCTAGGATGGGCTATAACATAAAAAAGATCTCTACCAACCAAACCCAATCCACCCCCAAAAGCACCTAGTGCTTTACTACTCTCTATCAATGTCAATACTCAATACGTTTTACAAAGTGCATAGCAAAAGAGAAAAAATATAGGGTATGACGGCCCGGTTTGTGCCATAGGCTGTGGTGGTGGTCCAACTCTAGAGTCTAGAAATGCCTTTCATCTCTTCTTCAACATGCATCATCAAGATTAACAATATATATGATTAACAATATATATATATATATATATATTTTTTTTTGAGAAACCACCCTAGGAAGAGGGGGGACAATATATATATATATATATATATATATTTATATATATATATATAAAACTCATTTCATATCTTTTTCACAGCTGAAAAGATGGTATGATTGGCATGATTTGCGCCAACTAATGGTCTGTTTGGATTGAAGGGGAGGAAGGGAGAGTAGAATAGAGTAGAGTAAATTTAACCCAAAATTAGTTTATTTTCAGCCAACTCTACTCTACTTTCCTCAATCCAAACAACCCATAAGATTTGATCCCAACTTGCCAAACATACACACGTAGACATAAAAAGTACCTGCACTGAACCACATACGATTTTATGATGATAAAGGCAATCAGGAAGGGTTTAATTACAAGTAGTTTATGTTATTAAGTGGCCATAATTTTAACCTACTTGCATTTGCAAATTGGTAATTATAAGACTCGACCCTAGAATCAGTTTGATGATGCATCATCATAGCCTTTCCACATTTTAAATTGAATTATATTCTATATTGGCAACCATTTTGGAATCTTATTATGCCATGAATAATACTCATAACATGCAAAATAGGCACCATTCATATCCAATTATTAAACAGCTTTTTGTTTAATGATTCCCAATTTCTTGTGGAAAAAGAACAGCGTTATATCATTGAATGTGTTTTGTTTTGTTTTAGTGAAATTGACAGTGTTTTGTGACCGAACATGTGATTCGTCCATTTTTCTAAATAAAATATAAACTGAAAATCTTTGGTTTATTTTTTGTTGATTTCCTCTAGGGTTGCCACATAAACTTTAGAAAACTCCATTTTTTCCATGTCATCATTTTAATATATATAGATGGGTATAAGATTTTCACCCATTTGACTAATCGTTCGACGCTCTCCACAACATACTCATCCAAAATATTCCCTAGTCAACCTTCCATTGACATCGTTCAAAGCCAGACGTCCAACCCCATGGATGGCTATGGAGCATTCTACCAGACGGGCTAGTCTAACAAGTGTCAGAACTCTTCCAATCAAGTACTATGAGGCTTAGTGTCCATTTGGGACAAGCTGAAAATTTCACCTTACTAGTTGATATTTCGAGGAATGCGTGGTGCATTTTGATAAATTTTGTAAGAAATTATTTATGACCCATTGATTTTATGAATACTATTATTGTTTGTCACATTTAATCTATATGAGGTTTTCTACTAAAACTAAATTCAAACTAAATACATTAGAGGGAAAATTCCTCTAATTCATGTAACCAAGAAATGTCACCAAATCATAGTTCACATTGTCACCTACAAACTTGTTGATTCCCAGGGGCCTTTCTTGTATTATTTATGTTTTATATATCAATTAACTATAAAAACTTCTAGAATTTCATGATACAACAATGGAAAATATAATGCCCTAGTGATGCAATAATATTACAATTTAACCTCCAAATTTTAATTGAACTAAAAGTAGCCAAAATGGATCTTTACAAGTATACACATCATACAGAAACCAAAAATATTAATTGACATATAATATGAAAAAATAAGTCTAAATAAATTACAATGCTACATAAGTAAAAACGTATACATAAAATTTAAACAAAATATTTAAGATGAATGTAATATTTTGAAAATTAACATACCTCTTAGAAAGAAAAACAAAGATATTGTGAGAAAATTATGGAAGTTTAATTTTTAAGTCCAATGGAAATGAGGATTTATATTGGACAAATGTGGAGACAAATAATATTTACCCAATTCATTGAATCCGACTATTGCAATTCTGCATTGAAGTTAGTCTTATGCAGAAAATTGAATTTTTTTTTAAAAAAAAATTCAAAGCATGTAAAGTTATAAATGTATACAAATTCTTTAAATTTTATTAATACATTGAAATAAATATATTTTTCATTACTTAATAGTTTGACATAAATGCTAAATTTAGATAAGATGGAAGCCTTAATGAAAAGAATGTCATACAATGTGCCACTTGGCAGAACCTCATGCTTTCCCACATGAGGTCTCTGCTTTTATAATATATATATATATATTTATTTATTTATTATCATTCATGAGTCTCACTGCACTTTTTGGTACTATTCATGGGTCCCATTGTACTATTCAGCTAACTTTTACTTTTATTTACAGTACTTTTAGCAAAAAGTTTTCAGTTTCAGTTAAATAAGTTGTTTCTAAACGGACACTTAATTCGTCTAACCATTTCTCCCAATCATCCAATCATTCAGATGATGGGTGACATAGATGACCCTTTGACATAGAGCCATGTCCATTTGACATGTACATCTCCGAACATCAAGGATCTCAAACCCAGATGCACCACTCATCCAACACAGGTGTTTAGTCGTTTGACTTTCCATCACCTGGCATTGGGGCCCTTCCAATCAAGCCACGCCACTCGTTCAACATAGATGTTATGTCGTTCAACATGAATTGTGGGCAGACTTAAACATGGGTTGTTTGACTCTCTGAACAATTACACTTTGATGAAAGTACACTTATGGAAATCCCTAGGCTGGGATGCACGGACACGGCAAAACGCCCGCCACACTCGTGTCCGATGTGGCGATGTGCGAGGGACGCCGCTGCCTACGCGTTGGTGCCGCGTCCAGCTTTCTTTTTTTTCATGTCATGACTCGTGCCGACGCGGAGCAGACTTGGGCCGATTCGTGTCGACTCAGGCCGTATCGGTCCGAAACCGCTGATTTAGGCCGAATTCCAAAAAAAAAAAAAAAAGTTGCAAAACGCATCGTTTGAACTTAATAACAAACCCTAAACTCTCTCGCGCATTCTTCACTTCAAACTTCAGCTCTCTCTCACTCGTCTCTGTGCTCTCTGTCTCTGCTCTCCATCTCCCCTATGAGACACTTAGCCACTCAGTCACACACATAATCTCACTCTCAACTCATTCTCACACTCACACAATTTCACTCTCAACTCATTTACAACCTCACCGACCCACTCTTAATCTCAAGTTCTTAACTCAACTTAAGTCTCAACTCTCAAACTCAGTCCACTCTCAAGAGTCTCAACTCAGGTATCAAACTAAAGCTTTCAATCTTAGTTTTTCAATTTTTTTAAGCTCAAGCTGATCTGATTTTTTTAGTCTGAAGCTCACCTCACCTGATCTAATTTTTTAAAATTTTTTATATAAGTTGTAATGTAATAATGTTGTGACTTGGGTTTGATTTTTTATTTAGTTAATAGTTATTACTCATTGTGATTTGTGAATTTGTGAACTGTGATCTGATTTTTTTATATAAGTTGTAATGTTGTGAGTTGTGACTTGGGTTTGATTTATTTTTAATTAATTTAGTTAATAGTTATTATTTGTAAGCTAAATTGAATCTATTGATTTGCAATGGATGAAGTTACTAGCACAGAAACTTCACCTTCATCTAATTAAGAAGTGCCAAATGATGAAGCTCCTCTTTGGCAGTATGTGAATAAAGTAGAAAAACCACCTGGTTCTACTGTTAAATCAGGTGGAAATACACACTTTAAGTGCAACTATTGTGGTGTAGTTTTTTTTGGGATCCTATTCTAGGGTTAAGGCTCATTTATTAAAAATTCCTAATAAAGGTATTAAAGCATGCCCTAAGGTGACACCGAGCCATAGGTTGGAAATGCAGCGAATGCATGATCAAGTTGAGAATGTTAAGTTAGAGAGAGAACGGAGAAGTCAAATTCCCTTACCCCCACCTCCCCCAGGCTGTGGGCCTATACCTATTCCCTCATTTCGGAGACAGGAAGGGAGTGATAGTACAAATCCGGTTGATGGTAAGAGGAGGAAGGTGACTGTGAATTCTCCTTTGGAGAGAGCATTCTAGAATAATGCTAGACATGAATTGGATAGTAGAATTGTTAGGATGTTTTACACTGGTGGGCTTCCGTTTAACTTTGCAAGGAACCCATATTATCGTAGTTCCTATGCATATGCTACTACCAATAGCATTCAGGGTTATGTTCCTCCTGGATATAATGCCTTGAGAACAACATTTTTGCAAAAAGAAAGAGCTCATGTTGAAAGACTTTTGAAAACAATTAAGGACTTTTGGCTTGAAAATGGTGTAAGTATAGTTTCTGATGGATGGTCAGATCCACAAAGGAGACCTCTTATTAATATTATGGCTGTATCAGATGGGGGTAGTGTTTATAAAGGCAATTGATGGGTCAGGTGAGTTCAAAGACAAACATTATATTGTTAGGGTGTTGAAGGATGCTATAAAAGAGATTGGACATCAAAAAGTTGTCCAAGTCATCACTAATAATGCTAGTGTGATGAAGTCTGCTGGAGCTCTTATTGAAGGTGAGTATCCTAAAATATTTTGGACACCCTGTGTTGTCCACACTCTTAATCTAGCTTTGAAGAATACTTGTGCAGCAAAAAACACTGAAAAGAATGAAGTTACATATGAGGAATGTAGTTGGATTACACGTATTGTTGATGATGCATCCTTCATACGTGTTTTTATCATGAACCATTCAATGAGGTTGGCAATGTTTAATGAATTTTGTCCATTAAAACTACTCCAAGTTGTTGATACTAGATTTGCTTCAGTTGTTGTAATACTGAAAAGGTTGAAGTTGATAAAAAGATACCTTCAAGCCATGGCTATTAGTGACCAATGAGCTTCTTATAGGGAGGATGATGTTGGAAAAGCTCAAAAGGTGAAAGATATGATTTTAAGTGATCTTTGGTGGGATAATGTTGATTATATCCTTGAATTCACAGCACCTATTTATGATATGCTATGAGTAGCCGACACAGATAAGCCTTGTCTTCATTTTGTGTATGAGATGTGGGATTCAATGATAGAGAAGGTGAAGGCAGCAATATATCGGCACGAAGGCTTGGAAGATGATGAGTATAGCTCATTTTAGGGTGTGGTGTATGATATACTCATTGATTGATGGACTAAAAATTGTACACTATTAGATTGCTTGGCTCATTCCTTAAATTCTAAGTAAGTACATTTATTTTCTATTTTCCTTAGTTCCCACTTCTAGTAAAACACACGTTTCATCTATATTTGTTTTTTAATTTTTAACTAGGTATTACTCCATTGAATGGCTTTCGGAGAATCCAAAATGCATCTCTCCACATCGAGATCATGAAATTTCTATGGAAAGGAGCAAGTGTTTGGATCGATACTTTGAAGATGATAATGACTTAAAGGTGGAGAAAGTTGAGTTTGCTGCATTTTCAGGAGGGATGTTTCTTTCACTAGATGCCTTGACAGATAGGTGGGCCTTACAACTGTTGGTTTGGTGGCAATACCATGGCTCTTCATTTCCAACTCTTCAAACCCTTGCCCTTAAACTTCTTCGACAAACTTGTTCATCCTCATGTGCTGAGAGGAATTGGAGCACATACAAATTCATTCATTCTTTAAAAAGAAACAAAATGGCTCCTGCACGCGCTGGGGATTTGGTATATGTGCATTCTAATCTTCGACTCTTGTCAAGGCGCAATGAGGAGTACGTAAATACATCAACAAAGATGTGGGATATTGCATGAGATTCTTGGAATGAGAGTGACATACATAGAGGAGTTGGAATTCTTGAGAATGCTGCCCTTACACTTGATGAGCCAGAGTTGGAGGCCATAGTTATTGGGAATGTTAGCATTAGTGTTACTACTAGTGAAAGTGAAGTTCGAAGTGAAGCTATTTATCTTGAAGATGATGATGGTGGTATTTGATTGTTTTGTTGATTATCTTTTATTGTGTTTTAGTTTCAAACTTGTGAGTTGTATTCTAATTTCCGAACATCATGGAATGTTTTAGTTTCAAACTTGTGGGTTGTATTTAATTTATGAACATCATGTTTTAGTTATTATCTACTATTACTCTTAAATTTGGTATATGTTTATATAATGTGAAAAAGTATGCTTAGCAATATATTAAAAATATAAATAAAAAATATTTTTAGAAATTTTTTAATCGCCGCACCTTGCCGCACCCGCACCCAACTTTTTCAAAAATTGCTGAGTTCCGCACCCGCACCTGCACCCGGAAACGCACCCGTGCTTCATAGTCCCTAGGCCTTAAGCACAAGATATTCGCCCACCAATCCACATTCTGAAATAGTGGGTGCAAACTTTGTGAATCTCGCTATCATTAACTCCACATCTTCCATCACACCCAATTAAGAAAATGGCTAACATCATGGAAGGTGGTTAGCCCAAGACCCCTATATAACCAGATCCCCTTCATTTTGAAGTATACGTCATTAACCCAAAAACTACTGTTATTTGAGCTTTATTGGGTTTCTGAGTTCTAAACTTAAGTATCGGAGAAACTTAAGGTCAACACCACACCGGTGCACTCCGATAGCATTCTTCCTTCTTGCAAGTCTTCCAATACTTCTAGATGGATGATTGGCTCATTAATTTTCCATGTATCATCATATATATTTTAAAATTAGTTTTTAGGGTTACAAATGGTACTAAACAATATTAATATATATTAATTAGAACTCACCTTATTTTGGATAAAGAAGAACACGACAATACCAAACAAATCCTGATTAAATTAGATTTGATCTTCTCTCAACCAATTTTAATTAAATTTTGTATGTTTTCAATAAATTCTCTTACTTGAAATTTTATTTATTAATACTTACAAATTAACATGGTTACATATTTTGAAAATTTATTCGTTGGACCGCATGTTTTTTATGTTCTTAATATACATGTCAAATTTTGTGCCAATCATATATTATTTACTATTCAATCCATAAGCTTATTTTTTATGCTAAATTTTAAAATACAACAACTTGAAATTTAAATATTTGATTGATTACATAGTTATGAATCTTTAATCTTCTGGAAATTTTACAAGCATGGACGATATAAGAAGAAAATGTATTCCAATGGTGAATTTGTTAAAATTCATATTCAATAAAAATATATTAAGTGGAGTTGTAGCCTCAGGCTACAACCAAGTTTGTAGCCAAACTTTACCCTTAAACAAGTCATATGACTCATTAAAAAAATCATAGAACTAAAATTACATAAACTATTTAATTTTCATATAGTAGGTTGAAGAAATTTGATTATGGTTCTAAAAAAGAAAAAAGAAAAAAGAGAGAGAGATTGAAGAAAGATAGCTCCAACCAGGTTTGGACTCAAACTTTATATATATATATATCCTGTCTCTGTTTTAGGAGTATTTATTTTCTTTTTCTTTTTTGGGATGGCATGCTTTGCGCATGTCCAACAATGCCGTCATCCAAGAACAAAGAACGAGATTTTGATAGTGTTATTTTATTTATTTTATATATATTTTTCTTTTAACGGAGATTTTGATAGTATTTTATTCTAATAATATAATATGAAAATCCTAATCTTAAAAAAAAAAAAAAAAAATTGTACTTATTTTTTTGTTACTTATCATCTAACAACAACTTGATGGGAGTAAAATCAAATTGTCAACTCAAACAAATTGCTTAAAAGGAGAGCGAGAGTCATTCTCAAAAAAAAAAAAAAAGGAGAGCGAGAGGACGGTCGAGCCCATAAAAAAAAAAAACAGAAAAAGAATCATTTGGGTCCGCGTTGGGCTGAGTCAAATGTCAACACATCCAAATTGTAGACTTGCACCCATGTCACTGTCCCCACACCACACACTTGCAACCCAAAGCCTCGTGCCATCCACTTATAGTGATTCAAAATCAACATTTAACATTGTCTTGGAATCGATCATAGTTCTTAGTGTGTCTCTAAGATCTAGACCATTTATAATACTCACATAAAGATCACGTGTCTTCCTTACTATCCTATAGTATACACTCCTATACATGAAATTTTGAGGATGTATGTTAACTTAAGAGCATCTCCAACAGAGCATGCATAGCTAAAATATAGAGAGTGAAACTGGAAAAAAGAGGAAAACTGTGCTCCAATAACCTCTCTAAAACAGTTTTTTTTTTTGCTAATGAATAGTAGCTCATCAAGTCTGATGAGCTATTGTTCATTCTTCAAATCCTTTTTTTTCTATTATAATAATTAGGTGTTGAATAAAAAAATATTGAAAAATGTGTAGTTGTTAAAAAAAGAATAAATAATGAATAAAGAAATAATATTTAAATGAGATAGAGAATGAGATAGAGAGTCCGTTGGAAAGTGTATTTGAAAAAGTGGGTAGATAAAAGTAAAAGTCACTGTTCATTCTCCAAACAGTACAAAAATTTGTTGATTCTGCTGGAGATGCTCTAATCAAGTTGGTACTGTGTTGAGCAGAGATATTTGGCTATATATATATATATATATATATATATCCACAACATGAACATGAACATGAACATGATCCATTTAATAATCGTGTTAAGCCCTCTTACTCCTAATGTTTATTAAATGGATTGACATATATAAACACGCTTAATAAATATAAATATGTTGTGTTGAGTTTATAGAAACACTTGTTGATTTCTACGATCATGACCCATTTTAATCCATTTAATAAATATGGCTTAAATTTTGACATGATTAACATGTTATCTATAATAATGCAAAAGTTTACTTCTCAACCAATTAGAGGAGGAGTTAAAGGAATCTCCTCTAACTTATTACGTGACGACTTTTAAAATTGTCTAACTTATTTAACTAATGAGTATATAATGGGTTCTCGATAGCTCAATTGGTATAGTCTATTACTGTAGAATAATCGAATTCGCTTATTCTAAAAACCAATTGATGTCTTGATTTAATTGTAAAAACAATTATCATAGAGTGGATGTTATAAACAACTTCCATACAAATTCTATTTTATAATAACTGTGGGAGGGAGATTTGTCTCAGACCCCAAGAAAGAAATTGTTCGCTTTGGGAATGGGCCGAGGAGACCGATGTCACCCTCACGAATTTGTTCAATCCCACATCGGGGAGAGACGCCTCCCACTCATGCCTTATAAGCTTTTGGCCTAAGGATGAGTGTACCACTACTACACAATTCCTTTTTTGGGATCTGAGACAAATCTCCCTCCCACAATATGTAGTAGTGGTACACTCATCCTTAGGCCAAAGGCTTATAAGACATGAGTGAGAGGTGTCTTTCCTCGATGTGGGATTGAACAAATTCGTGAGGGTGTCATCGGTCTCCTCGGCCCATTTCCAAAGCGAACAATTCCTTTCTTGGGGTCTGAGACAAATCTCCCTCCCACAATAACAATAATTAAAGTGCGAAAGAAATACCATCAAAAAGTTCTTCTTTCAATCCAACAAAGTTTCATTCAAATTTTGAAACATACAATCTAAGGAAAATAAAATAAAATGAGTTTTTTCTTCTTCTTTGTTTAGGGTAAAAGGATTATGGAATTTAGGATTTCATAGAAGAATTTACTAATATATCATTTAAATGTGTTTACTTACTAAATTCAATATTTAAAATTCAAATTTATGTTGGATAAACATGATACATTTAAATGAGTTAATTAGGTTTATATGAAATTATGTCAACTTGTCTAGAAATGAATAATGAATTGAGCTAGATTAATTGTAGATTGAGTAGATCAATAAAAAAATTGACATTTATTATAATCTTGTTAAAACGGGTTGACCCACTTTAACACTAATTTATTTATACTAAACACTGACTTATAAAAAATTTGTTATGTCTATGCCATGTAAAACATTGCCACCTTAGTATCACAACAATTTGATAGGTTTTATTTATTTACTATATATTTTAGGTCATATTGATGGGTGTTGAAGTATATTTGTTAGGGTAGAATTTAATAATGCAGTCGAGCAATTATTTATAGGGAGCTAACCCGCATTCAACATAAACTCAAAATTCAAATTTATGTTGGATAAACATGATACATTTAAATGAGTTAATTAGGTTTATATGAAATTATGTCAACTTGTCTAGAAATGAATAATGAATTGAGCTAGATTAATTGTAGATTGAGTAGATCAATAAAAAAATTGACATTTATTATAATCTTGTTAAAACGGGTTGACCCACTTTAACACTAATTTATTTATACTAAACACTGACTTATAAAAAATTTGTCATGTCTATGCCATGTAAAACATTGCCACCTTAGTATCACAACAATTTGATATGTTTTATTTATTTACTATATATTTTAGGTCATATTGATGGGTGTTGAAGTATATTTGTTAGGGTAGAATTTAATAATGTAGTCGAGCAATTATTTATAGGGAGCTAACCCGCTTTCAACATAAACTCTATTTGAGCAACAATTTTCACATTTCAAGCACACTTACACATATTTTCACACACTTTTTTACCCATATGTATTTCAAAAAACTATAAAAATCTAATCTCAAACTACTCTACCAAACATCCCCTAAATTTTTATAAATTTTTGTTATTTTTCCCGCAAGCAAGACTTCTTTCAAGTCTTTTTAACAGTGTTTGAGGCACTATAACCATTAAAAAAAAAAAAAAATGCTAATGATACAAATTTAACTATAATATTTTTTTTCTCATAAAAAAAACTATAATATTTTTCATAAATTGATAAAACCGTACAAAACAACTTGTGAAAACTTTTCTATATGTAGACTAAAATTAATAAGTTATTACTTATAAACATTTTTAATACTAATTTTGTTTTTTAAACAATATCATAGGATTCGGGAATTGGGACTGAGAGAAAGTTGCGGGTATTAAAGTCAGAACCCACGCGCTGCTGGTAATTCTTGAGACTCTTTCTTTGTAAAAGATGTGGGCCCAATAAAATCTGCAAGCTGTCACGCCACCACAAATTTTAACTCGTTACACTTACACCGTCAATCCACGCGCTCTATCATGTTTAGTCTGAACTCTTTTTCAGCCGTTGGATCATCGCTCACAATTGGACCAAAACTTTTCAATCAAACCCACTACTTGCTCGACTGCATAGACATGTACAACTCGCTTTATTATTTAAACATGTGGAGACCACGTCAAATTGTGTGTATGCTAATACTAGAGTCTAGACTAGACCAGCCTGGGCCTAATTTAAAGGACCAAACAAAATATCAAAACAATTTTGGGATATTTTCTTTTTGAGTAAACAACCAACAAAATCGGTGGCATCCATATATTTTCCATGTGGGTTTTTTTTTTTTTTTTTTTTTTTTTTCAAAATCAGTAATTGAGGGATTCTCATTGTTAGAATCTTTATTTAATTTGATTGATATCGTATTTTTATGTAATATGAATGATATATTGATTCAATATATGCAGTGTACTGTAATCTCCTAACATATATTTTCTGTGCAAACCAAATTTAAGCCCTAATTTTTGGATCCAATAATTTTAATTTAATTATTGCGTGAAAGATAAAATTGACACTTATGAATATGATAATTAAATAGATGTTGCCAGTTACGTAATTGAGATTTGAGAATAGAGTTTATTACACTGGTTTTTTTTTTTTTGTGCTATTTTAATTTAAATATATTTTATTGAAACAAGACATTAGAGATTTGATGAGATAAGTGAAACTCAAGGCAGGATCAAGGCTTTTTTTATCAAGTTATGTGTGAGTTAAGAAAAAGTTAAAAAAAATTAAAAACTATAAATTAAACATGTCGGTTTAAATGTTGCAACACTAAAAATAAATACACTTTAAAGAAACTCACAAGGAAAAAACAAAATAAAATAACCAATTATAGAAATTTTAATGAAACTAAATAAATATAGAATGAAATTAAATAGAATCAAAGTGTGATACATTTACAGTATTATTTTATAGTGATTGATTCTTTCTTGCCAATTTGATTCAAAACCCCATCCCCATCCCCATCCCCATGTAGCCATTATTATTCAAGAACGGCGCAAAATAAGCGCGTGAGGGTACGTAGACATACCTACCCACTAAGCGGCATCTATGATTTTTGATGAGCGCACCCAAAAAAAAAAAAGGAAAACAAATTCACTGGCCTCCACTTTTTTCCACACACTTCGTTTTCTTTTTCCTCATTGTCGGTATAACTCACGAGGTGTGTGCAGTTTAGTAAAGATAAGAGCGTGTGGTACAATTTTCCTCGTAAAATAAAATCCCCCCCCCCTTTGACATTTGCGGAAGTCAACCCCAAAAACCAATATTTTTTTGGGTATATGTTTGAATAAAAAACGAAGCAAAAGAAAGCACAAAAGATACGCATAGAGATGCCAAATGAAATTGCCCTCTCTCTCTCTCTAGACTATTGAAACCCACTTTCGCTCTCTACTACCAACATTGTCTCTATATATAATTCTCTCCCACTCATTACACCCTTATAAGAATAAGATAGCCCTCTCTCTCTCTCTCTCTCTCTCTCTCTTCACCAAAAGTCAGCGCCTTGTTTTGTCTTTCTTTTTCTCTTTCTTCAAACAGTGTTGGCAGAGACAAATCAAGGTACAGATTCACAGGGTTTGTCTTCTAAGGCCATGGAAGAAGATTGGGATCTACACGCTGTGGTCAGAGGCTGTGTCTCCACCGCTTCTCGCACTAACTCCTCCTCCACCACCACCACCAGTACATCTTTTATGCCTAATTTTCATTATTCCAATAATAATAACTCATACTTTTCTGGTGGTGTTGGTGAACAACTTGGCTTAGGACAAGGCCAACTTTTCTCATTCTCAGATCCCTTTGAAGCAAGACGACATGTTTCTGAGGATTTGGATTTGCATGAGCTTTGCAAGCCTTTCTTCCCCAAATCTGAGCCTCTCTCTCCACAACCCTCCCCTCTCACATCCTTCTCTAATTCCCTTTCCTCTTTCACTGAATCCAAACCCCAAATACAACAACAACAACAACAACAAAAACAACATCAACATCAAGTACAACAACAACAAAAACAACAGACTAAACAGTCTCAATCTGGCTCTGCCTCCAACCCCAAGTCCAAAAGAAGGTAAATTTGACAACTTTTTTTTAGTACTTATTAGCCAAAATCATAGATTCGAAAAATACCCAGTTCTTAAAATCTTCTCTTTGATTGATAATAATTTTTAACTTTGCAAAAAAAAAAAAAAAAAACCCCATTTAATTTAAAATAAGCTGGTTAATAATTCTAGAATTTTCTATTTCACTTTCAGGAAGAATCTCCTTAAGAAAGTTTGTCATGTACCAGCCGAGGGTCTCTCTTCAGACATATGGGCTTGGAGAAAATATGGCCAAAAACCCATCAAAGGATCCCCATATCCAAGGTTTGTCTCTCAAATTCTTTACTTTTAATTAATATTATAATCATTAATTTTTTTGGATATGCATTTAGTTAATTCAACATTCTCTTCTATATATTTTTGTTAAAAAACAAATAATAATTGAATTTATTTTGTTTCTTATTTATTTATAGGGGTTATTATAGATGTAGTAGTTCAAAAGGGTGTTTGGCCCGAAAACAAGTGGAGCGAAACAAAACCGACCCGGGAATGTTCATAGTGACATACACAGGAGAGCACAACCACCCAGCTCCCACGCACCGAAACTCACTAGCTGGGTCCACGCGTCAGAAGCCCTTGACACCCCAAAACGTCACCGCTGGTGACTCTAACAAAACCCAAAAGCAGTACTCCTCCCCAGAAACCTCGTTCGAGGAAGAGCTTGTTGTACCTCAGACTCAGACTCAGAGTACAACAACCGACAGCAAAGAAGAAGAAGAAGAGAGAGAGGATTTGGTGGAGGAAGATGACGAAGAAGGAGACGAGTTTGGGATATCGGATATGGTTCTAAACGATGATTTCTTCATGGGTTTGGATGGGTTCGACGGTCCGGGCACCGGAGATTACTTTCCCGACAACTTTCCGGCGAGCTTTGCTCCTATATCTAACTGTAGTAACTGGGTGGCCAACAATGCTGGCTGACTTGAAGAAATTTCAAAATGCTGACGTGGATTATGCTTTTTGTGACACACACGTAGACACAGTTTTTAGAGAGAGAGAGAGAGAGAGGTGGTGTATCTGGTAGTGGTAACAATTGGGTGGAATCTAAATTTATGGTTGTTAGTGAGTCTTCTAGAGTAGGGAAAAGGGGAGATATTCTCTTTTGTGGATCGTAGAAGTAATTTGGTAGATAAAATCATTATTTTATCTTTTTCATCTCTTTTGTTTTGGTGGGAGTAAAGTAAATTTAGTGATTAATTTAATTGCTTTGTTTACCTTTCTGTTTGTGGTTCAAATTTTTTTGCCATGTGCTTGGTTTTTTTGAATGATTATCACTTATCAATTTGCATGGAGTTAGGATTAGAAAACTTTGGTCCTAAAACCCATAGTTTAAGAGAATCAATTTAATAAAGATCTCTTATAAAAACCTATGTCTTCACTTATTAGGACCTATGGTGAAGGCATGTGTTTCGCAAACCTATGTCTCAAAGTTCGAAACACATTAGAACATTCACATCCTAGTATGTAAAAGAAAACTCATTTTACATTTTCAAATACTATTTTATTTATTTTATTAACTTATTTAATAACATACTCAACATTTCAGTTCTTATTTATACATATAACCCAATAAAATAATATAAATTACCTAATAAAATAAAATAAAAAACTCATTTTCTCTCTCCTCTCCTATCTCTCTCTTTAGTCTTTCCTTTGTTTCTCTATCTTTATCTTTGTCTCTCTCTCTCTCTCTCTCTCTCTCAAGCAAACCCAGCAGCAAACACCACATTTAGCAAACCCACCACTGCCAACAACCACCTACCACCTACCACCAAAGCTTAGCCACTACCACCACCACCACCCAATCACCAAGAATTGATCCAACCAACCACTCCCACCCAAATCCTAACCCACCGACCCAAAATTGAAACCCATTACCCCCAAATCACAACCTACAGCCACCTAAACACTAATATGTGCCACCTGAACCTTCCACCCAAAGTCCAAACCTCCGCCACCATTGACCATAAAAACAATGCCACTAACCACCAAAAACAACCCAAGACTCACAGCCCATGACCTACAACCCGTTCCAACCCAAGACTCAAACATCGATTCAACAAACCCACGACCCACAACAAGCAAAATCCAGAAACGATCTTCAAGCTGTGCTGCTGTGTCGCCTTCAAGCCTCTGCTGTCGCCTTTAAGCCTCTACCGTCGTGTCGCCACCAAAAGGGACTGAGCAGAATTGGGAGAGAGAGAAAGAGGAGAGAATGAGTTTTCTTATTATTTTATTTTATTAAATAAAGATAGAGAAAACTACTTTTTGGAATAAAAAATATTATTTACCATTTAGCAACTAGCTAAGTGTGTTGGTATTGATACCAACTTACTATGGCAAGTTGGTATAAATTTTTAGATACCCCTACCCGGATGTTGCATGTTTTTAAGGGTTTAAGAGGTAAAATAGCAATTGAGGAGTTTTTACACCCCAATGCTAATGCTTTTAGTATCAATTTTATTTTTACTTCATGAGGACAATGATGTCCTCTCATTCCTATTACTTCCTCTACTTCGAGTTCAATCTCTCATCACCGTACCCCACATGAAAGGATGAGGCAATAGAATTTGGAAAGACGTTTTCTTTTTTTCTTTTTTTTTTTGGGAAGTATGTCAAGTATGGACCATACTAGCAACCATCTTTACTTTTAACAAAGAATCACCTCTCCCTTCCCTCACTCCCTATTCACTCAATAGTGATGGCATCCCTCGTTCCTGGGAAGGCATGTGTTTACAAATTTATGTCTCTAGTTTGAACCACATTAGCAGCAATTTTATTTTTACGTTTTTAATAAAATGTTGTCTCTCCCCTCCCTCACTTCCTCTTCACTAGATGAAAATGACGTCCTCTCGTTCTTGTTACTTCCTCTGCTTTGAGTTCAATCCCTCACTACCACGCACCACATGAAAGGATGAGGCAACATAATTTGGGGAACTAGGGTTGTGAGTATGGTGTTGCCTAAATTTCTCATTTGTGTTTTTTTTTTTTTTTAAATATATGCTAGTGCTTATTTTGTTTGTGCCCAAGTCAACCCCAGCACTGTAGCTTAACAAAAGAGTTTTTTTATGATGTCTTTAGAAGTCTCTATCTCTTTGCAAACCACTTCTCTTTTTCCCTTTCTTTGCAATTGACCTCAATCTATTTCACTTTTTCTACAACTCACCAATTTGGTTAAAAATGAAACCCATGAAACCAATCTTCCTAATAGCAAGATTTGTCACCTCCTTTCCTCCATACATTGCTGCTTTATGGAAGTGATTTAGTTACCAGAAAAGAGCCGCAGATGACGGTAGCTTGAAGCTCGGGCAATGAGTGGCACTATCACCCAAATTGTTGATAGCTTGCAGAATAACTGTGACTACTCTGATGAGTTTGGCGGTGGTGGAGGTGAATAAGGCAATGATTGATTGATTCGCGCTTTTGTCTCACTTCTTCACAATGGCAAAGATTGCAAAAGGAGGTGGCAACAACTTGAAGTGATTTTTATGATGATTTTTTAAAGTGGAAAATACGAGAAATAAGAGAACGAGATTTCTAGATTTGCAACGATTCGTGTCTTGGTTTCTCTCGTTTCCTTTTTCAGTGAAGGAGTGGAATTTTGGTTAAGGAAATGGGAGAAAAAAAGAAAAGAAAAGAAAAAGAGATAATGATTAGAAATAGTTTTTTAAAAGAATGGAGAAAGAAAGTAGATTGTATGTGAGGTGTATTTGGCAGTGAATAGCTAAAATAGGAAAAAAAAAAAAGGCATTTTAAGTTTAGATTTGAGTAGAACTTTGCCTAGGCCAATGTGGTTTCTCTAAGAGCATTACCAGTGTACTAACCCTTTAGCTAAGTTCAACTAAAATTTGATGGCCGAATCCAAAAAAGGGGCCAACAACCTAGCCAAAACAACTGCTAGCTACGGTACAAATTGAAGTCTAATTAGCATTAATTGTAACTAAGCAAAATGTTAATTTTTTTACCGTTAGTTGATTAAAATTGGGCAGAGGGTGGTTGATTTGACTATTGGATGGGTCGTGTCGTGAGAATGCTGGTTTTGGCCATCGAGTTAAATTTTAAAAAGACGCGTGAATGCGCTAAATGGTTGACGGCACAAGGTAGGAAATTTACAGCCAAAGGGTGAGGCGGGCCGGGTCCATCCTTTTCCCTAGTGGCTACTGACTTGTAGCATTGGTAAAGTTGTTTACCAATAGAAGCGAGTGAATTTTAATTGAAAACAATCGGTTTCCTTTTCAAAATTATTAATACTAAAAAATTGATGTTGTGAATCTTGTGCAAAATATGATTAGCACCGTATTGATATATAATAAATAATTTTTTGAATTATTTTTCATGATTCTCCAACATAATTTATTACCTTTTGGATGAGGTGGCATGATTTTGATAAGAAAGTTTATAAAAAGTCTAGGAACATTACTTTTGTCTAACTCTAATATGGGCTAATATGAGTTGTGAAGAAAAATTAGTGGGTTCATATAAAATTGATAGGCGACTAGTCTTATTACAACCTATTATATTAGAGTTGTGGTATAAGTTGTGTTGGAGCATTTTAATATTAATTAATTGAAATAAATAAATATTACAACTTAAATGTAAAGATGTGAGAGTGAATATGGAAGCTGAGAAGTTAGTGAAAATATTTAATCACACATTGAAAATGAGAGAGACTATTTTTTTTTAATTGTGGTGATTAATGGGCTAATATGAATTGACTCAGATATTGGGCTAGATACATGCGCAAGAGAGAGGTGAAGGGTGGAGGTAACCCACTTAATGGACTATCCATTTGGGCCTTTTCATTCTTCAAAAACTCCTTATCTCACCATTAATTGTGTAACTTTAGCCCATTAGATTAATATCTAGCATTTAATCTTGTAACACCTACTATATCAAAATAATGGACCTAAAAAAAAATAGAGAGATTTTTGGCAAGAAAGAGTGTTCTTTCTGGTGGAGCTTTGAGCTTGAATACTTTGTGCAGAGGTTGTTTTAACCATACAACACTTTGTATTATTTCCATTATTATTGTGTTTGCACCAACAAGTTGTGATATAAAAGTTGTAGTATTAGAACTCGATTTTGTGGGTTTCAATTAATTCAATTGGTAAAATATTTTATTGTCGAATAAGAGAGGAGTTTTGGCTGATGATAAAAAGGAATAATTATTGTGCAAAAGTGTTGAAATTCTATCTTATTCTTAAAAAAAAAAAAAATGACTCGATTTTGTTGTTGAATATTTTGTTAGACGGCTAGGCTAATTCCACACTCCAACCCCCTCCTTTTAGACATATATAGGATAGGCGTGGACACGAAGGATTGGGACTTGGAGAATGGAAGGATGTGAAAAGGAAAGGAGCTCTTGTAGTTGGTTCCTCTCCAAGTTGTCAGCAAGTTACGCATTTTGTCATGTCAGCATCTTTCCAACATGACGTAGCATCTCAATTGTAGTGGCTTAAAGAATTAGTGATAACTTTTACGATAGTTCCTTCAAGAGCTAAAAGAGTTCATGGGAGTAGATAGAAATTTAATAGTCTATTGTTTGTTCATTTATTAGACTGAAAATTGCTTGTACTTTGTTACTAGTGTTCAACCAAAAAACAAAAAAAAAACTTGTCGCTCTCAGCACATTTTAGCGTTTACAATGAAGATGCGTAAAATTTAAATTCTCAATTTTTATTGTAATAATTATTGAAACTATGAAAAAAAATTAAAAAAAAAAACCAAAAAAGAAAAAAGAAAAACGAAATGGACCATTATCTTCAGAGCTTATAAGGCAGAAAGTGGGAGGAGATTCTTTCGATGTGGGACAAAGGTGTAAAACCTGAGGTTACAAGGCAAGCCTTTAGCCGAGGTAAAAATCCTGAGTACCTACAGGTTACATTAAAATAACACAACATTTCATGTGGATAGAATTAATTCTGTTAGTATATTTATAAAGTTCAAACCAAAATGTGAGTGATACTGATAAGGGTCAATAACTCTAAAATGAAGAGTCGATTGACTATGTTGGAAACACAGTCCTCTATTTGGTGGTCAAGTCAACAAAACAGAAAAGGGCCAAGAGGAGCCAATATCTCATACGGAATAGTATCTTATTTTGCAAAATGTGTCTCAATAGAATAGCTAAGTGTTGAAGAATTTGTTAAAATGTAGTGGACCTTGGGATTTATTGGTTCAACTATAACCATCCCCTTGGAACGAGGAAAAAATAAAAAATTCTGGTTCCATTTCTTTAATAAACTGTCAACGATATTTGCTTTGGATTAATTCCAAGTGTCACCATTAATGGAAATGGCTAAGGGTTTAAGGTTTTTCATGGTAGGAGAAAATTTTTGTCATATCAGGATCGTAAAGCATCTCATTCATACCAATCTGATTGGGTCCAAAATTTATGGTAATAGAAATAATACCAAGAGAACAAGCATGCGGGAAAAAAAGCAAGCATAAAATACCTCTTCATGATTATATTTGCATAATGTGAATGTGATGATGGAAAAGAATAAACGGGGCTGTCGTTGTTGCCAATCAACTGTTCTTATCTTAATTTCAAGCATCGATTTTAATCACAAGTTGCATCGATGGCTTTCCTTGAGTCTTATAGATTTTATGACTTTGACTTTGCTTCTTAAAGGGGATGGGTTCATTTTTGTCTAAAACTAAGATGACTTTTCTTTTATCATTGGTTATTCTTTCATATCGATGGTAAACACGTTAATTGCGCCAACTCGATTCCATATCATTAGGAAAACATAATCATATATATTTCCAAGTGATGAAACTTAAACTATCCATGCCATTATCCCAAACCCATCTCATCTAGGTTACGAGTGATGAAATTTAAGCTGTTGATTCCATTATCCAAGCTAAAAGATAAGGATCACAACAACATGATAATTAACAATCTAATTAAGAAAATTATAACTTACAAAGCTACTTACTTGCATGAAAGCCTTAACAAGACTACACATAACCATAAACTAGTGAATTACAAGTGAAAGAACATGAGGAATTAGATATGTGTCTTTGCTTGGAACATGGTCCTTTATACTTGAAACTTCAATGATTATGTTATAACATGTGGAGTATTATCCTCAATCTTCTAGGACACTTGTCCATTCTGTTATTTTCAAGTGTTAACTTTTCTTTTTATTTAAAATTAATTGAAGGACAGTCTCTAAGGAATTACTTGAATTGGAAAATCTAATAACGGTAGCAATTGACACTTTTCACTTTTTACGTTTTAAATATGGCATTGCCACATCATCATTGTGTTTTAAATGTGTTGCACTATAATATGCTAATATTCTATACACGTGTCGCTTCCCTCTAATGCCACTTGTCTTTTTAAAATCTATCCATACAATATATAATAATGGGGGATTAACGATTACTTTTGCTAATCTTATATTATGCCATTGACAAAATTTAGCTCAAAACTAGTTGAAGCTATCTACTCCAATTCACTATGTGGCGATTTAATAATTTATAATACTATACGGGTGTATTATTTAAACAAAGCATGTGACTTATTAAAATATTTATATGACTAAAACTACAAATGGATGGTCTCTCCATTAGCCATATAGCTGGATGGAGAGAGATAGTTTTAAATTAGTTTGAAGCTAAATTTTTTTCCTTATGCCATAGCAGCCACCTATTTCCAACCATTCTCCCTCCCCATTCTTTGGCTCTTATTCTCTCTATTATTTGTTACCTTACTTTTTTTTTTACTCTTCTTATATTTTCTATAAATTTGCTATTACTCCCTCTGCACCTCTTTCTTTCCCATTCGAGAAATGTTCTTCTACCTACCCAAAAACAAAAGTGATTACTCTCTTTCGTTCTTTCCTTCTCCTTCTTCTTCCTTTTTTTTTTATTTTGGTGAAATTTTTAGTCTTTCTTGTAACTCTGATTTGGGTTGATGAGGTTTTTAATTTTTTATATTGATGAGTTTAATGTTTTGACTAAGTTAGTCTACTTCGTCTAAAGACAACTGATTCTAATATTCTCTAGCAAATTACTCGTTAGGGTAAAGCCTAGTGGTTGGAGGCTTGGAATGAGCTATAGACCAAACATCCTGGGTTTGATTCCCAGTAGAAGTTTCCTTGGATTACTTGATATGCGGTTTTGGCAGGTGGGGTCATGTATCCTTAGTATACTCTCCAAAGGTGAGTCCAAGGGGCCTTGCCTTGGTGAGGTTTCACATCATTTAAAAAATAAATAAAAAACAACCTCTAGCAAATTAAGAGAACAAATTATACATTATAACCATATTATAAAATAATTACATATTCCCGTGCATTGCATGGGTCTACAACTTGTATAAGTAAAATGAATGGGAAAATGCAACTCTTAATCTATAAGTGTTTGATACTAGTGTACCCTAGCACAACTAAAATAAGGATTTTTTTTGACTAAATTGCTCTTACTAATTCTTCAATAGGCTTGAGACAACAAAGCTTGGAGCTTTTATAGCGATGACTGATGGATTACTTTCTTGGCTAAATTGCTCTTTGCTTATTCTTCAACAGGCTTGAAACAAAAAAACTTAGAGCTTCTATAGTGATGACTGATGAGATTATAAGCTATGTGCTATTCAAAGAACAGAAACAAACTTGTGTGGGAGTTTTACTGTAGGCCTCTCCCATTTCTCTGATTCTATTCAGCAAAGGTTGAAGCTGCACAGCACAAAAGTATTTCAACTAAGAAATTGGAACTTTAAAGGTAAGGGCTTTTCATAATGCTCTACAAGCCTTACCTGGCTGATGGATTTTTTGGGGTATACTTTTGATGCGAACCTCAATTGACACGCTTTGAAACCCAACAAACAATATTGGAATACTTGACCAAGAAAGCTAAAATTCAGATTTTTTGATAAAAACCCCCGACCCTATGTCACTTCTTTGATCTTCTTGGATCTTGCTCTAGTAACGGCCCAACTGAAATATGCAATGGATCCTTTAATAGTGCTTGTTGATTCTCATCAACTTTCACGTAAAAACACCTGCAAATGTTAAAAGATTATATATCACTGCACTTCTCACATTATATAGTCTAATAATATACCATACTCAGCCTACGCTATATAAAACCTGGACCAGGCTTAACGACCAAATCCCTTCATCATGTAGTCTAAGAGCACTCAACTTGAACTAACAAGGTTTGGAATGCTTATAAGATAATAAGTATAGTACATCATTGTAGTCTTCTTTATAAGGTAACCATATGGTCTACCTGTTCTGCTTTCAATATGGGAGCATTTACTGTCCTTTTTTCTTTGTCAAATAAATTTATCAGAGACCGTAAATTTTAATGGGTGATTAAATACTGTTTAACTTGTGAATTGGATTCTTTTGCACAATAATGGTTTAACTTTGAAACAACAAACTGTATGCCAAAAAACAGGATAACCATCATCGATTGATCCCACTGATTAATCAACTTGCTGGGCAAGGTAATCACTCCCTATTTTATCAACACTTAAAAGCTAACTATTCTCAACTGTAACAAAAGCAAAATTGAATAAGTTATCAGAAGATACATATGCAGGGGCATGTGCAACTCACATATATAGAGGAGAAGTAATAGATCCACAGATGAACGTTAAAAGAACAGCAACAATAGAAAGCACAGAGTTAAGTAAATCAAAATGATGAAGAAAAGAAATGCCTGATATTGAATTCTTGGGTTAGCCCATCACCTTTCAACCTCAGATAAAACTTATGTTTTTCAAATTTCTAGTTGAAGTGCTCAGGAGTTTATATCAATGACCCTCACCACTTGAATACAAGCTGGGATGCCTTTAGCTGCATTGAAATGATAGTGCATTGTTTCTTCTGGCACATCTTTTTTTTTTTTAGTAATAAGTTTATTGATATAAAAAAGGGAACGCCCTAGTACACAGGGAGTGTACAAGGTGGTCAAACAATCAAGAACAAAAATTACAAGAATCTAGGAAATCAAGAAAAGATAAAAATGATTGGTTCCGCAAAGCAACCAACCATTCCATTAAAGTTCTAAAGAAAAATAGCTTTAGGTCTGATATGGATCTCTCTTTATCTTCAAAGCACCTACTATTTCTCTCCCTCCAAAGACACCACAATAAGCAATGGGGAACAATCAACCATACATACCCATTTCGATGACGACCAAATTTGCCTTGCCAACATGCTAGAAGCCCCACTATAGATTGCAGCATAACCCAGCTCACTCCAAACAAACCAAACACTATAGCCCACAGATCCATTGCAACTGGACAATGAAGAAAAAAATGATCAACCAATTCACCATTACACTTGCACATGTAGCACCAATCCAATATTCAAACCTTCATTTTTCGTAAATTGTCAATCGTTAAGTATTTCCCTAGAGCAGCAGTCCAAACAAAGAAAGCTACTCGAGAAGGAATCTTTTGTTTTCAAATACTTTTCCAAGGAAAGCAATAGTCATTAGAGCCCACTAAAAGACTATAATAATCCTTAACCATGAAGCCCTTTCTCTATCAGGTTTCCAGCACATCTTCTCCTTACCAAACTCCTTCACCGAAGCACCATATATGGTATCCATGAAATCGGCCAGTGCCTTTAATTCCCGAGCATGCACACCCCTAAAGAAACTTACATCCCAAAACAGGACTCCATTATCAAACTTCATAAGCTCAGCCACACTAACCTCCTTATCTCGGCAAAATCTAAACAATTTAGGATAGCTGACTACAAAAGATGTCTCACCACACCAACGGTCTTGCCAAAATTTCACCCTAGACCTATCCCCAATATCATATAGAATGTGGTGAGAAAAAGAAGGCCATCCCTGACTAATATTTTTCCATAAGCCAACACCATATGGACCATTATCAGGCCTAGTACACCAGCTACCCCATCCACAACCATATTTCACCTCTATCACTTGCCTCCAAAGGGCAGCCTTCTCCATCCCAAATCTACATAACCACTTCCTAAGCAAAACTTCATTAAAAAGTCTTACCTTCCTTATCCCCAAGCCACCCAAAGAAATGGGAGTGCAGACATTAGACCATTTAACCAAATGGAGTTTTGGTTCGTCACCAATGCCACCCCACAAGAAATTCTTCTGAAGTTTCTTAATTCGATTAGCAACAATTGCAGGTATAGGAAATAAAGATAGAAAATAAGTGGGTAAATTAGATAGAGTGCTTTTAATTAAAGTGACTCTACCTCCTTTGGATAAGTACAAACGTTTCCATCCTGCTAATCTTCGTTCTATCTTCTCTAGAATTGGATTCCATATTGTCTTGTCCTTGAATTTAGCTCTCAAAGGAAGACCTAAATATTTCATTAGAAGAGTACCTTGTTTACTGTCAAGGACATTCAACAATAAGTCAAAATTATGCACCATACCAACAGGAACCAACTCTGACTTGCCTAAATTTATCTTTAGACTAGAAACCGCCTCAAATCAAATGAGGATCATACGGATAAACAAAACTTGATCCAGATTAGCATCACAAAAAATTAGAGTGTCATTCGCAAAGAGAAGATGAGACACCACCAAAGATCTTCCCTCTAAACGACCCACACCAAAGCCTGACATGTGACCTTCATGGACAACTTTATCCAACATTCTCCCAAGGGCTTCCATAACCAAGACAAACAGCAAAGGGGATAGTGGGTCACCTTGTCTCAACCCCCTGGAACTCTAAAAAAACCCACAAGGAGAGCCATTTATCAAAATAGAGAAGCGAACTGTAGATATATAAAAGAAAATCCATTGCCGCCATTTAGCAGAAAACCTACCCCGTTCTAGTAACTGCATAAGAAAACCCCAGTTTACATGATCAAAAGCCTTCTCAACATCTAATTTGCAAAGTAGCCCTAGAAAACCAATTTTCAATCTACTGTTAAGGCATTCATTAGCAATAAATACAGGGTCAAGACTAATGGGGTGAAAATCCTTGACTTCAATTGCTACATTTTTTTAGGGATGAGAGTGATGAATGTTGCATTCAAACTTTTCTCAAACTGACCTTTAGCAAAAAAATGATGAAATAAAGCCATAAGATTAGGTTTGAGAATCCCCCAGCAAGCTTGGAAGAAAGCCATTGGAACCCATCTGGTCCAGGCGATTTATCACCATTAAAATTCTGTATGACATCAAAAATTTTTGCCTCCTCAAAGGGTCTATCTAGCCAATCTGCATTATCATCAGATATCCTTGGACATACCAAGACTTCTAGAAATGGTCGAACAACTTGCTGCTCAGAGTATAAATTCGGAAAGAATTGAGTAATACAATTAGCAATCATACCTTAATCGGAAGACAAGATTCCATCAACCATAAGGCTCTCAATATCGTTATTTCTTCTATTGGAATTAGCCATTCTATGGAAAAATCTGGTATTTGCATCCCCCTCTCTCAAGTGTAGCACCCTAGACTTTTGCCTGCAAATAATCTCTTCTAAAAGAGTGAGCTTTTCAATATTAGTACGGAAATTAACTTGTTCTAACTTTTCCTCAGCTGTTAAAGGATGAGTCTCCTCTCTAACATCCAAATCATTCAATTTGTTCCAGAGTTGCTGTTTCTAAAAAGTGACATTGTCAAACTCCGTTTCGTTCCACTTTTTTAGATCCAACTTCAAAGCTGCCAACTTCTTAGCTAGTATAAAACTAGGATTTCCTTGGAACAAATAGGATGCCCACCAATTGGCTCATAAGCAGATGATTCCAGTGGCTATGACTAATATAATATGTCTAGCGCATATATAAACATGATGGAGCAAAATCTTAGGGTTTTGCAATGCCTTTTGATGAGATTATCCAGAGCTAAGATCTTACTTAAAGCATATATACAAGTCAAAAAAGCTATATTTAAAATAAATAAATAAATCAATAGTTACATTGGGGGAGGGGGGATTACATTTATAGGAACTTTGTTATGCCATATGCTCTTCCCATGAAATACTAACTCATTAGATCCTCTTGAAAAATCATAAAAAATCAACATCAAATTTACCAGTATGCTTAAGTTTCCAAAACAAGCAAACCTTCCCTAGTCTCATTGGGAATTAGAATATAATAAATCCAAAAGAAAGACTACTGTTTATAATTTTCATTCCTTAAAAGCACAAATAAACTAAAGAATCATTAAATGAATCTCTCCATATTCAGATAAGCCTAAATAAGAATAAACAGAAGCATCACTTATCTTCAGCAGTTAAATATAGATCAGGATAATAGCCTTTTCAAGCAACATCCCTGCACCACACATCTTTCCGAAAGCAAACTCCCATACCATCCCCCACACGAAATTTGCAATCCAGAAAATCACTCCCAACCTCCCTTATGCTTATTCAAAGACAACACCTATAAGGTATCCAGTCAAAATTTGTCAGTCTACTATCCTTGACTCCCTATATGTTACCATAATTAAGTGCCTCAAATAATGATATCTTTCTTTGGCAAAATTCCAGAACCGTTTATGCAACAAAGTTTCCAATCATCCAAATCTGAGAGTAAAACAAACCACACTCTAATCTACCAAGTGAAACTTAAACTCTCACCCAATCCTCCCCATAAAATATTCTGCTGCAATTTTCCAAAATGTTTGCCATATGAGAAAGATTCAATGAAAATTGAAAGAAAAATACATGGATAAGCCAGATACAAATAATTATCCTTCCATTCGGCAATAATTTTAAGGTAGGGAACAACCCTATATAACAAAGCCAACTCCTCTACTCCATCAACCTCCCTACAGGGAACAATTAACTTTTTCCCTTAGTTATAATAATAATACTAACATCAACAATTCTTTACATGTTAGCTTGGAACCAACAGGATATAACACATATTATTTGAATCGACCGCTTCCTTACATATTGGTGTATTTATTTTTCTAACATAATATTTTCTTTTTTCTTTTTTCTTTTTTAAATCTTTTTGCCTAAGTTTGTAACATGAAGGTAGGAGTTAAAAAAAAAAAGAATGCAAAAATATAGTTGATCCAAGAATTAGACAAGTATTATTAGTTAGACCAGAAAATTGCAATTTTGAAAATTTCCCCCCTTCAATGAAATGTCCATAGACTCCATACTAGACCCTATAGTGGTTCGCTGGTTATTGTTATTATTATTTTTTGGATATATAGATAATTACGATGGAGGAGAGGGGGATTTGAATCCTAGATGCGTCCGTTGGAAACATAAGGATGATCCAGTTGAACTACAAGGCTCTTGGCATTGTTGTTGTGGAATAAGAATCATGTATCTTAATGTGTGTAAACACCTTCCCCTCTTTCAGGACTAAAAGATTGGCATATTAGAGATGAAGAATAGGAGTGGGAGAAAAAGTAATTGAGACATGACGTTAGAAGAAGACTACACTATACGACATTAGTAAAAGTAATTGAGACATATCATATTCATAACATTCTAGTCATGCAAACCACCAAAAGAAGACTACACTATATGATGAAATGTCTGTCAATGATATTTATAGGCAAGTCAGAAAAGAAGCTTCAATTATAATTGAGAATAAGTGTTGAACAGTTCCAGCTCTTATTGTTTGAAGTCTCAATGGCATATAATTTGCAACATACAAAAATCTCAACAGCATATAACATAGTAATGCGCATTCGGAATACATTTAGCCTCCTTGTTTGATTAGTTCAACATGAAAGGATGGAACCCACCATGGACATGTGTGGATACTGTAGCAAGGATGAGCTCAATAAATGCACACACACGAGAAACTGAGGGTCTTCAATCAATGCTCTGGTTGAAGCCCAATAGGCATTCCAACCAGAAAACAGCAATAAGTCCAGAAGATTGGACCCTGTGCTTCTCTCTCTCTCTCTCTCTCTCTCTCTCTCTCTGTATGGATAATTCATCAGTGCAAAAGATACACTTTAAAATTTATGCACTAGAAGCAGAAACCTCATATCCTTGCACAAAATTTTTCAACTTTCCTGTTTCACCAACTGCAGAAAGCCACTCAGTAAGCACCTCCATGGTTATATAATCAGGATTACAAGCCTGTTCAATCATTCTGTCCATAAGTTCAAATGCTTTCTCTAATAAATTTTTGTCCCGGAGGCCTTTGAAGATAGCATTGTATGTGGTAATATTGGGCTTCACCCCTTTAACCTTCATATCATCCATCAGAGAAAGAGCATGTTCTACATCATCATTCTTGCAGAGAGAATCTATAAGAATATTGTATATTACGGTGTTGGGAGGAACCTTTGATGCAGAACCCATATCTCTAAAGATTTTCATGCCTTCATCTATTTTGCCGATTAAGCAATATGCATGTATTAGTGCACCATAAGTGACAACAGTGGGTGTAAGACCCTCCTTAATCATCTTTCTCATCACTCTATGGGCGGTTGTAAAATTCCCAGTTTTGCTCAAATAGGAGATCAAGGTGTTATACGTGACACTATCAGGCTTAACTCCAGCTTCCTCCATTTCCTTGAGCATCTCATATGCTTTATCCAACTTATTCTTCTTGCAGAACCCACCAATTAGAACATTGTAGCACACAGTATCGAGGCAGAACCCAACTTCTTTCAACTTTGATACAACAGTGCTGGCATCATCCATCCTTCCAGCTTGGCTCAAACCTGAGATCAAGGTGTAATAAACAATTGCATCGGGGGAGCATCCAGAATTTGACATTTGATCGAAAAATTCCATTGCTTTATCAATATTGTTGACATTACAAAAGGCATTAATCAAGATTGCATATGTGACTGCATTGCCTTTCACACCTTTACTTTGCATGTCATTGAGGAACTCAACTGCACTATTGATCCGCCCATGTCTGCACATACCATCAATTAAAGTATTAAGGGTGATCACATTAGGAAACACGCTTTCCCTATTCATCTGATCAAACAGCTCCTGTGCCCTCTCAATTTCGCCAGATTTGCAGAACCCATCAATCAAGCAATTATAGGTAACGGTATTTGGTGCACATCCGTTTTGTGATCTCATCTGTTCCACCAAACTCAACCCTTCTTCTTGCCTCCCAACTTTACAAAGTCCATCAATGAGAGTATTATACATGATCGCATCAGGTTCAACCAAGACCCCATCACTCCCTTCTTTCATTTTCTTGAAAACCTCCAATGCCTCATTGACCCTCCGAGACTTGCACATAAGATTAATAAGAATCCCAAAAGTCACCACATTAGGTTGAATATTCATCTCTTTCATCTCCGTAGTAAGCTTATTCATCCTCTCAAAATCCCCACCTTTTCCCAAACCCGTCAAAAGCGCATTGCAAGAAGCAGCTTCCACCACACCACCAGACTTCATCACATCATGTAAAAGATCCCAAGCACGAACTGTCTTTCTATTCCTACAAAATTTAGTAATCAACTGTGTAAGTTTAAACGTATCAGGGAACACATCGTGTTCGCCAAATTTTGACACCAACCCAACAATTTCCTCGTCATTGATACTCCTCCCACGCCACTCCCTCCTCAACATGGCCCCAAATATAATATCACCCGTAGAGTCATTAGGTGGGCACTCTGAATCCGGTTGAAGCATTTCGTCGAGCACCTTGAGTGCATCATCAACACGCCCCAGTCTAAACATCACGTCCATCACCACATTGCAAAAATGCGTGTTTTTCAATGAAGGGTCTACTTCTTTAACCAGAACAAGGACCTGGTCCACCATTCCAGCTCTTCCCAAGCACCTAATAAGAAGTGTTGCAGCATTGATAGTAAGTGGGACATTATGCTCTTTAGCCGTGCCATAAAGTTCTAACAACTTGTTATGCGAATCGGGCTCGCGGCTAGCGAGCTCGAAGATGGCTTGGAAGGTGGAAGACAAAGAGGGTAAGATGTCTTGTGAAGGAGAGTTGGATTGAAGGTAATGGAAGAACTTGAGGGCTTCAGAAGAAGAGGATAAGCGACGAGTGATGTTGCGGAAAATGAAAGGAGATGAAGGAGAAGAAGAGGAAAAGAGGAGCTCCTGGAGGGGCGTGGTGGTGTTGGAGTTGGAGTCATAATCGGGGGCTTGGAGGAGTTGGAGAGCTTGGGTTATTAGGGAGTCTTGGTCTTGGTCTTGGTCTTGGTGTGGCGGTGGTGGTGGTGGTGGGGGGTTGGATTCGGTGGAGAGGTGGCGGAGGAAGATCGGAGAGTGTAGGCGGAGTTTGAACAGTTTTGATGCTGAGATTGATATGGCCATTTTTGTTGGGCGAGAGACAGAGACAGAGACAGACACAGATAGTCGCTCAAAACTCAAGTGGCCGAGTCTTGCTTACATGCTTCTGTTTGGTACGAGGTAAATATAAAATACACCCAACATACCAATGGCAATGGGTCCTTCAGCCAAAAAAATGCAAAAAAAAAAAAAAAAAAAAAAAAAAAAAATGCAAAAGAAGGAAAAACATAGCAACCCTAACCCGAGTCATCCGACACATTTACTTTTTAGAGTTTCAATGAAGAATTTATCAATATAGCCATTAAAATTCTTTTTATTACTTAATTATATTAAGAATTCATATTTATTTTAGAGAAAAATTGACATTTATTTGTATTAATTGGGTTATTTCAAATTGATTGCGGGTTAAATAGTTAACATGAAATTGACTTATTTATCAATCCTATTAAAGTGTGTCGACCCATTTTTGACATTATCTCATTTACACTAAACACTAACCTGCAAAAACACTAACCGTATCATACTCATGGGGCGTTTCGAATATTGTTACTCCTAATATGTATCCTAGGTGTAATTGAAAATATTAAGAAGTGTCAACTAGTTGAACTATTAAACTCTTCATGAGCGAGAGGTTCAATAAATTTGTAGAACATGTAGTAATCTCAAAAGTTCTAAATATTTGGATGAGTTTCTATTATTTCAATATGTATAGGACACATCATTATTCACTATCAAAGATACGATGAAAATGACTTGAATCAAGATCCACAAAACCAAAAGTGTAAAGGATCTTTAATAACTGTCTAGCATCAGTAGCATATATTTGCAAGAAAATAAAGGAGTAGACAAGCACAGCACACCTGATGAGGAGCCAAAAGCAGGAACACGAGGAAGAAGCCACAAGCTCAAGTGATGTTGAGAATGATCGGGTGTGTGTGAGAGGAAGGAGAGCTACACCTCTTCCCTTGCAACAAAACTCTCTCTCTCCATAATCGGCTAAACCCACATACCTTCTAGTCACTGCCAAAACAAGAGAGGTATATATATATATATATATATATATATATATATATATATATATATATATATATATATATATAGGTGAGAGACAGTATCAGAGAGTAATGGTTTTAATGGGCCAAACCAATACTTTAGCAAGTAGAGGGTAGAAACCTTTCCATGTTAGAATAAAATTGCAAGCCTGTTACATTAAAAATTGTCTATAATTAAATAAATGCATAATCAAGAGCAAATGCCATAAGTTGAAACTCTTTCAAAAAGAAAAAAAAAAAAATGCACCATAATAAAATCCATACTATTAATTATAAGGTGCACTAAAAGGGTCCAATATTAACAATACATGATGATCACTATCCACTATTGAGTCTAACAGATGCTTAGTAAAATACACTCTAACTAATCCAAGTGTTATTAAAAAAAAAAAAAAAGACTCTGCTAGTCCATAACATACAAAATTCCAACTGTATATATATATTGTACGGCTGTTAAACATGGTTCATTGTGATTTGTGCATCCAAATGAGAGTTCTTTGCTCCAATAATAATAATAATAAATCATGTCAATAATTGTAAAAAATATTATGTCTGAAATATTACGCTTGTTTTTTTAGTTTGTTTGGTAGGATATACATTTAAAATATAAATATTACTTTTTCTTTAGGTACAATTATATTTTTATTTAATTAATTTTATCCTTTCAAAAAATATTTAATTATTTTTAAATAAGATAAAGCAATGAATTAGATTATCCAAAACTGATCATAATACTAGAAAACTTGATTTAAGTTGAAAGGATTCTAGACTTCTAGTCTTTCTACATGAAATCTCTTCCTGGATTTCCCCAAAAAAAAGAAAAAGAAGAAGCTATTCCTGGATTCTTGTCTCATGTTGTGGGAGGGAATATTGGAATAATCAGGGACATGTTAGGTTGTGTTTAAAAGAGAAAAGAAAATTTTGAATAAGAACCAAACAAGCCCTAGCCCAACTGTTTGAGAAAATACCCAATCCGGAATTAACACTAATCCAATCTCGAATATGACACAAAATCAGTGTTTTGGTTACCTCTCCTCATTGAAAAGATCTTCAAAAGCTGCATTGTAACTAATACAACAATTCTATTGACAAAGCCATTATGATATGGAAACGAGCAGCTCAAAGCTCATCACTTTTGGCTTTTATCTCAAAGTTGTAAAACGATGGAAGTGCTATTGAAATAGCTATCAAGTCCAAACATATTACAAATAAAAAGGGGGGGGGGGGGGGGGGGTGGAAATTAGCTTCATAATTATGTAGGTTTCGGAATCTATGCTTCATTCGAAATACTTTCTCGACAAAAGTTTGAAAAGAACAACCTAGAGACAATCCATGCTTCTAAATGTCCCAACTTTCGAATAATACACAGATCACATTCCATGACAGTTGTTTCTCAAAAAAAAAAAAAAAAAAAACATTCCATGACAGTATGCTGCAGATCTCTATAGAAAGTGGTACTATTCGTGTGCCCAAAACAAAACATAAGGCATAAAACAAAAAGGAGACCCCATCTGCCTATTTGATGGGAAAGTGATCAAGGCAAAGAGTAAAATATTCATTTGGGATACTTTTATTTTTTATTTTTTGATAATAAAGAAAAGGGTCTCACGCATGTAATCATTGAACTGACCCACTTGAATCCGTAGTACTCATGGTGTGGGGCACCATTGGGTGCATTAGGACTATTCACGTCGTGGCACAGCATTGTTGCGAAGCGCATGACTTGAATCAGGCAACTCCTGAACACGCAGGTGTGATCCAGTCTAAGACTCCTACCAATGCACCACGCTCCCAGGGGTTCATTTAAGATACTTAAATTGCTCAGCCTCATATCAGAAATCATCTAAAGATGGCTTTTAGCCTTTTTCTAATGTTGCTTGCTCAAGTTAGGAATCTATAAAAATAATAAATCAAGTCTTTTTCACGGTGGTTTCCAAGTTCCAAGTTTCGAACAACTTCATGCAAGAATAACTTCTTCATCGTGCCTACAAACGGGAAAGTGATTAAGGAATTCAAATTAAAGAGTCAATTTCGTAGAGGAAGTCTCTTCTATTTAGCCAAGGGAATTATATCAAGGGTGGAACCAGGAATTCTTGCCTGGGAGGCTGAGACTAAGGCTATGTTTGGTTGGGTGGATTTCAGAGAGGATAAAAAATGAAAAATAAGAGAGAAAATGAGTGGGAGAAGTTTTTGGACTTGATATACCCAATATTTAAACAATGACTTGGCATCTTTCTTGAAAGTTATGCTTAACAATGGTCTTTTATAGAATACAATTCATCATGGTGAAAATTTTAGCAATTTCTTTTCTTCCTCTTCTTTTATTTATTTATTTATTTATTCAAGGAAGATAAATTTGTTGCGGAAAAAAGTAAAGTGTAAATGAAAGTCAATGAATTGTAATGACTAAGTGCCCATTTGGTTTAGCTTTTATGACCCAAAAGCACGTTAGCGTTTTCAAATAGTGAAATGGTGTGGCTTCAAGTTAACAAAGCAAGCTTGCAACTAAGAGCATCAGCAGTGGACAATGGGAATCCCAAATGTAAGCCTCTTTTGCCATTTAGGCCCAAATTGCTTGCTCCATTAGAAGTTGTAAACTACAACTATTGTAAAAAAAAATACAATTGTGCTACAGTGCGGTTCTAAATTTAGAACCGCACTGTAGCTCAGATTGTATAAATTTTAATATATTTTATTCCTTCATATAAATTTATTCTTTTCTCTCTCTTTCTCTCTCCGTCTTCCATTTCTTCTCTCTCCCTTGTTCTTGTTCTGCCCTCTCTACTCCTCAAACCAGAAACACCATTTTCTCAAACCCAAAACCCCGTGTGGTGGTGGTAGCGGCAGAGGTAGGCGTGGCATGAAAGTTCTGTTGATGTGGCGGTGGCGGCGGCGGCAGCGTGGGTTGTGTGGCGGCGTGGGTCTGGGTCTGTGGTGTTAGGGGATTGTGGATTTCAGTCATGGGTGGGTTTCCGTCGTGAGTGGGTTTCTCTCTGTAGTTGCCGTCGTGAGTGGGTTTTAGTCATGGGTCGGTTTTGGTTGTGGGTTGGTGGATTTTAGTATTAGGTTTGCTGCCATGGGTAATGGGTTTGCTGATCGGCTCGGTGGAATGGCAAGGTGGAGATCAAAGTGGTGGGTTTCAATATTGGTGAGATCGGCGGTGGTGGGTTTCTAGATCGGCGAGATCGGCAGTGGTGGGTTTCTGGGTTTCAATATTGTGTTTTTTTTTTTTTTTTTCTCTCTTGGTGATTATGTGGTGGTTGTTTCTTGTGGATATGGTTGCTATTGGTGGTTTTTGGAGGCTTCTTTGCGTTTTTTTTTCTCTGTGGTGGCTTCTTCTTGTGGTTGTGGTTGTGGTTGGTGGTGGGTTTAGTGGTCGGAGTTGTGGGTTTCCTCAGATTAGTGATGGGTTTGGTGGAAATCGACGTGGGTGGTGATGGTGTGGTGATGGTATGTTGGTGGTGTGGTGGTGGTGACTGTGGTGGGTGGTTGAGAGAGAGAAACAGAGATTAGAGAAAGAAGTCAGAAATATTTTTATTTTATATTATTTTAATGTCTAGTATGGAAAATTAAAAGTTGGGATGTTGAGTGAATTGTAAAATGGTATTGTATAGTAGATAAAGTAGCTTTTTAGGATGGTAAAATAGGATAGGAAGAGAGAAACCATTGTGGATGCTCTAACAAGGGCAGGTGGGGTTGCTAAATTTTATTCTTGGAGGGCCAGCCCTTTCAAAATTGTGGGGCCATGCTCAGTCCACCTATCAATGTAGTTCCACCCCTGAATGATATGTTTACTTACACACACAAGGGAAAGGGAAATGCGTTCTAATATAAAAGCACACCACAACTTTACTTAAAAGTTATGGTAACTTTTAAGGGAGGATGAGATAAGCTATACTAATATTACACATAACACACCCTCTTAAACAATGTGGGACAATTACCTTTTTTTTTTTTTAGAAACAAACACACACACAAAAGAGAGGGAAATGAAATTATATGTTTAGTTAGTCATTACCGATATACATTTTCAAAGTTACTAGCTTACTCCTATAAAATAAATAAATAAAAAGTTACCAGCTTATTACTATTTTTATAAATATACATAATTAAATGTAATAAATATTATTTTCATTGACATAAAAAAAAACTCCCATATACATCTCTACAAAATATATAGTTTTACAAGACTAAAATATTTTCTTTTAATAATTGCCCTCATGAAGAACTTGATTTCTATGCAATCACGGATAATGAAAACAGCCCCAACTTGATCTTGATTTCTTTCCCTATCCTCTGTTGAAGTCTCCCTTTCAAGTTTCAACATGTTCTAACCAACTTGTTATTCAAGAAATCACACTAACAAAGTCAAGCAAACCTGTTCCTAAAGCTAGGTCTGAATCCTAATAGATTGCTCTTACAAATGAGTAATGAAGAAACAAATGCTAGTCCAACAATTCATATTCATGATTGCAATTGCAAAAAACACAGGTGAAATCGAAGTTAATATTATGAATGGTAATTGGTCTTGAAATAACTTCTAAAAATTCCTCGTTTGGTATTAAAAAAAAAAAATTTATATCTTTCAATCCTTTTTTTGGTTGTCTTGATATTTACTTTTAACAGGAAATTGAATGAAGAATTCTGTCATGAATCTGTTAAGGACATCCAAACTTGAAGGTTTTTTTTTTTTTTTTTTTTTTTTTTTTTTTTTTTGAGAAGACAAAATTGAAGAAATTAGAATATGAATATTCAGGGCAATGAATAATTTAAGATATTATATAAGCTAAGTGCACGTTTGGATTGACTGCACGGGATCCGCAAGTACTTTTTTCAGCAAAAACAACTTTAAAACTGGGTCACACGGTACTATTCACATATTTAAAAATTATTTTGCTACAGTGTTTTCAATTTTTAATTTTCAGCAATAAGCGATATTCAAACAGACCCTAAGAGTTCCTCTTCAAATTATAACAAAGTGAAAAACAAAAAATAAATATTTTTCTCCACAATGTATTGAATATTGATCCCCTTTAGAAGATCATATGTATTCGTAATTCATTAGAACCACTAATTTTTAGAAGATTATATGTTGCTCATATGTATTCGTAATTCAAACTCAAATACGCAATTATATCATTAGAATCACTATTTTTTAGAAGATCAATTTTAATGTTATACACATTTATTTACATAGTTTTATCTATAAATAATTTTAATATAGATTAATTTGGGGTAGTGTCCTGTGTGACTGTGTCCCCCAAACTTAAAAGTAAAACAATATTACCTTTTTTATGATTAAAAAAAAAAACCTTTTTAAAGTATAATTATTATTTATTAAATTTATTTTTATTGTATTTTTTTATATAAGAAAAACCAATGAATTAAATTATCCAAAATGGATCATAAAATTGATTTGTGGATTTTTGTCACATGTTGTGAGCGAAATTAGTGGCAGAGCCAGTATTTTAACTTGGCGGGACATTAAAAGAAAAAAAAAAATCAATCCTTTATTCATTGAACCATGTTGAATTAAATCAACAATTTATTTTTTTCATATTCTCTTTGTGAAAAAGTATGATCAACTAGTTGACAAGGTCACATTGTAGATATTCTTTGAACTTGATCTCTATCATTAGGATGATAATCAGAAAATTTTCTTCTTAAAGAAGGATTCGAAGGAAAATTTGCAAAATTTACCTCGATACGAGTTCATTTAGAATTCCTTGGACTCATTATTACCTTTAGGGTTTCTCCACAATTTCAATTTACTACAAATATATATTTCATGTATTAAAACAAAGAAATAAAATTAACTCATCCATAGTTACTTACAATCAAAGTAAGAGATTAATCAAAAGAAAAAAAAATTAGACATCTAATTTGATTGCTCAAAATAACTTGAGAAAATAATTCACTCTAAAAGTGTTAAGGGTAATATACTTGGAAAATTACAACTTTGATTACTTTTCAATCTTTCGCTCTCTATTTTTCTAAGTAATAAAAATTTGAATTTATAACAAAAATTCATACTTTAAAACTCTGAAAAAGTATGAGATAGAGGAGTACAAAAATATAATGGAGGCGGTAGGGTTTTGGTTACATTTTATTATTATTTTGTTTAGAATTTGAGTCACATGGAGTGAGTTTCCATAATTAAAAAAAAAGAAAAAGAAAAAAAGAAAAAGAAAAAGAAAAAAAGAGGCATGAATAGGTATAAAAGGATGACAAGTTTAGCCATACAAGAGATGTATTTTTGTTTATATATATATATTGGGGTTAAAAAGTGTGTTAGGTTTAGCTAAGAAGAAGAAGAAGAAGAAGGGTAAGAGTATTGGGGCATTAAATTCGGTGTGAGAGGTTATTGTTTCCTAGTGGGAGACTTGTTTTGTTTTACATTACTTCTCTTTTTCTATCAAGTGCAGTATGAGCAGTTAGACATTAAAAAATAGGTACTTGTTTGTCTTTTTTCCAATCAGGAGGGGCAAAGAACTCAATTCATGCTTGGTTGTGTAAAAAAACATTTTATTGAATAAGAACCAAACAAACCCTAATCCAATCTGTAATCAGTGTTCATGTTACCTTTCCTCATTAAAGAGATCTTCGAAAGCATTGGGGTGGCTTTTCCTCATTATGTGGTGATCAAGCTGTGTACGTGACATGAATGAATCATTTGTTAATGCAATATGCAATGTACCTCCTCATACAACAAAGCCATTATGATCTTGAAATCAGCAGCTCCAAGCTCATTACTTTTGGCTTTTTATCTCAAGTTGTAAAGGATGGGAGTGCAATTGGAATAGCTATCAGGTCCAAATATATTACAAAGAAAGAAGGGGAATTAATAATTAATTACTTTCAAAATAATCTACTTACTATAAGATTTCAGAATCTATGCTTGATTCCCTTTCCCTCTCTCTTGTGTGTGTGTGCGCGTTTGTTTGTCAAAAAAAAGAATGGATAATTGTTCCACATTGCTTAAGAGAATGTGTTGTGTGTAGTATAACTTGCCTCACCCTCCTTTAAAAGTTATCATGGCTTTTGAGTGGAGTTGTGATGTGCCTTTGTGTTAGAACCCCTTTTCCTCTCCCTTGTGTGCGTGTTTGTTTCTCAAAAAAAGAAAAAAAAGAATCTATGCTTGATTCGAGATACTTCGTCCACACAATTTTTGACAAACCATGCTTCCATATGTCCCAACTTTCGCATAATACATTACACAATCACATTCCATGACAGTGTGCTGCAGAGAGACCACTACAGAAAGTAGTATTCGTGCGCCCAAAACAAAAGGAATAAAACAAAAAGGAGTTCATCTCTGCCTATTTGATGGTAGAGTGAATCAAGGCATTATTAAGAGTCAAATATTCATTTGGGATACTTATATATTGTTCATATCAGAAATAATCTCAAGATGGTTTTTAGCCTTTTTCTTATGCTGCTTGCTTTAGTTAAGAATCTCTTATAATAATATTCCAAGTTCCGAACAAAGTCATGCAAGAATAACTTTTTCATTGTGCCTGAAAATGATTTCCAAAAGCACATCTTAGACACCTTTCTTTAACATTACTAAAGGAGAAAGGGAACTGGGGAACGCGGAGCTGCTACTTCTTCAAACTGTATCTAAAATAATCCTAACCATTAAGAAGACAAGGTTGAATACCCACAACTGCCTATATCACTGCGGTAAAAATGACATTCTTGACTCTTCATTTCTATCAATGGAGAAAAAAGAAAATATAAATAATAAAGAAAATTAATTAAAACCCACCAAGGAAGAAGGTTGCTACTGGACTAGTCCAAAATTCAATTACTGGCTGGACCAGTCCCATTATCAATCACTTGCCGGGCTTCCACCACCAGGGGATTCAGCCTTACTAGTCTTCTCAGCTGCTTCAGCTGCTGCAGATGCAGCCTTCTCCAAACCTAACTTCTGCAACTCATTTAAGAAATCTTTAACATCACTGCCACCGATTTTATATGGGCTGTGGAAAGGACCAGGAAATGAACCATTTGTCACTTCTTCCCTGTACTCCAAAAGCGCTTTGTTGATGACATCTCCAACACGAGCAAACTGCTTACAGAACTTTGGGGTAACCTGCAAAAGAACAGTCTCTCATGATGGAAACATGCCAATTAAAAGGAGAGAAGAAAAAATTTAGCCAGAGTTACAATTCTGGAACCAACCTTGGCATGATGGGGGTGCTGAAGCATTCCAAGCAGATCATGGTAAACTAGAACCTGCATAAACAATGAAGTTTCATTATAGTGAAACACAAAGAAGCAGAGGAGGTACACTGTTATTACATCAAGAAATAATTTGATGCAGGAGGCAATGGGAAGACATTTATTATATTTTATTTGATTTTATGTATCAAGGGCAGTTTTGTACTTTCTATTGAGTTGATTATTAATGAATGCTTTCAGAATTTAAGAGCTATGCTTTCTTTTATGGTTTGTGTGATGCAACCTTCTCCGAGGTGTGATGCCAAGGAACCCTAGGTGTGATGCTTAGGAAGTCTAGGTGTGATTCCTAGAATTTATCTATTTTCTTTAATTTTACTATTCACGGTTACTGTTCACATCATTGTTCACAACAACCCAAATCTTGAATTTCACCTTTGATTTCATTCCTAAAACCCTATTAATCCTTGTCCCTTTGGAAACCCTATAATCCCCATTATTTTCTAGCCTATTCCCCACCAAAACCTAACCCTAATTCTTCAAAACTCAAGCTATTTGCCCCTGGCGTTCTAAATCAGATTACCTTGTTCCCTCTTGTCCTACGTTGGTATCAAAGCAGGGATTTTGCATCATGTCTACACGATCAGGGAGATTGTTTAGGGGGAAATTGAGTGAATGTGAGCAAGATGAAGGTCGTGCATTTGATTATGGAGATTTTGCTATGGATGACTTGGAGGAGGCTGAAGTGGATAGTTCTCTTTTATCTGTAGTGAGATGTATTTTAGCAGCCCCTAAAGTAGAGAAAGAGGAATGGAGGCGAACTTCAATATATTAGATGTTGGTTCGTTGTGGAAACCAAGCAAAGAATCTTATTATTGATGTGGGAAGTTGCATGAATGTTGTGTCATCTTCCACGGTTGAATGCCTTAAACTTACAGTTGAACCTCATCCTCAACCATACAAAGTGGCTTGGATAGACAACACTTCTATTCTGGTAACTCATAGATGCCTTATTTCTTTTTCTTGTGGTATTTATAGTGATTCTATCATGTGTGATATAATTCCTATGAAAGTTACACATATCCTTCTTGGTCAACCTTGGCTCTTTGATCGAAATGTAAAACATTATGGGAGAGAAAACACCTATGCTCTAATGGTTGGTAAGAAGGAGGTTGTTTTGAAACCTATGACCTTAGCCGAGATGGATAAATTTAAAGTATCAAAGCCAAAAGTTATTGAAGGAAAAGATCTAGAAGCTAAAAATTATGGTGTAACAACAGAAGCTACCAAAATAAAACCTGACCAGCCTATAGAAGTGCCTCAAATTCCAGCAGATTTTTCCAAAGATTGCACTGATTTTTCTTTGAAAGATTTATCAAAGCCCTTATGTCCTATGCATGAGTACTCTATTGACTTTGTCAAAGGTACAAGTTGTCTAATGAGCAGCATAGGGGATGCTGAGTTGAAGATAGATGCAAGTGATCAAGGGAAGCTTGAAGTAATGCAGCAAGACTCGAAATAGATGGAAACTGTTGATGAAGTAGTTGAAATTGAAAGGGCAGCGTATCAAAATTACAAGGCAGAAGTGAAGATTATAACACTCGAAGCATCTTATTCCCAAGTTCATGTTGCTTGCCAAAGTAGGGTTTTATTGCCTACACCAACTTTTCAAAATATTGATTTTGTCAATCCTGAAAAGTTTAATGGGACAATTGAATTGGTGGGTGTATCATTATCATCATTGCTGCCACAAACGAAGAAACAAAAGGAAATTCAAATTCAAAGTGTTTATTCAATGTCAAGGATGCACTTCAAGAAACCAAAATTCTTTTTACTTCAACACTTCAAAACTCGAGGTCAAGTTTTCTCCAACCAAGGGAGAATGATGCAGGAGGCAAAGGGAAGACAGATTTATTATATTTTATTTGATTTTATGTATCAAGGGCAGTTTTGTAATTTCATAATATTCTAGAATGGGCTGTGCTAACAGTCCATTAGATCTTCTTTTGGGCTTTATTTTAATTTTGGTTATTTAGTTGGGCTTAGTAGTAAAAGCCTGAGTCCAAGTCCAAGTCTTATTAGGGTTTTAAGAAAACCTAATTCAACTAGGATTAGGTATTAGTTTTCTATTTAAAGACTTCTACTCTATTGAGTTGATTATTAATGGGTGCTTTCAGAATTTAAGAGCTATGCTTTCTTTTATGGTTTGTGAGGTGCGATGCCAAGGAATCCTAGGTGTGATTCCTAGAATTTATCTATTTTCTTTAATTTTACCATTCACGGTTACTGTTCACATCATTGTTCATAGTAATCCAAATCTTGAATTTCACCTTTGATTTCATTCCTAAAACCCTATTAATTCTTGTACCTTTTTAAACCCTATAATCCCCATTATTTTCTAGCCTATTCCCCACCGAAACCTAACTCTAATTCTTCAAAACCCAAGCTATACAAGATCTGCCCCTGGTGTTCTAAATCAGATTACCTTGTTCCCCCTTTCCTACGTCATAATTGGTATGTGGGAAATGGGAATTACATAATGGCCACTATGATTTGCACCATGAGAATAGGAATGTAATCAGAAGAAATCTTGCAACAGACTTGTCCTCCCCCCGCTCCCCCTCTTTTTCCCTTCCTTTTCTCCACCCCCCACCACACATCTTAGGAAGACAAGCACTGACGACATGATCGCCATGAAGAATAGGGACTCGTCTTCCTTCCCAATTCTGCGTCTCCAACTCGTTAAAAAATCTGGCCAGGGCAACTGGACCCTGCTGTTGCCAGTAAGAGGCATATAAATATAAGCAAGATTATCAATTTCAGTCTATCACATATAAGAACAGGATTTGCTATTACTGTACCACCATTCACTTCAATATCCATCAGTGGAGCTGCTTTGTTATCCTTGGACTCGTAACTTTTGAGAAGAAAGGAAAGAGTCTTGATCATGTTTGCCTATTGTTTCACATCTACAGGCAGAGAAAAGAAAAACATGTTAGGACTTATTTTTCCTATTCTCTTTCTGTAGAGGGGTTTTTTTTTTTTTTTTTTTTTTTTTTTTTCTTTGGAGTTGGGGGTATACAACACTAAGAATAT
Organism: Notholithocarpus densiflorus; assembly: GCA_030021035.2. Taxonomy (NCBI): domain Eukaryota; kingdom Viridiplantae; phylum Streptophyta; class Magnoliopsida; order Fagales; family Fagaceae; genus Notholithocarpus; species Notholithocarpus densiflorus. Next base: position 1,965,842 of record JARYZH020000041.1, read on the forward strand.
GTAATTTCCTGTTGGTGAGAACATCAGCTTAGCAGCCCTGGAAAGTACATGTTGTCCAGGTGGTTTGACAAGACAAACTCTTTCTCTAGAGATGGGCATCATTACCTTTTTCAACCAAAAAAAAAAAAAAAACACATACACAAATATTAAGAACTACTTTTTCCTTTTCTCTTTCTAGAGAAGGATTTTTTCTTTGGGGTTGGGAGATATAACGCTAAGAATATGTAATGTCCTGTTGGTGAGTACATCAGCTTAGCAGCCATGGAGAATACATGTTGTCCAGTTGGTATGACAAGACAAATTTTTTCTCTAAAGATGGGCATCATTACTTTTTTTACCAGACATACCTCATCTGATACATTTGTGCTTAATCAAATTGTAAAGATAATCCAAAAATCACAAAACCAAATATTGTGAATATACTTTAACAACATCTTAACAAATGTTCACAAGTCCATCCAGAACTACTTTCATAATTTTTGCTTCTTTTGATGTGAAACTATTTATAAATGAGATTGCCAACTCGGAATTTCTAGATCTATCCTAAAATTATCTATGTAATTAAGGAAGAGAGGGTGGAAAAGTTCTCACCAAAAGAGCCATAAATAACCATAGCAGGATATATAAATGAGATTGCCAACTCGGAATTTCCAGGTCTAGTGATGCATTGAAAGCATCAAGTATCGACTATGAACCACTCTAAAACAAAGACTAACAATGCCATGATAAACACGACAAACCACAAATGACCTTATCCATGTGGCAACAGCTAAAAGCAGTGTCGCCAGTTTTTGACACCATGAGTGACTGTGACATTAACAGAGACAGTATATCAGTAAAGAACTAAAATGCTTCTGCTCTACCATTTAGCCCTTTTAGTATTCCAAACCTCCGCAGAGCACAGAACTCCTAGGTAAGTATGGTGAGTTTTTTTGTCACTTAGCTTAGGATATTTCTTGTACTTTAAACTATTAATGCACCATCCCCCAAAAGAAAAAAGAAAAAGAAAAAGAGTGAAGTCAGACAGAATTTAACAGATCATAAGCTTACAAAATAAGATATCACTGGCAATAATCAGGTCCCAGTCTGGGTCAGCAGCTGGAAAGGTGTCTCCCCATGTATCTGAAAACATAAGTGTGGTCTGGAATTAATAACATTTAATAAAAAAAACACGTAAGTTATTAAAATTGAATAATAGTGAAGGAGAAAATCAAGAAAATTATCTTCCAGCAGTAAGCCACATAAAAAGAACCCAAAGTTAGATTTCTCCAACTAATCACATCTGAATGCCAAATTCTATGCAATGATTACTTTAAGAATTTCCTCAGTAGTTAACAACATGGCTCAAATAACCAAGTGGGCATAGAAGAGACTCACACTTTAGGTGAGGAAGTACAGGAGTAATCCCATTAGCCCTGCAGTTATGAGCTAGCACATGTTCTCTTCAATTTCCTGATCATCATAGTCTGATGTTGTAATGTCCAGAAGAAACAGTTTTCGGAGATATATGGCCAAAGCACTGGTGCCACTGCCATTGAAAAGAACATTTAAAGTCAAAATACAAAAAATACACCCTTAGAAACCAACTGAACCCAGTGATACCTAGAACTTACTAAGATCATAAACTAATTAAGAAAAATAAAGTGTATTGCTTTTAAGTGGAAGCAATACAAAACAAGTATCAAAAAGCTTAAAACGAGTAGTAACTTTGGATAAGGCATATTAGGTTTACACCTAGAGCCACAGCCTCAAAGGATTCAAACCTCAAAAGGAGTCACCAATAAAGCACTAATCTCAAACGTAAGCACAAAAGTGTGGTGTCTTGACATGTATTGGTGCAATTGCAAATAAACAACAAAGCAAGCTTTGACTGCACATAGTAAGATCAAGATGCAAAAATAAATCACCATCAATAGGAGTACAGAACCACGGTGCTAAAGTTTCACGACCCAAGGAAAATGCTAACCAAATCTACATTATACCACAAAGGAATTAGTCAAGTAACAATTAAAGCTCTTCGCAATCGCTTATATACCCAAAATCCTTTAGCTAAACACCTGATAAAAGACTTAGTACACACTCACATGACACATGCTTATATAATCCAATCTAATCAAAATCCACACAATGTTAGAGTATCATGTAAAGTTTGCTAAGAACAAATAATTACAGTCTAATGCTAATAGTAACAAACAAGTGAATAGCTAGTAAACTGACACACCTGCCGAATGCAATGCATCGTCGGCTTTTCCATTAACGAAGGGTGCTGAACTAACCATTCTGCAGAAGCAAATGTCCCAGGCCAGGTCAGAGTAAATTGCCATTCAGAAAAAATTTGAAAATAGGCGAGGCTGAGGGAGAGAGAGAGCAACGGTAGTAACGGACACTGAGAGAGACTGTGGTACAATGGCTGTGAGTGAGAGAGAAATCGAGCCAGCTGACTGAGAGAGAGGATGATAGAAACTGCAGAGTTCACAAAATATATATAGTTTCTGTTCGATCCAGTCCGGTTCTATTCGGTCCTCTTAGGTTTTAATCGGTCCTTTTCGATCTTGTTCGGTCCTAAGAGTATTAGCATTGGGGTACCAGGTTGCTATTTTATAACCCAAGACACCCAAAAAACTCACTTCATTTGGGTTTATATTCTTAACAAAATTTGCCACCTTGTAGTAAGAGCACTAGAATATGAGATGCAAAAGAATGTCTATTTTACATCGTCAAAACCTACTTATCTATTTTACCATTATATTTTATAATTTATCTAAATTCCAGTTTCTATTTTTACATATAACTCATTAAAATAATATAAACTATATCAATAAATAATATAAAAAATTTGGTTTCTCTCCCTTCTCTACCGTATCTCTTCCCTCTCTACCTTTTTGTCTCTCTTTTGTCATTAAAATAAATTTTTTTTTTTCATCCTTGTGAACAGTTGATAAAAAAAATAAAATAAAGACCCACCCCCAAATGTGGATGGATTTAGGCTTGTTGGTAAATAAAATAGCAACTAAGGGATTTTTACAACCCCCAATACTAGTACTCTAAGGTTACACATATGCAACTTTACTGTTCATGAGTTGTAAATAAATAAATAAATCTTGTAATTGTGAGTGAACAAAAAAAGAGAGTGGGAGGAAAGAGACAGATAAGTATTTTTTATTATTTTATTAGGTAGTTTATATTATTTTATTGGGTTATATGTAAAAATAAGAATTGAGATGTTGGGTAAGTTGTGAAATGGGTGGTAAAATAGATTAAGTGGTGTTAGAGGATGTAAGATAAGTTTTTTTTTTTTTTTTTTTTTTTTTTTTTTTTTACATCCCCGGATGCTAGGCCTTAGTCAGTCTATTCGGTCATCTTCGGTCTTATTCAGCCCCATTATATCTTATTCGGTCCATTCGGTCTTATTCAGTTCCTTCGGTCCTCTTCAGTCTTATTTGGCCCCTTTTGGTCTTATTCGGTCCATTCGGCCTTGTTTGGTTCAATCGATCCTCTTCGGTTTTGTTCAGTCCTCTTCGGTCCATTCGGTGATGTTCGGTCCTATTTGTTCCTACTCAGTCCATTCGGTCATGTTCGGCCCATTTGGTTTTAACTGTTTGGTCCTATTCGGTCATTTGGTCTTTAACTGTTATGACCAAATGGTCATGTTCGGTAGGTTTGGTCCTATTCTATCTTATTCGGTCCATTTGGTCTTTAACTATTTATTCGGTCCTCTTTGGTCTTATTCGGTCCTATTCGGTCATTTTTAGTCCTCTTTGGTCCATTTAGTCATGTTCAGTCCTCTTTAGTCTTATCCAGTCTTAATCGGCCCACAGTCTTGTCTGGTTCACTTGGTCCTCTTTGGTCCTGTTCAATCCTCTCCGGTCTTATTGGGTCTATTCGGTCATGTCCAGTCTTGTTCAGTCCGTTCCATCTTATAGGGGTGGCAAAATCTGAAACAACCCGCAAATCCAATACGACTAACCTGTATATAAACAGGTCATGAGTTGAGGCTAAACGGGTTTGGGTCATATTCGAGTTGACACGGCTAACCCGTTTAATAAACATGTCATGTTCGTGTTCAACATGTGACCTCGCCTAACCCATTTGACCCGTTTAGCTTATAAAATTATTAGTTATTTTGATATTATTGCTTAATTAATGGTTGTTTTTATATGTTTATTATTATATTTATAGTTGTAATTGTATTTTAATTTTAGATATATGGGAATTGATAAAAATTATATAGGTTTGGTATGATCTATTAATCAAATAAATTATTAAATGGGTCATTTGTATTGATCTTTACATGACTTGTTAATTAAACGAGTTAAACGTGTCGGGTCAGGTCGACTTGTTTAATAAACAGGTCGTGTTCGAGTTGAGGATTCTTGACACGTTTATTAAATAGGTTAGGTTCGAATCAACCCATATAGCCGAATACTCGTAACTTGACACGACACGAACCCGACGTATGAACACGAATTGCCACCTCTATCGTCTTATTTGGTCCAGTTCAATTTTATTTGATCCAGTCCGGTCCACTTTGTCTTTTTTAGTTTTTTTACAGCCCTATGTCTCCTCTCCACGAAGCTTTGTTGTGCATCTGTTGTTTCATCAACTGCAAGCAAAACAAAATCCATGTGCCCTTTTTAAAAAGCCATGTGACATCCAATCAGCATCAAAAATATTTTTTTTTTAAACCCCTAATTGAAAAATGCAAAATACATACTCAATAAAAGTGCAATCTCACAAAACTTAATTTTTTTTTTTTTGAAAAACTCACAAAGCTTAAACTTGGTCATATTGCATGGATTAAAAAAAAGGGTTATTTTAACAAATAAAACAATATCCATTCACCAATGGTAAATTCAAGATTGCTTAGATTCATAAATGTAATTTTATGTTGAATAAGAAAATTTGTCAAACACCATAGACGTATCAAAAAAATTAGGATAAATTATCATTTTGACCCTTAACGTTTATGATATGTATCAATTTGATCATTAACGTTTCAAATATATATGTTTAATGTATAGTCCTTATCTTTTGGTATTATGTCAAATCTCTACTTATAATTAATGAATGTAAAATGATGACGTAGCTAATGATGATATTAAAATATATATAAAAAATTTGTTAAAGTATCACTGATTTAAAATCATTTCGAAGAAATCCTTCTTCATAAAATATTCTCTTGAGGAGATGAGTTCAAGCACTTAAATAGCACTTAAATAGTCTCTCTCCGCTGTTTAGTTTAATACATTTCCCTTTCTACCAAAAAAAAAAAAAAAGTCTCTCTTAACTCTTAAGGGACAAGTTCATCATGTGCTGCTGATTACTAGATGATGAGGCCAAGTGCGGTGATTCCATATTTTAAGAATTGAAATGTTAATTAATGCCCTAAAAACATTTGTTAGTGAACTATTTTAGGAAAGTTTTATGGAAAAAGAGAAAAACCAATTAATATTTTGATAGCTTTTTCAATTTTTCATAAAAGTGATATAAAAACCTTCTTAAAATGATTTATTAACAATTGCCCTAATGACACTCGTTAACATGATCCTTTTAAGAAGGAAAAAAATAAAATAAAAAATCAGTATTCTTAATACAATTCAATGCAATAATTTATGAAAATGGAACTTGGCTTTTTTTTTAAATATTCTAAATTATTTATGATTGAATCCGTACTAATTGCCGCAACAATGTCCCTTTCAATTAAACATATTCATTAAAAACTTATCTTACATTTTGTTGCGAATCTCAGTTTTGGTGACATTCATAGTTGAAAATGCTAATTCCGTAGTTGCAATAGAAACTAGAAGAGTAAACACAAGCAAGTAGTATTCTAAATTTCTTGTTCTCACCACCCACTCAACAAGTATGACAACTCTAGTTCTATTTTTTTTTTTTTTTTTTTAATTTGTTTAGTTTTGCTATTGGTAATTTTTGTTTTTGAGCTAATTTTTTTTAGCTTGTTAATTTTGTTTTAGATTTTAGATCTTTAAATTTTTAATGGTCTTTAAAATGATTAATAATATTGTTAAGAGGGGCTAAGTGTAATTTTATCGAACCAAATTGCTAAAATTAATACCTATATATACTAATATTTTATAATAAAAAATTTGAAGGGGGGGGGGGGGGAGCCTAAGAATAGCTCCATTCCTGTTTGAATTCAAGACAATGGTTTCTTGAATCCATAAGGAAAGATAGTTGGAATCCACCAAAAAATAGAGAGACTTTTATTAAAATGAATTTGAATTGTTTTTTTAAAAAAGCATTCATTGACTTGGTGGCAAATTTAAAGGCTTTGTAAAACTTGACGAACAAGAAAATATATTTTCTAAAATTAATTATAATTAATATTGTGGGAGGGAGGAACTCGAGGATCAGAGACTCGTTGTATAAAAACATCCCTAGGAGACGGTTAGGCCTCACTATTCATCAGATTGGGCCCAACCCAAATGAGACAACCAAATGCTAAAAACTGAAGGGAGCTTGTTCAAGGAGACCAAGGAGCAAGCTTTCCTCGAGAGACCAAGGTCCAACCCAAGTACTAGGGTGTAGGCCCAGCAAGGAAGTGATAAGGGGCAGTTGAAGTCAGGAGGAAGCTTCTTGGAGAAGCATCCATCACCTCCACATTCAATACTCCCTGCCAACCTATCCTGCCACATTAAATGCATAATGACCCATGAATAGTGTCTCCATAGCTTGCTCAGCCTACTCTACCACCACCATCAAGGTAGTGATGGGACAAGTATCCAATACCATAATTAAGGGGCGTCCTAGTGGAGGGCCAGGATGCAATCCCTCCTACTATATAAAGAGAGGCAAACCCCTCAAGATTGGGGATCGGAAAAAGTTCGGCAAAAGCTCCTAAGGAAAGAGAGAGAAAGAGTGGTTGTTGTGAAGTTATACAAGAACTTGGGCTCCTCGGACTGATCGAGGAAGACCGTTAATAAAAGTTTATCTTTCCTTGGACTTTATCTTTATTCTCACTTGTTGTCTTAACCTTTTCTTCCTCTAGCGTTGCTAAAATGACTCCATGACTAGACCATCCATCTCTATCAAATTAATTAGCACTAATAAAAATAAAGTGACAGAGGTAGAAAAAAAAGTTGATTCATGATCTATTACATTTACCCATTCTATGATTTCCAAATCAACAGACCCCATTATCGAGATACAGAAACTCTTTAAAAAAGAAAGTAAAAAGAATTGTATCGAATTCATTTTCTATTTTGGAACGAACAGTGACCAACTAACACTTTGACTTTATCCTTATTCTCACTTGTTGTCTTTAACCTTTTCTTCCTCTACTGTTGTTAAAACGACTCCATGACTAGACCATCTATCTCTATCAAATTAATTGTATTGGGCCTATTGACCAAACAGATCTTATCCCAAGTTGGGTAGGGCTTGTTGTCTGCAGATTTTGGCCCCTACAAATACCTAATCATAATAGAAACCTAATTTGACATAAAAAATAATTAAAAGCACCTAACATCAAGGAAACAAATAGTAGATTCTATCCTACATCAAACCTTCCACTTGAAAAAAATTTGTCCTCAAGTTAATAGTCGAAATTTGAAATAGTCCACTCCAAATAAACAAATACTTCGAAAGCTTTAGTAACTTGATCTGGTTTTGAAACTTGTATCTTTATAGCATAGCATAAAATTTCTTCTCATTTGCCTTCAATTATTTGTAACATCAATCAACAAAGGGTTGACAATAAAATAAAAAATTTTGACTGTAAGAAAATTAATAGATTTTATAGCCATATTTAGCAAATCAAGTGAAATATGGGGACTGTAGGTTATGGACTTATTTTCCTAGTTGACCTCAATTGAATCTTCCACAATGTTTTCAATAATTACCATCTTTTGATTTCCATCGTTATCCACAATCTACTCAATATTATTTTCTTTGACCTCTTCATCAAACTTTTGAAAATTGTTTATCTTAAGCGTCAATCCAACAACTTGTTGCAAGTAAACTTAATATTTTATTAGGCGAAAACCACATTTTTCGTCCCTACATTTTCACTCGATTCCACTTTGGTTCCTAACTTTTTTTTCCACCGCTTTTAGTCCCTATCCTAGAAAACGTGTCTCGTTTTTGTCCCTGTTGTTACATCAAAGATGGAAATTTCACAAGTGGCAAACGGCATAACTTAAAAATATTAAAATAATGTCCACATAAGCCACGTGGAATCTAATTTAATTTTAAAAAAAAATTACTTATAATTATTAATTTTCATAAGAATGTTCTTCTTGTTCTTCCCAAAACGAAGAACTCAAACCCAGATTACATGAAAACAAACCCAGCAACCGATAACTCAAACCTAGATTACAACAACACAAACGAAAAAAGAAAAAAAAAACGAAGATCAATCACAAACACAGACCTAGATCACAACAACACAAATGAAAAAAAAAAAAGGAACAGAGATCAAAAAATTTCTTCATATTCTTCAACTTGTTCTTCATTTTACGACTTGTTCTCCCCAAATCAAACCCAGCATCTAAGAACTCAAACCCATCAAAAGAACACCAAAGAAAAGAAAAAACAAATTGTCATCTCTCACCCAAACAGCATGACCCACAAGACAAACCTCAGCAAAACCCAGCAAGACCCAAACAGAATGACCGATTTGAAGAAGAGCGCCGCCGCTTCGGTGGTGGAGGTGGACTCGCTGGGATTGGCGGAGGAGAGAGAGGCCGATCTAACCCACCACGCATCGTTAATCTGACCTAAAGTCACTGAGATTAAGCTTCATTGTGGCCGAGATGGTGGTTGAGGCCAATCTGACCCACCACGCACCGCCGGCCTCATCTCATTCTCTCTCTCTCTCTCTCTCTCTAAACTCAGATCAAGGTTTAAAATGTTCTAATGATAATAAAAAAAATGGTTTGATGATTTTTAAAATATATACACTTTTGACTAACACACTTAAAAAAAAAAGTATATACATTTTTTTTTTCATTTTTGTTTATTGTGATCTGAGTCTGTGTTTGTGTTTGATCTCTGTTTTTCTTTTTTCTTTTTTCGTTTGTATTGTTGTAATCTGGGTTTGAGTTATTGGTTGCTGGGTCTGTGTTGTTGTAATCTGGGTTTGAGTTCTTCGTTTTGGGAAGAATAATAAGAACATTCTTATGAAAATTAATAATGATAAGTAATTTTTTTAAAATTAAATTAGATTCCACGTGGCTTATGTGGACATTATTTTAATATTTTTTAGTCATGTCATTTGCCACCTGTGCAATTTTCGTCTTTGATATAACGGCAGGGACAAAAACGAGACGCTTTTTTCTAGGATAGGGACTAAAAGCGGTGGAAAAAAAAGTTAGGGACCAAAGTGGGAATCGCGTGAAAATGTAAGGACAAAAATGTGGTTTTCACTATTTTATTAATGTATCACATAAATCATAAATGTATGGAGAGAGAGAGAGAGAGAGAGAGAGATCATATCAATTACATTTTGATATTAGGACAGATTGGGCGGTGTCACCGTCATTGGTCTAGTTGTGGTTGGTTGGTTAGAAAAACAAAATTTTTTTGTACCAGTTAATAATTAATATCAATATATCGTTTCGGAGTTACTGCTACTTAAAAAAAAAATGAGACGTGAGATAAAAGTGGCAATGTAGCCTGGTGGGTAGGAAATTGAAATATTAAATAGGGTTTGTTTGAAAACCGTTTATTTTGCTAAAATTGAAAACTTTTTGCTATAAGTATGTAGAAAAAAAAGCTAAAAGCTAACTTTTGGAACAATGAGACTCACTTAACAGTGTAATGAAACCCATTTTACAAGCAAAAATAAGCTAAAAAGTAAAATAAGTTAACTTTTTCTCAAATCCCAAATACAACCGAATGAAAAATTTGAAAACACAATCATAAACAAGGCCGGCTCTAGTATGAAAGCAAGTGAGGCGGTCGCCTAAGGCCCCCAAATTTTGGCCAATAAAGTAATTTTTTATATTATAAACTTATTCATTAAACCCAAAAATATTAGCCAATAAATAAAATAACATTTTTTTATCAAATAAAAAACAAGAAAAAAGAGAGAAAAATGCTACGTCCACAACATTTTTCACAACAAATCTTAAGTGGCAGGTAGTTACTGACTGTTATTGGTGAGGAAAAAAGTAATTTTAGTAGTGGGTTTAAATTAGAACGAGTAACAACTTAATATTTAGAATTTGTTGTGAAAATATTGTGAATATAGCACTTTTCAAAAAAAAAAAAAAAACAATACACAAAGAATTTCATAACATTTTTCACAGTGGTTGAGCTGGTAAACTATTACTAGTTTTCATTTAGATCTATCACTAACATCACATTTTTACTTACTATTACCAATCTGCCACATCAACAATTATGAAAAGTGGTCAATTTTTAATCTATAAATTTTCTAAAGAAAAAAAGATTCTACATGGTTAATTAATAATTTTGCATCTAAAACAAGATAATAGAATTTAAGTAATATTAAATTTTTTTTTATATATAAAAGGTCATATTTAAATATATGAAAAGTTTCAAGTCAATTTTCACCTAAGGCTCCTAAATGTTTCAAGCCGCCCCTAATCATAAATAGCAAGAGATTGAAAAACATGATGACGAAGATGAAGACTAGAGCAAAAAAAAAAAAAAACAAACAAACACGAAGAAGAAGGCTGGAGAAAAATTAGAAGATGAAGATCAAAACAATCGAAGAAGACGAAGACTAGAGAAAATATGAAGAAGACTTGAGACATGATTGTTGTTGTTTGGGTTAGTATTTAGATAGTGATGTTTTGATTGGGTTTTAATTTTAATTTTGTAGAGGGGGCCAAGCTTTTGGAAGCAAGGGAGCCAATAATTTTTCTTAGGCGAAACTCTATTAGGGGGGCCTGGGCCCCACGGCCCCCACCTAGTTCCACCCTTCTGTGTTGTGGCACATAAATCTCTAGTCAAGCAAACAACAATAAACTCAATCCCATCCACTTTCTCAAAAAAAAAAAAAAAAATCAATCCCATCCAGACCCAATGTTCAAAGTTAAATACACTGTTAAGTTCTAGGGTAAAAGTCGACAACAAAACAAAGTAACGTGCTTTATAGCAATCATTTTTTTTTTTTTTTTGAAAGGGCTTTAGAGCAAATAGCAATCATTCAGGGCAGCTTTACGTGTAAATCAGCGAAGTCACAGAACCACTTTAACTTGCCAAAAAATGTATGTATATATATACACATATACACACAACTAATTTATTTAGACCACCTTAGCTAATAAAAATATTGACTATCCTGATTTTAAAATTACAAAAATTTTGGTTCAATAAAAATAAGAGGAATTCTATATTCATAGAATTTTTTAAAATAATTTCACAATAAATTTTATGTGATAAGGAGAAAGCGGTTATTAATTCTAATTTTGGCACAATATTGACATCACTTTTTAACCCATAATAACAAATTATTGCATAAGATTTGTTTTTAAAATGGTGTAGATGTAGTATTATTCCAAAAATAATTTTAACCCCTCCAACATAATCCCTAACTCCTTAAACCCAAAAAAAAAAAAAAAAAAAAAGTCCCTATAAATGACAACAACAACAAAAATAACCCAAACAAAAACAAGACTAGACTAGACAATAAAGAGTGAACAAATTATTCAACAAAAAGGTTGTACAAAAAGAAAAATAAAGATAATTTTTTTTGGCTTTACAGTCACAATAATTTTGCTCTACATAGCGACTCATCTCGCAATTATAACAAATATCATCTGTTTTTCTTTCTCTTATTTATTATCATTTCAGTTCTCTTACTTTTTTACTTTCATCTCAGCATTCTCAATTCTTACTGTATCTCTTATCAATCTTTTTCTTTTTCTTTTTCTTTTTCTTTTTGTTAGTAGAAAAAAATTGTAAAATTTCATGTATTTTCGTATTTATTATTTTTTGTGACATTAATATATTTAAGTTATCTCTTTATTAAATTTTGTATAATTTAAGTTTCTTATTGACCACAAAAAAAAAAAAACAATTTTTGGAGCGGCCACTGCCAAACACAAAAAATCACCTTCATAAGGTACGTCAAATGCCAAATTTACATTCTAATAATAGCAGTACACGGGTGAGTGTGCTATTAAAATTTTAGGTATTTATTTATTTATACTTTTTTTCTATTTTCTGTCAGTTATGTGACTATTGGGCATTATTCAAACTTTCTCTCTCTATATTATATGGCCGTTGGGACTTACAAACCAAAAATAAAGAATAAAAAAGAAAGAAAAAAAAATATTTAAATAAAATAATGTTGTACAATGTAATATTGAATTCTTATATTAAAATTATATTAATATAAAATTACAATAATGTAATATTACAGGGTAATGTAACACCGCGGTGGACCAAATGCCCGTAAAAGCTATCCCCTGTTAATGCTTTATTACAGCCTTATCAATATAAAGCAACGTTGAATGGGGAAATTATTGCCTAGTTGCTGACCTTGTAGTCCTAGCCAATAAGAGCATGCCAACACATATCAATTTGCTTACATCAGCTGGACTGCCAGCTCAGGGTGCTGTATTAACATTTGTTAATGTTTGGAAACCAAATTCAAATTTTGCAGATGTAAACAAATTTTTAGGGAGTTTCACTTTTTATTTTAAAACATGGGCGCTCCTTCACCTCTTCTCTCAGACTCTCACATATGATTCCTCTCTTATAGTCTGGGACTAGGCAATAATTTCCCTACTGAATGAGGAGTCCTTTTTGCAATTGGACTTGTTTCATCAAACATGTCAGGTGTTAATTTTTTTTTTTTTTTTTTTTTTTTTTTTAAATTAAATGTCCTTGTGCTAGAGAAAGCTCTGGGACGAGTAGAATCCAAGAAATGGAAGTTTAACTAGTAACTACATTAGACCCAAGATTTGTTTGCCAAAAATAAACTTGCCAGGAGAAAATTTGTTTTGCTGCCAAGTGCTTCAGGAAAGTAGAATACCCGTAACAACAAGAGGTCAAAATCCTTACAAGAGGTCAAAATCCTCTTGATCTGGTCCTTTGGTTAATAAGCATTTCATTAATCATAGTTCCAACCATTCTCATGTGATTTAGACCAGGAAAGTTTGAACTAGAAACAGGGAAAACAAATCTATATCTATCTATATATTACTAAAAACTGAAGCGTAGCATTTAATATTGCTACGCTCACGTTGAGCCACATCATCATTTTTTTTTCTAATTTTTTTAAAATATTTTTTAAAACATTTTCTCATTAAAGGTGACTTAAAAACTCCATTATTTAAAAATTAAAATATCTTTTAACCATTATTTTTATCATTAATTTTCCAAAACTCTCCCTTCCTTTTACCTATTCATCTCCCCACTACTTTCTACCTTAATATCATTCTTTCTCTACCTTTTTATCTTCCTTTATTTTGACCCTTCTTATTCTCAACATCTTACTATAAATTTGACATTTTCTTTTTCATTCTATGCTTAGTTTTTACACACAAAAAAGATTACTTCTCTCTCTCTCAATTTGTTTTTCATTTTTTGTTTGATTTTTTTATTTTTATTGCATCAATTCTTTAGGATGATGAATTTTTGTATTAATTAGAATTCTACTTTGGGTTGATGCAATTTAGTTTTGTGTTTTAAGCTGTTATCTTTTATATTTTCTTTGATTAAATATTATCCTACTACATTATACATATAGTATATAATAATATAATGTTATTATATTACATAGAATGACTTGGATAATTTGATTTTTATTGCTATATATTTGATTTTTACTCTTTTTTCCTCTCATCTTATTTTATTTAACATTTAAATCCAATCATATCTTCCATACTATTAAATTATGCAGCACAAATCAAGAAAATAGCTAGACACAAACTTGCCTTCCTTTACCATACATTGGGAGAATAAAAATATTTGTGTGATAAATGGTCATATAATTTATAATTTAGATAGCACCCTTTGATTGTGTTTAGGCCCATAGATTGAGCAATTTGTAGACTTAAAAGGCTATTGAGAATGAACTTTTTGAATCAAGTCTAAAAAAAATATGAACTACTATATATCATTTAGATAAAAACTTTTATCATAGACACATTAATATTTTTTTGCCACAAATTTAAATCACGCAAACTTAATAATGTTATATTATGTGTTAGCATCGTCTCTACTTCTTCTTCTTCTCAAAAATATTATGTATCATCTTTAAAAGATGCCAACAATATTGATCTTATGGGAAAAGTTGCATAAATATTGAGAAAAAAATGTTTTATATTACAATCTACTAAAAATGTTTTTTTAAATATTTAAACCTTTTTATTTTTCATATCACTAACATGTTTTACAACTACCATATGTGTTAACTTAAGTCTTAATATTCTTAAATTGTTTCAGCAAAAAGAAAAAAAAAGGTTGTTACAAAAGAGGAGTTCATGTAAAGTATTTTACAAAATGAAATATCTGTTTTGTAAGGCCACCAAATTTGATAATTTGCAAATGATGGAACCACTTGCAACAATATTTGCATAGTTATAGTTCCAGCTAAAGCAATCATGTATACTTTTAGTCTTCAAAAAACACACATCTACCAGTGATTAAATGTTCATCTCGGGTAGTTTTAACTTTTTATATAATTTTACCTTTACATATTCATCTATTTTAATTTAGATTTTTTTTTTCAAAAAAAAACTTTAATTTATATATTTATAAGTAAACAATGAAATAATGATTCATGAATAATCCAAAAAAAAAAATCTAACATATTTATCTTGTGCAGTTGTAACTTTACATATAATTTTGCATTTATATATTCATATACTTTAATTTAGATGTTTATAACTTAATAATGAAATCTATAAAGAAGGTAATCAAAACAATCATATTTCTACAATTCAAAAAGTCACAATTTCTTTTTTTTCTAAAAAAGGCCTTTTACATTTTCTTGGAATTATTTTTAAATTTTTTTTATAAAACCTTTGGCATACCAATAACCTAATCACTTCATACATTAAAAAAATTTAAGGCTCATTATTACTTCCGTTAATATATTATGGATATCTTAATTGATTGAGATCAAACTAGAGAAATGCCTTTCATATTTCCTTAAAAAAAAAAAAAAAAAAAAAAAAACTTTAATATACCACTAGTGTAACTACATCTATAACTATTTAAGCCAGCCATGATATTTATTTCTTATTAATAACCATAAAATTTACAACTAGCAAGGGAACAAACAAAGTAATAAAGAATAAATGAAGGAAGAAAAAAATAAATGAAATCAAACGTCAATTAATAACTGTTATTTGGAAAATAAAAATGTGATTAAGAGGAGTAAGAAATAAAATAGAGATGGCTATACAGAGGACATTGAAAACTTTATAGTGCAATAAAATCAACCATTACATTCACTTAATTAAATCAAGAATCAACAGTTTAATATAATAATACAAAATTTAAACTTAAAACTAATCAAACTCTAACTAGGAAAATTATATATATATATATATAATCATAATCTTCATACACCATGACTTTAAAAAATTTAATAAATAGTTTTACCTCTTATTTAATGTCTATGTTATGCAAATACAAAAACAATATTATGTATTAACAAAAGGTCTACAACTCAAAATTAAATTTCAGTGTCACCTATAGAATAAACACGTGTACATCATTGCAACAATAGTAAATGACATGAATGACATGGGTTGAAAGCTCCCTTTAAAAGGATGAAAATTACCTCATTTGGTACAGTAAAAGGTCATCTTGGTCCTGATAGAATTGAAGGCAATAATTGAGTAGTAGTAGCAAAATGCACTTCCTGGTTATAAACTCCAGCTCTTGTGTTTGGTAAAGGTGGATTCAAGAAGAAATCATCTAGGTTTGATTCAACATTCACAACACCCTCCAAGACCTTAACCACAACGGACATAGAAGGCCTCTTTGTGAAATCATTTTGTAAACACCATGCTGCAACCCGCATCATATTCACAACTTCTTCTCCATGTAAACTCATATCTTCATTGTATTTATCAACCAGATCCAATAATTGGTCCTCCTCAATCTTTTTCTTGAAAATAGCAAGTAGATGCATTTCTTCTTCTTGTTGAGAGCGATCAATATTTCTCCTTCCACATAATATCTCCAAGAGCACTACACCAAAGCTATACACATCTACTTTTTCTGTAATAACTGAACTCAACCATTCTGGAGCCATATAGCCAGGAGTCCCTCTCATAGTTGTCACAACTTGGCTCTGTTCACGATCAACTAGTTTGGACAACCCAAAATCTGAGACTTTTGCATTGAAATTCTCATCTAAAAGGATGTTTTGGGGTTTGATATCCAAATGAACTATCTTATGTCTGCAGTCATCATGTAAATAAGTTAGTCCTCTTGCTATGTCAATGATGATCTTCTTTCTATGTTGCCAATCAAGCAACATCTCCGGAAATCTGTGAAATATCCATTTATCTAAAGACCCATTAGACATGTATTCATAAACAAGAAGTAGTCCATGTGATTTCTCAGCACAAAATCCAATCAGTCTTACCAAGTTGAAATGATGAAGGCTGCCAATTGTCTCAACTTCTGCTAAAAACGATTTCTTGATTTGACTTAAACCATCAAAACGCTTCACTGCAACTTTAGTACCATCAACTAAAGTCCCTTCAAAAACTGTGCCAAATCCCCCTCCACCAAGCTCCGTACTAAACTCTTTTGTTGCTGCCTGCAAATCATGATAAGAGTATCTTGTGGGCATTCCTGGCACCTGATCTAAATAATACTCCTCCGCTTCATCTGAACTTTTCTTTTTCCAAAGTTGAAAAACAAAAAATACAATTAAAAGAAACAGTACAAATGCAAAGCTGGAGACCAATATTATTACAAGCCAGTGTTTTTTCTGCCGAATAACTTTCTGCACCTTGATGTATACCCTGAGGTAATTTTTTTGTCCTGCATCAGCGGACATCAGGGAAAAAATTTGGGATTGTAAATAGCAATTCCCCATATGGTTGCTCGAATTATAAAAAACAGCTTTGCAGGAACAGTCTTTTAAGCAAGCCTGTTTGCAACTCTCTAAATTTATATGTTGGTGGTCTGGATTTATCTTGGGGGGATATTTTGTTATGGGAAAGTATGTGATATTCTCGAGCTCTGAAAGAACATGATATTTGGAATCTTCACAAGACAAGGGAGTAATGAGGGAGCATCCATAGCTAGGCAGCTTGTCATCGGTTTGCCGGGTTTGCCGGAAATAGCTTGTTTCATTAATGGGTGGAGGACAACTACACGGGGCATTCTGGGCATTTGTACAAATACCATAATTGCCGCAAACTGTAGGGTAATCGCAGACACCAATTTCTCTATATCGTGGGAGAAAATCATCCACAACATCCGACTCTCCATACACTCGCAAGTGTCCGTCAGGCTCAAATCTCATGTACTGCGCTGAGAAGTATGAATAAGGAGCAAGAACGGTCTCATCCATAACTTGAGAGGAGAGAGTTATATTTTCACTATTAAGTTGCACATAACTGAAATTTTCTGTGGTTCCAGAAAAATAGCGTTGGGGAGGATTAGAATTGATATAAGCGACCAACCCTTCACTAGTGAGAGAGAGTGAATACAATCCTCCTTGACTTATGAGTTGCTGCCCTGCCATCAACTTTTGCTCGAGCATCAGCGTGTCGGTTGGGTGATCAAAAGACTGCCAGATTATTGTTGCATTGTTGTGATCCAAGAGCATGAGGTTGCAGTTTTCGGTTAAGTTTAGGCCAGCCACAGATTTGCTGCTGGTGTTTGTCGACCACACCGTAGTTCCATTAGCATCTGTCAACACCAAACCTCTTTCTGAAGTGAGCTTCAAACTCGCATTCACGCTTACAGGATTCTTTGGGTTAGCAGCCCATACTACTGTTGGACCTTCAGATTTTGAAATTTCGCCATATTCTAGACGAATTCTGAAAATGGCAAAGAGAGAACCGCCACAAGTTTGATTACAGAAGAAACCACAACCACAAGCATATTCTTCGTAGGAATAACTGTTCGATTTACTGGCCAGTATGATATTCACAAACGATCCATCATCAAATTTCACAGAATCGGGAGTAGAAAAACTGTTGGTCACTGAAGTAGAAGTGTTTGCACTCCAATAACGGACAGGCAGGGATTTAACTAAGATGGGAAAAGGTTTTAGAAAAAGAGCAAGGTAAAGAAGAACAACACAGCAGCCCCAGCTTATACTACCCATTGTCTGTGTGTGCTACAGTGCCAGAAGAAATTAAGAAAGGAAAGTGGACACTGGGCAAGGAGAGAGAGTGATAGAATTGAAATGAATTGCAGGAAGAATGAATTCCTTGGGGGCAGAGTTAAATGGAATCATGTAATTTAGTTTATTGTTCCCCGGTTGACTGGTTGACCTTTAAGTCCACGAGTAGGCAGCAGCTGTTGGGTTCGTGGCATTTAGTGTGGTCCAGCCCACGGAATAGCTCTTTGGTCCAACCCACTGCATCAGATATACTAAAGGTTAAATTTTTAGCATTTAGTACATTAAACACGTAAAATTACCTATTTAAAAGATGTGTTTATCAAAAAAAAAAAAAAAAAAAAAAAACCTATTTAAAAGATGTGTCAACCGTCAATAGAATTGTACGGCAGATGTGCTATTTGCTTTTATTATTATTTTTTACTTGTGTGTAATCATGTGTATATACACATATATCATTAAAAACAATTACAATGACACGGTTCAAATTATACAAAATATTAGTTTATACATTTTTTAAACAATACATTTCTAAAATATGAAATGGTTCCTTATTTCTAAAATATTTAATTAAATTTAGACTTTTCAATTTTTGCTCTCAATAATTCATTTACCACAAAAATTTATAAATTAGATGAATACGTGGTGTAAAATTATACTTCAATTGAAATCCAATTTATAATCTAATTGAATTTAGACTCTTCAATTTTTACATTCAATAATTTACTTGTCACAAAAATTAAAAATTAGATGGGACAAGTAGTGCAAAATTGAGAATCTAATTGAAAAATAATTGGATTTTTTTTGAGTTTTGGGTTTTAATATATTTATAGATTCAAACTTTCTCTTCCTTCCATACAAAATATATTTCTTAATTAAAAAGAATAAGAAAGAGTATTTAAATAAAGTGGTAAAAGAATAGAATATATAATGTAAGGTGTATTGTAAAGTGGTGTATTAAATAAAAAATATTGGGTAAATTATGTATTTAGTCCCTATCCTTTACACCATATTTCAATTTGGTCTATAACTTTTCAATTGTATCAATTTGGTTCATAATCTTTAAATAAAGAATATTGGGTAAACTACGTATTTAGTCTTTATCATTTACATCATATTTCAATTAGATCCCTAGTCTTTCAATTGTGTCAATAAACTAATTTTTTTTATTTGAGCGTTAACCACGTCAGCAATTTCCATCCAAGAGGTAACAGCAAGAACTAAATTGACACTACATTAGAAGGTTAGGGACTAAATTGACATAATTAAAAGATTATGGGCCAAATTGAAATCTATATATATAATAATAGGTAAAACTGAGAGAAAATCCAATTAAATTTCAAATTAGAACTTAATTAGAGTCCAATTTTGCGCCACGTGTCCCATCTAATCTAAGTTTTTAAATTTTTGTGCCAAGTGAGTTAATTCAATGGAAAAATTGGATTTCAATTAGAGTTTAATTTTGCAACATGTGTCCCATCTAATCTAAGTTTTTTAATTTTTGTATCAAATGAGTTAATTTAGTGTAAAAAACGAGGAGTCCAATATAAGTAAACCATAAAAAACATAATTTTTGAATAGATTTATATTTATGAGCCTTTTTTTTTTGAAGAACTAAAAACAATTCAAGTTTATACGTCATATATATATATATATTTATATTAATAAGTAAAACTGAGAGAAAATCCAATTAGATTTTAAATTGGAATTCAATTAGAGTCTAATTTTGCGCAATGTGTCCCATCTAATCAAAATTTTTAAATTTTTGAACCAAGTTAGTTAGTTTAGTTTAAAAATTGGATTTCAATTAGAGTTTAATTTTACGGCATGTGTTTCATCTAATCGATTTTTTTTTTTTTTTTTAATTTTTGTGCCAAATGAGAGTTAATTTAGAGAAGAAAACGAGGAGTCCAATATAAATAAATCATAAAAAAATATAATCATATATCTAACACTATATATAAAATTAGAGGAAGAGAGAGTTTGAATGATTTTATATTTATAAGCCTTTTTTTTTTTATAACTAAAAACAATTCATTTGGCACAAAGATTATATAAATATATATATATATATATTAATAGGTAAAATTTAGAGAAAATCTAATTAGATTCTACAATTGAAGTCCAATTTTGCGCCATGTGTCCTAAATTATTTATTTTTAAAGAAAGTTTTATTTCTTAATTTTGGAATCAAATGTGGGACCATATCATAAATATCTATTCATGTGAGTTATTGTGTAAAAAAACTAAAAAGTCTAGAATTAATGAACATAAAAGTATTTAAAAAATGGACAATTTACATTTTCTACCTAATAACATTTTTACAAGACTTTTTAAAGAGTTAAAAAAAAAATTAAGAATGACTATCAATAATATTTAAATTATATATGTAAGATTATTATACTATGCATTTTAATGTGTATCTTTTAAGTATATCCATGCATATGTATGGAGTTATAAGCTAGTTTTATATAAAGAATCAAATGTCAAGGTTCAAATATAAATTTTAATAAAAAGAGGTGAAAGTTGAAATCTAAACTCCAATTTTTTATTTTGGTTTTGAGAGAGAGAGAGAGAGAGAGTTTGGTAGAGTTTTTATTTTTATTTTATTAAAGTAGAAGTCACATGGAAAATTATGTGGCTAATATTGACAATTTTCTGCTTAGAAATTTAAATTATAAAAATTGAAACGTCAAGACCTTATCAAAATTGATCATTAATCATAATTCGACACACTTGGAGACAATTCATTTTGCATTTATAAAGTGGTTGATTTTAATCAACTGTAACAATTCTTTTTTTTTTTTTTTTTTTTTTTTTTTTTTTTTTTTTTTTTTTTTCAGCTGACTTGAAATCAGATTTCATTATACCTTGGTTGAGTTTGATCGTAGTGTTGTCATTTTTTATCTTAACCCCCCCCCAAAAAAAAAAGAAAAAAGAAAAGAAAAAGAAAACCAACAAAAAAGCCAAACTGTTCACTTATAGTTTTGGTTTCAAAACAAATTATGAAATACTTAAAGATTAATCATCTTTAAATTTTAAAAATATTTAGAGTGGTCTAAAGGCCTGCTTTTGACACCTAACCTAGCGTTTTTTCTTTATTTCTTTTTCCCCTTGTTTTAAGATATATATTTATATATATATATATATATTTTTTTTTTTAAATTTATTTTTAATCCATGTCACTGACGCTCTCATCACTCTTAATGGGCCAAAATACTTTCTGTTAAGCACAGAGGACAATCTTTATATTATAGTGGGAGTTGCCAATTTAAGTTACTGTAAGTCTGTAACCACTACAAACCCACATAAGCAAAAGCAAAACATAATGCCAAGGTGACTAATTGAATGGATTTCATTTTACCAAACTCAATGACTCTAAGGCTGATTTTCTTCTATCAGAAAGTAGGTTGCTACTTCTTCTTGCAGAGGTTTCTAGACCGTTTTCAATTAGCCTAAAATAAATCCATCAAACAAGTAAACAGAGAATAGTGATCATGGTTCTACAAAAGAATTGGTAAGGTCTATACTAGAAGTTTCAATAAATGGATGGAGGTGTAAAACCAGTGATGCCCAAGCTCTATCTGATATAATCAAAACTTTCTACAAACTAACATTTTTAACCCTGCTTAAAGAGTATTGAATCCTAGAGCTTTACAAAAGTGGTTGTGACAGCACCAAATGCTTTTATTTGACCTTCTCATATCAAGAGAAACTATGTATGAAGTTGGACAACAGTTTTAAGATACCATGACAGTCCCTTATTACCAGTCAAAAGTCTCCTATCACACTGCTTAATTCAAGTCACAATACATATAAAATTAACATCAATAATAGCATGATATAGGTAGAACTACATCTTATCAAATACATGACATCTCAGGCATATATACACCAGCAAAAAAATTATTGAGCTAGTTAATCACCATACCTGCCCACTACAAAAAGGTCCAGCCCCAATACCAATGGTAGGAATCCGAAGAGCTGATGTGGCTGCAGCAGCCACCGGTGGAGGAACACATTCCAAAACAACAGAGAAACACCCTGCTTCCTGTAAAGCCATTGCGGTCTCCACAACCTACACAGAACAATTCCCTTCAACATAACAACAAAACACACAGCGCACACTCACACACATACGAAAAAACGAGTAGGGCACCTTGACAGCACTGGCAACGTCCTTGCCCTGGGGCCTGAATCCCCCAAGAACACTGATGGCCTGAGGAGTAAGTCCCACATGCCCCATAACTGCAATTCCAGCTTCCACAATAGCTTTTGCTGCACTAATTCTTGAAGGAGACCCTCCTTCCAATTTTATGGCATCCATTCCTCCTTCCTTCAAAACCCTCACTGCCGTATCAACTGCCTGCGCATACAACATCACCAATCACCAACCATTGCACACTTACCCAAAGAGTAATGCAACAAACACAGCATTTTCACAACTGATTATTGAAGCAATGTTACTTTCACCAAAGCTCACCCTTGACACCCACTTTTATTGTGCACCAATCAAATTATGGCATATTAACAGCCATGAAATATGTATCAGAAACCCGATCACCATAATGCATGGTAGCATCTAGCATATTTTAAGTATTTTAATCAAGCAAAGAGCCTTAACTCAACTAGTACTTCCCGGTGTTTCCCACAAGACCGTCCAAGGTTCAAATCCCCGCCCTCAGCTATCGAATTATTTCAACAATAAAAAAAGGGTGGTTTAATCATAGCATTTTGTTTATATTCACTACGAAATGGGAATATTAAAACACTTTAAAGTACATTAACATAATCATAAGTACTGTACCATATCAAAAACAAAGACACAGACACTCACATACAGAAAACGTTGGTAATGGTACATAGAATTTTCCAAGACGAAATTAAGCCCCATAAAATTGGTTATAATCAAACACAGAAACTGAGAATTTAGCAATACCAATACCAATACCTGACTAGTACTAGATTCGTAGGTACCAAAGGGCAAGTCCCCAACAAGAAGTGGGCGTTGAGCGCCACGCGCGACAGCACGGCAATGAACAAGCATTTCATCGAGTGAAATAGGAAGAGTAGTGTCGTGACCATGAACAACCATGGAAGCCGAGTCACCGACCAAACACACATCAATACCTGCGGTGTCTAAGTGCACAGCTGACGGGTAATCATAGGCAGTTACAACCGTTATGGGCTGAGCCTTACGGTGCTTTTGCCGTAAATGGGTGAGAGTCACTCTTTGGTTTGGATTCTGATTCTTTGGCCCACCGTACACTGTGTTTTCTGGGACATTGCTCATGCAGCGAAGGAGGGTGAAGAAATTGGAATTGGGTTTTAGAGTTTTGGCTTTAGAGAGAAAAGCGAGGGTGGCCATTTTTTTGGTTTTGGTGTTATTGTGTGGGAAAGTTGGATTTGGGTTGTTGAATTTATAGCGTATCATCAATGATTTAATAATGGAAGGTGGGCGTTTTTGGCTGTGTCACCTACACCAACACCTACACCAACATTCTCACTTTCTTTTTTTTTGAATTGTTTAAGGAACCACCAACCAACTTGTGGAAATGAAAGAGTGAAGAGGTTCATTTATTACTTTGTTTTCTAGCTAACTTTTGCGTTTTCGGGGCTGAATGTTGTCCTGGCGCAACTTTGATTTGGGAAACAGGAAATTCTCATTTCGAGGGTCATTTTTTAATTCAGAGAACGTTCGGTCAGGAGCTGGTGTAAAGCCTCTAATTTACGCCACGTCATATTTTTGATGAAACACACATACACTCTAGCACACACAATTATAATCCAATTAAACCTATAATTGGATTATAACAGCACCAATGCCTAAAGGATTCCATCTCTTCCTCTCCTCTTAGCACCAGAGCTCCACCCCGCCGTTGGTGTCGCAGCACACGTCAGTCAGGAGCTGGCGTCATCGCACCAAACCTCAAGGTTTGTTCTTTTATGATATGTATCTATTGTTTGATTAGTTATTTCCCTAAACTTGAGGTTTTGAAATTTTGATGGGTTTAGGTTATTTTTTGGATATCAATATGTTCATATTGGTATGAGTTTTGTTGATTTGATATAGATTTTGCTGTTTTTTTAGTACTTTCATTGGTTTTGATTGGATTCTTAAGTTCAAACCAAACAAAAATCTAATTTTTTTTCCCCCAGCTAGCCTGGGTTCTTATGGTTTTTATTTTAGCTCCAAATTATGATTATTGTGTGCTTCTGTTGTAGGTTATGAAATTTTTTTTTTTTTGAGGTTTTCTATGTAATTGGATCCCCTGTATTGCTTTGCCTGTTGTTTTGGATCCCCTGTATTACCTTTGGTATCTACGAGATGATGAATTTCATTTCAAACTTGCTTTCCTAATCAATTAGATGGTGATTATATTTTGCACTTGACTTAGGTGATTGATCAGATCTACTTCACACACACCCAAAAAAAAAAAATGATCTTATAATACCATTCCTCTTTAAAGAGCTAATATTTATTGCTAGTTTCTCGTTCCCTACTGTAACTTCAGGAACAAATGCAGGGCATATAGCATACAAACAAAACAACAGATTTCATTGTTATCATATATATATATATATATATATATATTTATATTTATATAACCTTATATGAGTAATCTTGTGCTTGGGGTTTTACGAATTGTAATTCCATTGTGTTGTTGCCATTTTGTATATAAGTTAAATGAAATTCAGACAATGGTTTTGAGATAGATGTCATTTTGACTTTGATTTATCTAGGTAATATTTATAGTCATTTTGTCTTTTTTTTTTTGGGGGGGGGGGGGGGGGGGGGGGGTGGTTGTTAAATAGAGGACTTAGTTGCAAATAGTTGGAAATAAGGCCCTACCGTATGACCTTGTAAGTTGCAATAGTAACCAATAGAGAAAGAAATTGAGTGGTATACTCTGGTCTTAAGGAAATAAATATTAAGCTTTTCATTATTCTTAAAGATAAAACTTACCAAAGGTAGCATAACATGACAATCTGCCCTCACTTGTTATTTTTTATTTTTTATTTTTTATTATTGCTTGCTTCATCCTTTTTTTTTTTTTTTTTTTTTGAATGTCATCTAGATCTGAACTATTGTTGTGCTGAATGGCTCCCCACAATTATTTTTATGGTGATTTTTATCTAATGAATTGATGAATGTTGAACCTTAGATTCATAAGATGTACCATTTGTAGGTTGTATTAGTTAATAGATCTTGTTGTTTGAGTATTATGTTTGTGTGATTATACTGTCATTGGATGCAACTAACTTTTTTTTTTTTTTTTTTTTTTATGAAAAAAAAAAAAAAAAAAAAAATTTGTAGGTTGCCCCATTGTGATTATACTGTCATATTTATTTAACTTTTAGTTTGTGTTTTTTTTTTTTAAACCTTAACTAAGGTCGTTCCCTTAAAAGTAGGAGAGTTACTGTCGATCCTATAGTGTATAGGAGAGCTAAGGTCAATCCTACAGGTTTTGGGAGAACTAAGGTCGATCTCTTAAAGGTAGGAGAGCTACTATCGATCCTACAGTGTATAGAAGAGCTAAGATCGTTCCTATGAGTTTTGGGAGAACTAAGGTCGATCCCTTGAAGGTAGGAGAGCTACTGTCAATCCTACCATGTATAGGAGAACTAAGGTCGATCCTATAAGTTTGGGGAGAACTAAGGTCGATCCCTTGAAGATAGGAGAGCTACTATCGATCCTACAGTATATATGAGAATTAAGGTCGATCCTATGAGTTTCGGGAGAACTAAGGTCGATCCCTTGAAGGTAGGAGAACTATTGTTGATCCTACAGTGTATAGTTCATATTATTATCTGGCTATATGATAGTGCATATTTGAGATAACTTGTGTTGAATGAGATAATGAGTCCCTCACTTTGATTCCTACAAAAAGACAATTTCAATTAGCAATGGAGTTATTCTTTGAAATGGATTGGAAATGCCAATGCCCATAGTTTGGGGCATATTCCTTGCTTGGATGGAAGTTGAGTTAATTTGATGTTGCGACCATTGGGGAACATGGAAGAATATCATGGTCCGCCATTCTTGGTTCCTACAAAATGGCTTTCTTTCTCTAGTTTGTTAGAAACTGGTTATCATAAAAATATTTTTGGCCATTGCCCTTAGTGTGGACATGTTTGCAAAAAAATGGGTTGATGCCTGAAATGAAAACATGGTTTCATGCAGGAAGGACATATTCGCACACAATATAAATAGGCCAATGCCCCAAGTTAGAGCATGCTTGATGCACAAAATAAATGGGCTTAGTGTAGACATCGCATTTTGTACCCCTTATGACTTGGGCCCCCATTCCCTAATGATGTAAGAATTTTATGTGATTGAGACCTTTTTTGGTCTTGATCTTTGAGCTCTGAAGTTTACTAACTTATTTTGAATTGGTTGTGACTAGATTGACTGAGGGGAATGGTCAAAATCAAGCTCTAGAGAGTTCTTGTGTTGAAAATAAGGTTCTATCTTCGGCTCTTTACTTTTCTTTATTTTTTTCTTTATTTCTTTATGTTGTATATATGTTTATATGTTTGTTTAGTAAAGGTTTACTTTGTGTTTGTGTTTTAAGCATGCTAGGTTGTTAGATTCTTATTTTTTGAGTTTTTGTTTTGCATTTTCTGGGTTCTGTGTTCCGGGTGTGTATACATATGCATGCTTTATGCATGCACATATACTCATGATATGCATACACATACAACTGGGCTGCGTATGCATGCCCTATGTATGCGCACACATGTCTTTGCCCAAAACCCTAATCATTTTCTGCATGTTTTCCTTTTGTTTTATTCACATGTTCTAGCCGCTGTTTAACCTATTTTATCTGTCCTTAAGTCTCTGTTTCTCTGTTTTGTTTTGTTTTGTTTGTTTTATATCTTTTATGTCTATTAAGGTTTTGATTTGTTTGAATATCATGAACATGCATTGATGCATAGGTGCTATGATGCAGTGTAGTAAGTCATGCACTCACATGAACATGCATTGGTTGGAATATGAGCTTGATATATCTAAATAACATGAACTTTTTTGGTTGAATGCCATGTCTATAATGTTTAGATGCTTTAACATGTTTGCTTGATTCTGCCATGTGATGTTTCGGCCTTTAGAGATTTGTGTTTAAATGCTATGATAGATGAATGATTAGGTCTGGGATGATTATGCCATGTTGTGTGTCTTAGGTGCATGATAGTGTGTATGGGGGTTAGAATAACATATTAAATTTGCCTTTAATAAAATTAAGATCTGGAACACAATGAGTGGAAGCCAACCTACGAGTTGGGTGGGGTTAGGTGCCTAACATCTTCCCATCCCTATACCTAAACTCCGGACACGTGCTTTGGTAAAGACCAGTCCTTCCACGAAGGGCACTATATTTATGGTTCCTAGACCTAAACTAGGTGGCAACTCCATCTGCACCTTCCGCTATGGTCCACCCTAGGCCAAGGCGTACTTCCAAGCTTAAGGATGAAACCACATTCGCGGGTGCTTGCGCCCACAGTGGCGACTCCACTAGGGATAGAGAGTTTGATTCCAATGTGTTCCATTTCTTAATCTTAATAAAGGCTAGCTTAATATTGTTTGCACACACCTTCACTTTGTTCTTTTGTCCCTTTACCATGGTTGGTGATGAGTGGGAAGGTGGAGGCTTCATTCGAGCCAAAATCTTCCGAAGTTCATCCCACCAACTCACAATCTGTGCCATCGCTTATAATGGGCTTTGAGTACATTAACGATTTGCCACCAGTCCATTATGGTCCATTTAGGCCTAAGGTTGGAATCATGGCCCACCTAGTTGTGAGTGACCTATTGATCTATCTCTTTAGCTTTAAGGAGTTTACCCACACTTAGAGAGATCTTAGATCCTATCAAAAGATGATACCTTTTATATCTCTTGTTTGTTCAACCATATACCTTGTGTTCACCTAATTCTAAAGGACAAATAAAAGATGTAAAAAATTTGAAAGGATGACCCAAAAGTTATGGAATGCCTTAAGATATTGGGATGAAAAGAAAAAAAGCTCTCACATATAAAAGGCTTATCCCAAAGTCCGAATATATATCTTAACTTGAAAGGTTCATAGGATCATAGTCTAGTTGCGATCATAAGCCCAAAATCAAAGGTTTCTTGAAAAGTCTTGGGCCTAAGGTAACAAATACACTATGGACTTAGCATCCAAGATCCTACAAAGTCAATATGTATCTCCTTAATCTTGGGCCTCTTTGTTGCATGTAAAGGCTTAAAATGATGAGAGATTCATGGGCCTTGAGAGGAAGGCCACAATATACTCTAGCTAGAGGGCTACTTCAAAAAAAGATTTGATAATGAATATGAGAAAAGAAGAGCCCAAAGGTGATGAATACATTGTTGGCCCATATTTGAGACAAAGTAGTTGAAAATCTCTAATCACATTCTAATGAAAGCCCATGAGTGTAAGATCAAGAGCTTTATTATAAATGGACCAAGCCCAAGAAAACAAAAGGCAATGTTCATGAGAGGAAAGAGAATGATTCTTGTAATTAGGCCTTCATTAAAATATACTTAAAGACTTTCTAAAAACATCTAAGTAAAAGAAGCTTTTAATTGGGAGATGGGCTTAATAAAGATGGGACTTCTTTTTAGGCACCATTGCACCACCAAGATTGAATAAGCACGTCCCCACTCCAACTTGGGTTTAAGAGAAGAACGAAAGACGCTTGTTTAAGGTTGAGATCACGCATCAAGAAGAAACACTTCAAGAAGAGATACCTCGGAAAGAAATGGTTGCCCCAATTGATGAAGGACTCGCCCAAAAGATATACAAGGCCATAGAAGAGTAAGCTAAAGCCCTCAAGAAAATGGGAGGCCGCCTCTCCAAGTTAGAGGAAAGCAAGCTCAAGAAACTCGTGCATGTGGAGATACATGATGAAGAGGAAAAAGAAGAATGGGATGAAAAAGATAAGGCCGATTATGAAAGAAATAAGCAATTTGAGAAGTTCACCGCGGATACCATAGCTATAAAGGAGAAGATGGAGAAGATGCAACCAGCATTCTGCAAGGCTCAAGGGATGGATGATTGTTTCTACAACATGGGTGGATTAAGTTCCAAAGTTCCTATCGCTTTTCCCCCCAAGTTCAAGATTTCTGATGCTGAAAAGTTTGATGGCACTGGAGATCCTAAGTAACATGTCAGGAGATACATAAGCATTGCTGAAATGAAGGGGTTGGCCGAGAAGTAAACTTTGCATGCATTCTCTCTTTCACTCACAGGAGGTGCATCAAGATGGTACTATAGCTTGGATCCAAGCAAGACTAAGGTGTGGAATGAGCTAGTAGAGTTATTTGTGGATCAATTCATTTTCAATACTATGATTGATGCAACTTTAAGAGATTTGGAGGCCACTAAGCAAGGAGTTGGGGGGACTTTCTCTAAATACATGACAATGTGAAAAGGGAAAGCATCCAAGATGGTTAATAGGCCAAATGAGAAGGACCAAATCAACATGATTATTAAGAACTTGCTTTTGGCATACAATAAAGGCTGTTGTCATCAACTATTAGTTCTTTTGGAGAATTGTGTGATTGTGGGACTAGGATTGAGGATGCCATCAATAATGGACAATTAGAGAAAGGGGAGAGCAAGCCTCTAATCAAGAAGACATATGGGGGCGGAGCAACCACCTTTAAGGCACCCAATCCCATAAATGTGAGTGTCATCATACCTCAACAACCTCTAGCCTACCAAAGCTTCATAAAGAAAGCCGCCTGAGAATTTTCCAACTTAGGAATGACCCTTGCCCAAGCATATGAGAACCTTCCAAAGGATCCCTAAAACCCTTAGATCCCATACTAATGCCTAATCCTATGCCTCCTACTTGGAACCTCAATGAATATTGTCACTTTCATCAGAAATCTGGCCATAAGACCAATAATTGCTTTCACCTCAAACATGAGATACAAGATTTGATAGACAATGGGACTCTTTTATACCCACATCATCACTAAGCCCAACATTAAGAAGAATCATTTGTCCAATTATCACCGAGCTCCTCCCCTATATCAGAATTGGGTGCAAGTGGAAGAAATCGATTTGGATTGCTTGAAATTGATAGAGAGAGTGGAGGTCAACGCGGTGGAAGTTCAAGGAATATAGGATGAAGAAGATGAGATTTTGAAGAGCGTAGTAGCTGTGTGGGGGATACTCCCTAAAGGAATGTCCGAGTTAAAAAAGAGGTCCTAGAGGACGATGTGGCAAACATCATTAGAATTGGGAAGCTTTACAAACCATCATTTTTGGAGAAGGATCATCCTGGCAATAATATGGAGGAAGGATTAAAGCCTATTGGACTCAATGGGAAGGAAGAAAAAGAAGAGGAGGATAGAGTCTTAACCCAATTGAAGAAAACTCAAGCTCATGTGTCTATTTAGGGTTTGCTAATGGTCTCTCACAAGCACCACAATGCACTCCTAGATGCTTTGGATGGGAAAGAAGTTCCTATGGAAACTACACCTCAAGAGGTTTTACCTCTCATGGGAGTTAAGGCCTTATCTCACCCTTTCTGATAAATAACTTCCTCCCGAAGGAGCCACTCATACTAGGCCTTTCCAAATCACGATCGAGTGCATGGGTGTCAAGTTTCCAATGGTGCTTATTGACAATGGCTCTGCATTGAATGTGTGCCCGTTTAGGACCGCTCTCAAGGTCAGCTTAGACTTGGAAACAATCATTGATTCCTTTTTTACTATTAGGGCATATGACAACACTTCAAGGAAGGTTATGGGACTTTTAAAGCTTCTTGAAAAATTGGTCCGTTGGAAACAATTGTGGAATTTCATGTGATGGACATCACTCATAACTACAACCTTCTCTTAGGGAGGGCATGGTTTCATCCCATTGAAGTTATTCCTTCTATTTTGCACCAAAAGATGAAGATCCCATGGAAAGGAGGGATCGCTGTGGTGCTTGGCGATGGTGAGATCTTCGCACCCATCTGTGGACTCAAAAAGGGGGAGA
Source organism: Notholithocarpus densiflorus (assembly GCA_030021035.2). Classification (NCBI taxonomy): domain Eukaryota; kingdom Viridiplantae; phylum Streptophyta; class Magnoliopsida; order Fagales; family Fagaceae; genus Notholithocarpus; species Notholithocarpus densiflorus. The sequence continues at coordinate 1,997,097 of JARYZH020000041.1, forward strand.
ATGAGCTTCAAATGAGTGGCTTTGAATTTGTAAACATGGTTGATTATGGATTGAAGGATGAAAAGTATACTGCAGATTTACTCCCATATTGTATTCATGAGGTGATTGCGATGATGAAGAAAATGGGGTACATGCCTGGTATGGGTCTTGGAAAAGAAGGAAGAAGGGTGGCTAAATTCCCCGATTTCAAGACTCAACTGACCAAGGAAGGTTTGGGATTCTTTGAAGGCTATGATGGAATCAAACAAAATCTCGGTACTCTCAATAGGAACTTTGTGAAGGAAGGAGGAGACTTTCCTTTCTGTAGCTTTCCCGAGCTTTGGGTAGATAAGGATGGAAAAGTGAATCCCGATTGGGAGATATTCTTTAAAGAGAAGCTCACTTTCAAGGAGAAGCCTACTGTGGTGATCAAGGAAGTTCAAAAAGAGGTCGACTGGATGGACTACATGGATGTTGAAGCAATGGGAGCTATGCTGAAAGTGGAGGGGGACGTGCTCGCCATCACCACCGAGGAACCAAGTGATCCGCCTACATTCATCATGCCTACTGATGAGCAACTTAGCAAATGGACTTGGGTTAGGTTTTCTACTAGCATGGGAAAGATATCTTGTAATGCAAGTTCCAACGTACTTCTCAACATTTTTAATAAGATGAATTTAGGTTTGGCTTATTTTGATGTGTCCCATAATATTGAAATTTTGCACTTAAATGATTCCAAAGAATTTGAAAGTGAAATTAATAAACAATTGGAAAAGAAAATTAAATCTATGGAACCAATTCTTGAAACTATTAATTTGGGCAATGATGAGAATCCACACTTAATTAAAATTGGCTCAACTCTAAGTGAACAATAAAGAAAAGATCACAAAGAACTTCTCACTGAATTCCAAGAAGTATTTGCATGGTCTTATGAAGATATGTCTAGCATTGATCTTAAAATAACACAATATCACATTGATACTCATTCTCACATGGTGCTCGTCAAGAAGTTGAGACATATGAGAACTGAATGGCTTCTTAAGATCAAAGAGGAAGTCACCAAGCAATTGAAAGTAGAATTAATCAAACCTGTGCACCAAGCTGAATGGATAGCCAACGTAGTGCCTGTACCCAAGAAGGATGGGAAAGTGAGAATGTGTGTGGACTTTAGAGATTTAAATAAGGCTTGTCTTAAGGATGACTTTCCTTTGCCCTACATAGATGTCTTAGTGGTTAACACCGCTAGTAGTGCTTTAATGTCTTTCATGGATGGTTTCTCAGCATATAACCAAATCAAGATGGCTCCTGAGGACATGACCAAGACTACCTTCACCATTGAATGGGGGATCTATTGTTACACAGTGATGCCATTTGGACTCAAGAACGCAGGAGCAACCTACCAAAGAAAGGCTACGACCTTGCTACATGACATGATGCATAACGAGGTAGAGGTATATGTCGATGATATGATAGTAAAGTCCAAAGACAGAAAAGGCCACATCACCAACTTGAAAAAGTTCTTCGAGAGAATCAAAGAATATAGACTGAGATTGAACCCATAGAAATGTACCTTTGGAGTGACCGAAGGAAATTTGCTGGGCTTCCTAGTGAGTGATAGAGGGATAAAGGTTGACCCCTCAAAGATCAAAGCCATATTGGACATGCCTCCACCCAAGAGTGAGAAGGAGATAAGAGGATTCTTAGGCCATTTGCAGTACATTAGCCGATTCATTGCCAAGCTCACTTATACTTGTGACCCTATCTTCAAGCTTTTGAGGAAGAATGAACCCCATACACGGAATAATGAATGTCAGGAAGCCTTTGAACTTATCAAGGAGTGCCTTTTCCATTAACCTATCTTGGTACCTCCAGAGCATGGAAAACCATTACTCCTCTACCTCTCGATCATAAGGGATGCGGTAGGGAGCATGCTCGCACAAGAAGATGATGATAAGAATGAGAGAGCCGTGTACTATTTGAGCAAGAAATTCCATGATTATGAGACTAGGTACACGCCTATAAAAAAGTCGTGCTTCGCTCTTGTATGGGCCGTGCAGAAATTAAGGCACATTATCCTACCCTTCCAGATATGGATAGTTGCTAGGATGGACTATTGAAGTATCTGTTTTAGAAGTCTGCCTTGAGTGGAAGGTTATAAAAATAGTTGATCCTATTGGCAGAATTCGACTTGAAGTATGTGGCTAGAAAGACCATCAAAGGAAGCATTGTGTTAGACTTTTATGCCCTTATAGAAGGAGAAAATGGCAAAGAGGATTTCCCAGATGAAGATATTTTGGACATCGAACTAGAGGCATGGAAGTTGTATTTCGATAGAGCTGTGAACCAATACGGAAATGGGATAGGAGTACTTTTGATTGCCCCTAATGGATCTCACATACCTTTGGCCGAAGTTGAACTTCGAAGCAACCAACAACATGACAGAATATGAGGCTTGTATTGCTGGAATGGAAGCTCTCCGAGAGCTAGGGGTAAGGGAGGCCAAAGTCTTTGGAGATTTGACCTTGGTCATAGCCCAAGCACAGAAGTTATGAAAGGTAAAAGAAGAACACCTAAAGCCTTACCAGCAATACTTGGAGGAATTAACCAAGACCTTTGACAAGATTGAATACATTATCATCCCTAGGGCTCAAAATCAATTTGTAGATGCTTTGGCTACTTTAGCCTCCATGGTTGAAATACCCAAAGGAATATGGACGTGACCTTTGGAAATTGAACAAAGTTATGAGTTGGCACACAAGGAGAAGGGAGAATCATCTGTTTTGGCCATAGAAGAAGAATGAGTCCCTTGGTATTACGACATCATGAAGTTCCTAGAAATGAGAATTTATTCTTACGGTGCCGATAAGAAAGAACGTCGTTTGGTTAGGATAATGGCAATGCAATACATCTTATGTGGAGGTCAGCTCTATAGGAGGTTCCATGTAGGAATGGCAACGGGTCGGGTTCGGGTCGGGTTTTTTCATACCCGGACCCGACCCGCGGGTCAAGACCTGCAGCCCGAATCCGGCCCGTTTATTAAACGGGTTTTTTTTCTGGGGCCCAGACCCGCCCCGCCGGGCCCCGTTTAGCCCAACCAGATTTGGGCCCAATCCGCGGCCCAAATCATGGCCCAACCGAAAAAAAAAAAAAAAAAAAAATTGAAATGCAAAGAGACTCACAAAACCCCTCTCAGATACTTTGGCTTGAGATTGTAAACAAGAACAACAAAATCCAAATTTCAAAACTGTGAACCTCACATACAAAGCAGATCCATTTACTGAAACTCTGAACTCTGAAGTAAACAAAATGGGAAAACCTTGAGCTTCTTTCACTGAGCTCTCTAGCTCCTAAGCTAAACCAGCTAATCCAAAAAGGAACAAACTTGAACAAAAACACAAATCACACCCACCATTCAAAACAACCACAAAAACACAAATCCACTACAACCACATTCAACTCTTCTTTTATCATTTATATATATACACAAAAATGTTTGATTTAGCTACAGAACAGAACAGAACAGATCGAATACATCAATATCAAAAAAAAAAAAAAAAAAAAAAAGAAGAAAAGTAGAGAACAGAACAGACAGAGACCGACTGCGAGAGCTTGGGACGACGACGAGAGGGACCGGTGGTGAGAGCTACGGTGACTGTGAGAGGTTGGACAGTTGGGCCGGCGGTGAGATTGAGAGTGAGTGAGTGAGCTTGTGAGTGAGTGAGCTTGGGACGGCGGAGAGGGACCGACGGTGAGCTACGGCGACGGCGAGGTGAGTGAGAGTGGTGAGACTGAGCTGAAGATCGTGAGTGTGAGGCGGCTTGAGCTCTCTGACCTCTGAGTTGCTGCTGAACAGCTGAAGAAAAGAAATGACTCAAATGAGGAATTAGGTTTTGGGTTAGATTATATACATATATATATTTATGGTATTTTTGTAATTTCAGGGTACCGGGTTTTTATCCGGGCTGGGTTTCGGGTCGGGTCTCGGATTTTTTTGATAAAACCCGAACTCGACCCGGACCCGCTTCGGGTTTTATTTTAAAAACCCATACCCGACCCTATTCCTAATCGGATCGGGTAAAACCCGGCCCATTAGGGTCGGGCCGGACCGGGTACCCGTGGGTCGGGCAAAAATTGCCATCCCTAGTTCCATGATGGTGTACACTTTCGTTGTCCAAAGAAAGAAGAAGTGGAAAGAGTTATGGAAGAAGTTCGTCAAGGGATTTGCGGTCCTCACATGAATGGGAGAATGTTGGCAAAGAAGATCCTAAGGATGGGATACTATTGGAATACAATGGAAACCGATTATAGGACTTCGTGAAGAGTTGCCACGACTACCAAGCGCAAGCAAATTTGAACCATGTACCACCTAGTGAGCTGTACAGTATGACCTCTCCCTGGCCTTTCTCAGTCTGGGGCATATATGTGATTGGAAGAATAACTCTTAAGGCCTCAAACGGGTATAAGTAGATTCTAGTGGCGATTAACTACTTCACAAAGTGGGTAGAGGTAGCCTTTTACTCTGTACTGAAAGCTAAGCATGTGGCCCGATTCATAGAGAACAACATCATCTGCCAGTTTGGAGTACCACAAGAGATCATCTCCGACAATGGTTCCCACTTCAAGGGAGAGGTTTGAAGGATCATGGAATTGTACAACATTAAGCATCACAAATCTTCACTATACCGATCGTAGACTAATGGGGCTATAGAAGCAGCCAACAAGAATATCAAGAACATCCTAGCCAAGATGGTAGTGACATACAAGGACTGGGCCAAGAAACTTCCATTTGCCTTATGGGGTTATAGAACTTCTATCTGTGAATCAACTGAGGCAACCCCTTACTCTTCGGTTTATGGGAGTGAAGTGGTGCTTCCCATTGAGGTTGAGATACAATCTTTAAGAGTGTTGGTGGAAACCAAGGTCCTAGAAGAGGATTGGATGAGAGAAAGATACGAACAGTTAGCCTTGATATATGAGAAGAGGATGAAAGCTCAATATCATGCACAAGGTTACCAAAAGAGGATTGATGGAGCATTTAACAAGAAGGTGAAACCTAGAAACCTTAAGGAAGGAGATCTAGTCCTAAAGGTGCTTAGAGATGAAACTTTCAATCCGAGAGGAAAGATGAAGCCGAGATGGTCTGGGCCTTTTATTATCAAGAAGATCATGTCAAGAGGCACTACAAGAATTACAAATTTGAATGGATAAGAGATGCTTCGCCCAATCAACATGGATAGGCTCTGGAAATATAATATTTGAAAAAGAAAAAGCCTGCTAGGTTGAAAACCCAAAAGGGCAGCCTAGGAAAAAGTTAAGGGAAAGGGAGATCTAGGAAAAAGTTAGAGGAAAAGACCATAGGCATGGCAAAAATTTGCACAAGGATGTCATGGGTAAAAATGACATGGCATAGAAAAAAGAAAAGAAAAAGAAAGAAAGAAAAAAAGACAGTAAGCAAAGATATTAAAATGGTTGATTCTCTTATTGCTCAAATTAAAAGATGATAAATTGTTTGTATAAGGGATTTGGAACATTCCAATCCTTTATAAACTTAAATAAAAAGACATGGAATCATAAAATGCAGAAAAGTAAAATTTGGGACATATCAAGGTAGTCACTCAGTCCTCTTCCTTTTGTTGGACTTCTTGTGATCTTTCTTTTCCCAATGGGCTGCTCTCATATTAGTGGATAACCAATCCTTATATCCCGAAGTTGGATGGAAAAATTGAGGAAAATGGATGTCTCTATTCATTGCCCTTCGCGGCCAAGTCTCGTGGATTTTGCCCAAGATTTTCTTAGTGAATGCTAGGGTACGGAAAGAACCATTGCCATAAGGAACCCCTTGACAGTCATCAAACTGTCTTGCTATGTGGCAGGTAGGATAGTAAGAACAGCGGAGAAACCCATCCAAAGGTACACAATTCTCCTTGAAACCACAGCTAGACATGGCCTTGATGCGCCACCATTTTACCACCCATTGGACATCCGAGGAAGTAAGATGCTTTATGAGTTTAGTAAGCTTGGCAGGATCCATCTCTTTGTCTTTGAGCTTGTGATCAAGATAATGCTTTGGTTGATACTAACTAGGAGCAACTATGGGAGGATAAAGCAATCTGAGCCTCTCATATAGCTATATCTGAGGGAGAGAAAAAGAAAGCATGAGCATTGAGTGGAAAAAGGAGAGATAAAAAAAGAAAAAGGAGAGAGAAATATTCAAAGACCGTATAAGGAGCCTTGATAGGTTGAAACCGAAAGTCAATCCATGCAAAAATTAGAGAAATCCTGCTAGGTTGAGAACTTAGGCAAAAATTAGGGATCATACCTAAAGAAGAAGGGGACTCCCTGCAAAGAATGTTGTTTCCTCCCTACAAATAGCATCCAAGCCTTTAAGGGTTTCAGCTAAAATAATGGCTATTGGACTCCCACTCCCAAGATTCTTGACCACATGAAGAATTCTAGGATCCACATGAGGTGTCTCATGCACCAAAAATAACCTTGAAAGGATGCAAAAGCAAAAAGCGTTGAGATGATGAGAACGCTTTACCCTGGCCAAAGGGACATCCTTTTTAGAGAAGTACTTGAAAACCATGAAGGCGTTCAATTTGATGGACTTACACCATCTCTTAGCCATGGCTAAAGGAACCCCTAAGAGTTGATGAGCTAGGTGAAAAAGATCTTCCTCGAGAGTAGGAAGAATGACAGCACCGAAGTCGTGCTCACCCATGATTGCACCAAATTCTTCAAGAGTGGGGCATAATTCCACACCGTCGAATTGAAAAACATGACGGTAGGGATCCAAAATTCAGTAGCAGTCCACAGGAGAGGCTCATTCACTTTGATTTAATGGAAGAAAGAAATGCATGAAAGCCCAAGAGGGATGAAAGCATCTTTGAAGTTGAGATTAACCTTGTTAATCCACGCCGAGACCTTTGAAGGAGTGAATTCTGCCATTAAGGGCCTTATGGAATGGTTCCTGGGCTTAAAACACGTTTTATGAAGGTTTGGAAGCCTATCATGGCTGTTTTATAATGAAAGAAGTCGACTAGGGCTTTTTTGTCTGGCGACATGCGCATGCATGGTCAACGCCTGTGTACTCACACGCACGTATGCGTGCGTAGGTTCATTAGGGTTTCTGATTCCCTTTCCTATTTGAAGTATGATTTCTTTACCAAGGCTTCTCTCATGACTCCTATGACCTAAGGGATTACTCAAGATGGATTAAAGCTTAGATTTTCATGCATCAAAGAGGAAAATAAAAGAAAAAGCAAGATGGTATAAGATGCATACATGTCCAAGATTCTCATAAGTTGTAAAAGAAGTACATGTCTTAAAATAAAAGCAAAAAATATAAAGATGTTTTTAAAATACAACCCAATGTCTCAAATAAAATCTAAAGTGCGAAGGATAATGCTAAAAGAGAAAGAAAAAAAGAAAACTGGAAAAAGTATGTCTGTCTATGTGTGTTTGAACTGCAGGAGCATCATCGGTAGGGCCTCTTCCTCAGCCGGTAGCTAGGAGTTGTCTCAAGGTCATCATCATCATCATCATCATCATCTCCAGGGTAGGCATACCCTCTAGGCCCGTAGATCTGCCTAGAATACTTGGTCACCTCCAACTTGAGGTTCCCAGCAAGCTAGACAAGCTCTTCGTGCTCCGCTATAGTGGGCTAGATTTGAAAAGAAGACAGTGTTAAGATAAGCCCGAAAGGTGCAAATGGAAAGAAAGAAAGAGAAAGATAAAGGGAACTCACTGCTCGCAGGACGCTCCTAAGCAAAGCCTGACCATAGGTGTAGACCGACCAAGGCAAATGGGGAGGGTCAATAGGGCCACCTGTAGCAGAACCAGGCACATCTTGACATGATCACCACATTGAGCATCATCACATGCGACATATGCAAGATGAAGAGAAAGGAAAGAGGAAAGAGAGAAGATACGTACTTCAATAGGAAAGCATGGCATGAGACGTGTCTCACTGAACTCATCATAGTCAAGGTCACCCAAGAGCTGCTGGGCATAGGGTATGCCATTCCTCCACAACTGGTACTCAGCATCCATCATTGAGAATGGGGCAAGCATGAAGGGGGGAGGATCCATTGGAACCTGTGGCATATCCTCTCCCACCAGCTGACAAAAAACCCTCTTAGCTAAGTATAGGACCTTTAGACCAGCACCTTCCAAGGGTTGGGTGACCCTAGAAGAGATGATGGCGGCTGCCTCTAAGTCTAGATCCACAGCAGGAGGAGCACCTACCCAAGGACTCCAAGAAATGTGCAAGAAATATACATGGTTAGAAGAAAAACCTTGTGGAACATACAAATACAATAAAGGGATGAAGATTTTTCTACCCACATCCTCAGAAGAAAGGTTGTTAAGATGAGCCTAAACTGAAGAGAAGCTCCTTAAATCCACCTCTGCTCCCTAGATAATGAGACCATAGTTCACGACCCAACATTACAAGATAAGAGAAGAAACAGTTTGCAAGATGAAGGTTTGCAAGATAAGAGAAGAGACTGTTTGAAAGATGATAATTTGCAAGATACAGTGCAATTTGCAAAATGATAGTTTGCAAGATAAGGGAAGAGACAGTTTGCAAGATGATAGTTTGCAAGATAAGAGCAGAGACAGTTTGCAAGATGATAGTTTGTAAGATACAGTGTAATTTGCAAGATGATAGTTTGCTAGATAAGGAAAGAAACAGTTTGCAAGACGATAGTATGCAAGATAAATGATAGTTTGCAAGATGACAGTTTGCAAGGCAGAAGATAGACACAGTTTGCAAGAGCATGGAATGCAGTTTGTAAACCTAGATGACATGAGAATAAATACAGTTTGCAAAAGTAGGAAGTACATTCTTGTAAAGCTACATAAGCAAAGGAAGAGGGTTTAACCTCAAGGAGCTTCCAAGGCCCTACCAACTGGCATAGAGTCCCTCAGCTAAGTGTGTCCAAGGACGAGTATAGGTAGGCAAGACAAGCCTAGCCTCAGTTTGCCTCCTGAGCTTGCCCAAAGTCGCAGAAAAGAGCCAACCACCTCAAGGACATCGTCTACCCTCCATTGGTGAAGAGATACACCTCTAGTATATATAGTAAGAATGCCTTATCCATCCGAGTAAAATCATTAGGCGTCGCCTGAGAATAAGGCCTGTAGTCCGCCTCTAGATTGAAATAACAAATGCTCTTGCTCGAGTACCAACACCCCAGTAGGTCTATGTTCAGTTGGGTACTTGACTCGCCCTCTAGATCAATGAGGGGCCCATCACACCGGTCATCTGGTGGAAGTTGTGGGGAGTCACTGTCATCTCCCGATCAACAATGTGAAAGGTGTGATTTGTGTCCCACCACCTCTCAGCCAGTGTCTACACCAGGATGCCACTGGCGGAACTTTCCGGAAGCAGGCGAAGGATAGGCTCGAAGCTAGCTGCACGTACTAGGCCTTTGTGTCGTTCGTCAAGGCCCTATACTAAGAAGAGATGCAACTAGTACTGCCCTTACTCGTGAAAGGGGGCAAGACCTACAAAAAGATGAAAAGAACGCATGAGAATCACAGTTGGATAAGTAAATAGGTGAAAAAAGTCCAGACAATTGAAAAATGAGGTTTCTGAGTGCCTGCATGCACACGTAGGATTCGCGTATGCGTATGTAAGGTCTTTGCATGCATACTGGGGTATGTGTCCATATCAACTAATGAACATAGACGTATATGCATAAAGAGAGTATTCGCACGCATGAAAATTGGCCGTGCACACATGCACGACGCATGCGCATGCATGAACATAGACAGAGAGAGTTCTTCGACAGTCTAGACATACAATTGATCAAAACTCATCCTAAGCATGTTCCTACCCTTCCTAAGACATCAGGTTTTCATCTAGAACCATCCCATAACAAAACCCAACCATTTATAGGTCCAAAAATAGATTAAAATGGAAGATCAGAGCAAAACTTGGAAATGAGAAAATTTTGGAAAACTTACCAATCCAGTACGTGCACCCTAAAAAAGATGGTCTTGTGGCCTGTAGATTAGTGGAGGAGACTTTGTCAGCATTATGGCTCCATCCTAATGTGTAAGGTTGAAGACTTCGCTGGAAATCATGTAAGAGGTTTTCTTGGCTTTGGACTTGGGTACCATTGGAGAAGATGAAAGAGTTTGAGAGATATAGAGAGTTTCAAATTGTGAGAGATGAAGAAATGAGAATGAGGTAGAAGGTTTTGTAGGCAAAGAGAGGGAGTTGAAGAGTTAGAGAGAATGTGAAGAGATGAGGAAGATGAAGAGAAATAAGAAGAAAAGAATGAAACGATTGGTAACCGTTGGAGAAAAATGAAGAGGCAAGAAGGCATATGATGACTAAACTAGATGCAGTTTAGGCCTCCCACTAAACTAAGTGTAGCTTAGCTAAAAAAAAAAAAAAAAAAAAAAAAAAAAAGATAATTTTTTAGAATATCTCTAGTAGACCCTCAAAAGGTGAAATATGCAAGGAAAAAAAAATTCAAAAATGCACCCAAAAGACAGAAATACCCTAAGCAAGTTAAAAGACATAAGGATTCTCAAAGCATCCCCAGTGGATTAAAAGGATCAAGAACATCCCCCAGCGGATTGGAAATCGCTAAGGAAACTCCCCCGTGAGTTAAGATCATCAACCAACTCCCCAGCGAGTAATTTTCCCCAAGAATCATCAAGGGCTCCCTCGTGGGTCCAAAGCACCAAGACAACTCCCTTGATGGTTGTGAGGAAAAGAGTTTTCCCCAAGGAGTCGAGAATTACCAAGAAAACTCCCCCGTGAGTAGAACTAACACAAGCTCCCTAATGAGTCATAAAAGAGAAGAAGAATTTTCCCCAGTGGGCTTCACACCATTAAGAGACTTCTTCGTAGGTAAAAAAATCACCAAGAAGTCTCCCTTGTGAGTCACCAACACTCACTTCTCAGCGAGTCATTTTCCTCTATGGATCATACATCACCAAAGACTTCCTCGTAAGTCAAAACTACCAAGATTGCTACCATACTTTTGCACATATCCCGCAGGAATTGAATATGCAGGCATAAACCCTAGACAAGTCAAGAAAAGAAGAATACATAACTTGAGTACATATCCTTTTGGAATTGAACATATACATCAGAACCGAGGCAAAAGCCACCCAAAATAGAAGAGATTCAGATAGAGATAGAAGTCATACAGAGGAAAGAGCCTTACCAGATTAGAAGAGATTGAGATAGAGACAGAAACTACCCAGAGGCAAAAGCCACTAGGAGGAGTTTAAGGCAAGAGCCCTAAATGGACACCACAGAGATGTATCTTTTTAGCTTATAAAAGCACCTTGTTTGCTTGGTTAATGGTTGAGGCCATGGGACATGTTTATTTTTCTTTTTTAGTGACTTTAGGATAGTGAGTCACTCGTCTTTTACTTGCAATTGGCAAAATAGATTCTTGGATAGTGAGCTTGTCGTTGCTCATTTATTGAGTAACAAAGGTGGGAATTCGAACATATGAATCTCACGTAACTCTGTGGAGTTGCACCCCACCCCATGTATGCGTGTTGTTTGCCATGTGCGTGGGTTAGGCCTGAGTCGTATGTTGAAACAAAATATTTTGTTTCTTATTCTTTTGATTCATTTTGATTTTGTTAGCGGAGCTCACAAATCAAAAGAAGGGCATTTGTAGACATCACATTTTGTACCTCTTATGACTCGGGCCCCGTTCCCCAATGATGTAAGAATTCTAAAACCCAAGGTTGGTTGAAGGCCTGATCAGATGAAAATTGACTTGAGGAAAGTGTTTATAGAAAATATAACTTATTTTTAGATCAAATAAACTATTTTTAGAAAAGAAAGGCCACAGAAACCTTAGTGCATGTGTACGCATACACGCATATGTGCATGTATGCTCAAGATCAGCATGCGTATACTTCATGCATGCATACGCTTACACGTGCATGCGTACGATGCTAGGGTTCCGAAAACCAAAAAGGAAAGGTTTTCTGCATTAAAACTTGGTTTGGAAGGAAATCTCATATCGTCTGGGAGCCGCCCCAAACCCCTATTTTTTGACTATATAAAGCCATAAATGGTACATTGTCAAGGAGGATGAATCCAGTGGTAAGAACACATAAGCTTCTCTAGAAAATAGTGAATCAAAGAGGGAGTTTTCTTACAAAACATCCTCAAGTCAAGTTTTATGTGATTGAGACATTTTCTAGTCTTGATCTTTGAGTTCTGAAGTTTACTAACTTATTTTGAATTGGCTATGACTAGATTGATGAGGGGAATGGTCACAATCAAGCTCTAGAGTGTTCTTGTGTTGAGGTAAAGGTTCTATCTTTGGCTCTTCACTTTTCTTTGTTTTTTTCTTTGTTTCTTTATGTTGTATTTTTGTTTATATGTTTGTAATATGTTTGTTTAGTTTAGGTTTACTTTGTGTTTGTGTTTTAAGCATGTTATGTTATTAGATTCTTGTTTTCAAGGTTTCTGTTCTGCTTTTCTGGGTTTCGTGTTTCAGGTGTGTATGCGTGTATGCGTACGCATGCTTTATGCATGTGCACACATACTCATGACATACAAGTGGGTTGTGTACGCATGCCTTATGTATGCGCACGCATGTCTCTGCCCAAAAGCCCTAATCCTTTTTTGCATGTTTTCCTTATATTTTATTCACATGTTCTAGCCTCTGTTTAACTTGTTTTATCTGTCCTTGAGTCTCTGTTCCTCTATTTTGTTTTGTTTTGTTTGTTTTATATTTTTTTATGTTTCTTAGGGTTTTGATTTGTTTGAATACCATGAATATGCATATGAATATGAACATGCATTGATGCATAGGTGTTGTGATGCAATGAGATAAGTCATGCACTCATATAAACATGCATTGATTGGAATATGAGTTGTTTGTTTGATTTTGCCATGTGATGTTTCTGCCTTTGAAGATTTGTGTTTAAATGCCATGATAGATGAATGATTAGGTTTGGGATAATTATGCCATGTTGTGTGTCCTTGATTCATGCTAGTGTGTGTGGGTTGGAATAACATATTAAATTTTTCTTTAATAAGATTAAGATCTGGAACACAATGAGTGGAAACTGACCCACGGGTCGTGTGGGATTGGGTGCTTAACACCTTCCCATCCCCATACCTAAACTCCAGACACGTGCTCTGGTAAAAGATCAGCCCTTTCATAATGGGCGCTATATTTATGGTTCCTAGACCTAAATTAGGTGGCGACTCCATTTACATCCTCTGCCATAATCCACCCTAGGCCAAGGCGTACTTCCTAATCGCGAGGATGAAACCACGTTCGCTGGCGCTTGCGCCCACACTTAGCCTAACATGCACCAAAACAATTTTGTCACATTGTTTTGCTTTGTTCCCCAAGGTTGTTTGGGTGATTGGGACTGGGCCTTTGAAAGGCTGCCTACGTACCTTTGTCATAGAGGATCAAGTCACGACGTAGTTCAAGAGAATTGGATTTTGGAATAGAATGATTTTTTTTATTTTTTGGAAATGAGATTTCTCTTTCTTTCTTTCTTCTTCTTTTTTTTTTTTTTTAATGAACAGGAGGTGATCCTTTGAACAACCATTTTGGAAAATCGTAGTGTTTTAAGAATCAAACAAATCTCTTTGATTAGGAAGGATCAAGATCATTAAACTCATGTAATCAAATTTGCTTATTTCTTTTGAACACTGTCTGATTAAGTCTACAAAGGCAATCAAGAAATGAAATGTGATAATATTTAGAAATCACATTGTTGGGTGCAAACAAGGAGAGTGCTCCAAGTTTGAAAGTTCTTTTGAGACATTTGAGGATTCGAGAAATTTTGTCCTCGGACATATCATCTAGTGGGGTTTGGCAATTTTAAGCATTTTTTCCTTTTTAATTCAAGTGAAAATAATATTAGTGATTAAGATGTGCCTACAACTAGCAAGACTTTAAGAAGGTTTTTACTCATGGGTTGTAATATAGGTCGGGTTTAGGTTATGAAATGAATGATATAAAAAGGCTCAAAATTTCCTATGATGTTCCCCCTGAGTATGCATTACTCAAAAATCAAGTATTGGAGGAGTTTTCCAATTTCTTCTTTGTCATCTTCTCACTAGTCTTCATTAGTCACTTGTATTAACATTTGTTTTTATGCTCATTACTCTTGAATCATAACTCTAGACTTAAATCCTTTTTTTTAGGTTACTTCTTCAAGTTTTCAATTTGTTAGGATTTTCCCATTTCTTCTTTTCTTTTTCTCTTTTTCTTTGGTCCTAACTTTTGTCGAGACCGCCTTTTTGGGTTTTCAGCCTAGTGGGCTTTCTTTTCTTTTCTCTCTCTCTCTCTCTCTCTCTCTCTCTCTCTCTCTCTCTCTTACCCCTAGATTTTTCCTAGACTGCCCATTTGGGTTTTCAACCTAGCGGGAGTTTTTTTTTTTCATCTCTTGATTGAATGAACTTTTGGGGATCTTTTTCCTTCCTTGTTTTTCTCAGCTTAAGTCATTCTGATGCACTCTCTAGACTTTTTTCTTGCCTCGATGCACTTGCACCTTTCTGTGCTTGATGAATCTTTTCCTTCTTTGATGAACTCTTTTTTAGATCAATCTTGTATTCCTCTTGGCATGATGAATTTTAGGCTCTTCAAACTTGATGCACACTTTTTTGTTTCTCTCACATTGATGGAATTTCATTTCTCTTTCCTTGATTGAGTGAAACTTCATTTTTCTTTGATGATCTCTTATCTTTAGCTTAATGAATTCTCTACTTTTCTTTCATATCTTCTAGGAGAGCTTTATCAATTAGCTTCAAAGCTACAAGGTTGAGTCCTTCTTAACATGAGATTTAAGTATGCATAACTTGATTTTTCCTACCCCATGTTTATATTTACGTGGATTCATGCAAAAAATGCTAAATGTTTGAAAGCTCAAATGGGCTAGCAATGGATATTGAACATTCTAGGTAATAGGAAATAATTTGGTTTAACCAAAGATGGCCTCCTATCCCTAGTAATGCTTGGTTGTAGGCACAGTGACTTAAGCTCTTTTAATAAATTCATCTTAAAAGAAAAAGTATGAATGCTCTAATTTTGTGAAACAAAAGACTTTTGAAAATTGGATCGAGTGCATGAATTCTTGGATTTTTCCGATGGATGGATTCTTTTTGATTGCCTTTTAAGACCATTTCTTCTTATATTCTAAGTCAAGTAGCAAAAGTATTTACATGGATCAAATGAAATTAATCATTCCTTGGTACAAGTTGATTGCTCAAGCCTTTAAACATCAAGATTTAGAAAAAGTTTTGTCCAAGGGATCCTTATGTACCATTTTGAAAAGGAGGCCTTTTTTTATTTATTTATTTTTTAAATCTTGAAATCCTTGAAAGAAAAAAATTGGGCCCTTTTGAAAAAGTCACTAGGAAGTTCAATGCCCTTAGTTCAAAGAAATTTTTTTTTTTTTTTTTTTTTTTTTTTGAAAATGACTCAAGGGCCCAATGCCCCTAGTCTGAAGATTTTTTTTTTTTTTTTTTTTAATTTTAAAAATTCTCTTTTTTTAGAAAGAATTTGGAAATCTTGAATTTTTTAAGTTTTATATATATATATATATATTAAATTTTTTGGATATATATACATGAACAAAGTATATCTAATACTACATGAAACTTTAGAATCAAAGAAACAGAGAAATATGGAACAAACAAACTTTAAGCTTAACCATGATTTTGCAAACCTAATATGGAGTGTGGCAAAGTTGGGCCACTTGCTTCTTCTTGGTCCACTGAGGATTCTTGGGACTTGGTAGGCTTGAACCTTGATTATGATCTTTTGATTTTTGCTTGAAATGGCTTGGGCTTGCACTTGAAAGTCATGCATCTTGTGAGCTTTTGGCCTTTGATGTTGATCATGTCTATACACCTTCGATGGGCTCTAGTGTTGGGCTTAGACTCATTCGAGAAACAATATGAGCTTCCATGCCAAGTAGAGTTCAATCATAGGCTTTTGGGCTTGAGTTTATTCATAGTACACATGGTTCAAACAATTATGATAGGCCCAAGCTTAGGATTTGAGCTTATCATGGTTCAAACAATGGCCAAACACATGCATAATGCAATGCAATTTACTAGGACTGGCCTAAGGGTAGGTTCTAAGGGATTTTACAATATGGGTAGAAGGTAGGTTAAAGGTCCCCACAAGCTAAGACGTTGTACATCCTAACTTGGGACGCCAGGAGCACCACTTTGGTCCGAACGATACAATTTGTCCCTATGAACCACCATGGTATAACCATGATGATCCTTATCGCAATGGGTGGTAGGTTCATCGCTGGGTATGTGAGTCTCAGGAAGACCACAATCCACGGCTACTACTACCGAGCTTCCGGGCTGGCACACAAATAAAATAAATTTCATTCAAGCAAATGATACTTGACATACAATATAATGACATACAAAAAAGCAATAAACAAACAATGACATGGTTGGCCACCATAACCCAATTGAAGCTTAGCCCTTAATATTCCTTAGTAGAGTTGCCATTGTGATAGACTGCGCCCTCGGCCCGTTTTGGTGTTGGGTTAAACCCACGTGAATGGGTGGAGTCGTGCTATTGCCTCTCAAAATGGAGGTTCGACTGATTATATTTTCACCTTTAGATTAAGGGTTTTACAATAGAGTCGTCACTTATTTAATTATTTGAAAAAAAAAAAAACAAAAAACAAAAACCAAAATTGAAAAATTCCTCATTTTATTGATTTTGAAAAGAAATTTACATTGATCATAGGAAATTACATAGCTTTGGTGGTGAAAATGGCCAAATACCACCATTTTTAGAAATTTGTAGCAAAAAAGCACTGTTTCAGAACTTATTAAGGAAATACCACTTTTATGGTACTCGAGTACCATTTGGAACTTCCTAGAAGTTTTGCCATCGTGACACTACTAAGGTGGAAATTGGGCGATTAAAAAAAATAATGTGGTACTCGAGCTTGGTATACTTGAGTACCATGCAACACAATACTCGAGTATACCATGCTCGAGTACCTTTTATAAATAAAATGCTGTTTATTTTATTTCTATGGTACTCGAGCTCACCAAGCTCGAGTACCTTGTAACTTTTTTTTTTTTTTTTGGGATTATCGACAAATAAACATAAACATAAAATGCTGTTTATTTTATTTCTACAGTACTCGAGTTCACTAAGCTCGAGTACCTTGTAACATTTTTTTTTGGGATTATCGACAAATAAACATAAACATAAAAATAAGTAGCCTTTTTATGTTTTTATTTATTTAATAGAAGCATTGTAAAATATAGAGATTTTAATTTCAAAATATGAATTTAATTTCTACATTAAGTAAAACTGTTCACTGTTTTCACATAAAAATTGTTCATTGTTTTCTACATAAATTATTTCTAACATTCTACATAAAATTATTTTCTGTTCAGTATTATTTAAAAAATTGTTCACTTTCTTTTCTGCGTAAATTATTTTCTGTTCACTATTTAAAAAATTGTTCACTGTTTTCTCATAAAACACCTAGTGAAATCTTGTTTTCTAAATTTAAACGCCAAATCTGAATGCTTTTTCATGTTTGAATTTCACAATAATCAAATATATTTTTCTGCATTGATAAAATTTGTTTCTACATTAATAAAATTTGCTCTTTGCACATCATGTTTACTGTATAATTGAATCTGCTTACTGCATTCATAAAATTTGTTTTTTGCATTAATTAAAACTGTTCACTATTTTCTCATAAAAATTGTTCACTGTTTTCTGCATAAACTGTTTTTAGCATTGGCATAAAATTATTTTCTGTTCAGCATTATTTTAAAAAAATTTCACTCTCTTTTCTGTGTAAATGAGTTTCTGTTCACTATTTAAAAAATTGTTCACTGTTTTCTCATAAAACACCTAATGAAATCGTGTTTTCTAAATTTAAACACAAAATCTGAATGCTTTTTCATGTTTGAATTTCACAATAATCGAATCTATTTTTCTGCATTGATAAAATCTGTTTCTACATTAATAAAATTTGCTCTTTACACATCATGTTTACTGTATATTTGAATCTGCTTAGTGCATTCATAAAATCTGTTTGGCGTTTAATGAAGTTATTGCGTTAGATGATGAAAGAGATATTTCAGACTTCTCAGATTCAAGTAATGATGATTTTCAAAAATTTCTACCTACGAACATTAGACGTTGTTAATGTCTACATGTTTTGTGTAATACAAAATGTTGTTGTTAATGACTGACAATTGATGATTATGTACATTCAACTTTTGCAAATCTAAAGATTAATTGTACATTAGTTTTGGCTAAGTTTATATGAAATCACTTGCTCATTTTTTCCCTGCTGTTCTTTGTTGCTACATATGATTCTTGTCATTTGGTTGGACAATGTCCTCTGCTTTGTAATGCAGGAAACACCTTAGGAAGTGAAATGCCTCCAGTTAGATATGTTGATGTTTCCAATATTTTGTTTGTGTAATTTGAAATGTTACACACATAACACTTATCACCCAAATTAGATTTATTGTACATTACTTGTTGAGCCTTGACCAAAAGTACCCATGTGCTATTACTTCTAACCAGTAGTCACAGATTATGGGAAGAGCGTTTCGACTAGCATCCTTGAAAATGACCAAAGATAGTAAACAGTTCTACATGTGTTGCTCAATAGCTCAGCACTGTTGAGCCCTGACCAGAAGTACCCATCCACACTCACGTGAATACACAGATATGCAACCCTTTGTAATGCACCGTTTTCAAGAATGCAGAGCATTCCTGGAAAGTTTATGCATCAATTTTGGGGCTGAGCTGTCCACCATTGCTACACTGATGTTCGCAATGCTGCTCGACGATTTGGTACGTTCTTTGATTTTCCATTGAGTTTACACGATTTTGTTCATTCAATAATTTTGAAATTTTCATCAAATTAGGATGATTAGTACATTAGTACATAGTTTTAAATTGAATTTTCACAATTTTGTACATTTGACGACTTCAAATTTGGAAACAAATTTGGACAATCTGTACATCTAATGTAATTAATTTTCCATTGAGTTTACTCAATTTAGTATGTTCTTCAATTTTCATTTGAATTTTCACAATTTTACACACTCAACGAATTCAAATTTTTCAACAAATTCATACTATTTGTACATCTAATGTACACTATTTTTCCTTGAGTTTTCACGGTTTTGTACATTCAACGAATTCAAATTTTTAAACAAATTCATACAATCTGTACATCTAACGTACTATTTTCATTGAATTTTCATTATTTTGTACTTTCAACGAAGTCAAATTTCTCAACAAGTCTAGACTATCTGTACATCTTATGTACACCTTCACGATTTGGTACGTTCATTGATTTTCCATCGATTTTTCCCGAATTTCTACATTCAACTAATTCTAACTTTTTTACAAATTTGAATTATTCGAGGCATTTACCATTAGGTGATTTATACGAATCATTCATTTTTCTTTCATGGAGTTTGTCCATTATTCATATGGTTACATATTTAAAAAAACACAAAAACCATTTAAGTGCAATAACCGCAGCAATGCTAAAAACAGTTTATGCAGAAAACAATGAACAATTTTTATGAGAAAACAATGAACAATTTTTATGAGAAAATAGTGAACAGATTTAATTAATGCAAAAAACAGATTTCTTGAATGCAGTAAGCAGATTTGAATATACAGTAAACATGATGTGCAGAGAGCAAATTTTATTAATGTAGAAAAGCAGATTTCTGAAGAATAAGCATCTCGTCAAGCTTTGCACTTGAGGTCCTCTCTAGTTGAGCTCTGACTTGGAACAATTCTGCCTCAAGCTTCTTGGTCATCTCAGCTAAGAAATTATTCTCAAATCTCAGAGCTCCAATGGTCAGATTGGCTTTATCAAACTTTGTGGAAATTTCTTCTCGTTCAAGCTCTACTTCACTGAGCTTCTTGGTGGCCAACCTATACAACTTCTCATGTTTTTCTGAGGCCTTGTATAATTTTGCATAAGCTGTGTGGATGTCATCTTATTCATCCATCTTCTCAAATTTAGACTTCACCAAGTCTTCTTCTTCATCCACATCTTCAACAATCCCTTCAGTAGGATTTATAGTGGCAGTGAAGGCATTTAGGATTCCATCATCCTCATTGTCAAAGTTATCTTCAGGCTCGGTGTCGCTCAAAGTAGCAGCAAGTGCCTTGCTCTTCCCAATGGTCTTAAGATATGTAGGGAACTCTTGTTTCTTATGTTCGAAGCCTTAACATCCAAAGCATTTTGGTCCTGAGGGAACAATGTACTAACCGCCATCCCTAGCATCTTTCTTTCCTTTGTCTTGGTTCTTGAACTGAGACGAGCTAGACTGCTTGTAGTCTTTATCAAATCCTTTAGCATTGGCATTCTTCATAAACTTTTTGAATTGCCGAGTGATATAGGATTTCATCTTAGAATCTTCATTGTCTGAAGACTCATCAGTTTCACTGTTCTTGGCCTTCAATTCCATGCTCTTTCCCTTACTAGATTTCCCTATCCTTGTCAAACCCAACTCATAGGTCTGCAGATTGCCAACCAACTATGTCAAAGGAATTTTGTCAATATCCTTCGATTCCTCAATTGCGGTGATCTTGACATGAAATCTCTCGGGTAGGTATCTAAGCACCTTTCTAACAATCTTGGGTTCGGGAATGGTTTCTCTAAGATTAAAGGCTGGGTTCACTATGTCCTTGAGCTTGGCATAGAACTCGTCAAATGACTCATCCTCCTCCATCTTAATCTCTTTAAAGCTCGTGGTAAGCCTCTGAAGTTTTGAATCCTTGACAGCCTTGGTTCCTTCATAGGTTGTCTAGAGGATGGTCCAAGCTTCCTTCTCAGTTTCAGTAAAGGATATCTTCTTGAACTCCTCATTTCTGACCGCACTGAATAACGCATTCAATGCCCTGCTGTTGAAATATTCCGCCTTGATCTTAGCATCATCCCAATCGGCCGGCGCTTCCTTCGGCTTGGTCCAGCCTATCTCTACAGCTTGCCACACTTTTTCATCTAATAACTGCAAGAAAGCTCTCATGTGTACTTTCCAGTATGCATAGTTAGTGCCATCAAATAAAGGAGGTATAATAAGAGACTGTCCTCTATCCATGACAAACAGGGGTCAATGGATCACACAGCAAAGATTAAAACCTAATTAAAGTGTGCCTGCTCTGATACCACTTGATAGCCCAAGAATGTATTAACCCCTTTGTGATGAATTAACCAATTAATTTGCCAAGTTAATTAATTAATTAATTCAATTAGCATGCAATAAGCATGGTAGCAAAAACAAATCACCAACTAAGTTAAAATGCAACGGAAAATAAATTGACACAGTGATTTCTTTACGAATGGGGAAGACCTATACGGAAAAAATCCCACCGGGTGATTTTAAGGTCACCACTCCCGAGAATTCACTATTATCACAACAAGTGGTTACAAGTAAAGGAATCCCAGTACCTTATACCAACCTACAATTGAACCCTTACCCCAATACCCAATTGGACTTGTTCTGTAGTGACAATCTCTCCTTTCAATGCACGGCTCCCAGTACGTGACTAACCAATTCGATGCGTGGATCCCAGTACGCGGCTTACTCACCAACTTGAGAAAGATGTTGGCTGCAAAGTTCTTTAGTTCATCAACATGATGAAGATCATGAAGCTCCTTGGTTACAAAACCCTATGATGTACAAACACAGCAGCTTCTTAAATAGAAAGATGAACTAGGGCATATATCTCTGGTTCACAATATGCTTGTGAAAAACTTTTGCATTGAGTTGCATCAGCTGTGACGGCCCTTAAAACAATCCTTATATATGTTTAGGGTTATGAGAAAAGAAAACCCAAACATGTATTCACGAATTGAAGTGAAATCAGCTTTGAAAAACATAAACCTCAACAGATAACCTATCTATCGAACAGCTGTCGAGCATCGGGCTTAAACGGCCTTTTAAACCTCGATAGATACTAGCTGTCGAGCTTTAAAATCTAGCACTTCTTCACTTGTTTCTTGGACAGACTTGCATGGCTTTAACCCTTGATCTTGAAACCTTGTTCCTTAAAGCATTAAACACATCCTAGATCTACCCAATTACAATTAAAGTGCGTTTTGTCAAAGGATTAGCCAATTCTATATTGACATATGTTCCTAACAATGATTCACATATGTCCTAACAGTCACGAAGTGCAAGATGAAATCAAACTAATGATTGAGATTGGCCTAAGATCCTTCATGGTTAACTTCCAAGTGATTAAAGTGGACTCTCCATACAACATGCTTTTAGGGAGACCTTGGTTGCATATAGCAGGTGCAATCGCGTCTACCCTCCATCGGAGACTCAAGTTCATCTCCAAGAGACATCTATCCGCTACATCGATGCTAATGCTTTTCCAAAGGCGTCCTTTCATAGCTTCGAGCTAGTTACCATGATTCATAATGCTTCAGAGCCTGAGTCTGGCTGGCCCATAGTAGTTCTAATGGCCGCAAAGGAGATGCTCAAGTTTGGGTACCAATTAGGCCAAGGCCTTGGAGCCGTAGGACATGGGAGCCTTGCTCTCATTGAACTCTTAGATAACAAAGGAAGATTCGGCTTGGGGTATGAACTTACTCATGAAGAACTCTTTCAAGCTTCTAGAGGCAAGAAAAGGAAGTGTGCCACTTCCGAGATGTCTATTCCCCATATCAGAACCACTTTTTCATCTTCGACCGAGGTCATTATGCTAGAACCTTTCAAGGAATTGGAAGATGAAGAGCCTAATCTGGCTTGCATTATTTGGCTCTGTCTCGAGGAGTTCTCCGTGAACGCTATCATATCTCCCGAAGATGATCCGACTTCTACTATCCGACTAGGGATGCCAAGCGAGATGGCAAGCCTTTGGACCATCGAGCCTTGCTTTATGGTTGCACCGGCTGAGTAAGGAGTATTCCATCATCCAATGATTGGGCCTCCCGATCACCCAAGAGGGTTAGAATAGCATATCTAGTTTGTTTTGTATGCTTATGTCATTTCCTGCTTTATTTGTATTTCTTGTTCATTTCCTCAGTTTGTTTTCCCAAAAACAACAAAAAAGAGCATTTCCTTTTTATCATTATCAGGCATGAACTTTATTTTTCCCCTACCCATAATCCATTAATGAAATATTCAGTGTATTATTCAGGAAAATTCTTGCATCTCTCTTTTTTTGCTTTCCTATAAATATGTGTGTGCAAATTATCTTATGTTTCTCTGTATATGTTCCACTCTATAGGATCTGTCCTAATTCCCAAGTGTGTACGTCATCCCTTTGCCATAACAAGGGAGTGGATGATGTGAATGAGACAATAGAGTTGGATCATGATGTTGAAGGAATGGAAGAGGTTCCAAACCTACTTTGAGACATCCTAGAAGCTCTGAAGAGAAAGAATTTAGGGTCCAAGCCCAATATAGAAGAAACAAAGCTGATAAACCTAGCTGACAAACGCGAAAAGGATAAACTCGTCAAGATCGGGGTAAACTTTCCTAAGATCATGAAAGATGAGCTCACAGCTTTGTTGAAGGAATTTAAGGAAATCTTTGCTTGGTCTTATCAAGATATGCCAAGAATGGATACCGAGATCGTTGTCTATAGGATTCCAGTTAAATCCAAATGCCCCAGTGCAGCAAGCTCTCCGAAGGATGAAGTTAGAGATTATCCTGAAAATCAAAGAAGAAGTAGAACAGTGGTTGAAGGCTGGTTTTCTTACCGTCATAGCCTACTTTGATTGGGTTGCCAACATTGTTCCCGTGCCAAAGAAATATGGGAAAGTACGCATATACGTTGATTATAGAGATTTGAAGCGAGCCAGCCCAAAGGATAATTTTCCCTTGCCACATATCAATACCCTAATTGATAACACCATGACCAGCATTTTCTTCTCCTTTATTGATGGATTCTCGGGTTATAATCAGATCAAGATGGCTGAAGAGGACAAAGCCAAGACAGCGTTCACCACCTATTGGGGGACCTACACCTATGATATCATGCCATTTGGCTTGAAGAATGCTGGGGAAACATACTAGCGAGCCATGGTAACCCTGTTCCATGATATGATGTGTAAGGAGATCGAAGTCTATGTGGACGATATGATTGCCAAGTCACGTACTCCTAGAGATCATTTGATAGATTTGAGAAAGCTATACAAACTCCTTGTTAAGTAAAGGTTGAACCCTCCTATTCTGGTTCCCCCGATGCCAGGACATCCGTTGATTCTCTATCTAGCGGAGCAAGAAACATCTATAGGTTGCATGTTAGGCCAGTTAAATGAACTCGATCAAAACGAGAAGGCGATTTACTACCTGAGTAAGAAGTTCACTAGCTGTGAGATCAATTACATTGCCATCAAAAAGACATGTTGCACCCTAGCATGGGGCTCACATAAGTTGCAGTAGTACATGCTCTACTTCATCACACGGTTGATTTCTTGCATGGACCCCATCAAGTACATCTTTGGAAAGCCTTCCTTCACAGGGAAGATCTCCCGTTAGCAGATGTTGCTCTTCGAATTCGATATTGTGTTTGTGGTACAAAAGGCCATCAAAGGCCAAGCCATAGTCGATTACCTAGCGGACAAGCCTTTGAACAATCCAGATATCTCAGAATCCCTCTTCCTAGATGAGGATGTTTTGGCAATAGAGCTAGAACCAAGTAATGTAAAACCATGGCGTTAGAAGCTTTATTTCGATGGAGTAGCCAATAGCACTAGAAATGGAATGGGAGCCATTCTAGTATCCCCGAAGGGTCAGCAAATCCCTGTTTCAGCCAAGCTGAATTTTGATTGCATAAACAATGTCACAGAGTACAAGGCGTGCATAGTGGGCCTGCAAGTTGCCTTAAAGTTTGGTGCATACGATATAAGCATCCTTGGAGATTCCCTGTTGATCATCTCCCAAATAAAGGGAAAGTGGCAAGCCTAAGACACCAAGTTGATTATGTATCAGAAGTGTGTCAGTAGTTTAATCCCGAAGTTCCAGAACATTACCTTTGCTTATTTACCCCAAGCACACAATCAGTTCGCAGATGCTTTAGCAACCTTGGCTAGCATGGTTAGGTTGGCAGAAGGAGATGATATGCAACAATTACACATAGAGGTCTATGGCGTGCCGGCCTATTACATGAACATCGAAGAATGCATGAACATCGAGGCTGAAATCGATGGGAAGCCATGGTACCAAGATATCAAGGCTTTTATCAAAAAAGGTGAATACCTGTCCGGAGCCACAGACAATGAGAGGAAGTTTATCAGGAGCATGTCATGTCAATTCTTCTTGAGTGAGGAAGTTTTATACAAGAGGAACCACAATACAACTTTTCTTCGATGGAAGAGATGCATGAAGGCCTGCTTGAAGCCCATGCCAGTGGACCCCTGTTGGCCCGAAAAATTATGAGAGCCGGCTATTATTGGCTCACCATGGAAAGTGACTGCATCAAGCATGTGAGGATGTGCCACCGTTGCCAAGTCTACCAGAATAGAAAGAATGCTCTTCCTCAACCCCTGAACTCTCTAGCAGTGCCATGGCCTTTTTCAGCATGGGGAATGGATATCATCAGACCCGTGATCCCAAAAGCCTCAAATGGGCATGAGTATATCTTGGTGGCCATCGATTACTTCACCAAGTTAGTGGAAGCCACTTCCTACAAAAGCATCACCGAAGCTGTGGTGGCCCGATTCTTAAAACAGAAACATTAAAACAGAAACATGATCAAGCAACTTTGCCAATAGTTCATGATCGAACACCAGAATTTAGTTCCTTACCATCCTCAGATGAATGGTGCAGTAGAAGCCGTCAACAAGAACATAAAGATCTTGGTGAAGATAACAGACACCTATAAGGATTGGCACGAGTTCTTGCCATTTGCCTTGTGCACCTATTGCACTTTTGTTCATACTTCCATAGGTGCAACCCCTTATTCCTTGGTATACGGCTTGGAGGTCGTCCTCACCGTAGAGGTAGAGATCCCATCTCTCAGAATCTTATCACAAACAGAGCTGTCAGAAGTTGAATAGGCCCGTTCCCGATATGAGCAATTGAACACGATAGACAAGAAGCGCATGACGGCAATGTGCCATGGACAGTTGTACCAATGCCACGTCGAGCGAGCTTTCAACAAAAAAGTTAGACCCAGAGTCTTTGAAGAATGCAACCTAGTGTTAAAAAAGTGCAACCATGGATAGGCACGACTTCAATATGCCCCGACCTACAAGGGCCTGTATGTGGTGAAGAAAGCCTTCTTCAGAGGAGCCTTGATCCTAGCTAACATGGATGGGCACTACTTCAATATGCCCACCTATTGTGATGCTGTCATATAGTACTTTGCATGAGGAAGCCTCCAAGTGCAACCTCTTTTTCTACATTCCTATGTAAGCAAAAAACAAAACAAAAAAAAAAAGCAAAAAATATGAAAAAAATATGAAAAGGTAGATTAAAAACCCGAAAGGGTGGTCTAGGCAAAAGGAGAACAAAAGAAAGAGTGCGAAGGAGTCTGCTAGATTGAAAACCCGAAAAGGTGGTCTAGGCAAAAATTAAGGCAACAAAAAATGTCAGTTGAATTACGTGATGACTCGATCCTTCCTAGTGGAGGTACGTAGGCAGCCACCTTGGCCCGATCACATTTTAAAAGAAATTTGTCAGTCGAATTCGCTTGGGTTTATGATCCAGATCAAGGGAAGACAGCATGCACCCTCTTGGGTTACTTTATGTTTGCAACACGCATGGCCCACTGTAGTTTTGTTCAAATATTTTATGGCATATGCCAATGGAAGATGTACCCCAATGGGAAAGGAAAATATCCGTCTAGAATAGGATGTATCCTTTGAAACCTGAGATATTGATATGCATAGGCTTACATTTACCATTTTATTTGAATAATCTTGCATTTTCAAAATATTTGCGCACATATTCATTAAACATGCCTGTTTTGTGCCTTTCTAATCCTTTTATGCATTCATCATTATGAATCTAAACACGAATCTTATAACCATAAATATTTCCTGATAATAAATATATGCAAAAAAATCTTCGTTTCCACCTTTTTTCCATTTTTAAGCATGCCTTACAAACTAGACTATGCTTTAAAACTCCAAAAGTGGAAGGCCGCACGTAATTGCCTAGCAACTACATAGCTCATGTGTAGAAATCGAAAACGAAAAAGACTCAAGCGAGTCAAACATGACCCAAACGATCTAAACGAAGAAACCCTGCTGCATCAAAGCCCAGATCACTGGCAACCTCTCTAAGTCTGCTGTATGAGTGTCGAAGACAAACCAGCTCCCTTTCCATGCTATGACTCGATGGGGATCTCTGCCTCTCTATGTCAAGTAGAGCCTGCAAGGTGCCAACCTCAATAGTCGAAACTTTCAATGCTAAATTGTCAGCTCTGCTACTCGCCTCAACACGACTAGCCTCTACTATGGCCCTTTCCTCATCTCTCATCTGATCCAAGACAGTGAATCTCTAAGTAAGATCTGCTAGCTTACTCTCCAAGCTAGTGATTCGAGATCTCAGTTGAATACACTCTACCTCAGTTGCTGAAGGGATCAGACACCTCTGCTCAAGCCCTGCTCTAAGGGTGGCGTGCTCAGCCTCATAGGTCCTCCCCATCTCATCATAATCCTCCACAGTGGCGTCAAGAAGCTCCTTGCAACAATCCATGTCCCTGATAGCCTCTATCAGGCACTCTCTTAGGTCCCTAAGAGTACTCTCAACTCTGACCTCAAACTCCAGTGCATAATCCCTCAATATATTAGCCACAAGGCGAGAATCAAAAGGATTTGGAACTGATAGGTCAACAATGAAGTATGGGTCCCTATTAGCCCTCCACTCTCTAAACTCAGCAGTGGACCACTCATGATCATCTCTGAGACAAGTAGGATAGTCAATAGTCGACCTGCGCTCCTTCTAGAAATCAAAAGCACAATCTATGATGACTGTGTCAATATCCTGAAACCCATAATCATAAGTGATGATAGAAAGATCATGAAGTTAAGGGACATGTTGATTACGCGCGAATTGCCTCATAGCCATACCTAGAAAGTACCCTGAGCAACCCTAGATGCCCACCAAAGGGATGCCAAGCAAAATGACACAATGGGTCCAACCCTATCACCTAGTAACTCCCCACTTGACTCTCCACGTCCAGTCAGTGGGACCCAAGCCAAATAGATACCGTAACCAACCAACGGTGTCCCTAGTAAAAGGAAGATCAAAGGCCATAGTGATCTTAACTCTATTCTTCCTCAAGAACCCCATAGGCTTTGCCCTAGATATCACACTCAGATGACTACAGAACCACAACTACAACAGATGGACGCAACAACCAAGCCTACAACTACCTATCTCAAGGCATAGAGAAAGATACCATATAGTCACGAAGAGGAGAGAGAGAATAAAAGAAATGCTATGAGACAGAGTACTCACTAGGGGTAGAAATACAAAGCTAATGGAACCCGACTAAGAAGGTAATAGCATTGTGCAGAAGAAGGCCACCATGAAGGCCTGGCTCTTGTAGAACACCCAATGCTCCTCCAAGTCCACAAAATCCCCTTAGTAAGCGGTAAGACACTCAGCTAGTCCGAACCGATCGAGTAGAAAATCAAAAGGCATGCCACCTTCTAGCTCACTCCCATATCGAGTAAACATATCAACAACGGCCCTTTTTAGGCCCAATAGCTCCGCCAACCTCTTGTAGAAGCGAGATCAGACTAGTGGCCGATAAACCCTACTCATAAGGGTAGGAAGAGAAAGAAAGTGATCATACTCCTCCAAAGTAAGGACCAAGTCCACATCCCCAATGGTGATGCACCTCAAAGTGGGATCCCAACAAGTAACTATGGCCTTCAGTCAATGCCAATCCAGAGGAGTACAAAAGAGTGAAGTGGCATCTCCGAGAAACTGCAGGATATAAGCCCGATCCATGGAAGAATGAAGTCTACCATCTCTTGAGCTCCTTCTCATGAAAATTCTCTCACTTAAGCTCTACCACAATATCATAAGTCTTGAGCCCAAGAACACCCATGTTCAGATCTGAAAGAATCTGGTGTGCTGATGCAGATCCGTGTAGAAAAGCGTAGAAAAATGGTGTTTCTAAGAATTTTAAGTGAAGAAATAGGGTAGGAGAAGACCCCAAAAATTGTAGACTAGAATGTGGAAGGGCTAAGGGGCGTCCAACCCTTTATGCACGCTTCCCGAGGCCGGCGCACATTGTGTGGCCGCCGCACCTCAGGACACGTGCCAGGGTTTTTCAACCCCCTACACAAACCCACACATATTCTAAGCTTAGATCTAAAGGATAGAGGGTTTTGGATAGGTCTGGAGCAAAGATTCCCTTAGTTTTTACACTAACAGTGGTGTGCGGCAGGTTCAACAGCAAACCGGTCCCTCAAGAAATTTTTTCGCACAACCGAGATCGCACAAAGCCTACACCAAGGCAGTTTATCGTTGTGCGTCTTATCTGGCATTCCGAAATATCTTGAACCCCACATGAAATTCCTCAAAGGAACCTCTCTCGAAGCATCGGTCGGTTCAGTTGATAACCGAGTCAATTAATGCATTCCACTGCACGGCGAGTCCAAAATCCCGCTGGGGAAATCCATGTTCATAATCAGGGTCGTCAAGAAACCCATATCATCTAAAGCAATTCCAATCCCACTTCAAGTCATTTGATCAGTCTAGAACCACGCAAAACCCTACACTATGGCAGTTTATTTTGCACAGTTCAATCCATTTTATGCTAATCAATGTGCTCAAGAACGGGTCCATCCTACTAGGGACCTTTCCTCTCATGTCGAGAACCGCATAAAACCTACACTAGGGCAGTTTCATTTTATGCGGTCTCTCCCCTTTCCATATCACTCAACGGGTCAATCAATATTAGATTTTATCGGTAAACCCGTGAAAATATGGTGCGATGCATGAGTAACAACTGTGGTGCAACCAGCTCATAAATGCTAAAGTGTTATTGGCAAATATACATAAGGCCTACCAAGAGGTAGTCTTGACATGCATCCGAGCCTACCAACAGGTGATATCCAGAATTATACATATAAGGCCTACCAAGAGGCAATGTTCATACATATATCAAGAGCCTACCGAGAGGTGATCTCATACATCGTGGCCCACTATGGGGCAATATAATATATACATGTCTAAAGCTTACCAAGAGGCAATATAAAAATGCAGTCAGGGCCTACCAAGAGGCAATACAATATATACATGTTTGGTCTACCAAGGGGCAATGTCTACAAAGTACAAGAAAAATAAAACATGCTCATGCAGGAGCTACATCATAACAGTACAACATACATGGATGGCCTAAGAAGAGTCATCATCTCTAATGATATTGCTCGTAAAGCACTCGAAACTGCCGCCATCGGCATCATCACCCGTAGTGGGACCTACAAAAGGACCGGCTCGATCCGCCGAAGAACCTAGGGCATATCTCGGAACTTGAAATGGTGTCTAATCTGGCATAAGGCCCCGTGCCCAATCATCTAAGGGAACATATCCCTAACTACCGGCTGGTCCTAGAGGAGCAGGCATATACTTTGACTCATGTCATTGGATAGGAGGATCTCTACCAGGAATACAAGGTGCAGAAGGTATAGGCATCCTCTACCCTTCATCTCACCAATCAAAACGCCGATGTACCCATGAAGCATGCCTATCTCAACCAGGAGCTAGCCCCCTCTCTCTCTGTGGCAACGGCATGGGCCACCCTCTCTCTCTGCCATTGATCCCTCTCTCAAGTTAGAGACCTAGTGATCTCCTCCTGCACATACCCATCTCTAGCGGCAGTCGCACCCTCAAGTTCTCTCACCCTAGCCTGTAGGGTATCTACATGTAGCCTCAAGTGGGCCTCTAAAGCCCAACGAAAGCATGCTATGCCACCGAACACTCTGTCATCACTCATAGGGCAATCATTGATGATAAGTCTGGCCGAGGACTATAGAAACCAAGTGACACAATCAATATCCTTCGAAACAAAACCCTCAAAGGAACCTATCCCTTAGTCAAGGTTGTCCAAAATCATTGCAGGACAAGAAAGCTCATGAGGTGGGTCCCTGGGTACTCTGAAAATCGGCATAACCTGATGAAAGGTCCTCTCAACTAAGAAGAACTCCTAGCTCGATAAAGCCGAGAACCAACACTTGTTTCAGGAATATACAGGTTGATTCAGTCGTGTTCCTGTCTACACTTGCAACTGATAGATAGTGGTTAGGTTGAATTTGTTGTGTTGGGCAATGTATTTGCAATGGGCTATTTTTTGTAAACTTTGAGCACTTTGTTTAGTTTGTGTTTTGTCACGGATTGCCAAAGGGGGAGTTTGTTAGGTTCTAAGGAATTAGGAACTAATGTATTAGAACTTCATTTTGTAATGTTGGCAAACAATGATCAAAACGTTTTAGTCTTGTTTTAGACTTGCTCAAAGTATGTTTATGTGTAAAGTTGGAATCGAGTGTTCTGTAGGATTTACTGTGTAAATCTGCCTGGCTTGATCAATCGAGAATTAGACTCGACCGATCGAAGCTCGTGCAGATTTTTTTTCTGCAAAATTTTCCAACTCAGCCCAAGCCCATATGACATGTAGGGTTAAGTGTTTTACTCCTAGTATATAAAGGAAACCCTAAGCACGTTTTTATAAGGCTTTTTAGAGAGAAAAGAGTGTGCCTCTTTTATAGATCTAGGGTTTTGTACCCAAAGCTCTCTAAGGTTGCTCTTTATATTGTGTGTGTGAATCTTCTTGTGAGATCTAGAGGTGTTTGCCTCCACATACACTTAGGGTTTCCAATCTCAAGATTGGTATCAAGAACTTGATGATCAATTCAGTTGCTGATTCAGGAGCTTAAAGATACACAAGCGAGAGTGCTTGTACTTGTCGTGGTAGTAAGTTTCATACTCGAGGTAGCAATAGGATTTTAGTGGTCTAAGTCGCTATTGTGTAAATTTCAATTCTTTCATAGTGGATTCGTTTTACCTTGAGGATAGCCAGGTTAAATCCTCCCCAGGTTTTTTACCAGTTTGGTTTTCCTGGGTTATCATATTGTTGTGTTCTTTATTTTCCACACTTTACAATAATATGATATTTGTGTTAACCTAGATTTGATAATTTGACTAAGTAATCACTTGGCTAATTAACTAGGTTAATCTGGTTGTGTTTTAAGGGGTCTAAAAATGTACAATAGACATAGCAAGCAAAGAAACAAGAAAGCAAGCAAACAAGCGAGAAGGCAAACAAGAAAGAAAGCAAACAAAAGGTGGTGTCCGCGAGGGACAAATGTAGGTTTGGATCGAATGTCCATAACTTCATTGTGTTGAAGCATGGACGACACACTAGCAAGCAAGACTCATGCATGGACATGTAAGCAAGCGTGTAAAGATGCATAGAAAGCCAACGGATGGCACAAACAAGCATGGTAAGCATAGCATCGCATGAAGCGGAAAAGGGAAGGGTACTAACGGAGCGACCCAGCATTCAGAGATGCCTCCCAAATGGTTACATCCGCACAAGGCCTCATGGGCGTCGGGTGTAACCACACAGCCACAAACCCACTAAAGGCATTAAGCGTGGGAAAGCCTAGAACAAGAGAGGCTAACACAAGCATAAAGTGTAGAAGCAAGCAAGCATAAACATGCAAATAAGGATGATCCAAACCCTTTGATGTGGGCCAAGGTGTATGGACAGTGACAAAGACCATAGGGTCTAGATCGGGTCCAAACCAATAGGCCAAAACATAAGAAAGAAAGACAAAGCAACAAAAGGGCTATAATAACACATGGCATGACAAACATAGCCTAGATCTAGGTGCACAAACATGGCATGGAGTGCACAATCACATGGAAGATAACATAAAGCGTGTAAAGAACATAGATCCAAGCGCACAAGCATGTAGAAACATAGATCTAGACATCTAGGCATAGAAACATGCATATAAACGTGTAAAAGCTTAACACATAATCATGGAAGAACATGGATCCAAACAAATAAGCTTGTGAAGATAAGAATCTAATCATATAGCATGGAACTGAACACATAAAACACATAGATCCAAGCAAGGCAAAGCCAACAACATCATACAAGCATGTGAGCATGTAACCTTAAGGTTGACCTAGAACAAAAAGAGGCACAAAACATAGGAAACCATGGCATAAAGCCTAAAGCATGTAGATCTAAACATATAAGCATGTAAGGACGTAGATCTAAGCATGAAACATAGAAAAAGGCATAAAAGCAAAGATATTTAAGCTAAGAATACAAATAAAGCAAGAAACATGCTAAAGAAAGCGATAAATCATGTTATTCAAGCAAAAATAGCAAGATAAATGCTAGAAAAAGATTTAGAACATTAGGGATGTGGATGGTAGCTAAAAAGCTTCATCCACACCTCTAAACCCCAAATCCCAAGTGTAGAACGAAGGAAAAGAAGATTGGGTACAAGAACAATACCTTGTGCTTTTGGTGAAGAGAGAAGAATCAAGAGAAGCTTTGATGTGTTTTTTTTAATGTTTTTTATGTGTATTTTGGTGTTTGGAAAAGAGAAAAAGTGTAGAAAAACTAGGCAGAGAGCAAAACTCAGAAAAATGTGATCCCCCCTCGGTCTAAAGGGTGCCTAGGGTTTTTTATAGCCCCAACACGAATTTCGAGGCAGTGGCCCTTGTATGGCTACCAGCCTCAAACCTCCTCTGATCGGGTTGATCTTGACATGTCTGTAAAGGTCTTGACTTCCTATTTCTGAAAAGGTATGGATCTTGAAAATCCAACGGTCGGATCAAAAGTTATGGTTCTCGGAAGTTAGTGGTGCATCAATTGGTGCGTTATCCCGATTTTCGTGACATCTCGACCATTCTAACTCCGATTTTGACCCATGAATAGTCATTGGAATGAGAATTTGATAATCTTCGCAATGGCATTGGTGACAACCCATGCTGATGGTCGGATCAAAATTAGGGTTTTTGGGTCCACCCAAGATCAACTTCAGGTCAAACTTGGTCAAACCTAGTCAAAGTAGCCAAAAATCTCTAAGAAGCTCAGGTTTGATGTAAAACTATGAAAAGTGTTCTTTTGTGAGGGTTTTGACCTTATTTGACCTTCGGTCAAACCTAGGGTTAACTAAGGGCATTTTAGTCATTTTAGCTGAAAGAGGCACTTCAGGTGCTCCGATGCCCGAACGGGTTAAGCCGCATCATTCTGGATGTTCTCACAACCCCATGGAGAGAAAATAATATTTTGGAATTTTTCAAGGTTCGGCACGCAAATCGAAGGCAGACAAAATACGGTATCAACAAGTATAAAGCAGATAAGTACAATAGACATGGCAAGCATAGCATATGGCAGGAGACATGATAAGCCATAAGATAAACAAACAAATAAGAAAGCAAGCAGGCAAACAGGCAAGCAAGCAAACAATAAAGAAGACAAACAAGCAAAAAGGCAAACAAAAGGTGGTGTCTGTGGGGGACAAATGTAGGTTTGGATCGGATGTCCATAGTTTCATTGTGTTGAAGTATGGATGACACACTAGCAAGCAAGACTCATACATGGACATGTAAGCAAGCGTGTAAAGATGCATAGAAAGCCAACGGGTGGCACAAACAAGCATGGCAAGCATAACATCGCACAGAGCAGAAAGGGAAAGGGTATGCACGGAGCGACCGGCATCACGAATATGCGTCCCAAGCAGTTACATCCAAACAAGGCCTCATAGGTGTTGGATGTAACCAAACAAGATCAAACCCACGGAGGGCGCCAAGCATGGTAAAACCTAGAACTAGAGAGGCTAACATAGAGCATAAAGCATAGAAGCAAGCAAGCATAGACATGCAAATAGGGGTGATCCAAACCCTTTTATGTGGGCCTTGGTGTACGGACGATGACAAAGACCATAGTGTCTAGATCTGGTTAGAACCAATAGGCCAAAATGTAAGAAAATGCGATAAAAGGAACAAAATGGCTACAATAGCACATGGCATTGATGGAAATATGAGAGTACGCAGTGGAAAAAATTAACGGATCTACTTCATTCGCAATTGATAACATGCACTATGTAAATTTCAGAATACAAGAACAAGAGAGTGTACCTTGGTGTGTTGAATTTCAAAACAAAGATTGTAAGCACTTGGGAATACTTCTAATCTTCACTCCAATTCCACTAACGCCCAAGATGTGTGGTCTCTCAATCAGTTATATGAAATGTTCAAGAGAAAATTCAAGAGTGTCCAACACTCACATACACCATTTCATGTAAATTGTTCTATTAAAAATTCTGTATGTTTCTCTTCTTATAACTGATTATCTCATTGGGCTAGCCTTTTGGGCCTTTCCAATTGGGCTCTAGTATGTGGTTTGGAGTGGGACCAAAAGGGACCAATAAGATACTAGCTCCAATGGGCCTTGGGCTTTTCTGTCAACTCTTGACAAGTCCAAAGTTACCATTAACTAGATTTAATACCACTATATAAATATAGTTGCACTCTAGGCCTTATCTATAAATTATATCCCAAGACTTTATTGTACATGCAACCCTTTCATAAAATATTCGTAGTAATAGAAAGTCATGAATGTAGACTACCACTTTGTAGATTACTACATCTTAATCCTTAAGTACCCGGTTTAATCCTTTTAAGTTATTCACCATATATTTATGAAATCCAATTTCATAAATATATACTTTAGTCTTATTAAAGTGGTTAGGCCTAACTCTCTGAATAACAAACTCATTAAACTTATCTCAAGGGAATATTTTGTATCTCCGCTAAGAGACTATGAATTCCATCTTGAGAATATATGTTCCATCAACACTAAATGTGGCTGCCCAACATACTGAGGTTTTGACCGTTACTTTAGATCTCACTCCTGATATATCAAAGCAACCTACACCTCATGATCAGGTCCATTATTCTCTCAGGATTAAGAGTTCATGCAAATATAAATCGTGAGATTTATTATTCATTTGACAGTCGTTAGGAGAATAATAAATCTCACAGCGGTCCAGTTCAATATGTCTTAACTCTTAAAACATATCAACATATCAACTAGAAGTCTCCACTTCCATGATCAAGACAAATCATCGTAATTAAAATGTTATAGTCTTCGCAGATGAAACGCCCAATTTCATCACCGACTACGAACTACAATTCTGAGTTTACAAAGAACTTGTGACTTATATCTTCTGTGACTAAATCACATAAATCACATACTATGCATCTCATGGACTATATGATAATGTCCGAATATTCATGTTACCATTATTTCAGATAATAAAAAACAACTTTATTAAATACAATATTAAGTCATACATAATGTCATACTTAATATTATACATAGCATCATACAATAGGATTTAAGGGCACTTATCCTAACAAGCATGACAAACAAGGTCTAGGCCCAAGCACATAAACATGGCATAGAGCATTTAAGCACATAGATCTAACATAGGAGATGGCACAAGGCATATAGCAAGGAAGATCCAAACACCAAAGCACACAGAGGCGTAGATCTAAACATATAAGCATGTACATGTACATCTAAGCATGTGGATATGGTCATAAAGACATGGAAGAACACAAATCCGAGCATGGATATAGGCATAGAAGCATAGGACATGCATACAAACATGTAGATCTAAGCAAGGCATAACCATAGACATGATATCAAGCATGTGAGCATGTAGAGCCAAACATCAACACATAAGAAAGAAGGACCTAAACATGGCATAAAGCATAAAGCATGAAGAAAATGCAACTAGCACATGAACAATCATGGAAGCATATGGAAATAAACCAAAAACATGCTAGAACCAAAATAAAGCAAAGCGCATGCTAGATAAGGCAATAAATCATGTTATTAAGGCAAGAGAAAGCAAGATAAAAGCTAGATGAAGCTTTAAAGAAAAAAGGGTATGGATAGTAGCTAAAAAGCTACATCCATACCCCCTTAAACCTCAAATCCAAGGTATGGAACCAAGGAGAGGAAGATGGAGGGTATGAACACTACCTCGTATTTTTGGTGAAGAGAAGAATCAAGAGGCTTTGATGTGTTTTTTGTGTTTGGAAGAGAGGAGAAAAGCTCAAAATTCATCCTAGAAGAGAGCAAGCAGCCAGGAAGTCTCTTTTTTTTTTTGGTCTGGAGGTGCCTGGGGCCTTTTATAGCCCCGGCACGATTTACAAGGCGGCAGCCCTTGTAGGGTCGCCACCTTCAAATGGTCCTAGATGGGCTTGATCTTCACACCTCTGGAAATATCTTGACTTCCAGTTTCTAAAAAGGTATGGAACTTGAAAATCCAACGGTCGGATCAAAAGTTATGGCTCCGGGAAGTTAGTAGTGCATCGATCGGTGCGTTAACCCGGTTTTCATGATATCTCGGCCGTTCTAACTCTGATTTTGACCCATGAATAGTCGTTGGACTTATAATTTGATAATCTTTGTAATGGTGTTGATTTCAACCCGTTCTGACAGCCGGATCAAAATTAGGGTTTCTGGGACTCGCCTAGAGTCAAACTTGGTTAAAGTTGCCAAAAATCTCCAAAAAGCTCGGGTTTGATTTAAAAGTATGAAAGGTGTTGTTTTGAGGGGATTTTGACTTTGTTTGACTTTAGTCAACCCAGGGTTGACTAGGGGCATTTTGGTCATTTTAGTTGAAAAGGGCACTTTGGGTGCTCCGGTGTCCGAACGGGTTGCACCACGTCATCGTAGATGTTCTCGCGGCCCGATGGAGAGAAAATAATATTTTTTATTTTTCGGGGTCCGGCACACAAATCGACGGTAGACAAAATACGATATCAATAAGGGTGTCATATAAAGGAACATGGCTAACATAAAAGGACTTAGTCCATTGGTTTGTACTCATAGGATTTATTTAAAGGACAATGACAAACCATCTAGGGAGACTAAACAAATTTTGGAAAAGACAGTTAACCCAAATCGTAAAGATTGGTCTTTGAGGTTGAATGATGCATTTTGGGCGTATCGCATTGCCTATAAAAATATTCTTGTTATGTCTCCCTATAGACTTGTTTGTGGTAAAGCTTGTCACTTGCCTGTGGAATTGGAACATAAGTCATATTGGCTAATAAAGATGTTTAACTTTAACTTAGACAATGCTAGTTCATTGAGAAAATTGCAATTGAATGAGTTGGAAGAAATTCGGCGTGATGCATATGAGAATTCTAGGATTTCTAAAGAAAGAATGAAGGTTTTTCATGAAAAACAAATTTTAAGGAAATCTTTTGAACCATCTTAAAAAAGTTCTTTTGTATAATTCTAGGTTACATTTGTTCCCCAGAAAATTGAGATCTAGATGGACTGGACCTTTCATTGTTAAAAATGTTTTCCCCCATGGTGCCATTGAAATTGAAAATCCTAAGAATGGTAACATATTTAAGGTGAATGGACAATGTCTTAAGCCATTTCTTGAGAATTTTTCACAAGAGGAGGAATCCATTAATTTGGAGGATCCCATTTATCAAGACTTGCCAAGCAATTAGCATTAGTGTTTGTGTCATATTGTAGATTTTTTTTTTTTCCTTTTTATTATTATTTTTATTTTGTTTTCTAACCCCTTTTGCAGGTGTTTAAGTTTTTTTTTTGTTCATTTATGTTCATCTCTTCAAGGTACTCTTTGTAATCTCTACTCTTTATTATTTTCCCTTGTTATCATTGAGGACAATGTAAATTTTAGGTTGGGGGGAGGTACTTGAGATGATTTGCATTTGGTTTTATTTTATATTAAAAAAAAATTTGGGGTTGTTTTTAGTGATTTTTGTTTTTGTTTTTAGTCCAATTTTCAACCAAAAAAAAAATGTTGCTTTAGCAAGAGTTTTAAGTTAAAGTACTTTATACTACTTCTATCTAAAGAATTCCACTGTCTTTCATGCTCAACTATTATGCACATGCACTTTAGCCACATGAACATGTTTCTTGGTTGAGAGAGAGATGACTTTGAAAATCTTGAAAATAAAATGTAGAGACTATAACCCAAGTGAGTTCTCGAGCCATTCATTTTTTTCGAGGGTTATTTTCTTTTGATCTTATTTTCATTTGGAAGCACATAAATTTGTTGTTGCTGTTGGAAAAACATAGTTTGTATCACATACAAAACATACGCAGCGAAAAAAATAACAGATCTACTTCATTCGCAATTGATAACATGTACTATGTAAATTTCAGAATTTAAGAACAAGAGAGCCTACCTTGGTACGGTGAAATTCAAAACCAAAGATTAGAAATGTTAGGTTCTAATACTTTAGGAACTAAATGTATTAGAACTTCACTTTGTATATGTTGGCAAACCATGATCAAAACAATGAGTCTAGGTTTAGGCTTGCTCAAAGTTTATTTGTTATAGTTTGAATCAAGCTGAATGCAAAAACTTACTGTGCAATATTGCAAAGCTCGCTCGATCGATCGAAAGTAAGGCTCGACCGATCGAGAATCGTATCTGCAAAATTTGAATTAAGCCCAAACAGCAGTTCAAGCCCATTAAGGATTAGGGTTTCTGTTGGGAAATTTAGACCCCGGTTGATAGAATTAACAAGTTTTAAACCCAAGTTGTTAATTAGATTTATTATGAATAAAACTTGTTAAAACAAAAAAATATCAATATCATGTCAAAATTATGCACAGCGGAAAAATAAATAAGACAAGATATGATGACCTAGGAAAACCAATAAAACAAACTAGTTTCACAGTAAAAAACTTGGGGGGAAACCTTCTCGAAAAACAATTCACTATAGTAAAGAGAAGTTTCAGATCTAGTACAAAACTTTTGTCCCTAGACTCTACAATACTCGTAGATGAACTCACAGCAAAAACCTTCTACCGCTTCAGAACCTCTAAACTCTTCAATATATGAACGCCACCCTTTTGTACGGATCCCAGTATGTGACTAACCAAAGATGCACGGCTCCAGTACGTGACTAACACACCAACTTGAAGAAGATTGTTGGCTGCAAAGTTCTTCACTTCATCAACAATGAAGATCAAGAAGCACTTGGTTACAAAACCCTAAGGCCCAAAGACGTAGTAGCTTCTTTCAGAGAGAATAAGACATCGGGTACCTTTTGCATATGTTCTCATTTTATTCTCTTATGTGACGGCCTCTAAAATAAGCCTTATATATGTCTAGGGTTGTGAGAAAAGAAACCTTACACAAATACATAAGCATGGGCCAAAAATCATATCTGGAAATTTGAATTTTGTAACACTCGATCGATCGAGAGGTGTCGAGCAACTATCGAGCTTTAAAAAATCAATACTTCTTCACTTGTTTATTGGACAGATTTGCATGGCTTCAATACTAGACTTGAACTCTTATTCCTTGAAGTATTAAATACATCCTAGATCTACCCAATTACAAGTAAAGTGCATTTTGGTAAAGGATTAGCCAATTATATAAAATATGTCCTTAACAGTTTCAGATCTACTTCTCCTAGTATATAAAGGAAACCCTAAGCACATTTTTAAAAGGCTTTTTAGAGAGAGATTAGAGTGCATCTTGTGCCTCTTTTGTAGATCTAGGGTTTTGTACCCAAAAGCTCTCTAAAGTCTTTGATGTGCTGTGCGTTGAATCTCTTGTGAGACCTAGAGGTGTTTACCTTCATACACACTTAGGGTTATCAAGATCAAGATTCATGTCAAGAACTTGGTGATTGCTTCAGTTGCTGCATAAAGAACTTAAAGAAGATCCGAAACCTTTGAGTGGAGTCTCAAAGTCACAAGTAGGAGAACTTATGGTTACTGTAGATCAAAGAAAGA
Source organism: Notholithocarpus densiflorus (assembly GCA_030021035.2). Classification (NCBI taxonomy): domain Eukaryota; kingdom Viridiplantae; phylum Streptophyta; class Magnoliopsida; order Fagales; family Fagaceae; genus Notholithocarpus; species Notholithocarpus densiflorus. Next base: position 2,037,833 of record JARYZH020000041.1, read on the forward strand.
AGTAGTCCGTGGACTCGGAGCTATCATGTGGTCGTGGTAGTAAGTTTTCTATTCGAGGTAGCAATAGGATGTTAGTGGTCTAAGTTCTATTGTATAAACTTCAATTCTTTCATAGTGGCTCTGTTTTACCTTAAGGATAGCTAGGTTAAATCCTCCCCAGGTTTTTTACTGGTTTGGTTTTCCTGGGTCATCAAATCTTTGTGTTATTTATTTTCCACTGCTTTATTGTTTATTTGTGTTTAACCTAATCTTGAATAACAATCTAGTTTTACAGGGATCTAAAAACGTACAAGAAATACTTGGGAACACTTTTAATCTTCACTCTAATTCCTCTTATGCCCAAGAAGTGTGGTCTCTCAATCAGTTTACACGTATGTGTTCAAGGGAGAATAAGAGAGTGGCTTACACTCACATACACACCATTTCCATGCCTTTTCATGCATTACAATGTTCTGTATTTTTCTCTCCTTATATATATAACTGATTATCTAATTGGGCTAGCCTTTTGGGCCATTCCAATTGGGCTTTAGTATGTGGCTTAGAGTGGGACCAAAAGGGACAAATAAGACACTAGTTCCAATAGGTTTTGGACCTTTCTGTCACCTCTTGACAAGCCCAAAATTACCATTAACTATATTTAATACCACAATATAAATATAATTGCACTCTAGGCCTTATTAATAAATTATATCCCAAGACTTTATTATACATTCAACCCCATCATTAAAATATTTGAAGTAATACAAAGTCATGAATGTTGACTACCACTTTTAAGATTACTACATCTTAATCCTTAAGTACCTGGTTTAATCCTTTAAGTTATTCATCATATATTTATGAAATCCAATTTCATAAATATATACTTTAGTAGCTTCTTACTAAAGTAGTTAGGCCTAACATTCTGAATAACCAAACCCATTAAACTTATCTCTAGGGAATATTTATATATCCGTCAAAAGATTTTGAATTCCATCTTGAGAATATATGTTCCTTGAACATTAAATGTGGCTGTCCAACATACTAAGATTTTGATCATGACTTTAGATCTCGCTCCTGATATATCAAAGCAACCTACACTTCATGATCAGGTTTATTATTCTCTCAGGATTGAGAGTTGATGTAAATAGAAGTCGTGAGATTTATTATTCATTTGACAGTCGTTAGTAGAATAATAAATCTCACAGCGGTCTAGTTCAATATGTCTTAACACTTAAAACATATCAACATATCAATTAGAAGTCTCCACTTCCATGATCAAGACAAATCATCTTCGTTGATATGTTATAGTCTTCACAGATGAAATGCCCAATTTCATCACCGACTACGAACTAAAATTCAGAGTTTATAAAGAACTTGTGATTTATATCTTCTATGACTAAATCACATACTATGCATCTCATGAACTATATAATAATGTCCAAATATTCATGTTACTATTATTTTAGATAATAATAAAACAACTTTATTAATCACAACATAATATCATACATAATGTCATACATGTCATACAAGAGGATTTTAGGGCACTAATCCTAAAAGGACTTCAAGGTGAGCTCATTTTTTTGTTTCCTTGTTGGCAAATTTGTTGATTTCATGTTTTGTTGAGAGCTTTATGGTGGGACATTGTCATTTTGTTGTTGTTTGTTTCTGTGGGAATTTTGAACATTGTATGATTTGGTTGGAAATCATTGTGTGATCATGTTGTTCTCTTTGTTTTGGGGCATTTTTGAATTGTTGAATTTTTTGGTATTATGAATTTTGGACAATGTTGAAGATTCATGAAGCTTTGTATTGTATGTAGCTTGTGGTATTGTTGGATGAATCTTGACTTGAACTTTGTGGATATTGAAATCATGAGAATTTGATGTGTAGGCATGGTTGATGTGAGGGATTTCACAATTCGCTCCAATACCAATGGGCTTGGTCTGCGATCAAATGCTATACAAGATTTGTGCCCCCTCATCCTTCACCAATTGGTCGTTGGATGGATCGGTAAGGCACACGGTCCGACAGTTGAGCAAACTCATTTTTTATGAGTGTGGGAATTTTGTTGGAATGTGTAGGTCTTATTTTATGAGCATAGAAATTTTTATGGGTATGGGTATGAAAAAAAAAATTTGCGGTGGTATGGATTTTTTGTGTTGAGCACAAAAGATTTTATTAGACATGGAATTTTCTTTTGTGTTGGGCATGGAATTTTTCTTCTTTTTTTTTGTCGAGCATGGGATTTTTTTTTTTTTTTTTTTTTGAGCATAGGATTTTGTGCATATGCTTGAGCCATTGTTGAATGATCTTATGGAGATGAAGGATTTTTGGGTTGATGTGGGCTATTGATGGGATGTCATTGGATTTGAATTTATGGAATGGCCTTTGGGGTTTGGCTAAAAATTTTAGGGGCATTGTTTTATTTGTTGGGATTTTGGAATGAATATTTTGGGACATGGCATTTTGCAAAATTTCAATGATTGGCTAAACTTTGTTTTGCAAAACCTCAAGAGTCGAGGTAGTCTCCAAATGTTGAAGGGCAGGTGGGAGGTATGATCCCCGAACATTAAGAATATCATTAATGAAGCCGGTTTTCGGACCTTTTTTCGAGCTCTGTTGGACCTTCAATTGCTCCTTGCCTTGTCAGAGCGATTTTGGGACACTACTTGCACTTTCCAATTTCCAGGTATTGGAGAGGTGATGTTGACACCCTATGACTTCTTAGCCATTACTAGCCTGAAATTTGGTGGTCAAAGGATTAAAGTTAATGATTCCATCACCTTAGTAGAAATTAGAGGTCTTCTGGGTGCGAAGCCTCCAAAAGTCAGGAGTAAAAATGTACCATTGATGTGGCTGTATTCCAATGTTGATAGTTGTAAGACTGTACCAACCGGCACTCGCATGTTCATGCTTTTCTTCATTGGAACTCTCTTATGTCCAGACTTAGGGAGCACTATGAGTTTGTGCTATTTGTGGAGTCTGAAGGACATTGGCTAAATCAAAAATTATGATTGGGGTGGCATGGCTTATGCAACCCTTTTGCACTTTATGACTCAGCTCTCTCAGCGTAGCCTTTCAAGCTTAGGAGGTACGCCCTTTGTTTGGCAGGTGAGGTTTTAAATTCTTGGTTTTGTGTGTTTTGGAAGGTTATTTGTGTTGTCATGCTGTTGATGCTGTGTGTGTGTATGTTTTTTTTTTCAAGTCTGGATGTATGAATTTTGGGGTTGATCCTCAAGTTTTAGAAGATGTTGGTGACATGTATCCAAGGTTTCTTCGTTGGCTGCCTAAGTATCGTCTGTCGATGCCTCCCAAGTGTTCTTTGCAGGTTTGGCGTATGGTGATTGATAACTTGACTACTAATGATGTGAGTTTTTTTTTTTTAGGGATTTTTTGTTTGGTTGGGGGGTTTTGTGTTCTTCTTTCTTTTTGGTTTGGCTTCTTTTCATTCTGGGTTCTTTGTGATTTTTAAATGTCTTTAAATCCTTGGCTCAGATGTGAGGGGCATGCTGAGTGTGCATGGGCTCAAGAGCTGAATGGCTATCAAGTGCTGTTTGAGTGTGGCCATGGGAGATATTGGTATCTTGGTGACCAAGTACTGGCTCAAGTTCAACATGTGTACCCTCCCGAGACAATTCCTGTTCATCCTTGTCCTTCCATCCGATGGCTAACCTTTTAGCTAATGAAGAAATTGCTCATGCTCAAGTCGGCCATATTGTTTCAGGGACACCAGGAGACTATCTTGAATTTGTCCAGACTCAATTGCAGGGTTGTTTGGCTAGCATTCCTGTAACCTTGGTAGCTTTGTTTCTTTCCACAGTCAATTTGCACCATGTCTTTTATCTTCTTTGTTCTAACTTTTGTGAAAATATCTACATGTTGCACTTTTAGGCTTCATCCTTTGAAGAGGAGAGTCCTCCTCCTAGCCATGTCAACGGCTCTTCTAGTTCTTTCATGGAGACATATCCTCATTTTCCCGCATGGCAATACGAAGTAATGAACCCTGATGGGTCATACAGCTCTATGAATCTAGACCGGCCAGAGTACACCCCAAATGTCCCCTGGAATGACTGGGTATATTCCTAAATCCTTTAGTCTTCTGTTCTCATTTTTACTCATTGTGTTATTTTTGAACTTATGGATTTGTGCTTCAGGTCGATGTTGATCTTGTGGAAGAAAGCATGCGAATGATTGGAGGTTTGTAGCTTGTGGCACGCACTCAATCTTCTCAATATGTGCTCAATGAAATGAACTGGGTAAAAGATGATGCTTCCTTAATGCTTTTTGCTTGAACTCCATAATAATGGTTCTAACACTTGTCTCTGTTGATTTTTCAAAACAACCAAATGGCAATTGCTTATGCCAACACGAGATCCTTGGAGGAGAGAATCAAAAATCTTGAACTTTAGAACCGCCAACAAGAATCTCGGTTTTATGCAAGTCAGGAAGGAGACACTAAGGGTGGCTCCTCCAAGGGTGGTTCTAGGAGATCTTCCTGCAGGCAGACCCGAAGTCCGAATGATGCTTGACCTGTATTTTAATTTTCCTACAAAGACAACAAAAAGTATCCCTTAGACAATTTGTATTAACTTCTGCTGTTAGCATCTTTGGATTGCTTCTAGTCTTGTTGGAACTTAGATGAGACAAGTTTAGAATTCACCTAATGAAGTTCTATAGCAAACAATTTGAACTCATCTGACCACCTCTGATGTGATTTGTACTTACCTGAATGAGGCACAGCCGAATGCCCCTAGTTTGAAAACTTTATGCATGATGACCTTTTGTATTTTGAAATTTTTTTTTTTTTTTTTTTTTTTTGAAAAAGGATGATTGATTTTGCTTGTTCCAAAGAAAGGGGATAAGACATAGCCTAATGCCCCTAGTTTGGAAAATAGATGCATGACTTTGGGAAATCTTGGTTTGATTAATTTTCTTTTCCCCCTTTTTTTTTTTTTTTTTTTTTGAAACAAGTGTTGCAGGTGATTTTTTTTTTTTTTTTGAAAACAAATGGACAAGGCATGTCTAAATGCCCTAGTTTGACAACCCATGGAAATTTTTGAGAAACTTTATTGCACAATAATTTTTTTTTTTTTTTTGGGGGAGTGAAAAGTAGAGCCAAAACAGATCCACGAAGTTCTTGAAAACACAAAACAGGGTAATTAGGTCATGGTTGGGTTGGGTGCCAATCGGCACTTGGGGAGTGCCAACAAGCACACCTAATTTTGCCTCGATTCCTCACGTTTTTCCAACGCATTTTCTATGTTTTCGAGTTTTTTTTTTTTTTTTTGAAAATTTTTTCTCCGTTTGGGACTATGAAAAACTTTCCCAATCAGCTGCAAACTCTTGAAACCTATTTAAACCTGGTTAGGGACTGAGGGAGCTTATTTTAGTATTAAACCTGCAAACAATTCTCTAGATCAAAGATATCAAGAAACAGCAATCACATACAATAGTTATCCATGGCTAACAATCAAAATTTGCCTCATTCAGCCATTCACGATATCAATAGATGGGTTCGTAACTTTGATTTTGACACCAAAACCAATTTCACAGCCTTCAAGCTAGAGGGAATCAAGGCTTTGAGGAACGTCAAGATCAAGTGGGATTTTCTCCGCGCCGCCACGAAGTTTTGGAATACTGAAGACCATGTATTCCGGTTTAAAACTGCTGAACTTTGTCCCACAATTGAAGAATTTTCAGCTATTCTGGGTTATGATCCTCGCAAAAAATCCATAACAGTTTCTTGTGATTCGAGACATAGAGAGATTTTGTCTGGTGCTCTAGGGCTTCCTACTTCAATTACCAGTAGCATGATTGAAGGCCACATGGTAAATCTTCATGCAATTGTTTCAAGACTGATTAACAAGCATACTCATGGAGTGTCTGACAACATGCAGAAAAATTTTGCCTTAGCTCTTTGCTACATGGGAGAATTTTCGCTTTGCTCCGGAAGGCCTAGCTTTGTGGATGCTCGAGCCATTGGCATTATGAGTCAAGTTAAGGATGGTGATAATCCTACTTCTCAGATCTTGGAAGAAACTCTTTTAGAACTGGATTCTATATTTCTTGGTGGAGAGTCACAACACTTTCTTGGGAGTCCCTGGACTTTGCTGATATAGTTGATGGAAAGACTAGACATGATTGCCACGCCTACTGTTACTGATTATGGTCCTAACAATTTCCTCAGTAGGACTGTCCTCGAAACCGAGTGTCAAACTGAAAGCAACTGGGTGAAATTTCTGAACAAGAAATTCAGGGTCTCAATTCAATGGAATTGTTATTGGTGGAAGTGCCCACCTCCTTTGTGTTGGTCCTCAGGATCAAATCACATCTTCATAGTTGGATTAAGAAGGGAAACTTTCTATAAGGCTGATGAAAACAGTGAACAGTTTTACTTAATGTAGAAATTAAATTCATATTTTGAAATTAAAATCTCCATATTTTACAATGCTTCTATTTAAATAAATAAAAACATAAAAAAGCTACTTACTTTTATGTTTAAGTTTATTTGTCGATAATTCCAAAAAAAAGAAAAAAAGTTACAAGGTACTCGAGCTTAGTGAGCTCGAGTATTGTAGAAATAAAATAAACAGCATTTTATGTTTATGTTTATTTATCGATAATCCCAAAAAAAAAAAAAAAGTTACAAGGTACTTGAGCTTGGTGAGCTCGAGTACCGTAGAAATAAAATAAACAGCATTTTATTTATAAGGTACTTGATTCTGGTATACTCGAGTATTGTGTTGCATGGTACTTGAGTATACCAAACTCGAGTACCACATTATTTTTTTTAATCGCCCAATTTCCACCTCAATAGTGCCACGATGGCAAAACTTCTAGGAACTCGAGTTTCTTAAAATCGAGTTCCCAATGGTACTCGAGTTTGCCAAACTCGAGTACCTTAAAAGTGGTATTTCCCTAATAAGTTCCGAAACAATGCTTTTTTGCTACAAATTTCTGAAAATGGTGGTATTTGGCCATTTTCACCTAGGTTTGGTCATAGATACAATCTAAGATAAAGTAATTGGTTTTGTTTCCTAGTTATAATTTAGAGATTGAAAATTACATGGATAAGCATTAATCTATCAACCTTTGATCTAAGCTCGGAGGCTATGTTACAAGATGGGAAGGTGTTAGGCACCCACTTTACCCGGTGAAACTGGTCTTCTAGACTTTGTTGGCCAACATTCATATCAAATCATCCAATATTTTATCAATCAATTTGCATGTTGAATTTAATGTGTGTGCATATGATAAACCCTAATTCCATTTATTAATCATTGCACTTCTATTAAAAATAAATAAATTCTAGAGAATGTGTGTGGATAGTGATATCCTAGATTGAATAATTTGAGAGATTTATGAAACTAACATGTCTTTCATATTTTGGATGTAGATTTAAGATCAAAGCTAGTGTTATGCATGAACATGTGATGAACAACCAAGAACATGTGAAGAACGCATATGAACACTTAAGAACATTCAAAGATATTCAAGGAATTTAAATAAACACTAGCGTTCTCTAATCTTAATCTCATCATAATAATATAAAAAAAAATAAAACAAGTTAGAGAAAGGGATTATACCTGCATGCAAGATTCACACGATGGAGGAGGAGACTTTTGGTGGATGTCCTAAAGGTGGAGTAGAAAAGAAGAACCAGGAGAGGGAGAGGGAGAGTGAGTCTCACTCAATACCTTGAGTCTCAAGAACACCAAGATATGATAGGACTACTCTACTTCACTATAATTCAAGAGAGGAGAAGAGAGAATGTTTCTTGTGTTGGAATGGAGAAGAATGGGGGTTTATATAGTAGTGGTGGAGAAAATATGAATGGAATGGCATTTAATAAGGGTTGACAAAGGATCAAAGAGAATCATGAACCTAGACCCTATTTCAGTATTTAGAGAAAGCTAGTGCATTAAATTTGGAGGTTGGTGGTAGTGATGAACAAACAAAATGTCTAAAACTTCGGTTTTTCCTGTAGCTCCTATAATAGTTTTCCAAGCTAACTTAGAAAAATCATAACTTTCACAATTTGGATCGGAATTGCATCATTCTTATGCTCAAATTGAAACCCCAGACGACTGGTTTCTGGAAAAATTAACCTCACTTACAAATTCAAAATATACTAAGAGATATCAATGAAATGGTGAGTAGAGGTCATTTGTTAGAAAATAGTTTCAGCATAATTAACATTAATAGGCCCCAAATTAGTTTCCAATTAACATTAATAGGCTCCAATCACTTCCATTTCAGACTTAATCAGTTCCAAATTTACCCCAATTAAAAATATAATTACACAAATTACTTATTGAATAATTAATGTTTGATTATCTAATTAATCAAGTGCGTGCAACCTTACCATAAGATGTAGTCCTAACCAATCAAATTATGACACGTCATTAATTTCAAATTTATTATAATTATAACCAATTGGAATCAATTGTTCATAATCACATATAGTCAGACTCAATTTTTGATAGTGCATTTTTGCCATTAAAACTTGATTTGATGATAACTTTCAATTTGATGGTTCGATTAAGGCTTATGACCAGTCAATTTGATCGTTACAACATCAAGATTATTTTATTGAAATGAAATTAAGGATCTAGTGGCCATAATTAAGATGCCTATTTCCAAGGTGAAATGACCCTTTTACCTTCCATATGAGGTTAAATGTGGGTTGCAAAATGGGGTGTCAACACAATCCAAATTAGCCAAAAGCCACAAACCCAACTAAAACCAGATCCACGGCAACCCACAACGTGACCCACCAAAATTAATCACAACCCACGACAGCCTACCATCACAACCATGATAGGTCGATAACACCTCAACCCACGATAGCCCACCATCACAACCATAGCCCATCGATGTTGCATGTCCTTAACCCATGATCCACAACCTCCAAACCTGACCTACCACCTTAATCAACGAAACCCACTATCACAGCCATACCACAACTATGCCATTGCCACAGCCATACCACAACCACCAACCATGCCATAGCGACTAGCCATGCCACAATGACCCATGACGAAGTTTGCAAGTGAGAGAGGCATGAGATAGCAGAGAGATAGAGGAGCAAAGAACGAAGAGAATGAGAGAGAGAGAGGCAAGATAGAGAATGAGGATGAGGAATGAGGAGTTTGAGAACAAAGAAGGAGAGAGAAAAGACGTTGGGCTTTAGGGTTGATAGTAAAATATAAAGTCCAGTTCGTCCATAAAGATCTTCCAAACCTATCCACATCCAAGATAAACCCTAAAGGAGAAATTAAAGAGATTACAAAGGGGGCTCAACAGTCGAATATACTCATCCATACCAGCCTGAGGTGTAGACGAGTATAAACACTTAGAAAAATATTAAGCATTCTGATTGCTCAATATGAAAAACTAAATTTTAGTTTCCTAATCATGGGACAAACCCCTCAAAGTTCTCTCCCACATTCTACTAAGTCCACTTGTCTCTCATGCAATGCTCCACAAAATCCATGCATCCCCTATGATGTTAGTGGAACCAAATAAGTAGACCTACTCCAAGTCCTCTATAAAAGGGATCCACCCTTAACAAACTGAGGTATGTTCATCCAATTATACACTCTCCATATTCGTTCTTTGGAAGAGAAAACTAACTTAGTTATAGGATGGTCCTTGGCCGATTCATCCTGATCCCCTTTGATAGTTCTTTTCTTTTTAGGTCATGAAGTTGCTGTAAAAGCCCGGCTCATTCGGGCCACTGATTTTTCAACATCATCAGTTGGCACCGTCTGTGGGGAACTAATCTTAATTTGGTTAATTCCAAGTGTTAACCACATTGTTTCCTAAGACAAAAGGCTGTATGGTCTAAACCAGGTCAATGGCTACAAGTCCAGAACAGCAGGAGAGTGGAAATGCTTCTAGTTATCCTAACCGTGCACCACCACCACCACCACCACCTACGGATTACCAACAGTAGATGTAGTCCATGGCAGCTGCTATGGTGGATTTAACATAGCAGAATCAAGAGTTGACAAGGGAAGTCAATAGAAGGAAGCAACATTGATAGATGCGTGCAGATGAACCAGGGCAAAACTCAGAAGAAGTAAGGGTAGAGAATAGCACTGAAGGAAGAGATCCATCAAGAGGCATTGTTACTAGAAAAGTGCCTCATTTGGAGAAAGAAATGGACCAGATGAAAAAAGCCATGGAAGAGATGAAGTATTCCATGAGAAGAACTCATCATATGGATGACCTCGTCCATAGGATTGATTCTCCTTTTACGGCATCTATTACAAGTCATCCTTTGCCCTCAATGTTCAAGATGCCAACTCTTGACTCTTACGATGGGACACGAGACCCTTGTGATCACATTTCGACATTCAAGACAACCATGCACCTTCAAGGTGTTCCAGACGAGATCATGTGTAGGGCCTTCCTTACCACTTTGAAGGGATTAGCCAGAGTTTGGTTTGGCAAATTGCCACCAAACACTATAACTTCATTTAAGGAGTTGAGCAAGTTGTTTGTCAACAATTTCATTGAAGGTCAGTAGTATAAATGATCCTTATCTAGCCTATTGAACGTAGAGCAAGGAGATAATGAAAGCTTACAGAATTTCATCAGTCGTTTTAACAATAAGGCTCTGCTAGTAGACGAGATGGATGACAAAATCGTTTTGGCAGCCTTTTATAATGGGGTTACCTTAGATTTGTTCATTCATAAACTGTTTGAGCAAGAGCTACATATGATGGCTAAACTCATACATTCAGCCCAAAGTTTTATGAATGCAGAGGACGCAATCATTGCAAAAAAGAAGAAAAAGACCGAATGAGCAGAAACTAGGTATGTACATCACCCATAACAAGGCCCTCGTCCAAAGAAGGCCAAGATAGGAGATAAAAGAGACCGAGATGGAATAAAGGCAGGTTCGTCCTCAAGGCGATATTCAAATTATACGCCTTTAAACACTTCACTCGATCAAGTGTTGATGCAGATTAAGGATGACCCATCCTTAAAGTGACTAGATAAGATGAAGGGAGATCCGAGCAAGAGGAATAAAAGCAAATACTGTCGTTTTAACTGAGAGCATGGTCATGATACAGACGAGTGTTATGATTTGAAGCAACAGATTGAGATTCTCATTAAGTAAGGAAAGCTAAGGAATTTTGTTGGACAAGATCATAAGGACGAGAAATTGCCGATGAAGGGTAAACTAGAAGAACCAACTTGTCCACCCTTAGGAGAAATAAGGGTCATTGTAGGGGGCACTTCAATTGCTAGTTCATCAAGGTCTAGGAAGACCTATCTTTGGGTGGTGCAGAATGTCCAACTTACTGGTCGTCCACCAAGAGCCCCTAGAATGGACGAACCATTGATTACCTTCACAGATGAAGATGCAAGAAGACTACACCATCCCCATGATGATGCAATTGTTATCACTTTGACGATTGCGAACTACACGACAAGGAGAGTACTAGTAGATAATGGAAGCTCAGCAGACATCCTTTACTACTTAGCTTTTCAACAGATGAATATTGATAAAGAATTGCTTCGTCCAGCCAATGTTCCTCTAATCGGCTTAAGAAGAATGATGGTCCTACCAGTAAGCATCATTTCCCTACTAGTCGTGGTTGGTACCTACCTCAACAGATCACCAAGGAAGTTAATTTCCTCGTCGTTGACTGGTTGTCCTTGTACAATGCTATCATAAGAAGACCAACCTTGAATAGTTGGAGAGCTGCAACATTTACTTACCATTTATCTGTTAAGTTCTCGACAGGGTACGGAATAGGAGAAGTACAAGGTGATCAATTGGCAGCCAGGGAATGCTACTTAGCTATGTTGCATATGGATGAGCAGAGACCAATGATAAATATTGAGGAAAAGAGAACAGTTGTGGAGCCAACTAAAGTTTTGGAAGATGTTCCATTGGAAAAATCCAATCCAGAGAAGTTCGCTAGAATCAGGATTAGCATGGAGGAGAAGATGGAGCAAGAACTTGTTCGATTTCTCAGAAAGAATATGGATGTGTTTGCTTGGAGTCATAAAGACATGCCAGGAATTGATCCAAATGTAATCACCCATCGTCTAAATGTGTCCTCATTCTATAAACCCGTTCGTCAGAAGAAGAGAGTGTTTGCTCCAAAAAGAGATAACGTAATAAAAAAGGAGGTCTAGAAGTTAGAAGCAGCTAAGTTCATCCGAGAAGTCTACTATCCAGATTGGTTGGCCAATGTGGTTATGGTAAAAAAATCTAATGGCAAATGGAGGATGTGTGTAGATTTCACAGATTTAAACAAAACATGCCCCAAGGATAGCTATCCTCTTCCACGAATTGATCAGTTAGTAGATTCAACAGCTGGCCATTAGCTACTTAGCTTCATGGACGCATTCTCAGGATATAATTAGACCAAGATGGACGAGGTGGATCAGGAGAAAATATCTTTTGTTACAAGCTAAGGTTTGTTTTGTTATAAGGTGATGTCTTTTGGCTTAAAAAATGCAGGAGCCACTTATCAAAGACTGGTCAATCAGATGTTTCATCCACAAATAGGACGAAATGTCAAAGTTTATGTGGATGACATGTTAGTCAAAATTGAAAAGGAAGCAATGCATTTAGACGACCTTAAGGAAACCTTTGAGACACTTCGATGATACAATATGAAGCTGAATCCAGCAAGTGTGCCTTTGGAGTCTCGTCAAGAAAGTTCCTGGGATTCATGGTCTCAGAGAGAGGAATTGAAGCAAACCCCAACAAGATCCAAGCAATATTGAACATGGAGCAGCCCAAGAACGTCAAAGAAGTGCAAAGTCTCACTAGGCAAGTAGCAGCACTTAACAGGTTTGTCTCAAGAGCAACTGACAAATGCTTGACATTCTTTAAAGTGTTAAGAAAGTCATTTGAATGGACGAAAGAATGCCAACGGGTGTTTGAAGATCTTAAGTTGTATCTCACTACGACTCCCTTGCTGAGTCCGTCTAAACCAGGGGAAGAATTGTATCTCTACTTGGCTGTTTCTCTTCACATAGTGAGTTTGGCTTTAGTTAGAGAAGAAGGGAAAGTACAGAGACCTGTTTATTATACCAGCAAGGCGTTACAAGGAGCAGAAGGACGATATCCACCAATAGAGAAGTTGGCTTTCTCTTTGGTAACGGCAGCAAGAAAACTCAAACTTTATTTCCAAGCTTATGTCATCAATTTCATGACGGATCATCCACTCAAGAAGGCTATGAATAAGCTAGAAGCGGCTGGGCGATTGATTCAGTGGGCCATTGAGCTTAGTGAATTTGACGTGAAGTATCAATCATGAGAGGTAATAAAAGCTCAAGTACTTGCAGATTTTATTGTAGAGTTCACTCCAATCCATGACCAGCGGGATAACGACGAGGGGGCACAACAATGGATCGTCCATGTAGATGGGTCATTATGCAACATGCAGGAGGAATTGGGATGATCTTACGATCACCAAAAGGGGATCATCTAGAGTACGCAGCTCGTCTACAATTCAAAGTGACTAATAACGAGACCGAATATGAAGCTCTCATCACGGGCTTAAATTTGGCTAAGGCATTGGGAGTTGACTCAATAACCATCTAGAGTGATTCGCAACTGGTCATAGGCCAAGTGAACAAAACATGTGAAGCTAAAAAAGAACGCATGAAGAAGTATTTGAGCAAAGTCAAACACTGTATATCTGCCTTTACAAAGGTGGAATTCATTCAAGTCCCAAGGGAAGAAAATATGGAAGCAGATAGTCTTTCCAGAGTTGCTTCTGCAGATGGTATTATGGACGAAAAGGTTGAAGTTCGATATATCCCGAGTGTAGACATTCCTGAAGTGCAACAAGTAGATGGAGAAGCTAATTGGACGACAGCAATTGTGTCTTATCTCAAAAATGGACTGCTCCCAAAAGACAAAGAAAAAGCTCGGAAATTGAGAATCAAGGCCACAAAGTTCGTTCTTGTGGATGAAGTGTTGTATAAAAGAGGTTTCTCTTAACCCTACCTCAGGTGCTTAATTTTGGATAAGTCTAACTACGTCCTAAGAGACATACACAAATGAGCATGTGGCAATCATTCAGGAGCAAGAGCACTCATCCATAAAACTATTAGGGCAGGCTATTATTGGTCGTCAATGCAAGCTGATGCAAAGTACTACGTCCAAACATGTGACAAATGCCAATGTTTCAGTAATGTGCCTAGACGACCATCGAAGTATCTCACTCCAATGGTGGCTCCATGACCCTTTGCTCAATGGGGATTGGATATCCTTGGTTCTTTCCCAATAGGAACCAGACAAATGAAGTTCCTAGTGGTGGGCATTGATTATTTCACTAAATGGATGGAAGCTAAACCTTTGGCCAGAGTTACTGGACAAAACATAAGGGGTTTCGTTTGGAAGAACGTTATTTGTCATTTTGGGATTCCTAGAGTGCTTGTTTTAGATAATAGACGACAATTTGATAATACTCCTTTCAGAGAATTTTGTGAACAACTGGCAATCAGAATTCATTACTCCTCGCCATCTCACCCATAGGCAAATGGACAGGCAGAAGTTGCAAATCGTTCCTTGCTAAAGATTATCAAGACTCGACTTAAGGGGGAAAAAGGGATATGGCCCGACGAGTTACCTAGTGTCTTTTAGGCATATAGAACGACAGTGAGAACTTCAACTAGAGAAACACCCTTTAAATTAGAATATAGAAGCGACATAGTAATACCTGTAGAAGTAGGGTTGGCAAGCTACAGGGTTACTAATTATCAAGATGAGGAGAATTAGAAGCAGCTCCGTTTAAACCTTGACCTTGTCGATGAGGTACGAATGGATACAGAGCAAAGGGTAGCAAGATACAAGAATCTAATGACCAAGCACCACGATGCAATGGTTAAGCTTAGGCAGTTTAATATTTGGGACCTCATCCTAAAATAAGTTTCTTTTACCACTAAGGATCCAACTCATGGGAAGCTAGGGCCTAATTGGGAAGGACCATACAGGGTTATCAACTTCAAGAGGCGAGGAACCTACTATCTAGAAGCCCTAGATGGGTGAAGGCTTGAGCATCTACGGAACGTGGAGCACTTGAGGAAGTACTACCAGTAGAAAGTCATTGGACGAGGAGAATCATGCATTCACTTTGTTTTTTGTATGTATTCAATAGTTATATTTGTTTCAAGTTTTTTATTTCCGAAGTATTTGAATTCCCTAAAAAGCATTAGCTATCAGTATGTGCTATGGATGTGTTTGTGTGTTAAAAATTTTAATTTCCTAAAAGGCACTAGTTGTTTATATGTGTCATTATTGTAGACGATGTGATGTGCAAAGTTATTGACTTGTATATATAGTGTGGATTTCTATTAAGTTTTTTATAAATTTTTGTGAAATTAAAATCCACAATTAAAAGGCAAAAAAGCCATAGATGAATAAAATCTTTGGATGCGGAGATGTCTCCTCATAAGCAGCCTTTAGACGAGAGAAAGGCAAGATACCACAAAGTGAAATTCAAAAACCTTAAGGTAAACAGGGAAGGAACAAATACCTCCCTCATATACTCATCGAAACTAATATGGTTAAAGATGAAGACGAATACAAGCATGCAATAACTAGATGATGGATATGAACAAGAATAGTCTAGTATCCATAAATTACTCAAGTCCAAATAATGGACGAATAAAAAGTAAAAAAAAAAAAAAAAAAAAAAAAAAAAACAACAACAACAACAAAGAGATGGAATGAGTCCAAATTATGGAAGAACAAGCATGCACATGATAAATGAGATTAATTTATTCATAAATAAAAATGGTAGACGACCACCATCCAAAAACCCTTATAAGTTAAAGCCAATGTATAGAACTTACATCCAAAAACCCTGGATGAAGTAAATGTACTTAAATGGAGTTAACATGGTACAAAACAACAAACCCCATAAATTGTTTGCAAGAACGATTGAATAAAAAAAAAGGAGAGAAAAGAAAAATAAAACTACTGGGCTTCATCGTTGTTGACAACTGGAGTTTCTAACTGGGGAACAACATCGTCAGTGGTGGCTGCGTCGTCTTCCACATCTACATCATCTTATCCACTGACGAGAACAGAGTTTTCACCAGCTACGCAAAGCCTAATCAGGCTAAAATCAACCCTGGGAAAATGATCTTCAGCGTCCTAGTGAAATTCCTCAAAACCAGCTGCATAGTGTCCATCTGTAATCTTTGAAAAAGCGTTGGACACTTTGAACTCAGCTATAATTTCTTCCTTGGTTTTGGTTAACTCGTCATTTATTCTATGAAGATGGTCAAGACGTGTCTCCTTCTCGACGATGTCAATCTTCAGTTCCTCCACCAGTTCTTTCAACTCCTTTACTTTCGTTGACAGCTTCTTAGACGTGTGCTCAAGCTTCATGTTTTCCTTGGAGTTTCGTCTAAGATCTCCTTCCAATTCACGAACTCAAACATCCAACCTTTTCTTTTCTTTGTCCAAATCTTTATCTTGTATGGACGTAGCCATAAACTTGGACATAACTTGAAAAATAAATAGTTAGAGCTTGAACCAGCAAATACTTATTCAATAAAAATAAGAATATATATTTATGTACCTTGAAAAGGTAATGAATTGTTGAACGCTCAGATTCCCTCATTGACATGTCATAGCAAATAGACACGTCCTCAGTCTTCACTGCTTGTTTAAACCTGTGCCAAGCTAAGGTCTCACTCCTTAGAAGAGTCATAGACTCGTTTATAGTAGGCTTAGCAGTAGGAGAAACGGACCGTCCAATGTCTTGATTAACAAGAGGAGTGTCGACGGTTGGAGCTTTGGGGTTTGGAGGATCGAGTTTGACGAATGGAGTCTTGATCGTATTGGATGGATCCATCTTCAGTTTTTTGGGATTACAACGGTTGGGGAGATTTGACTTGTCCACAGCCCTGGCTGCAACTTTTCTCTTTCTAGAAGAACTAGGAATTGAAGGTTTAAGACTTGCACGAGTTGGACGAGTCTTAATAGGGGTAGCCTCTCCTAGACGAGTAACGTCCTCCCCACTAACAATCTCCTTTTCCTTATTTTTGTTCATTGTTGCCATCCCTACAAAAAATGATGATGAAATAGCAAATGAATAAAAATAACAAGCTGTAAAAAATTTTATACGAGGTAAAAAGAAAGATGAGGGAAGAAAAAGTCTCACTTCGATAAGTTCTAATCTCGTAAGAACGAGCTTCTTCTGTCAGTTATGGTCTGAGTCCCCAACGAGCTAAACGATCAAGAGTGACCAATGAATCAAAACTCCTATCAGGGAAAGCACAAGCTCGTCAAACGCGATCTAAATGGTGATTGCTTAAACTTGGATGAGTGAGAGTTGAAAAGAAACAGTGGATTAGATGAAGAAAAGAAATATAAAACAAAATATAAGTAAGTTACCTACCCTCAGGACAAAGACGACTTCAAGCACCAATTGTAGGGGGAAACCAATCCCTACCAACCTCAATGGGGTCACCAGCCCAAAAACCAGAAACAAAAAGGAATTCTTTCTTCCACTCTCTATCAGACGAGGAAAGGGATCTAATCATTCTATAGTCATTGATGGAAATATGCATGATTGTATCGCGGATTTCATAAAAAATAACTATAAAACCCAAACTATATTATTAGTTAGGCAAGGTTCGAAACAAATTTCATTTCTAACAAATCGAGTCCAGAGGACTCGATTTTGCTCTGAGAAAATCGAGTGTGAGACACTCAATTTCCAAGTGAGTATGGAAATCGAGTGTGACACTCTATTTCCAAGTGCAAATTCACTGGGCAAAATCGAATGCAGAGAATTCGAATTGTTAGAAACCAAATATGTTTGAAACGTTGCCTAACTAATAATATAGATTGGGTTTTATAGTTATTTTTTAATAAAAACCTTGTATCGCATACAAAACATACGCAGCAGAAAATTAACGGATCTACTTCATTCGCAATTGATAACATGTACTATGTAAGTTTCAGAATTTAAGAACAAGAGAGTGTACCTTGGTGTGTTGAATTTCAAAACAAAGATTCCAAGTTCTTGAGAACACTTTTAATCTTCACTCCAATTCCACTAACGCCCAAGATGTGTAGTCTCTCAATCAGTTTATATGAATGTGTTCAAGAGAGAATTCAAGAGTGTCCAACACTCACATATAAACCATTTCATGTTCTTACTTAAAATTATGTATGTTTCTCTCCTTATAACTAATTATCTAATTGGGCTAGCCTTTTGGGCTTTTCCAATTGGGCTTTAGTATGTGGCTTGGAGTGGGACTAAAAGGGAACAAATAAGACACTAGCTCCAATGGACCTTGGGCTTTTCTGTCAACTTTTGACAAGTCTAAAGTTACCATTAATTATATTTAATACCACTATATAAATATAATTGCACTCTAGGTCTCATTAATAAATTATATCCCAAGACTTTATTGTACATACAACCCCTTCATAAAATATTCGTAGTAACACAAAGTTATGAATGTAGACAGCCACTTTGTAGATTACTACATCTTAATCCTTGAGTACCCGGTTTAATCCTTTAAGTTATTCAACATATATTTATGAAATCCAATTTCATAAATATATACTTTAGTAACTATTTACCAAAGTAGTTAGGCCTAACATTCTGAATAACAAACCCATTAAACTTATCTCAAGAGAATATTTTATATCTCCGCTAAGAGACTATGAATTCTATCTTGAGAATATATGTTCCATCAACACTAAATGTGGCTGCCCAACATACTGAGATTTTGACCGTTACTTTAGATCTCACTCCTGATATATTAAAGTAACCTTCATTTCATGATCATGTCCATTATTCTCTCAAGATTAAGAGTTCATATAAATAGAAGTTATGAGATTTATTATTTAATTGACAGTCGTTAGGAGAATAATAAATCTCACAGCGGTCCAGTTCAATATGTCTTAACTCTTAAAACATATCAACATATCAACTAGAAGTCTCCACTTCCATGATCAAGACAAATCATCTTAGTTGATATGTTATAGTCTTCGCAGATGAAACGCCCAATTTCATCACCGACTACGAACTACAATTCTGAGTTTACAAAGAACTTGTAATTTATATCTTCTGTGACGTTTCACATAAATCATATACCATGCATCTCATGGACTATATGATAATGTCTGAATATTCATATTACCATCATTTCAGATAATAATAAAACAAATTTATCAATCACAATATTAAGTCATACATCATGTCATACATAATATTATACATAGTATCAAAACAAATCATTATACAATAGGATTTAAGGGCATTAATCCTAACAGTCTCCTACTTGCCCTAAAGACTATTATGCACTAATCTAACTCTCATTCCCTCCAAATGTGACTCGAAAGTCCTTTGAGGCAAGGCTTTGATAAATTGATTTGCTAAATTATTTGCACTTTCAATCTTTGCAACCACCAC
Organism: Notholithocarpus densiflorus; assembly: GCA_030021035.2. Lineage (NCBI taxonomy): Eukaryota > Viridiplantae > Streptophyta > Magnoliopsida > Fagales > Fagaceae > Notholithocarpus > Notholithocarpus densiflorus. Next base: position 2,057,239 of record JARYZH020000041.1, read on the forward strand.
ATCTCCACGAGGAACAATATCTCGAATGATGTGGTATTTCCTCTCAATGTGCTTTCCTTTCTTGTGATTCCTTGGATCTTTAGATTGTGCAACTGCTCCACTATTGTCACAAAATAATGTAATTGGAACTTGCCCCATTCTTATTACACCAAGGTCAGAAAGGAATTTATTGAACCAGACAGCTTCTTTTGCTGCTTCAGAAGCAGCAACATACTCAACTTCCATGGTGGAGTCTGCAGTACAAGATTGCTTAATACTCCTCCAACTTATGGCTCCATCTCCCAAGGTGAAAACACATCCTGATGTGAATTTTCTGAAATCTAGATCCGATTGAAAGTTTGAATCTGTATAACCAATGAGAATCAAATCCTCACACCAGTAAACAAGCATATAATCTCTCGTTCTCCGTAGATACTTGAGAATATGCTGTACAGCTTGCCAATGTTTTGGTCCTGGATTTGATTGATATCGGCTGACCATGCCAACTGAATAACAGATATCTGGTCTAGTACAAAGCATGGCATACATGAGACTTCTTACTGCTGAAGTATAAGGAACTTGTCTCATCATATCTACTTCCTCTTGAGTCTTAGGCCTTTGGTCATCAGACAAAGTAACTCCATGTCTGAAAGGAAGTATTCCTTTCTTGGAGTTTTGCATGCTAAATCATTCTAGAACCTTATCTATATATCTAGCTTGTGACAAGCCTAACATCTTATTCTTGCGATCTCGCCAAAACTTGATCCCTAGAATAAAGTTAGTCTCACCCAAGTCTTTCATATCAAATTGGCTTGACAACCAAACATTTACTGATGACATTACTCCTACATCATTTCCAATGAGTAGAATATCATCAATATAAAGCACTAGGAACATTACTACTTTATCTTGATGTCTTTTGTACACACATGGTTTATCAAGATTTTGTTCAAAACCAAATGACTTGATTGCTTGATCAAATCTGATGTTCCATGACCTAGATGCTTGCTAAAGTCCATAAATGAACATTTTCAACTTGCATACCATATGCTCTTGGTCCTTTGCTATGAAACCTTCCTGTTGCATCATATAGATTTCTTCTTCAAGATTGCCATTGAGAAATGCAGTCTTGACATCCATTTGCCAAATCTCATAATCATAATGAGCAGCAATGGATAAGAGAATTTTGATAGATTTAAGCATTACAACTGGTGAAAAGGTTTCCTCATAATCAATACATTCTTTTTGAGTATACCATTTCGCCACTAGTCTTACTTTAAAGGTTTCAACCTTTCCATCTATCCCTCTCTTCCTCTTGTAAACCCATTTGCAACCAACAGGTTTAATGCCGTTAGACGCCTTTACAAGATCTCAAACTTGATTGGAATACATGAAATCTAATTCAAATTTCATAACTTTGACCCAATGATGTGCATCTATATCATTCATTGCCTCCTCATAAGTATAGGGATCCGATTCAGCCTCTTCTGAGATAGCTTCATAAGTTTCTCTTAAACCTATAAATCTTATAGGAGGCCGAACAATTCTCCCACTACGATGAGGCACCTGTGTACTAGACATCTCATCAGTAGTATCTTGTGGTGTGTCTAATACAACCACATCATCCCTAGTTCCATCCATTGATTGTTTATTTACAGGTTCATTCATTTCAGCCAACACAACTCTACTTCTAGGAGTATAATTATTCACATTCATTTTCCAAGAATTTGGCATTTGTGCTAATAAACACTTTATTATCTTTATGACTATAGAATAAATCTCCAACAGTTCCTTTTGGATACCCTACAAAGAAAACCACTTCTGTTTTAGGCTGTAACTTGTCAGACTTTCCTTTCAATACATGTGTTGGACAACCCCAAATATGGAGATGTCTCATACTAAGCTTACGCCCATTCCACAACTCTACAGGTGTTTTAGGAACAGACTTCGAAGGTACTAAATTCAGAAGATACATTAAAGTATTTAAGGCATATCCCCAAAAAGAAATAGGTAGAGTTGAATAACTCATCATAGACCTAACCATATCTAAAAGAGTCCTATTCCTTCTTTCCGCTACACCATTTTGTTGTGGAGTTCCAGGTGCAGTAAATTGGGATACAATCCCATTTTCAGTTAAGTAATCCTTGAAATCCCCAAGAAGGTATTCGCCACCACGATCAGATCGAATGACCTTTATGCATTTACCCAATTGATTCTCAACTTCAGCCCTAAACTCTTTGAACTTTTCAAAGGCTTCGGACTTCCGTTTCATTAGGTACACATAACCAAATCTAGAGTAATCATCAGTTAATGTAATGAAATACTCGTAGCCACCTCTTGCTTGGATTGACATAGGACCACATACATCTGAATGTACTAATTCTAGCAAATCTTGGGCTCTCCTACCTTTTACATTAAAATGTCGTTTGGTCATTTTGCCCTTCAAACAAGATTCACAAACTGGAAATTCATCAAAGTCCATAGGCTCTAAGAGACCATCTTTGATCAGTCTTTGAATCCTATTTGAATTAATATGACCCAAACGTAAATGCCAAAGATATGCATCACTAGTAGAAGGAAACTTTCTCTTTAATGATTTTACATAAGAGTTATGATCTAATTCAGAATTATATAATTCATGCTTATCAGGAGTTAAAATATAAAGACCATCCACAATATTGCCAGAACAGATAAACAGATAAACATTTTACCCTTCTTTATTACAACATTGTCTTTAAGGATAACACAATATCCATGTTTACCTAAATAAGTTGCAGAAATTAAATTCCTACGAACATTAGGTACATACAGACAGTCTTCCAATATTAAAACTCTAGACTCAAAACATAAATTATAAACACCAACAGCTACAACCGGAATCCTGCTCCCATTAGCCAAAGTAAGAAACAATTCCCCTTCATTAAGCTTTCTGGTCTCCTAGAACCCCTGCAAAGAATTGCAGATATGATTAGTACAACCTGAATCCACACACCAGGAATCTGTGGGATTTTGTACTAAACATATTTCAAGAAAGAATGTACTTTTCATACCCTTATTATTGGCAGCTTTGAATTTTGGACAATTCCTCTTTCAATGTCCTTTCTCACCACAATGGAAACATTTTCCTTTGATCTTCTTTCCTTTGTCGGCAACCCCTAAGGCAATTTGTTTACCCTCTTGCTTGGTGAAGTCATTCTTCTTCTTTTTCTTACCCTTGCCTTTCGACTTAGGTTGAGAAGTAGAACCTTCACCAATATTGACTTCAACATTAGAAGTACCAAGGATGCCTTCCACCGCTACCAACTCATTCATTAATTCAGACAATGTATAAATTTTTTTGTTCATATTATAGTTAAGTTTGAATTCTTTAAATGATTCTGGTAGTGACTGGAGTATCATATCCACTTGGGATTCTCCATCAATATCGGCACCTAAAACTTTCAATGTATTCAGATTAGAGATCATTGTAAGACAATGCTCTCTAACTAAACTGCCTTAAGTCATTTTGGTATTATAAATTTGCCTCATGGTTTCTTGCCTTGCAGAACGGCCTTACTCACCAAACATCTCCTTCAGACTTAGCATAATGTCTGAAGCTAGTTCTACATCCTGCATTTGATGCTGTAGAACATTTGAGATAGATGCTAGGATGTAGCACTTGGCCATCTCATTAGATTTCTGCCAACGATTATACCGCTGTTTTTTCTCAGGAGGAGCATCTAATGAAGGAAAGCTGGGACATAGTTTAGTAAGCACATATTTGTGCTCTTCAGCTGTGAGAACTATGTCCAAATTTCTTTTCTAGTCAACATAGTTGGATCCAGTCAGTTTGTTTTGATTAAGAATGGTTACAAGTGGGCTAAATGATGTCATGTTCAAATCTGAAAACAATAAACATGAATATAATAAGTAAACTGGACATTATCAATTTAGCATATAAACATATAATATGGAACCTTAATAAAACCATAATATAATATATGCAATGACAACCCAATCCCATATTCAATATCCCTCAGCATAGAGTGAATATTAAATACTATGATTGATTGAGAACTATTCTCATTATTAGTGCTATCATGATAACTCTTATCAAACAGTAATAATATGTCGTTATACATTTGGCCTCTAAATAATGATAGTAAGAACTCAACATAGAGGATACTATAATATTTAGTCTAGTGTATACCATTGTCTAGAATCATGTGTAGCTACATTTCATCCCTTTAACAGGCTTATTTTGTAGTACCATGATACAAAACACCTTCCGCATGGAATGCAAAGCTCGAAGCTAAGACGAGGTGTTTGATCAAACCACTATAAACCAAGAAATTCAATCTTGTAGGACCATGAAATAAATACTCTCCGCATGGAATGCTAAGCTCGAGTAAAAGACAAAGTATATATTTCACACTGCTATGAACAGACAATGGAGGCCGTGAGATCCAATCTTTGTATCTCTCTCCCACTAGATGTTTTAAATAAAAGGTTTTTAATTAGTAAACATGCAATCTAATTACACATAACCTTACTCTTTATACATGTGAAAACACTTAGAAAAAATTCTAAATTTCCTTCTTTCGATCGATCGAATGTGCCCCTCGATCGGTCGAAAAAATTAAAAAATTCAAACTTGACCATCTGCCTTGTTCGATCAGTACTCGATCGCCTCTCGATCGATCGAAAAGAAAATTCGATCGATCGACTAGCAATCGAATATCAATCGATCCAAAAATATTAGTCACTGTTTCACTCGATCAATCGAAAGTAATTTTTGATCGATCGAAACTCGTGAAAATCGAATTTCTAGAATTTCTCTAAGGCAGTTTTCTACGGTTTTTCTTGAACAAACATGCATCATATGAACATGATAGACAAAGATTGATATCAAAACTGAATTTCATTGATGCTATAGCCTTAAAGTTCAATTTAACATACTTAAATTAAAATTTAAACAACATCATAACATCAATATCAATTTTTTTATCAAAAACATAGTTTCAACAACCATGCAGAAAATTAAATGTATAATCTTCTAATAACATGAAACTATTATCTCCAATTCTAAAATTCACAAAACATGTTATACAGATTCGAAATTGAAGACCGCTCTGATACCATTTGATGGAAATATGCATGATTGTATCGCATACAAAGCATACACAGTGGAAAATTAACGGATCTACTTCATTCGCAATTGATAACATGTACTATGTAAGTTTCAAAATTTAAAAACAAGAGAGTGTACCTTGGTGTGTTGAATTTCAAAACAAAGATTCCAAGTTCTTGAGAACACTTTTAATCTTCACTCCAATTCCACTAACGCCCAAGATGTGTGGTCTCTCAATCAGTTTCTATGAATGTGTTCAAGAGAGAATTCAAGAATGTCCAACACTCACATACAAACCATTTCATATTCTTACTTAAAATTATTTATGTTTCTCTCCTTATAACTGATTATCTAATTGGGCTAGCCTTTTGAACTTTTTCAATTGGGCTTTAGTATGTGGCTTGGAGTGGGACCAAAAGGGAACAAATAAGACACTAGCTCCAATGGGCCTTGGGTTTTTCTGTCAACTTTTGACAAGTCCAAAGTTACCATTAATTATATTTAATATCACTATATAAATATAATTGCACTCTAAGCCTCATTAATAAATTATATCCCAAGACTTTATTGTACATACAACCCCTTCATAAAATATTTGTAGTAACACAAAGTCATGAATGTAGACTGCCACTTTGTAGATTACTACATCTTAATCCTTGAGTACCCAGTTTAATTCTTTAAGTTATTCATCATATATTTATGAAATCCAATTTCATAAATATATACTTTAGTAACTGTTTACCAAAGTAGTTAGGCCTAACATTTTGAATAACAAACCCATTAAACTTATCTCAAGGGAATATTTTATATTTCCGCTAACTATGAATTCCATCTTGAGAATATATGTTCCATCAATACTAAATGTGGCTGCCCAACATACTGAGGTTTTGACCGTTACTTTAGATCCCACTCTTGATATATCAAAACAACTTACATTATATGATCAGGTCCATTATTCTCTCAGGATTAAGAGTTCATGTAAATAGAAGTCATGTAATTTATTATTCAATTGACAGTCGTTAGGAGAATAATAAATTTCACAGCGGTCCAGTTTAATATGGCTTAACTCTTAAAACATATCAACATATCAACTAGAAGTCTCCACTTTCATGATCAAGATAAATCATCTTAGTTGATATGTTATAGTCTTCGCAGATGAAACGCCCAATTTCATCACCGACTACAAACTACAATTTTGAGTTTACAAAGAACTTGTGATTTATATCTTCTGTAACTTTTCACATAAATCACATACTATGCATCTCATGGACTATATGATAATGTCCAAATATTCATGTTACCATCATTTCAGATAATAATAAAACAAATTTATCAATCACAATATTAAGTCATACATCATGTCATACATAATGTCATACATCATGTTACCATTATGTTAATTGACACTTCCCAAAATCTCAGTGTTTCTAATAGAGGTGTCCAATGTTTAAATCCCATCCCCCACTTAAGATGTTTATATATATATATATATATATATATATATATATATATAAATCATTGACCCTTGTTTAGGAGTTTTAATATAGGGAATGAAAAGAGCATCCAATTATTTGCAAGTTTAAGCGGAATGAAGTAAAATAGAATAGAGGGAATACTTGTTTCTCTCAATTTCCTCAAAACCTCAAAGTTTCATTCCCTCCAAAATTGGAAAAAATATGAGGGAATGCAATTTGGTTTTAAAAAATTTCACTAAAACTCTCAAAATATTCATATATATATTTATTTAGCCATTTATTTTAAAATAGGGGCATAATAATTATGTTGTTATAAATGATTACATTCTATTCCATCTAATGTTACTCCCCAACAAGATAACTTATAATTATTTATTTCTTTCATTTTAAAATATTTAAACAAAATTACTTAATCCCATTTTATTCCTTTATTTTCCCTTCCTTAGGCCATTAATATCAAATTATTTAGAATAAAATTGTGTATTTTTCATGTTTGTTAATGATTATGAGTTAAGAATCTTATAATTTAATAATAGAATATTTTTTTTACGAATAGAAATTTATAGAATTATTATTTGAATCCTCATTTCTCATTATTGGAGGGACAAGGATTTATGGAACTACGAAAGAAATTATTTAAAATATATATATTATATGCGTTTTTTCCATGCAATCAAGAATCATATTTATACATTGCCGCTAGTTTTGCGTGTGTATACAATGACGCACTCGCTATCTTTTCCCTGCTTAAAAATAGAACTAATCAAAATTTGACTAGCAATTTTGAAACCTACCACCAATTTTGACCGTCAAAAAAGGCTTCAATCAATATCCAACGGTTCACATAAATCTTATCCAAACCCAAAACCCTCAGATTCACTCCACGTGTCCCTCTCTCACACTCGCTATCAAAAATGTTGGCGACGCACGCGCCACCCTCACTCATAAACCCACTCCAGCTCTTTCGCTCTCACTCTCTATTCTTTCGCGCCATTTCGCCATTTTCAGCCACAAGATCTCTCTTCGTCCGAACGGTGGCTTCAATGGCCGAAGTGAACTCCTCGCTGGACCACGTCGTCGGAACCTGGTACTCGGTGCCGGAGCTCCGGCTCCGAAACCATCGATTCGTTGTCCCTCTCGATCACTCCCTCAAACCTTGCTCTTATCCTAAGATCTCCGTTTTCGCTCGCGAAGTCGTTGCCGGTACTGGAAAACTTTATTTATTTCGTTAAAACAAAGCCTTAATTCGTGTTATCTTTGTCATTATTGTTTGATCAATGTGTTTGAATTTGATTTTATGTGGCTTACTTGTTTAATTGCTGAGAAAATAGTGAAATGTAGAAGCAAACAAGAATTGCGTGTAGAGAAAAAAAAAAAAAAAATTAGGTGACAAATCAAATGTGCATGAATTTTGAGGTTAATAGTGAGGTTGTTAATGGCTAAATCAAAGTCTAATTCGTATTATTATTATTTTATCATTGTGTTTGAATTTGAATTATAAGATTGAGATGAAAAATTTGTGTGATTGCTCAGAAAATAGATTAATGTAAATGCAAAAGAGAATTGCGTATAGAGAAAAAGTTCAATTATATAAATAGTTGACTAAAAAGGTTTAATTAGTTGCTCCTAAAGATTGTACATGTATGATATAGGATTTTTGTTGTTGTTGCTGTTGTTGTTGATGTCTTTGTTTTGTTTCAGCAATAAAATGTGCATGAAATTTTAGGTCAATTAGTGAGGTTTTCAATCAAATGTGTGTAGACCCCACATATATGGGAATGGAAGTCCATTTCTCCCGTTTTTCAAATTCTTACTTGTTCTTGATGCAAAGCAATGTGATTTGCTTTTTTCACAAAGTGCTCGCTTTATTTCTCTATCGGATGGACCATGGACCAAACTCCAAAATGTGTAGAACCACCAATTTCCACTAAGAATATTGACTACGGTAACTCTTCATAAAAGTGATAATTTGTGTTATTAGCAGGTTATTGTCTGTTGAAAGCGTGGAATTGTAGATAATCTCTATTATGTAATCTCTATTATTACCTATCAAAAAAAATTGTAGATAATGGCAATGCTAAGTATATTAGGGGCAAGTTCAACGTTGTTGCATCATTATGTACACAGCTTACTTACGTCTGACTTTCAGGATGAATTGATATTTTTTTAATATGCGTGCCAGCAGTCACCGCGTACAGATTACACCTATGAAAAGTTTCCATTTTATTAACTAAAGTGAAATATTGTTTTTGTTTTAATTATCTTATCCGTTTCTTGTTGAACAGTCGATATAGATAGGTGATTGACAAGTAAACTGTGTTTGATGTAGACTATTGTTCTGTAAAATGCTTATATGGATTATTATTAGGTTATTTCTACATGGAAACTAGTTTTAAAATTCTTTTTTAATCACATATCTGTGTTGCAGTTGGGAAAGAAGATCAACTGCTGCCATACCTACTATTCCTACAAGGTGGACCTGGGTTTGAGTGCCCTAGACCAACAGAAGCTAGTGGATGGATACACAAAGCTTGTGAAGAATTTCGTCTCATATTGATGGATCAGGCATGGTTTCTGGATGCCCTTAGTAAAAAGCTTTTATTGATATTTGATATCCGTATCTATATATATTTCCTTTTATCCTACTGCTGAAATTTTCTTGCAGCGAGGAACAGGGTTATCGACTCCTTTGACGGCATCATCTATGTCACAATTTAAGTCTGCAGAGGATTTGGTTGACTACTTAAAACATTTTCGAGCTGACAATATAGTAAATGATGCCGAGTTTATGCGAGTACGTCTTGTTCCTGATGCTGGACCTTGGACAATTTTGGGTCAGGTATAAAGATTACCATTTCCTTTTGTTATTTGTGAGTGCATGTGATCTTTCAGTACGTAGTCATGGGCCTGCCCTCTGCTGAGGCTTCAATCTACTTACAAGTGTTAGACCATGCAAAAAACAATTTCCACAAGCAAGTTGCAAGAATTTTTTATTATATGTATATTACACACACACACAAAGTATGATAGGGGAGCATCACATCAAAATTGCTAGGGAGCATCGCATCAAAATTGCTAGAGCATCACCCATTTTTACATGTATTCATCGTTTTTCTTTTTTATGTAAACTGTTACATAATATATAAATAATTGTATTGAAATTCTTTACACTTTGCATAAATTATTAGAGTCATATGATTAAAACCATTGCATATATTTGAACAACCTATAACATTTCATATATGGAAAGCACTTTTTTTTTTCCTGAAGAAAAGCTTTAAGATTACAATGTCAATGCTTAATTCCTCTCATATATGTTCTCCTCCATCTTTTGAATAGTTTAAATTATTCTAAATCCGATCAAAGCTTGTAAAAATGCACTGCCCAATCAATCTTTATGGGATGCCTCCCTGTCAAACTTTATTCCATTTTACACACGCCCTCACCCACACCCACACCCACACCCACATGCGTGCGCACGCGGACACACACGCACTCACTCACATATGCATATATGTATGCATTAGCTTCTCTCCTTTTGTTTTATTCCTGTTGCTCTCATCTTGTGCCTTATCACCATTTGTCCATTCCTAGCATTTAGTCATTGTTACAATTTTGCTTCTAGTTCATTGAAGCCAACTGTTTATCTAAATGACAGCTTGTTCTCCTTCTTGTGTAGAGTTATGGTGGATTTTGTGCAGTAACCTATTTGAGTTTTGCACCACAAGGACTGAGACAAGTCCTTCTGACTGGTGGAACCCCTCCAATTGGAAATGGATGCACTGCAGATACCGTGTATAGAGTATGCTCTGAACAGATTATACTCCAAAATGAAAAGTACTACAAGAGGTATCCTCAAGACATTGAAATTGTTAGAGAAGTTGTTAATTATTTAGCAGCGTCTGAGGGAGGTGGGGTGAGGATCTGCCACATATGATTTTGTTATTATTCCTAATGCTGAAAGCTCAAGCTGAATCTTTTGAATCCCTCCAACCCCCCTGCCCCCTCTTCTCTCTTCTATTTTGGTATAGGTGCTTCTTCCATCTGGGGGCATCTTAACCCCAAGGGGACTTCAAACTCTTGGCCTTTCTTGTTTAGGAACTTCTGCTGGTTTTGAGCGGTTACACTATATGTAAGTCACCATGAATACCAAAATAGTTATTATGATTTAAAATTTGTTATTCTTTAATTCAAGTTTATTTTTACTATGGCCTGTAGGTTTGAGGGGGTTTGGGATCCTGTACTAGTTCCGGGAGCACCAAAGCAAATCAGTTACTACTTTTTGAATGCTGTAAGAGAATTACTAATTTCTTATTGATCTTGAACCCAATGTTATGGATCTCATTCTTAGAATTGACCTCAAGTCATTCCATTTATGCAGTTTGAAAGGTCAATAGCTTTTGATACAAACCCACTCTATGCGCTTCTGCATGAGTCAATCTACTGTCAGGTAGAATTTTTATTGTCTATAATTCAACTAATCAAATCATATTTGATTGTAACTTTTTTTTAAAAATGTCTAATCTCTCTCTCTCTCTCTCTCTCTCTCAGGGTGCTTCATCAAGTTGGTCTGCTCACAGAATAAGGAGTGAAGATGAGGGAAAATTTGATGCAATCAAAGCTGCCAAAGAAGGTCGCCCCGTACTTTTCATGGGAGAGGTGCGCATGGCAATAATATTTTCCTTTATAATTCACAATCAACCGTAATTTCCTTCCAGTTATTGGAGTCTGTTGGATAGAAAAATAACTGATTGGTAAATGTTAGATGTAGGATGGAAAAGATCAGCTAGTTAAGGCAAGATATTTTATGAAATTATGAACTCAACAGCTTATCGGGAAACCACGAACAAGCTTATTAAGTTATCCGATAAATGGATTTACACACCTATTTGTTTCAATATGCCAATAAAAAGGGGGATCTTTTGCACATTATAATTCAGCTGTGGGGAACTCAAACCATGGCTCTCCTTATAAAGGAGTATCATTGAGTTACAAAGCTCTTGGCAAAATTGGAGCAGTATCTTGGGTTCAAAACTCCATTGGTGCTTTGGCACCAATGTTTTGCATTCGATTCTGGGGACCTTTTCAACTTAGCTATTATAACAGAATTTTGTTGGAATAGCTGAATTAGCCGGAAAGTGCAGGAGATTTTGGGAGTTAGTTGATATTCTCTGTTGCAAAATTAAGAGTTTTGCAATGAATTATTTAGGCATGCCTTTGCATTTGTCTTTCAAAGCATAAACAGTGTGGGATCCCGTTATAAAGAAAATGGAGCGAAGATTTTCAGGTTAGAAAAAGTTATATTTGTCGAAAGGGGGAAGCTTAATGTTATTAAGAGTGTGCCGTTAAACCTTCCAACTTGCTACCTTTCTTTATTTACTTCTTTCACCCCATGTGTCAAATAAATTGGAGAGTAATTTCTTTTGGGGTGGGCCCGGGGATGGGTTTAAATTTCATTTGGTGTATTGAAATACAGTGTGCTCTCCTATCTCTCCCATTCTCTTAGGGAAATGGCTGTAGCATATCAGGAAGGAAGAAGAAACTTGTTTGTGGAGACAGGCTATATCATTAAAGGATGGGGTGGACTAGAGAGGTTGGACAACAAAGCAAATGCGAAGAACTCATGGCTGTAACTTTTGGAAGAGTATTATAGTGGGTGGACTAGAGAGGTTTGACATTTGGTCCTTATCTTTAAAAAAAAAATAGTGGTTTGATATTTGGTCTTACTATGTTGTGTTGTGAGCTCCAAGGGATCTATTTTCCATGGATAGGAATTTGGCATGCCAAAGCCCTGAAGCAGGTTGCTTTCTTTTTGTGGACAACAGCGTGGGGAAGATTTTGACTAATAATCTTCAAAGAAAGGATTTACACTAGTAAATTGGTGCTGATTGTACAGGAGTAGCGAGGAGATGGTGGACCATTTGTTACTTCATTGTGATCTTGCTTATGGTTTGTGGAGCTATGCTTTTGGTATTTTTGGAGTTCATTGGTGATCTTGAACAAAGTGATTGATTTACTTGTTGGTTGGAGAAATTAGCTAGAAAAATGTTCTTCTGTAGTGTGGAATTTAGTTCCTTTGAGCTTGATAGAATTATGGTTAAGTAAATAAATTTACAATTTCTTAACAGCTTAAACTTTTGAGACAATCAGTAATTTAACATGATATCAGAGCAGGAGATTTTGAGTTTGATTTCTATCTTTACTCTCTACCTCCCATTTAAAATGTTAAAAATCCCACGTGTGGGGCCCCTACTTATTAAGGGGAAGTTTAGGCCCACACGTAATGGGAAGTGTTAGAATTATGATTAAGTGATTAAATTCACTATTTCCTAACAACTTAAGCTTTTGGGACAATCGGTAATTTAACAGAATCTGATGTGGATTTTGTGGAGAGCAGAATTACCTCACTTTTGAAGATGTGAGATATGGAAGTTTGGGAAATGCAGTTGAACGTCTCTTTTCATAAATTACTCTATGAATGGTCAACTGTCCTGGGTCTTAGTGACAGTGGCACTATTACAGAGTTCACTGAATTGATTTTCTTTGCTTGTAATTATTTGATTGTAATTCTTAAGGCTGTCTTGTGTATTCTGTTGTTCATGAGGTATTTTTTATTGAATAAAATATTTACTTATCAAAAAATCATGAATCCTCTTTTCTCTCCCTCTCTTCAATCTCATCAACTTCTTCTTCTTCCCCCTTATAGTCATTAGGGGGTTGTGATGCGGGAGATGCAAAAAAATTATTATTTAATATTATTTATGTGTGCAAGTCAATTGTATTTTTATGTTTTAGGTCCTAGTAGTTTATTGGGCTATTAGTATTTTAATTTGGGAAGCAAAGTTATTTTTGTAATAAGGCAATTAGGGTTTCGTAGCCAATTAGAACTAAGGTTTAGCAATCCTTTATAAGCAACCTATTGTACTCCTTGAGAGAGTTGGTATTTTGATGAATGAAAACAATGGCCGTTTGGTCTTTCTTTGGTCTGGTGCTGACTCCAAGTCTACTCTAGGTGCTAACTCCTAGTGGTTTCCCCGCTTGGTGCTGACTCCAAGCTAGGCCTAAGTGCTGACTCCTAGGTCATATCCCTTTATTTTATTGTTATTTCAATTATGTTTTGGTTGTCCTGCGTCAATTTTGGTATCAGAGCAAATACCGATCTGTTGAAGCATCACCGCAGAAAAGAACCAGAAAATATCACCAAAAAAAAAAAAAAAAATTTCATTGCAGTGTTTCTCATCCCATCAAACCACAATACCCACACAAAAGCCAACCACCATAAAGGAAACCCAGTTCCACGAAACCCACACCCACAAACCAAAAAAAAAAAAAAAAAAAAAAAAAAAACTGACCCAGCCCATGAAATCCAAGCCTCTCAACCAGCCCAGTCCCAGCAAATATTTGAGAGAATAGTCTTAGTTAGAGAATCATGGTAATATTAGAAGCACCTTATTTTGATGGTTATGAAACTTATCCACAAGATTTTGTCAACTGGATGAATGGGATGGAGCAATTCTTTGAGCAAGCAAATTTTGCAGATAACAAAAAAGTTAGGTATGCCAAGTTGAAGTTAAGAGGTAAAGCACAAAGGTTTTGGGAGAATCTTGAATATTTCCGCTATATGAATTATGAACCTGCCATTAGTGTGTGGAAAGATATGAAAGAAAAGCTTTGTGATGAGTATTTATCACCATACTATCGAGCTAAGTATCTACCCCAATCTCAGTGTGGTACTTTTCAAGTTGAAGCAAATACGATGAATCCTCATCCTCATCACATTTCATGTCCTCAGCGTACTTTTAAGCAATCTCTCAAGGAATTATCTACTAAGGAACTCATAAAAGATGTTCCAGACAGGATTGCTCAGATGAAGCAAATGACGACTCAACCCGATTCAATTGGGAAACCAAGGATAATTGATGGTGATATCTTGGTCGTGGAGAATCCTCCAGCAACACCAAAGCCTAATGTTGACACAGACGTAAATGCCTCGACAAGTGTTGCTTTAACATGCAAGGAAGGAAATGAATCTATTGAAGAGCAGCAAGGTGAAACGATGGTGCCTAACGAGAGTATTATGTTAGAGGGTGCACATGATGTGAAAGTTGAAGTTGTTGAACGTGCTTCTGATCAACCCTCCACAGTCCTTGAAAATCTACATCTTAGTGAAGTTGAAGAGGTTAAAACCACAGTGCTTCCTATGGTTCATAAGGTTCAAAAAGAGATTATACTGATTCCACACATTGATTTTGTTATTCCAAATGAGTTTGATGTGGTGGAATTCAAGGTTTTTCTTTTCCCTGTGCTCCCTAAGGTGATTTCAGACTTGAAGTAAGTGTTATTTGTCAGTATCCTAATCCTTCAATGCTTTAAAACTCGAGGTCGAGTTTTCTCCAACCAGAGGAGAATGATGCGGGAGATGCAAGAAAATTATTATTTAATATTATTTATGTTTGCAAGTCAATTGTATTTTTATGTTTTAGGTCCTAGTAGTTTATTGGGCTATTAGTATTTTAATTTGGGAAGCAAGGTTATTTTTGTAATAAGGCAATTAGGGTTTCCTAGCCAATTAGAACTAGGGTTTAGCAATCCTTTATAAGCAACCTATTGTATTCCTTGAGAGAGTTGATATTTTGATGAATGAAAACAATAGCCGTTTGGTCTTTCTTTGGTCTGGTGCTAACTCCAGGTCTACCCTAGGTGCTGACTCCTAGTTGTTTCCCCGCTTGGTGCTGACTCCAAGCCAGGCCTAGGTGCTGACTCCTAGGTCATATCCCTTTATTTTATTGTTGTTTCAATTTTGTTCTGGTTGTCCTGCGTTAGGTTGTGTTTTGTATGTGGAACTACCTATTTTTCTATTAAAAAAAAGTCTGACATGGCAATATTTTAATAGTGGGGTGTAAATAAAAATTTCTATAGGGGTTCCTTACAGAATTGAATCCTATTAAAAAAAAAAAACCCTTAAAAAGAATGTTGCAGTATTGTGGAAGATTTAAAAAAAAAAAAGATAGGTTGGTTTGAATGTAACAATAATAAATCTTTTGGTCCCTCCATGTTATACTTGTCAATTTGGTCTCTATAGTATCAATTCTGAGAAGTCTTTGGTTGAGTTAAAAGGCTTGTGTCAGCGTAGCCTCTTTGATTGGTCTTTGTGCTGAGGTTTTACAGATTATTCTTCTCTTCTCTTAGTTTAGTCTCCTGATTGCTTTCCTATTTGTTTTCTGTTTGTGCTTTGCTGTTGTTCATCCTCATGAACACATTGTTTGTTTCTTTTTTATTATTTCATCAATAATAGTACTCATATTACCTATCAAAAAAAAAAAAAGTATCAATTTGAGCAATTTCATCTCAAAAAGGTTTCTTGTTATTTCAATATGGTCCTTTCTCTAACTCCGATGACTAAGTGCTGTTACTGCTGTAAAGGAAAAAACGAAAATCAGGGGGGGGGGGGGGGGGGGGAGGGGGCGGATAGGAGAAGTATGAACTACAAACTGGTTTTGTCACTGGAATGGTCATGGTTTTAGTTATATACTGGTTTTTGGTTGATGTAGAATAAGAACCAACAGTTGAAGATGTGTGGTGACTAATGAAGGAGTCAGTAGATAAGGATTTTGATGAGGTGCCATGGGCCAGGAAGGTGGCAGACTCAATGATGTTGCAACTGAATGAGGAGGCAATTGAGGTTCTGCCTGAGAATCTGAAAATGGTCATGTTGGGATTTGGGATTTGACTAACCCTGTAAGTCCCCAGTGAATTGGGTTACCCTCTTAAGTGATAGCACTGAAACTGAATTTCTCTCCAAATTGCTAGTAGATTTCGAATGTTTCTTGTTTTGCTTCTGCCAAATATATCGGTTGCTCAATTTGTTTCTCAAAGGGTTGCTTTTTAGGGTCTGGGCATAAAAACCAATTAAATCTTTGATGAATTTTTTATTGCCAAAGTGCAAATGATTTGAATTTGTGGCATTAGGCAATTATCTTGATTGTATTTTGTACCTATAATGGAATCAGTCAATCTTCTGTATTTTTCAAATTTTAATTTGGACAATTTGAATTCAAATTTAACATTTCTTCTTCTTATTCTTCTTTAAATCTATTCTTTCCTCAAAATTTATTTATTGTTTATGAAATTTTCACTGAAACAATGTTTATTTTATGTCACATGCAGCTCATGTGACAATGGCACTTGATTAATGGAGTTGGGCAGAACTATGTTGACAATAACCAACAAGCCTAAACTTGGAAGCAGCAAAATATATTTTAGCTTCGAAACTTTTTTCAATTTAAGATTTGATTGCCCTGAGGCATGCAATATTTTTGCAACTGTAGAGACTATAACTGGTTTATGGGTGGACTGACTGTAGTTTAGTAGTAGTTCTGGCCATGACCAAATATATCAGACGTCTTTCTTTCTGCCTTTTACCCTTTTTATTTCATTCAATACTTAGTATAAAATTCTTTTACAAGAAAAGAATATGCTTCAAGTACAGAGTACACAAAGATAAATTGTTTGTATGATGCTTGACCCATCCTCTAATATTATGAACCACAAGAACAATGGGATTTTTTATTTTTTTTAAATTTAAATCATGTGTACCTTGTGAGCATCTGTGGAATTTTCCCTGATTCATAATATGGACATTGTAGTGCACTTAGACTTTGATCATGTTAACACTCTGTTGCATTCAATACCTAAATTGTAGGTTTTTTATATGGTTGCTACAAAGAGGCACGCTATTGCTATTAGTTTCTGTGCAATTTCTGAAGTTCACTTGGACTTGGTCTTTACCATGTGTTGCTTGTAGCGTTTGACTATGAACTGAATTCATATATTCTGGATTTGTTACTTGTGCAGATGATATTTCCATGGATGTTTGATGAGATTCATGCGCTGACAAAATTCAAAGATGCTGCTCATATATTGGCTGAGAAGCAGGATTGGCCTCCACTATATGACATTAATATGCTGAATAATAACAAGGTTTGTTACCTTTGATGTTGTAGTTAGTCAATCTTTGTGAATTGTAATTGGCTGTAAGATTTTCCAATGGAGATCTCAACTTTCCAACAGCCCAAAATGTGATTATTATATTATTATTATTAGTAATACCAGTAGTAGTAATAGATATTTTGTTAATGAATGAGAAAACAGGTTTTTGCATTTCACTGGGCTTTGGCTGGTGCTTTATCAAATTATTTCTTTCCATGCTGACAGGTGCCTGTTGCAGCAGCTGTTTATTATGATGATTTGTTTGTCAACTTCAAGATAGCTATGGAAACAGCTTCTCAGATTGCAGGGATTAGGCTGTGGATCACTAATGAATATATGCATTCTGGTCTGCGTGATGGAGGAGGGAAGGTTTTCGAGCACTTGATGGGAATGTTAAATGGGAAGAAGCCTTTGTTCTGATCTTCATTCTCACTCCTACAGGATTATTTTTGTGCTAGTTAAATTTGCTTAAAACCTTATTTCCCTCAGTAAATTAAATTAACATGTTTAAATTGTTGGAAAAAAATCATGTCTTTGAGCCAGTCTAAGAATCTTCAAGCTTGAAAATGAAGCTTGTATAATTTGATGGTTGTCTCTTCAAGATATCAAATTGAAAACCATTGTACCATGTAAGCATCCTCGTCAAGGATTCTAAAAATTTTAGCATTTAACACTTTAAAAACCTATTTTATCAATTATACCACTCCATTTTAAGATACACCAAACATTAAAGCTTCTATATTTTTTACAATTTCATTTAAATAATATAAACTACTCATTAAAATAATAATAAAACACCTACACAAAAAACTAGAGCAACCACCTCCTCCACCACCTCTACCATCGCTCCACTTGCCATCACCACCATTGCAACCACAACCCACCATAGCCACCACCACCACAAGTTACAGCACCACCGTGGCAACCACAACCACCTGCAAGAAGAAAAGAAAAAGAAAAAACCCAAAGTATAACCACAACCATCCACCAAAATCACAACCAACCATCACCCAACCACCACAAAAACAACCAGCCACTGCAAAAACAAAATCTCAGCCAAGCACTCACCGGTGGCTGATCTAACCCATTGTAGGGAAAAAAAAAAAAAAAAAAAAAAACCACAACCATCTAGCAAAAACAACCAGCCATCAAAACAAAATTGTAATCCAAAGATTCAACTCACGCACTCACCGATCTCACTACCGTGCCTCCAAATCAAACCCACAAATCACCGCCACCGTGACCCACCATCGAAACCCACTAAAAAAAATTGGAAGAGAAGTAGCTTCATTGGTTCTAATCCAAGTCGTGAGATAGCTTCAAGCAGGGAGATCGATTTCAGAAAGCAAGAGAAGAAAGAAGAAGGAAAAAAAAAAAAAAAATGGAAGAGAGGAACGGCAGGTCTGAACAGAGAAGAAGGAAAGAATAAAAAGAGATAGAAATAAAATACTTTTTTTAAGAGAAGAAGAGAGAGAAAGCTTTAGCAGTATTGAAAATTTTTTAGGATATACCATCTTTGATGGAGCAAGCTTTTGGGTCATAAATGCTAAAAAAAAAAGCATCTTTTAGCATATACAATGCTTGATAAGGATGCTATGGATACATTTGAAGGAAAATTCAAAATTTGCTGTTGCACTTTGCTGCACGTGAACTTGTTGAAAGTACAGCAATTTTTTTCCCTAGTTTTTATTTATTTATTTTTTTTCTTTCATGATGGTAAAACCCATAGGCATTTAATATTTCTTTAGGAGATCATAAATGGCAACAAAAAAAGAAAAAGAAAAAAAAAGAAAAAAGAAAAAAAGAAAAAGAGTAGATCACTAAAATTTAGTAGATTTTAGTCTCTTTGTTGCTCCATTGTATTCCATTCAAACAAAAGATTAAGGATGTGGATTCAAGTTGGATTTATGATTGCTGATGTTTATATATACTGTTTTTGTATGTATGGTCCTCTCATCTTTCACTAAAAGGGTGATATCTATTACACAAAGCTGGTGATGATTGTTAGGGGAAACTCAACCTTAATTTTCATCTCTTTTGGTATTTAGCCTTCACTAATACTGCTAATGTAATGTGCATATCAATCAGTAAATTAAGTTTTAATAAAACTCAAGTCGTGTGGGATTTTCATCAGCATGTGGGTGGAATATTGGGGTCAACTAATTTGATGGGTAAGCTGGAAGTCCTTTGTAGGCGAACTAATCAGGACTGACCCTTCCCCGTCACAAAAGTTTTTTGTGACGGATGAGGGATAAAAAGGTTTCGGATTTTGTTTTTTTGTTTTTACTTATATATATATATATATATATATTAAATTATTGCTGATGGAGTACTTTTTTAGAATTCTTTATCTTTTAGTTCTTGATGGAACACAAATTAAGAGTAACACAAGCCAATGAACTAGTGGCTGGGAGCCTTTGATAGCTGAAACATGCTGAGAGTAACTTGTGTTGAAATATTTATTCATGTTCTACTGCGGTCATTCATTTTACAATTCAGGTGCCCAAACAGGCTTGCCTTCCCTACACTCCGACCAAATAATAATAATAATAAGTCACTAATGTTTGATTATTGCGCGCAGTCAGTAGCATTTTAAGATATTGGAAAATTGATTCCTGTATCATTCATTCCTTTTCATCACCAGATGGTTATTTTGTTCAAACTAATATAACCCTTTTAAATTCTCTCAAAATTTCAACTTATAATGTCTGCTCTCTAATAATTGTTCTTTCTTTATTGAGTAATGTTACATTTACAACATTTTCACAATAATATTGAATTTTAGATATTTTATTAGATGACAAAAAAACTTTACAACTACAACCCACGTAAAGATTTATATATATTTTTTGATAAACTGTAATGATTTATATTTTAAACATGAAGTGTGTGTCTAGTTTAAACATCCGTATTATGGAGTTCACCATGTATAGTTTATTTTAAACATGAAACATCTGTATTAGTCTCAATGCACTCACCAAGCAATTATTTCTTTTTCTTTTATTTTTTATTTTTTTTATTTTAGATACGCCAAGTAATTATTTCGGCCCGAATAATACTGTCCTAAGAAATGAACATTAGGCCACGCAAATTTGGTGAAACTAGACTGGAGTTGAGGTTGGGAGAGAGCAATGGGCCGGAAGCTGTGCATATGCAAAGACATTGTCCATAATATAGAATACTATTGGTTAAGATTATTATAGTTCAACTGGTAGATTATGATATTTCTAACGTTTAGACTTAATTTAGAGGTTCAAATTTCTCCTCTAAAAAACCCAAGAACCTCATCAGTCAGATATTTAAGATCGAATGGACAAAATAATACGCTATTAACGTTGGAGTTGGAATTATTATTAGAAGGGACTTTTATAGGTTTACTTTGTACTAACAAAGTAAACTTACATAGTAGACACACAAAATGTATGTTTTGCTTTTTTGTTTTTTGGATGAATAAAAAAAAAACAGTAAAATTAATTATTATGACATGTAACACCTTGCATATATATGATTCTTTCATGTTTTCAATAAATGTGAAACTTTGTGAAGAAAAACAAGAAAAAAAGAAAAGAAAAAGAAAGGTGGTACGTGCAGATGATCAAATAGAGTCATAACCTGGCTGTTTTTATATTCTTTATACGGTCCTGGTATCTGTTGGATAACAGAATCTAGCAAATCAAGCTATAATTTGTTACATTTGGAACATGTGTTCTCTATAGTTCCACAATTAACATATAGTACATTATATGTAAATATAAAACGTGTAGAGAGAGAGAGAAAATATATAAGATAAGACATTAATGCAAATATATATATATATTTTTTTTTTTATGCATAATAATGCATAGATGATAACGATATAGATCTTGGGGCACGTCTCCTTTTACTTGCAGGGGCAGTTGAACAGAAGTAGTTGAAATGTTGTTGGCTTTACCTTAGTTGCAAGACATATATACCTCTCCTTTCATTTCAACTCCTATAATAAGCTTCTAATTAATAATTAATCATCTATATCTCTCTGTGTGTGTCAGTCCAACCCCTTCTCACCTTCCACACCATCTTAAATTTTTCTCTTTATAAACTTCCATTCTCCAACCTTTTCATCTTCTCTCTCAACATATTCTCAGTGGAGCTAGCTCATTACACATCAATGGAAGGCCAAAGCTCCTCAACCCCATCATCACTACCACCAAATAACATTAACCCTCCCTTCCTCTTCACACCCTCATTAGACCCAGAAATTGACTGGATCAGCCTTCTCTCTACAGCTCAACCAGCTGGCTTCCCATCAGCTGAGAATAATATTAAGCCTATCATGGAATTAAGTGGTTCCACAAATGGGGTTGTACTGGATCATGAAAAGGGTAATAATAATAATAATAATAATAAGGATAAGAGGAAAAGTGGTGGTAGGATCAAAAAAGCAACTCGGCCTAGGTTTGCATTTCAGACTCGGAGTGCGGATGATATACTTGATGATGGGTATCGATGGAGAAAGTATGGGCAGAAAGCTGTGAAGAACAGCGTTTATCCCAGGTGTGCTGGCTACTCATTTATTATATAAGTTCTCATACCTCTTACGTTGCATGGCTTTATTTACAGATATATGGTGGTTCTATATAAGCTTTGTTACATGTTTCTTGTTTGTTATTAGCTAAGCTACTTTTTTTTTTTTTGATAAGAAAGCTAAGCTACTTTTAAGTTTTAACCAACATATATATCTTCTCAAATTAAGAATTATAGGTCGTTAATCTTGATCCCAGCTTCAAACTTCAATTTTCACATTCAATGAAGCACAAATCTAGCTATGCAAGGTGTTGCAAGATATATATAAATATATATATATATATATATATATATACACACACACATATATATATATATATTTGTATCCTTGCCATTTTTCACTACACAATGACTTTGCTCCTTTAAGTTTAATGGCCTCCCAAGGTTTGGATTTTTGAAGAGAGAGATGAGGAGCAAATAGTTATGCCTTATTTATTATTGGGATGTTTGATAGGAGGATGGGGGAATATATAAGTATCCCTTCCCTAATTAATTTGGCCGCAGAATGGAGAAGAAAAAAAATGAAGTATTATAGAGTGATGAGTGATTAGGGTTTTCTTGGAATGTTAGTAAATATAATAGATCAAGATAAAAAAGGGAAGTACAAAAAAAAAAAAAAAAAAAAATTCATTAAATTAGTATGATTCCCTTTCAATGAATTTTTTTTTTTTTTGTGGAAAGAGTTCGAGCTGTGGTGTTAGCAGCATGTTATAATTATCTCTAAAAAAAAAGTATGATTCCCTTTCAATATCTTCAAATTTGAGAGAAAATTGAGATAAGGGCCTTGCGAGGGCATCCAAATAGAAGAAGGGTACCCATATTTCATCCCACTCTTTGTCTAGCTCTCCCTCTATTCCAAAAGTTTTAAGTGCAAGAAATTAAGTGGACTGGCAATGATAGCTTGAGGAGTAAGGTTGGAGCCCAAAAAATGGATTAGGAATATTAACAAAAAATGTAATTTGTTTTATTTTTCGGTTATTTATTTATAATAGTTCACATTCCTTCTTCTCCATTCATTTATCATGCGTTTGGGTAGATAAAGATGAGAGGAGAAGGGAAGGGCAATCAAAATATAGTAAGATTAATATATTTTGGCCACCTTTCACCTCATTTCTTTCTATTCCAAACATAGTTAATTAAGTCTTGAACAAACTATGTTTCTTATTCCTACTTGCTATTTTAAGGTAAAAACAAAATCAATTTGCACTAGAATTTAATAGATTTATGCTTGAATAGACTCAGGATGGCCCGTTCCTCCTTGTTGTTTTAGCAATTGCATCAATGGCACAAGGTCTCCGCATTCTTTCTCTGATGTACATATATGAGCGGAACCAGGGATCAAGGAGGAAGGGGGCCTAACATTTAAAAATAAATAAAAAAATAAAAAAATTCCAAAATTTAATACTTTAGGGACAATATAATTCACAACTTATTAATGTAACAAAGTATGATTATCTAACGATACTTTCACTAGGACGTGATATCATTTTTATTGTATATCCTTTACAATCTATTTAACATATAGTTATGAAAAATGTTGTGTCTTTAGACATTGTTTTTTTAATAGTAATGTGGATTCAAAAATTCTTTATTGAAAATATGTCTATATGTGATCTTAATATTATAAAATGGCATTACATCCCCTAATAAATGTGCCAAAATTTTATTACTATTATTTGTTGTTTTTAAATTCTTCTATATCGATATATAATTTTTAAGAAATGTTTTTAATAATAAACCCACCTGTTGATAGTTGGACATGGAAGCTAAAGATAGAAAGAATAAACATTGTGATCTCAAAAAAAAAAAAAAAACCAAAGTCATACAATCTCTTTAAATATTGATGATTTTAATTTAATTAATTCAAAAATGCATACAATCTCTTTAAAATCAAGGTACACATAGAACATTTTTAAAAATTGAGTATATTATCGTACTTGTAATAATTCTAAGTTTTTTTTTTTTTTTTACTTTCAATTAATCAAATGAATTTTTTGAATAACTAATATTTAAATTAGTTTTTTAATTAATTAATTTATAATAATATATTGATTCTTTTTATTTAAATATTTTATTTGTTTGAAATATGAAATTATAGTCACCTATCTTAAAAATAACAATGAGTATTTTAGCTCTTAACTCTTAACTCTAACACTAAGCATGAAAAAATAAATTATAAGTAACATTTACATTAAATTTTGTCAATCTTTTTTTTTTTTTTGGGCTAAACCAATTTTCAATGTCAATCAATGTTTAATTAACATTTTACTTGCATTATATTATACATTATATATTTAATTAAATTAACTTTGTGTTCAACCTTTTATTTCAATCTTATTTAATTTCCTAAACTAAAATCCTGACTTCACTTCTAAATACATATGTAATCATTAAAGAAATTACGTTAGAGTTATTATTGTGATCAATTTTAATGTTTAGCATACCATGTTAACATTGATAATGCTATTAAATTTTAAATAAATTATACCAATGAAATATTGAGTATATGAATTTTAGTTTAGTTAGATTAACCATTAAAGTCTCTTATCATCAAGGGGCATGGATTCAAATAAACCCGCCTACACTAAAAAAATAATTAGTATATTCACCTAATGATAAAGAGCAATCACAATAGAGTGGACATCAAAGAAAATGAAATCTTGAGTATATTAGCTCACTCTTAATTATGGAGATGAGACTATAAACTAGGAGATCAATTGTATATCATCAATTATTTATTATTTTTTGTCTTAATTAGGGAAAATTATTA
Source organism: Notholithocarpus densiflorus (assembly GCA_030021035.2). Classification (NCBI taxonomy): domain Eukaryota; kingdom Viridiplantae; phylum Streptophyta; class Magnoliopsida; order Fagales; family Fagaceae; genus Notholithocarpus; species Notholithocarpus densiflorus. Next base: position 2,082,125 of record JARYZH020000041.1, read on the forward strand.
GGTACTCTTGAAGCATGGATAAATAATGAGGTCCATTAAATTCATGGTGGAGTTCACCATGAATTTGATGAGTGGACCCTACTATGAATGTGAAATGAATAAGCATTATTCTTCGTGCTTCAGAAGTATCTAAGTATTACTCATGAATTAGAGAGAGCCTTGGCCTTAATTAATTCTCACTTAAATTTGTTGAGCTACCATAGTACTTTCATAATTACGATTTGTAAAATTAATATTATTGTAGGATATCCTAATAATTATGTATAGTTACATTTGCTGAAATCATATGGATTAGTGATAGTGGTAATCAAATCATAGTTATCCAGAAATATTGATTTTACTGAATTGATTTGAAAAAAGAAACTATGAATTTTGACTTTCTTTATTAAACTTGGACAAAGGAGCTACTATCGGTGCACGCATCACACATGCAATGTGAAGAAACAAGTCCAGAGGCTATCCAAAGACACGAGCATTGTGGTGACAACATATGAGGGCATTCACAATCAGCCTCAAAATCTCTAAACTGACTAAAATAATCTGAAAACCTCTAAAATGACCATAATTCCCCTGAAACGGCTAGACTCAGCTGTCAAATCTCTTTACCTCGTAAATGACCAAAATGCCCCAAACATCTAAAATGATTAGAAAATAGACCTCGACAATGATAAAATGAGCAAAATGCCCCAAAATCCTCTAGAATGAGCAAAGCAACTTGAAACCGACCAAAATACCCCAAAATCCTAGAAAATAAAGTGTATTTTGGCTTAGTTTAGGGGCATTTTGGTCATTTTCAGAGGTTTCAAGGGTATTTTGCTTATTTTTGAGGTTTTAATGGTATTTTGGTCATTTTATAAGTTTTCGGGGTTGTTTTCATCGTTTTAGGTGCTTTTTGATCATTCTCTAGGGTTTTGGGATATTTTAGACATTCGTGATGCATTTTAGTCATTTTGGAAGTTCTAAGGGGGGTCCTTTTAAAGGTTTTAGAGTATTTATAGGTTTTTTGATATGTTGGCAATTATCTAGGGTAAAATAATTTATTTTTAACAAAAAAATACCATTGAAATCACTAGAATGGCCAATATACTCCCAAAATCACTAAAATACCCCCAAAATCGCCAAATGTCCGTAAAAAAACTCCCTTGAAACCTCTTAATTGACCAAAATTGCCCCAAAATCTCTAAAATGACTAAAATAACATGAAAACCTCTCAAATGACTAAAATACCCCAGAAACGGCTAGAATGAACTCTCAAATTTCGATGCCTAGTAAATGGCCAAAATGCGCCAAACATCTAAACTGATTAAAAAATACCCCTCGATACTGATAAAATGAGCAAAATGCCCCAAAATCTATAAAATCGAGTGCGTTTTGGCTTAGTTTGTGGGTATTTTGGTCATTTTCAGAGGTATCGAGGGGAGTTTGCTTGTTTTTGAGATTCCAATGGTATTTTGGTCATTTCAAAACTTTTCAGGGTTATTTTCGTCAATTTGGGGGCGTTTTAGTCATTTTTTAAAATGACCAAAATACCACTGAAATGGCTAGAATGAGCAGTCAAATCTCGATACCTCGTAAACGGCCAAAATACCCCAAACATCTAAATTGATTAAAATATACAACTCGACATTGCCAAAATAAGCAAAATGCCCTAAAACATCGAGTGTATTTTGGCTTAGTTGAGGGGTATTTAGGTTATTTTCAGAGTTTTCAAGGGTATTTTTCTTATTTTGAGGATTCAATGGTATTTTGGTCATTTTAAATATTTCCATGGGTATTGTGGTCGTTTCGAAGGCGTTTTTGTCACTTTCTAGGGTTTTGGATAATCGTGCATTTTTGTCATTTTGTAGTTCTAAGAGTGTCATTTGAGAGGTTTTGGTGTATTTACAGGTTTTTTGATATTTTAGCAAAATATATACCTCGACAATGCTAAAAATGAGCAAAACGCTCTAAAATCCTCTAGAATGAGTAAACCAACTTGAAACCTACCAAAACACCCAAAAAGTCTAGAAAATGGAGTGTATTTTGACTTAGTTTAGGGTCATTTTCAGAAGTTCCAAGGGTATTTTGCTTATTTTTGAGGTTTCAATGGTATTTTGTTCATCTTATAAGTTTTCGGGGTAGTTGTCGGCGTTTTGCGGGCTTTTTATTCATTTTCTAGGGTTTTGAAATATTTTGGACATTCGTGGTGCTTTTTAGTCAATTTGGCAGTTCTAAGGGGATCAATTCAAAGGTTTTGGTATATTTATAGGTTTTTTGATATTTTGGTAATTCTCTCGGGTAAAATTATTCTTTTTTAACAAAAGAATACCCTTGAAATCACTAGAAAGGCCAATATACTCCCAAAATCACAAAAATTTCCAAAATACCTCCAAAACTACCATATGTCAAGAAAAAACTCCCGCGAAACCTCTTAATTGACCAAAATAGCCTCAAAATCTCTAAACTGACTAAAATAATCCGAAAACCTCTAAAATGACCATAATTCCCCTGAAACGGCTAGACTGAGCTATCAAATCTCGATACCTCGTAAATGACCAAAATGCCCCAAACATCTAAAATGATTAGAAGATAGACCTCGACAATAATAAAATGAGCAAAATTCCCCAAAATCCTCTAGAATGAGCAAAGCCACTTGAAACCGACCAAAATACCCCAAAAGCCTAGAAAATAGAGTGTATTTTGGCTTAGTTTCGGGGCATTTTGGTCATTTTCAGAGGTTTCAAGGGTATTTTGCTTATTTTTGAGGTTTTAATGGTATTTTGGTCATTTTATAAGTTTTCGGGGTTGTTTTCATCGTTTTAGGTGCTTCTTGGTCATTCTCAAGGGTTTTGGGATATTTTAGACATTCGTGATGCATTTTAGTCATTTTGGAAGTTCTAAGGGGGGTCCTTTTAGAGGTTTTGGAGTATTTATAGGTTTTTTGATATCTTGGTAATTATCTAGGGTAAAATAATTTATTTTTAACAAAAAAATACCCTTGAAATCACTAGAATGGCCAATTTACTCCCAAAATCACTAAAATACCCCCAAAATCGCCAAATGTCCGTAAAAAAACTCCCCTGAAACCTCTTAATTGACCAAAATAGCCCCAAAATCTCTAAAATGACTAAAATAACATGAAAACCTCTCAAATGACTAAAATACCCCAGAAACGGCTAGAATGAACTCTCAAATTTCGATGCCTAGTAAATGGCCAAAATGCGCCAAACATCTAAAATGATTAAAAAAATACCCTTCGATATTGATAAAATGAGGAAAATGCCCCAAAATCTATAAAACCGAGTGCGTTTTGGCTTAGTTTGTGGGTATTTTGGTCAATTTCAGAGGTTTCAAGGGGATTTTGCTTGTTTTTGAGATTCCAATGGTATTTTGGTCATTTTAAAAATTTTCAAGCTTATTTTCGTCATTTTGGGGCGTTTTGGTCATTTTTTAAAATGACCAAAATACCCCTGAAATGGCTAATGAGCAGTCAAATCTCGATACCTCGTAAACGACCAAAACACCCCAAACATCTAAATTGATTAAAATATACAACTTGACATTGCCAAAATAAGCAAAATGCCCTAAAACATCGAGTGTATTTTGGCTTAGTTGAGGGGTATTTAGGTTATTTTCAGAGTTTTCAATGGTATTTTTCTTATTTTGAGGATTCAATGGTACTTCGGTCATTTTAAATATTTCCATGGGTATTGAGATCGTTTCAAAGGCGTTTTTGGTCACTTTCTAGGGTTTTGGATATTCGTGCATTTTTGTCATTCTGGAAATTCTAAGGGGGTCATTTGAGAGGTTTTGGTGTATTTATAGGTTTTTCGATATTTTGGAAAAATATATACCTCGACAATGCTAAAATGAGCAAAACGCTCTAAAATCCTCTAGAATGGGTAAACCACCTTGAAACCTACCAAAACACCCCAAAAGTCTAGAAAATGGAGTGTATTTTGACTATGTTTTTGGTCATTTTCAGAAGTTCTAAGGGTATTTTGCTTATTTTTGAGATTTCAATGGTATTTTGTTCATTTTATAAGTTTTCTGGGTTGTTGTCGCCGTTTTGCGGGCTTTTTAGTCATTTTCTAAGGTATTGAAATATTTTGGACATTCGTGGTGCATTTTAGTCAATTTGGCAGTTCTAAGGGGGTCATTTAAGAGGTTTTGGTATATTTTTAGGTTTTTTGATATTTTGGTAATTCTCTCGGGTAAAATAATTCTTTTTTAACTAAACAATACCCTTGAAATCACTAGAACGGCCAATATACTCCCAAAATCACCAAAATTACCTAAATACCTCCAAAACTACCAAATGTCAAGAAAAAACTCCCCCGAAACCTCTTAACTGACCAAAATAGCCTCAAAATCTCTAAAATGACTAAAATAATCCTAAAACCTCTAAAATGACCATAATATCCCTGAAACGGCTAGACTGAGCTATCAAATCTCGATACCTAGTAAATGACCAAAATGCCCCAAAAATCTAAAATGATTAGAAAATAGACCTCGACATTGATAAAATGAGTAAAATGCCCCAAAATCTTCTAGAATGAGCAAAGCAACTTGAAACCGACCAAAATACCCCAAAAGCCTAGAGAATAGAGTGTATTTTGGCTTAGTTTAGGGGCATTTTGGTCATTTTCAGAGGTTTCAAGGGTATTTTGCTTATTTTCGAGGTTTTAATGGTATTTTGGTCATTTTATAAGTTTTCGGGGTTGTTTTCATCGTTTTAGGTGCTTTTTGGTCATTCTCTAGGGTTTTGGGATATTTTAGACATTCGTGGTGCATTTTAGTCATTTTGGAAGTTCTAAGGGGGGGTCCTTTTAGAGGTTTTGGAGTATTTATAGGTTTTTTGATATCTTGGTAATTATCTAGGGTAAAATAATTTATTTTTAACAAAAAAATACTCTTGAAATCACTAGAATGGCCAATATACTCCCAAAATCACTAAAATACCCCCAAAATCGCCAAATGTCCATAAAAAAACTCCCCCGAAACCTCTTAACTGACCAAAATAGCCTCAAAATCTCTAAAATGAATAAAATAACCTGAAAACCTCTCAAATTACTAAAATACCACTGAAACGGCTAGAATGAACTCTCAAATTTCGATACCTAGTAAATGGGGAAAACGTGCCAAACATCTAAAATGATTAAAAAATACCCCTCGATATTGATAAAATGAACAAAATGCCCCAAAATCCTCTAGAATTAGCAAAACAACTTGAAACCAACTAAAACACCCCAAAATCTATAAAATCGAGTGCATTTTGGCTTAGTTTATGGGTATTTTGGTCATTTTCAGAGGTTTCGAGGGTATTTTGCTTGTTTTTGAAATTCCAATGGTATTTTGGTCATTTTAAAACTTTACAGGGTTATTTTTGTCATTTTGGGGGCGTTTTGGTCGTTTTTTAAAATGACCAAAATACCCCTGAAATGGCTAGAATGTGCAGTCAAATCTCGATAACTCGTAAATGGCCAAAATACCCCAAACATATAAATTGATTAAAATATACAACTCGACATTGCCAAAATAAGCAAAATGCCCTAAAACATTGAGTGTATTTTGGCTTAATTGAGGGGTATTTAGGTCATTTTCAGAGTTTTCATGGGTATTTTACTTATTTTGAGGATTCAATTGTATTTCAGTCATTTTAAATATTTCCATGGTTATTCTTGTCGTTTCGAAGGCATTTTGGATATTTGTGCATTTTTGTCATTTTGGCAGTTTTAAGGGGGGCATTTGAGAGGTCATGGTGTATTTACAGGTTTTTCGATATTTTGGCAAAATATATACCTCGACAATGCTAAAATAAGCAAAATGCTCTAAAATCCTCTAAAATGAGTAAACCAACATGAAACCTACCAAAACAGCCCAAAAGTCTAGAAAATGGAGTGTATTTTGACTTAGTTTAGGGTCATTTTCAGAAGATCCAAGGGTATTTTGCTTATTTTTGAGGTTTCAATGGTATTTTTTTCATTTATAAGTTTTCGGGGTTGTTGTCGTCATTTTGCGGGCTTTTTTGTCATTTTCTACGGTTTTGAAATATTTTGGACATTCGTGGTGCTTTTTAGTCAATTTGGCAGTTCTAAGGGGATCAATTCAGAGGTTTTGGTATATTTATAGGTTGTTTGATATTTTGACAATTCTCTCGGGTAAAATTACTCTTTTTTAACAAAAGAATACCCTTGTAATCACTTGAATGGCTAATTTACTCCCAAAATTACCAAAATACCTCCAAAACTACCAAATGTCAAGAAAAAACTCCCCCGAAACCTATTAATTGACCAAAATAGCCTCAAAATCTCTAAAATGACTAAAATAATCAGAAAACCTCTAAAATGACCATAATACCCTTGAAATGGCTAGAATGAGCTGTCAAATCTCGATATCTCTCGTAAATGACCAAAATGCCCCAAACATCTAAAATGATTAGAAAATAAACCTCGACATTGATAACATGAGCAAACAGCCCCAAAATCCTCTAGAATGAGCAAAGCTACTTGAAACCGACCGAAATACTCGAAAAGCTCAGAAAATAGAGTGTATTTTGGCTTAGTTTAGGGGCATTTTGGTCATTTTCAGAGGTTTCAAGGGTATTTTGCTTATTTTTGAGGTTTTAATGGTATTTTGGTCATTTTATAAGTTTTCGGGGTTGTTTTCATCGTTTTAGGTGCTTTTTGGTAATTCTCTAGGGTTTTGGAATACTTTAGACATTCGTGGTGCATTTTAGTCATTTTGGAAGTTCTAAGGGGAGGTTCTTTTAGAGGTTTTTGAGTATTTATAGGTTTTTTGATATCTTGGTAATTATCTAGGGAAAAATAATTTATTTTTAACAAAAAAATATCTGTGAAATCATTAGAATGGCCAATATCCTAAAATCACCAAAATTACTAAAATACCCCCAAAATCGCCAAATGTCCATAAAAAAAATCACCCGAAACCTCTTAATTGACCAAAATAGCCTCATAATCTCTAAAATGGCTAAAATAACCTGAAAACCTCAAAAATGACTAAAATACCCATGAAACAGCTAGAATGAACTCTCAAATTTCGATACCTAGTAAATGGCCAAAACGCGCCAAAAATCTAAAATGATTAAAAAATACCCCTCGAAATAGATAAAATGAGCTAAATGCCCCAAAATCCTCCAGAATTAACAAAACAACTTGAAACCAACCAAAACACCCCCAAAATCTATAAAATCGAGTGCGTTTTGGCTTAGTTCATGGGTATTTTTGTCATTTTCAGAGGTTTCGAGGGTTGCTTGTTTTTGAGATTCCAAAGGTATTTTGGTCATTTTAAAAATTTTCAGGGATATTTTCGTCACTTTGGGGGCGTTTTGGTTATTTTTTAAAATGGCCAAAATACCCCTGAAATGGCTAGAATGTGCAGTCAAATCTCGATACCTCGTAAACGGCCAAAATACCCCAAACATCTAAATTGATTAAAATATACAACTTGACATTGCTAAAATAAGCAAAATGCCCTAAAACATCGAGTGTATTTTGGCTTAGTTGAGGGGTATTTAGGTCATTTTCAGAGTTTTCAAGGGTATTTTTCTTATTTTGAGGATTCAATGGTATTTTGGTCATTTTAAATATTTCCATGGGTATTGTGGTCGTTTCGAAGGCTTTTTGGTCACTTTCTAGGGTTTTGGATATTCGTGCATTTTTGTCATTTTGGCAGTTTTAAGGGGGTCATTTGAGAGGTCTTGGTGTATTTACAGGATTTTCAATATTTTGGCAAAATATATACCTCGACGATGCTAAAATGCTCTAAAATCCTCTAGAATGAGTAAACCAAGTTGAAACCTACGAAAACACCCCAAAAGTCTAGAAAATGGAGTGTATTTTGACTTAGTTTAGGGTCATTTTCAGAAGTTCCAAGGGTATTTTGCTTATTTTTGAGGTTTCAATGGTATTTTGTTCGTTTTATATGTTTTTGGGGTTGTTGTCGTCCTTTTGCGGGATTTTTATTCATTTTCTACAGTTTTGAAATATTTTGGACATTCGTGGTGCATATTACTCTATTTGGCAGTTCTAAGGGGATCAATTAAGAGGTTTTGGTATATTTATAGGTTCTTTGATATTTTGGTAATTCTCTCGGGTAAAATAATTCTTTTTTAATAAAAGAATACCCTTGTAATCACTAGAACGGCCAATTTACTCCCAAAATTACCAAAATACCTCCAAAACTACCAAATGTCAAGAAAAAACTCCCCCGAAACCTATTAATTGACCAAAATAGCCTCAAAATCTCTAAAATGACTAAAATAATCAGAAAACCTCTAAAATGACCATAATACCCCTGAAACGGCTAGAATGAGCTGTCAAATCTCGATATCTCTCGTAAATGACCAAAATGCCCCAAACATCTAAAATGATTAGAAAACAAACCTCGACATTGATAACATGAGCAAACTGCCCCAAAAACCTCTAGAATGAGCAAAGCGACTTGAAACCGACCAAAATACTCGAAAAGCCTAGAAAATAGAGTGTATTTTGGCTTAGTTTAGGGGCATTTTGGTCTTTTTCAGAGGTTTCAAGGGTATTTTGCTTATTTTTGAGGTTTTAAAGGTATTTTGGTCATTTTATAAGTTTTCGGGGTTGTTTTCATCGTTTTAGGTGCTTTTTGGTCATTCTCTAGGGTTTTGGAATACTTTAGACAATCGTGGTGCATTTTAGTCATTTTGGAAGTTCTAAGGGGGGTCCTTTTAGAGGTTTTTGATTATTTATAGGTTTTTTGATATCTTGGCAATTATTTAGGGTAAAATAATTTATTTTTAACAAAAAAATATCCTTGAAATCACTAGAATGGCCAATATACTCCCAAAATCACCAAATTTACTAAAACACCCCCAGAATCACCAAATGTCCATAAGAAAAATCCCCCGAAACCTCTTAATTGACCAAAATAGCCTCAGATCTCTAAAATGACTAAAATAATCTGAAAACCTCTAAAATGAGTAAAATACCCCTGAAACGGTTAGAATGAACTCTCAAATTTCGATACCTAGTAAATGGCCAAAACGCGCCAAACATCTAAAATGATTAAAAAATACCCCTCGATATTGATAAAACGAGCAAAATGCCCCAAAATCCTCTAGAATTAGCAAAACAACTTGAAACCAACCAAAACACCCCCAAAACCTATATAATCGAGTGCGTTTCGGCTTAGTTCATGGGTATTTTGGTCATTTTCAGAGATTTCGAGGGTATTTTGCTTGTTTTTTATATTACAATGGTTTTTTGGTCATTTTAAAACTTTTCAGGGTTATTTTCGTCACTTTGGGGCCGCTTTGGTCATTTTCAAAAATGACCAAAATACCCCCTGAAATGGCCAGAATGAGCAGTCAAATCTCGATACTTCGTAAACGGCCAAAATACCCCAAACATCTAAATTGATTAAAATATCCAACTCGACATTGCTAAAATAAGCAAAATGCCCTAAAACATCGAGTGTATTTTGGTTTAGTTGAGGGGTATTTAGGTCATTTTTAGAGTTTTCAGGGGAATTTTTCTTATTTTGAGGATTCAGTGGTATTTTGGACATTAAAAAATATTTCCATGGGTATTGTGGTCATTTCGAAGGCGTTTTGGTCACTTTTTAGGGTTCTGGATATACGTGCATTTTTGTCATTTTGGCAGTTCTAAGGGGGTCATTTGAGAGGTTTTGGTGTATTTACAGGTTTTTCGATATTTTCTCAAAATATATACCTCAACAATGCTAAAATGAGCAAAATGCTCTAAAATCCACTAGAATGAATAAACCAACTTGAAACCAGCCAAAACAGCCCAAAAGTCTAGAAAATGGAGTGTATTTTGACTTAGTTTAGAGTCATTTTCAGAAGTTCCAAGGGTATTTTGCTTATTTTTGAGGTTTCAATGGTATTTTGTTCATTTTATAAGTATTCGGGGTTGTTGTCGTCGTTTTGCGGGCTTTTTATTCATTTTCTACGGTTTTGAAATATTTTGGACATTCGTGATTCATTTTAGTCAATTTGGCAGTTCTAAGGGGATCAATTCAGAGGTTTCGGTATATTTATAGGTTTTTTGATATTTTGGAAATTCTCTCGGGTAAAATAATTTTTTTTTAACAAAAGAATACCCTTGAAATCACTAGAACGGCCAATATACTCCAAAAATTACCAAAATACCTCCAAAACTACCAAATGTCAAGAAAAAACTCCCCCGAAACCTATTAATTGACCAAAATAGCCTCAAAATCTCTAAAATGACTAAAATAATCTGAAAACCTCTAAAATGACCATAATACCCCTGAAACGGCTAGAATGGGTTGTCAAATCTCGATACCTCGTAAATGACCAAAATGCCCTAAACATCTAAAATTACTAGAAAACAAACCTCGACATTGATAAAATGAGCAAAATGCCCCAAAATCCACTAGAATGAGCAAAGCGACTTGAAACCGACCAAAATACTCCAAAAGCCTAGAAAATAGAGTGTATTTTGGCATAGTTTAGGGGCATTTTGCTCATTTTCAGCGGTTTCAAGCGTATTTTGCTTATTTTTGAGGTTTTAATGGTATTTTGGTCATTTTATAAGTTTTCGGGGTTGTTTTCATCGTTTTAGGTCCTTTTTGGTCATTCTCTAGGGTTTTGGAATATTTTAGACATTCGTGGTGCATTTTAGTCATTTTGGAAGTTCTAAGGGGGGTCCTTTTACAGGTTTTTGAGTATTTATAAGTTTTTTGATATCTTGGTAATTATCTAGGGTAAAATAATTTATTTTTAAAAAAAAAATATCCTTGAAATCACTAGAATGGCCAATATACTTCCAAAATTACCAAAATTACTAAAATACCCCCAAAATCGCCAAATGTCCATAAAAAAAATCCCCCGAAACCTCTTAATTGACCAAAATAGCCTCAGAATCTCTAAAATGGCTAAAATGACCGGAAAACCTCTAAAATGACTAAAATACCCCTTAAACGGCTAGAATGAACTCTCAAATTTCGATACCTAGTAAATGGTCAAAACGCGCCAAACATCTAAAATGATTAAAAAATACCCCTCGATATTGATAAATTGAGCAAAATCGCCCAAAATCCTCTAGAATGAGAAAAGCAACTTGAAACCGACCTAAATACACCAAAAGCCTAGAAAATAGAGTGAATTTTGGCTTACTTTAGGGGTATTTTGGTCATTTTCAGAGGTTTCAAGGGTATTTTGCTTATTTTTGAGGTTTTAACAGTATTTTGGTCATTTTATAAGTTTTTGGGGTTGTTTTCATCGTTTTAGGTTCTTTTTGGCCATTCTCTAGGGTTTTGGAATATTTTAGACATTCGTGATGCATTTTAGTCATTTTGGAAGTTCTAAGGGGGGGTCCTTTTAGAGGTTTTTGAGTATTTATAGGTTTTTTGATATCTTGGCAATTATTTAGGGGAAAATAATTTATTTTTAACAAAAAAATATCATTGAAATCACTAGAATGGCCAATATACTCCTAAAATCACCAAAATATAAAAAATAAAAAGTGATTTTATCAAGAAAAATCAGATCTGTTTTTATAAAAAAAAAAAAAAAAAAAAGCTTTTTGAAAGAGGATCCACATTCATACGATGAATTTATTACGCATGCATCACATATTAAAAAAACTACAACCTAATTTCCAATCTCTTCATTAAATTTCAAAATCTGCAATTTTGTGTCAAAGAAAACTTTTCCTAAAAAATCAGATCTGTATTTAATAAAAAAACAGATCAGCTTTGTGTTAAAAAAAATCAGATCTGAAAAATACAGATCAATTTTTGGTTTTTTTTAAAATCAAATCTGAAAGATCAGTTTTTTTGGTTTAGAAAAATCAGATCTGAAAGATCAGATCAATTTTTAGTTTTGTTAAAGAAATCTTTGATAGACATTAGCAGACTTTGAAATTTAAGAAAGAGAACCACAATAAGTAATCATCTAAGAACATGTTAAAGAAAAATTCAAGCAAAACATGGTAATTATACATTAAGAGCAAGAAATAATAAAACATGTTAAACATATTCATGCATCATCAACAAAACTAATGGAAAGGAAAAGAAAATAGAATATCTCTTGCATGAGCGCGCTCTTCTAGTTGAAAGAATATTTTAGGATTCAAAGAAATTAATTCAACTCTTTGAAGCCTAAAATACTTTACTTACAAAAAAGAAATTCCTAAGGCAAGAGCTTCCAAAACGTCTTTAACATAAGGGGAATAAAAATCAAAAGAGAAGAGCCAGAAAGAGGGGGGTCAGAAAGTGTAAAAAAGTGTGCTGAATTTTAAGAGGCATCCTCTATTTATAGAGGTGAGAATGCTTCGAAAAATTAGCTGAATGATCATATACAAATTGGGACGCGTCCTTATCTCTAAAAAATCGAAAAGGGTAAGATTTATCTCAATCTAGGAGTCCTCGGGCCAGGCCTTAAGTTTGTGCCAATCGGCACTTGAGAAGTGCTGATCGGCACTCCAAGAGTGCCGATTGGCCCTCTTGGGTGCCGGACCCGCGTTTGAATTTTGGTCCATTTTGAACTCCTTTTTTGAGGATTTTTTAGCCGAGAATTGCACTTAGACGCATTTTTAATCCGTATTCTAAAAATTAAACCCCTTTTCTGGATATTCAAGTCTCTAAAGTGATGATTATCTTGTAGATAAATATCCCAAAAAGTCTTGATTATCCATAATTTCATTGTTATCTGATTATCCACTTTATTCCTATGCAAGCAAGTCTATTTTTGACACTAAATAAGAACCAATCACAAAATTATTTAATTAATTTTAATTGTCTAACCAATCAGAATTAATTTAAATTAATCATGCATGGTTGGGTCCATCCAAATAAAATGCATGCAGACCATGAAAACTTGATCTCATGATATCTTTCAATTCGACGGTCTAATTTGGAAATCAGGCATACCGTCGGGACCGTTAGAATCTCAAGATCATTTTTATGTCATGCGATGAATGAATTAATGCATGTAATGAAACTATGATTTTTTTTTTCCCGGGTATATTAATGGTCATTCTAGCCAGCTTTCTTGATTAAATTATGGGTGTAAAATCGAGTGTCTCCAATATGATGATAAAGGATAAAATTTTGAGTACATCAACTAAAGATGTAACTCATGCAAGAAATCTTAATCAAATTCAACAAAAAAGAAAAAGAAAATATTAAACAAGAACAGGGTGATATAAATAATTTTGGTTAAACTATTATTATTATTATTATGATTATTATTATTATTATTATTATTATGTGGATTTAAACATTTTTACTAAAATTTCAAATTTTCAATTTATTTATTTTTGGAGATGATAATGAAGTTACTCAAGAAAGGAACTAAAATATCTTCTCTTTTTTTTTTTTTTTTTTTTTTTTTTGGTCATGTGGCACATTAAGATAGTTAATTTACATTAAGTAAACATTTTTTTTTTAAATTTTATCACAAATTATTAGTATAGTTTCAATTTATTTATATATAATTTTAATTAAACTGTGCATCGCACGTTCTTAATATTAGTTTTATTTAAACTCTAATGAAAGAGGGGTACTAATTTTTCAGATACAATTAATGGTAAGTTAGGAAAGCCATTAATATTTTGTTCATTAAATTTCATAAGAGGACCATACTTTTTAGGACATCCCTTTTGTAAACTTTGCGCCAGACAACATTGCTGGAGCATTAACTATGAGTAGGATTGAGAGGATATTGCACCTGATATAATAGCTCTCAATGATTGAGATTGAGAGTAGAAAAAAACAACTTTCAATTTCAACCATTGAATAAAAAAATTGAGAAAGAGTTAAAAAGTGAGAGGGATAAAAAAATTTTGTGAGAGGGGAATGGAGTAATTGCACCCACTTGATCCTAACCCAGTAAGTGAGGTACTAGGCAAGTGCTTGTAATAAAAGGTACCAACTTTTCAAAAGGGCTATAGCTTTATTCGAATTGATTTTTATCAAGGTAGTGTATGGGATACACCTCGATCCATACACATTTAAATCATTGGATGGAGCCACACTTTTATGATCCTAGTGTCTTACACAGATTAATTATAAGCTTAACTATGTGTTTATAAGCTCTTAAGCACCCTCCTTTTGCAAGTCAATTTTCAAGGGTGAGTTTTATCCATAGATTTCTGACATTTGGTATAAGAGCAAACCACTACGTCAAGTAATCAAACGTAACTCATTGAGTATGAGATCAAATGAGTTGTGACCTTGTAGTTGAATCCCAAAGAAGGTGACTTGAAGGCTGGATTAAAAAAACTGATAGGTAAGTAGAGCTACCAAAGAGAAAAAGAACTACCACCGAGTCATCGGTGTCAATAAAGTGAGCTATCGTGAATGTTGGTTGCGAAGTCAAATTTATTTCATTTTTTGTTTTAATTTTGGTTTTTTTTTTTTTTTTTTTGGGGGGGGGGGGGGGGGGGGGGGGGGCATTGAAGTAACAATCATGTTTTATGCCACCATTCTTCTAAACCTTTTCAACAAGCCCCCTATTCCATTCTATCCAAACATGACATATTACAGTTGCTTCATTCTAGTAACTTTTTAATACTCTTGCCTTTGATTTTTTCCCCTCAAAATTTTCAAATCTAGTTCAATGATTCCAGATAAAATAAAATAAAATAAAATAAAATAAAATAAACTCTTCATGCATATTGGATAACTACTATACAACTAAAAGTACCCTCGAATTCTGTAAGACTACTACACAAAATATACTCGTGTAACATCTCAAAACAATATAGCATGTAACTGCACAAGATGGTTACAGGATGCACCTCGGCAAATTATCATGCATATCCCAAAAATTTGAAAAGAGTGTGACACCGACTCAAATGATGATGATTAGCATCCCTAGAGATTTAAGTAAAGCAGATCAACTGCTTGACCAACTAGTTGCACCTCCAGGCCTTAGGTGAGTTTGTACCGGTGGATTAATTTGAGCATTGATGCTACTTGGGATGAGGTCTTGCATTGGCAATGGACCATGAGGGGTAGTCATCAACCCAGATGAGGTTTGGGAAACTTGAGCACACTGGGTTGAACTAAGCATGAATTGTCTAAGAGCAGCAGCATAAGCATCGCCTCTGAGGCTTCCCCTCATTCTGCCTGAGGGCTGCCAGTTATCTACTGATGCCACCGTTGTTGAGCCATCACCACACAAGACCGGCTGTGTTGTCTCATCCACTCTCCCTCTCTGCTCATCAGCTGTCCTAAACCGCCCAGAAGCCATTAAATGAGACAATGATGAACCTGTTCTAGATGGCTGGAGTTGAACTGGTACGAATGGTGCTGTTCTTGACATCTGGGCCATTGGTGGAGCAGCAGCCCTCAGCTGAGTTTGTGTGTTATTGACACCTCCTTGCTGAAACTGAACAGCTTGTTCATGAATAGATGGATGGACAATATTTTGAGGCTGGGTCATAGCTGAAGTCATCCTCAAGCAGGGAGCTCTAGATTGGTGTGGATTTTGATGCCCAAAGGAGGATATGGAAGAAATGTGATGTGCACCAAGTCCTTGAGCAGGAAAGCTTCCAGCCTGTTGGACTGCTTGACCAGAAATGTAATGGTTCCTATTAACATTCCAGTTCTGTAATTAAAAAAAAAAAAAAAAAAGTGTGAAGAGGACGAAAAATGATGTCAGAAGAAAAATAATTAAATAGACGTATACACTCTTCCTCTTTGGTCAACTGATTTCCAAGATGGAATGAGGGGAAAGAAAAGGGTCTCCTTAGCAGTTTCATTTATGCACATGAAAACCTCTTTTCTTTAATATCTAAATCCCATATTGAAAAGCTTAGCCCAAAAAATGATCCTTATAATTGAAATAATAGATAAAATCACATTAAATATTTTTATCCGCAAAAATCAATGTAATAGGAACACACCATAGAGCAACATATCTAATCTAGCTTATGCATCAAGTTAAGCAATATATGATGATTATATCTATTTATATGCGGATGCATCAAGCTTACTAGGAAAAAGAAAGGCTATAGCTACAAAGCAAAGTAAGATCAAATAAACCTGTGTGAATGAATGATTTTGCATGGAAGACGAAGCCATGTCTGAGACTGGTATAGAATTCACAAGTGGCCTGAGTAGTTGCTGACCTCTATCATTGCCCCCACAAAATGCATAATATCCACTCATATTAGGTACCATAAAAGGAGTGCTCTGATAATTAAAAGAAATGGTACCACTGGGTGTTAATGAATTTAAAGCTCTTTGTTCAAATGAAGTGGGCACCTGACCCTGGGCTGTGAGGCCCTGAGTTGGAGTTGAAGTTGAAGTTGAAGTTGTAGTTCCACCTACATTTATAGCCATAGATGGGAACCTCCCACATTCATTGTTGACAACTGGACTTCCAAAGCCAAATTGCCAAGACTGCAAGTTACTGGGTCTTAAAAGTTGGCTTTGCGTTGATGAGAGAGGTACACGAAAACTGTGTACATGCACAGATTGTTGATTCAGAAGAGGAGATACAACATCTGTTGCAACAGGTGAAACTGCTAAAGTGCAAGATAATTGAGGACTGCCATCAGTTACATGGCCAGCCCAGGTAGAAGTGCCACCTACTGAAACATGTGGGGCAGCAGAATTGGACAAAGGAAGGTCGCATTCTTGTAGAGGCATGTGTTGCTCAGTTATATTGGTGGTAACAGTATCATCTTCATTGACCGTAGTTTTTGCCAAGATATTCACTAATGGACTTCTACTTTCATCATTAGTGTTATATTGTCTACGTCGAATACTCCTTTCAAATGGTTCGTCATCTCTTGTTCTTGATTGGCCTAGGTTACACAACAATTATGAGTGACGCATTATAAGAAGAAATAATTTTTTTTTAAAAAGGAAAATATTTTTTAAATATCATACCCCTTCTATCATTTTGCTGATTACTTGGAGCTGTGAGAATTCCATTGCTTCCAGAAGGCAATAATTGTGAATCAGGGATTGTTGTTCTTGACAAATTGTCAAGAACAGTGTGGGACATGGGACAGCAGAAACTATGTTCCTCTATTTGAGTAGAACCATTTTGGTTCACTCTATCTGAAGCATTGACTTCTGAGTGCTCAAGATTTCCAGAAACAGAAGAACATGGGGGATTATCCACGAAATGTTGCCTGTTCATACTTTCAGATTTACGCATGGCATTGCCAGCATTGTTCCCTTCCATGGTAAGATTAGCAACTTCAGCTGGAACATATGAGATTCCATCAGAATCACTCTGCTGAGGTCTTTCTTGCTGAAAACTTTGTGTCTCATGATCTGTTCGTTCAGTATGGTCCTCGTTTTCCAAGACAGCCATCCAGGATCCATCTGCCGAGATTATTACATCAACAACATTCTCCGCAACCTCTTGCAATATCTGAACGAGAAGCAAATTGGTTCACTTAAGTCACAATATTGTTGATTGAAAACATTACACACAAAAACAACTTGCCTTAGCTATATCCTGGCATATGCGTATGTCTGGGTGACATACAGACTGGTTACAATGAGGGCAACGCCATGACGGCCTTCTTGAGTTCATCTCCATGAAATTATTATAATCGAAACACTGCATTTTGCACAAAACCGGAAGGCTCAAATTTAAAGAAAGAAAAGGAATAAAGTTAAATACGAGTTTATCTAGGGGCTAACGCATTTGCATCAATTAAATGGAAAACCAAATGACTATTTACAGATGCAAAGAGTGGAGGCCATTTTCCAAATGTTGAACATTTTGACCAATTGCACCAGTCTCCCCACACTAGCCATATGAATACACAAGGAGCTTTTGGAGCTTTCAAACCTAGGGTACAAAGTAAGCAAGTATGAAGCAAGAGAGCTAGAAAAGAATATCAACATTTCCTTAGATGCATGAGGCCTCTAGATCTCCTGCTAACATGATGCGTGGTTTGAATGGCCACAACATAAAGGTTGGTCATATTGACCAAATTTGTGTAGAATAAGGAATCCCCATCAAACCTTTTTTTCTAGATTTATGTTTTACCCTAACTGACATTGTCACTTATATTCATGCTTGGCTTTAGTCTTGATAGATGTGTGTAGATGCATAGAAGGAAAAAAAAAAAAGATTCTCTAGCTGCATGTGCTTTGTGAGAGACAACCTATGACGTATTTGGAATTTGGATTTTTGAGAGAATTCTTGTGCCACTATTGTAATCTCTTTTTTTTTTTACTGGAACCTTCTCCCTGTCAATGACATAGGCATATTGTCAAACCCCATGAATTCTCCTGTTCTTTGTGTGTGCTTATTTATTTATTTTGTCTCTACTATTATTGATTAGAATCTTGGGAGTGCTATTGCACAACATGTGGTATTAGAGCAATTTTAGGATTCAATCTCTTGGTCAGAGTAAAGATGACAAGCACTAAATCTGAGATACAGAAGTTTTGTGGCAAGGGAAAATTTTGTCTTCAGCAAATGTGGATTGAAGGATCTCCTAATCCAACATGGAGTTCATAAGGCCTTACTTGGGAAGGCAAAAAACACACAAAGTTGACAAAGACTGGAAGGGATGGATGAGAACACAGTCAGTGAAATTTCTCTTAACCTAAGTGATGAGGTCATTCACAACATCCTAGACGCACAGACAAAAGAACAAACGTGAAAGAAATTATAAGGTTTGCATATGAGAAAGAAAAAGACAAACAAGTTGTATATGAAGAAGCAATTTTATTGGTTTTTGATGAGAAAACAGAATTGTTGGAGCATTTCAACGTGTATAACATGTTGAACACTAAACTAACCAAATTTTAGGGTAAATCTTGAAGAGGAAGACAAACTGATACTTCTATTAGGCTTACATCTTTTGATCATTTGGTAACTATGTTGATATATGGGGACGGGGACTATAGAACTCAATGAGGTGATTGGTGCTTTGCTGTCACATGTAAAGATGAAAAAAGATGGTGATGATTCTCAGGCGTATGGACTTTTTGTAAAGTCAAAGTCAGACAATCGCAATAGAAGCAAGTTAAGAGGAAGGACTCCAATAGGAAAGGATACTAAAAATATTAGTGCAAAGAGTTGAAACTGCACCTAGAGGAGAGGAAGTATGAAAATAATTCCTCAGAATCAGCTAATATCACTGAAGAAAAATTAAATAACCATAAGGTTGATGCAAATTTACTTTGGTCTCACAAGGTAATGTTGTTCTATATGAATCATGGATTTTGGATTCTATATGCTCTTACCATATTTTACTGATAGAAAAAAGAATGGTTTAACATGTATAGGCCTTGCAATGAAGGTATGATCCTATGAGCAATGATGCTGCAAGCCTAATCATTGGGATTAGTACCATGAAGATCAAGATGTTTGATGGAGTTGTGAGAGTTCTTGGAGTTATCAGACATGTTCTGTATCTTAGAATGAGCTTTGTTTTTTTACTGATCAAAAAATGGAAAGCTTAGTTTTTTTTTTTTTTTGGATAAATAAAAGAGCTAAGGTTTTTTTGGAATTACTAGATTATTTAGGTTAAGCCAATTCATCAAAGGGTAGAATCATGAAGATTACCAAAGGTTCTTTTGCGGTAATGAAGGGATAGAAATTAAACAAGATAAATAGATTGGTTGGAAACACAGTTGTAGGTGGAATTGCAGTTGCCACTCCTGCAAAGTTCAACACGGATGACACAAAATTATGACGTATGCGACTTGGCTATATTGGTGAGCATGGTATGTTAGGGTTGCACAAGAGAAATTTGTTGAAAGAGTGTATGTTAGGTATTACAACTCCAAAGCTCATTCAAAATAAATGGCGATAATTGTTGCTTTTATTAGTATGACATGGATGATTGTCTTGATGTGACAGTGTGGACGAGAGCCTAGAGCCTGTGCTTTATATATTAGGATTGCAACAAAAATCTACAATCTGCCAATTCCAGCATTGAGAACTGAAGTAACAACTAATATAGGATGATTTGATTCTCAAAAAAAAGAAAAAACAAAAAAAAAGTATAGGATGATTCAGTTACAAAACTGTGAACCAGACCAGCAAACTTGTGCTCTCTCTCTCTAGCTCCTCACTTCCCCCCCCCCCCCCCCCCCGGGTTCCCGGCTTTTTTCCAGCCAAAGCAATCTCATGGAGTTTTATTCGTCAACACATTGAGTAGATCAGGTTGAATTTGGGCTAGAATTTACACCTAATCAATCAAATCCAACTGATTATCATTTCATTAATTATTTAAGTTAACTTATTGCTGGTGATGTTTTGATTATCACACTGCAAAAAAGAAAAAGCAGTTCTAGTTGACTTTATAAAAAGAATATTCAGGTTCAGGAAGATTTTGATTATCACACTGCAAATAGAAAAAAGAAATTCTAGTTGACTTTACAAAAAGAAGATTCAGGTTCAGGTTGTATCATCTTCAACCTGATCTTAAATTAAAATTAAGCCAGAAGTTTTAAACCTAACCTATTTCTGGTTGTGTCCCAGTGCACCTGACGAGAACAAGATTTTTTTCTAATATTTCATGTATTGAAGCATCACCTGATAATGCTTGCAGAGATGTCCTTTCACAGGAGTATTGATACGCTTGTGGCTGTTCAAACCAAACAAAACTGAAATCAATCAGGCCAGGGTCTGTACAAGCCAATGTTAAGGCTAATTTTTCTAAGGTTTACCAAGGATAAAAGAGGTTTCAGGGTTCAGAAAATGTATTTGATAAATAATCTTGTCATGAGAAAATAAACCATGTATTCAAAAGCCTCCACTTTCTACTTGATCCATGAAAATTGACATGATTTATATGATTGTCAAATTTTTTGTTTTGATCTTAATTCAATGACTTGAGGCTCATTGTCACAGACACTGAAGAGCAGAAATAAGGAACTGTTGATGATACAAACTTATTTATGATCCAATCAATAGTACGGAACAGCACATTGAGTGCCTTATGTCAAGCAGGACATGGTGTCTCCACCAAGTAGTCCCTTTCTCAATCCCCTGGATGTCATATGCAACAAAATGCAACTTTGACTTGATTTCACATAGCAGTATTAGAAGGATGTTCCAGTTTATCCAGAGCAAAAAAGCAGTAGTCTTATCTAAGTGATTATCAACATTGTCATCCAAATAACAGATGGCTCCTTAAATTGAGCAGCAAGCTGCTAGATGCAATCAGCTAGGGCATAGGAGATAATGTGAGAGAACAAGAGGGAAGTCCTAAGAAAAATCACTCTCTTCCATTTTACTATTATACTACTAATTAACTCATGTCAAGCACTGAAAAATTCAACGAGAAATACTTATATATGATACATATATAAATAATAAGTATTAAGAAACTAAAAGTCAAATCAGAGAATTTTTACAAAGGACCAAATGAATTTCAATCAGAAGTTGTTTAAAGAAATCAAACTTAAGGCAATCAGATTTGTATAGTCTTTGGTTGCTTTAGTCCAATAAAATAGTGAATTTAATTAGTTTCCACTAATATAACAATTTAACACTATATAATTATGAAAATAAAAAACCAAATTAAACAGAACTGGTTGGTGTTGGGTTGCTTTAGTCCAATAGAATGGTGGGTTCTAATTGATATAAATTAATATAAAAAATTTAGCACTCTTTATAACTCTGAAATAAAAAAATAAAAAATAAAAAAATTTCAAAAATATATATTATAATGCTAATGTGGAAAAATGTGATCTTTCAAAAGCTTACAAGGTGGAAAAGGAAGGGTTCAAAAAACCAAGAGATTCAATTTTACAATTATTACATTATTAGATTTTATATTTTAATAACCAAGATGTAACTCATATAATTAATTTAATGGAGAACAAGTTGATTGAAGTTTTTAGCAAAATGCAATTGAGGTTTGTGTGATGCAATCATGCAATTCTACCCAAGTTTTGACGTTGAGGAAACCCTTGGTGTGATGCTTAAGTAAAGCTAGCAAAGTGGAGGGTAAGGTCATGAGTTCAATACTCATTGAGTGAGTGTGTGATTATTAATAATAACAAAAGGCAAGAATAGTAAAATGTCGTACCTTATTGGGCAATTTAATGAAACACGTGATGGCCCCTCGATTATCTCAGAATCTAATATTTTTCAATATAAGTAATATATCGTCTTAGTTTGTGTCCATACATCCAAGAAAGAAAGACAAATATAGTAATTCCAAACATCACAAAACAAGATAACCAACAATATGGATAGTCCTTTCTCCTTTCATTTGTCTTACCAGAATCAAGTGAAGCAAGACCAGGCTGAGCATAATCTTGTAGTACTGGCATGTCAGAAGTTGATGACATCACATGCATGAAGGCTATAACAATGAGATAATTACCTATGAAATTTCAAATTCTCACTATGTTAACAGAAGATTTTCAAACAAATAGGTATGCTTGGACATGGAATCTTTTGTTCAGACATACCATTAAACTGCCCAACAGCTTGAAAAAGATTAATTCCATATTTGAGCATTGCAGTAATATTTGTTGGCAGCTGTGGTCCAGTATCCTGATCCAGGCATGGAAGACATTACACCATTAATAAAATTTACAGCATCAATCTTCGTTTTAAATATGAGATTTGAAAGAAAACAAAAAATCAATGCAAGTTTAAGTATAACTAAACAAACCATGGAAATGTTAATTCTTCCTTGTACTCCTTGACCATTTAACAGAAAGCTACAGAAGACAAGATAAATCCTAATCAAGTTCATTCCTTGGAGTAAAATGGAGAAGATAAACCACACATACTTTGCTTGAGGTGGAGTCATAATGCAAGAAGACGTGTCCATCTTATCCATTTGAGCAACAAACAGACCCTAAAAGAAAATAAAGAAAGAAAAATATTTATTTGAAAGAACAGTAGTTGAACCTTCCATAGATATCTAATTAAAAATAAAAAGCAGAGAGAAAGTGATCAGAATGTTTAACATAGGTTGATTGCATATTCCCAAATAAATATACATTTTCTCCTAAAAGAAGCAAGCATTTATATTTGACCCCGGTACAAACCACCTGGAACTATTGTCACACAGATTTGTCCATTATGAAAAAACAATGGCAAGTAATACAGAACCTAGACTATGACACAAAAGAAAATGCCACAATTAAATGTACAGCTAAAGTAAAAGTGGATTATAACTGGAAGCCACAGAAGAAGGTAAGAAGCTCATAATGAGCAGAGCATGAGCAGTGTGTTGAAATGGATATGAAAAATGGCTACAAAATAGAGGTCAAGATGCAATCTCGATAATGAATGAACAATAAAATTCCGGTTAATTCAGACAACTGGTACATCAAGAAAATACAAAAGCACAGGTTTTGATTCAAATTACAAAATCCCATGTTTTTCTGGTGAGCTATGGCAGTAAGTAAAGTACATTGGATTTCATACATATTATATACAATTAATTAAGGACATGCTTACTATCTGATTTTGCATAGGAACCACCATACTCTTCAAGATATGGAAGTCAGAGAAAATGGTCCGGTACCCAGCCTACCAAAAAGATTTTGGAAAGGTAGAAAGTCAGAGATTTAAAAAAGAAAGTTTTTAGAGTTAAGAGCATGTGTGTTACTTGATATATAGAACCTACCTTAACCTCAAGTGAATCAAGTATGTGGCCCATCTTTATACGTGGATAGAATCTGTATATGCACACACATACACGAAGAAAGAAGAATATATCAATAAACTACTAAGATCTGAAAGAATAAAATCTCAGTTCCCAGAAGAAATTCATAAGTGCCACATATCTCACTAACTATTCTGGGAAAAAAGTCTCGTTGTGTTTATTTAAGTAAAACTTGAACTTCTAGGTCCTTTTGGTTGGGAGAGAAAGGGGGGGGGGGGGGTGTGAAGAACCCTCATTCTTAAATAATCTTTAATTTCAAGTTAGACAATAACCATGGCTTGTGTAAGTTGGCTGATAACAATGGTGAACCAGGCTTCAGCTCATTACAACCGAATTCTATTTTAAACAGGTCCATAAATATTCAAATAATATGTTACTTGGAATCTGCCAGACTGAGGAAGTCATTTAATTGGGCTAAAAGTCAACAAGTTCAGATAAAGAAGACAATTAGAGTAGAATTGAATTTGACTTCTTTCCCGAAAACTACAGATGTATAGCAGCTTATAAGCAGATCAACATTTTGGATACCATATAGAACTGAATTAATTTAACACTGAAGACTGTGCCAGATGAGCAAAGTATGGAGAAGTTTATACCTAGAAATGATTTTTGAAATACTGGGGAGAGCATAGCTTGGTTCAATGTTAATATCCTCAGTATTACTGAAATTTTTACCCATCTAAATATGCACAAAAACATGTGTAAGTGATAGGTCCAAAAAATTAAAGCCAAAAAGAAGAAGGATAAAAAAAAGGAAGAGAAAACAACTAATCCAACCAGAAAGGACCAAAAAATAATAAAGATAAATTTTACTAACCTCCTCAGCCAAAGTAAGAAGATCAACTATATCTTCAATTTGAAACCATCCAATCATACAAGCATTCTAACTCAGACATCAATATATCAAATCAAACATTAGTTGGAAATTCTTTGCAAGATGGAAAAATATTTTCTAGGAATTATAGACTTAAATGCAAATATTCTAACTCAATATATAATTTTTTACCTTGAATAATTGATGATAATTTAAAACCAAATTATCATAAGAACTCCACAGTGTTAAATTATTCAGATTCCTCTCAAACATTCTGACCTATTCTTGAACTCAGTTTCAGAACATGTCCTTCAAAGATGTTTGTGCAGTAGCTTAGGGCTTTCACAAAACAAGGAGATAATCCTAGTTGACAGGTGGGTAAGGCAAGGTCCTTAACTACATGCTTTGGTTCTTGACTAAGCACTAGCAACCAATCAGACACCCAACACTGAGACAATTGTCCTTTTGCATTAATCTTTCTACAAATTACCATTTTTTTTTTGGGGACAGAACCTCAAGTGAGTATTTGAATACACCAAGAGGTTTCTCAATGTTTTATGAATAACCTATTATTTATGTTATAACCACCAGGTACCAATGAAAACTCACATGTTCCCTCTATAGTTTCAAATCCTCTCATAACAGGATAGAATGGTAAAGTCACAGAAGTATGTAAGGATTGTTGAATATATTGGTTCAGAAACAGGAAGATGGTGGCCCTTGTTCTTGTGAAATGTGGCTTTGTAGAAAGCTCATATTGAAAACAAGGCCAAAGGAGCCTGACACGCATGGTGAGTTGATAAAAGTGCACTATGCGATTGTTTACACCACACCCTATTTCAGAAGAACCAGGGAAAAAAATCACTGTTCTGCCAATTCCCTACAATCTAAAGTTGGACCTCTTATACTATATATGATAAACAAGGGGGTTCAACTATTGTGATGTGAGTTGTGTAAGTGTACTTATCACTTTTGATGGTTAGGTTTTTTTTTGGAGCAACACAAGTTGCATGCATGATTAATTAATCATCACAAAGTGCCAAACGTAACAAATTTCTAGGGGTACTCAACATTTCTCTGAAGGAGCACATATATTTTTCATAACTTCACTTGGCAATGCACTTGTTTAGCTTTCTTGACAATACTAAGAAAGAAATTATTGTGTTACTATCAACAGTCAATCTTTAGCAATTAATTTAAGCTGATAATTGCTATGAGCCACAATAGATCCGGTTAAACAAAACAAGTGACTGTGTATACCTTGACCGAAATCATAAGCGTCATTGCAGCTGCTTGAAGTGAACAATCAGTAATGCACTTATATACCTACATGGCATAAGACGAATTAAAGAATGTAGCTCCTTCCAAAATATAATTTGAGTAGCAAAACTTGCAAACGGTTTTCATATTCACTTAATATATCTCATGATGAATTAAGAAAAAATTACAAAAAAAAAAAAAAAAAAGCAACTGTGTGAAAATTGGAAAGATGTGCATTTATGTGCATTAACATATAGGAATCTGATATACCACGATGAACCAGTCAACGAAAAGAATTAATATTATTATGACATGATGTGCAAATGCTTGTAAGATCTGCATTTGCATGCGATAAATTATAGGGGGATGGGATAGAATGGAAAAAGGAAACCAATATCAGTTTAACTATAAATAAAATTAATGGTTCAAAGTACTGTGTTCAGTTTCCAGGAATGTTCATGTGATTTAAGACAAACCCATAATTTAGGGCCAGATTGATCCGATTAATTAATAGAGCTACAATTTTGAATTGTGTTGTGAACCCTTTACCATAGGAAAACATTTAAAACCATCATTGATGTGATTGTGGGAATGTTTCTGAATCATATGGTGTTATTATGTGTGTCAGCTCTTAAAAACAAGTCTCAAAAGCTCATTTTCAAGCAAATGTGTCATTATCTCACAGAATAAAATGCAATTAAGAATAGAAATGAGTTGCCATCACAAACTCAGAAACATGCACACATGCACATAAGCAACAAGTTACCTGTTTAACCAACACAGGCAAATCCTTTGCTTTTAGCAGAACCTCCTTATTTGCAATTGCATGATCAATGCCTCTGTATTTTTGGAATCAATCATTAGTCAAGAAAGCTTAACCAAAAGCCACGTTTATAAACATAAATTGAGACAATTAGCAGTTACTAGAATAAGAGAGCTAAAACCAGAATGTCATATGACATTTCCATAATATTAATGTAACCAAAAAGTGTGTACTAAAATAAAACCAGAGTTCATATGCATGTGCTACAAGAACAAGTTGATAATTCCCTTGACTCTGCTTCAAGTCAAGATGCCAAGGTTCCTAGCATGGCAACCTTTTTTTTTTTTAGTTTTTATTTTGGTCACAGACACAGGCAATAACATACAACTTCAGCATGAAACTTGACAACTATCAATTTAATTGTAAAATTCTTGATCAAAAGATATGCAAAACATATCCAAAAATATGATCATTGACAAATATTATAATATCCAAAAATATATTATTTTTGTCTTTTTTCCCGGGGGGGGTAGGGGAGGATTCTAGAGAATGATCA
Organism: Notholithocarpus densiflorus; assembly: GCA_030021035.2. Lineage (NCBI taxonomy): Eukaryota > Viridiplantae > Streptophyta > Magnoliopsida > Fagales > Fagaceae > Notholithocarpus > Notholithocarpus densiflorus. Next base: position 2,109,106 of record JARYZH020000041.1, read on the forward strand.
TTGACAAATATTATAATATCCAAAAATATATAAGTAAATCTCTTTAATAAAAACTCCTTTTATTTTCCAAAAACCAACTCTTTTACATTTTTGTATTTAGAGATACAAAGATACATGAATGCATGGATATAATTTTTCCCTTAAAAGAAAGAAATAAAATGTTCACAATATTTTCACAACATTTTTACAACAAATCCTAAGTGACAATTTATTTCAGGTTGTTATTGGTGGGGTAAAAATGTAATTTCAATGATAGGTTCAAATTAAAACCAATGATAATTAACCACCTATAATTTGTTATGAAAATATTACAGGCATAACTCATCTCTATGAAAAAATACAATAATTTTTAAGACTAAAAGTTTGGGACATGTACTACTTTGTCAGTCATTAAAAAAAAAAGTCTTTAATTTAATATTGTTATTATTATATTTCTCTTATCATGAAGAGAACAATTTACATTTGGAATCCTATTGTATCTAAAAAAAACATGTTTAAAGAATAATAACAATAATTAATATAATTTAAAGGATAATTAACATGACTTATTCAAAGAAAATATTTATTTTAAAATTTTATAAAATAATGTTACAATCACAAACTATTTTACAATATTTTTACAAAATATTGATGTGGTCAACTTTTTATTAGTTTTCATCTAGACCCCGTTAATATTACTTTTTTATTTATCCATACTAACTCGCCACAGCAATTTGTAAAAAAATTTATAAAATAATTTGTATCTATAGTATTTTTCAATTTTATATATATAAATATATATATATACATATAAAATAAATAGGTCAAAGAATAAAGATATTATAAATTATTGATATATTTAGTTTGGGCCAAAAAGAGAAAAAGAGAAAATCTTAATCAACTATAAAATGAGCTTAGCTTAGCTAGGAATGATATTCAAACAGGAAAAATAGGCAAGACCCAGAATTTATTTATGGGATTTGAATGTGAAAAAAACCAAAAGGTGGCGAAGAAACCTGGCCAGAGAGAAGCAAAGATCGGAGAGTTCAGATGGGTCAGTGAGGTGACCAGAATGAAGTGCGTCAGCTACCTTATCTACCAAAAACGACGACGTCAAACGAGGCTCACTTTGTGGACCACTCGTCATTTTCTGAGTCTGAAGTGTGTGTCTCTCTATCTATCTATGTTTCTTGGAGCTTAAGGTTTTTATGTTGTTGAGTTGTACTTAGGATTTAGGAATACGGAACGTTGTTGTTCGGTACGGTACTACAGTACGGGGTTTTGAGATTAACAAAAATGGTTTACTTTCCAGGTTTAATTACGGGACTCAGGGAATGTGAGGTTCAGTAAATACAGGAAGAGCGTAGGGGTGAAATTGACTTTTGCCAAGTGTTTGAAAAACGCTCATCGTTAATCAAAGAGAACGCGCTATTTCTTGGCTTAAAAGTGCGTGACGTTCAACTCGGTAATTAAACTAACTGTGTATTTTATATATATAAATATATATATATATATATTTATATAAAGAGGAGAAGAAAGAAATAAGTGGTACTCGCCACCAAAAATGGTAATACCCTATAAAATAAAATAAAATGCTAATACCAAAATTAAAGTCACAACTTATCCATGAGATGAGCTATTAGTGATAACATAATAATAATGGTTTTATAATTCTGTCATTCACAACTCGTCACGTGAATAAATAATGGCAAAATTATGGTACTAACATAATTACTTCACCATATACCGAATTATCTAAATGGTTAACATAATAAGTATATCAAAGAAAGAGAATCTCTTTCGAGTGCTCAATTCTACATGGCACAACTTATTCACGTGGCACTCAAATTCTACGTGGTATTCAAATTGCCAAGTGAGCTACTAGCTTTGTCATGTTGGAATTCAGTATTTAAAGAGCCAGATTTTGGTGCCTAACAATTTCCAAATCCAATGAGAAAACTTGAGTTCAATTTAAAATTAATTTTGTGGTTGAACAATCTAAGTAATTGCAAATTTGACACAAAATACCAAATCCCTATGAAGTTCAAATTTGAAATATTAAAAGTAATTAAGTTAGATCATTACAAAATTTTATATATACATATATATTAATAGGTAAAGTTTAGAGAAATTTCAATTAGAATTTGAAATTATAATCCAACACATATACTCAATAAAAATCACCACACAATAAAACTCACCACACGTTCCATCTTATTAAAAATTAGAAAAAAAAAATGATCATACGTAGTATTAAATTTACGTAAGAATTTTAATATGTGACTAATTATGTTTACTTTAAAAAAAATTGACTAATTATTTATATTTTTATGATAAAAATTGTGTTTAATTTTAAATATATCAATGCGTTTGCATAGGTTACATGGTAGTTCATAATAATTTCATAACACTACTTAATCTGTCTATCACCTCATTCCTATGCCCACCACAATTGCAATTTAATTTATTTTATTGGCTCATGTGTGAGATGATATATAAATTGGGCGTTGTAAAATTATTGTGAATTTTTGTTGTGATCGTAGCTTTATAGAATGAATTTTTGCATTAATTCTATGGTTAAACTATTGTATTTATTATGCCATCAAAATTAATTTCCCTCTCTTTCTTCTCTTTGAGAAATTAGTCAATGCCTGGAAGACCATGTTAGCAATGTCCAGTGGTCCTCCAACCTAATAAAAAATTAGCTTGTAACTCCATGCACATAATACATTTATAAATAAGTATAAAATAATGCATATTTGTAACTGCATGTACAATCTTGAGATACATTTACAAATAAGTATAACTAAATGTGTATTAAAATTTTTATCAAGATAGGAAGAATGCTCCTCCACAACCTATGCTCTCTCTAGTGGAACCTTGGCTTTTCTCTACATGGGGTATGGACGTCATTGACCCTATAGTTTCGAAAGGTTCGAACAGGCATGAATACATCTTAGTGGCTATCGACTACTTTACCAAATGGGTGGAAGCCACTTCCTACAAAGAGCATTACCTAGGCTGTAGTAGCTCGGTATGTGAAATAAAATATCATTTACCGCTATGGCTTGCCAAGAGAACTTGTTACCGATAATGTGAAGAATTTGAATGGGAAGATGATTAACCAAATTTGCTAGCAATTCGAGATTGAGCACTGAAACTCAGTTCCTTAACGTCCTTAGATGAATGGTGTAGTGGAGGCAACTAACAAAAATGTGAATATGATCTTAATGAAGATGACAGATGTCGTTACCGTATTTTGTCCGACCCCGATTCAAGCATCAAAACAAATGCCAAAATCTGTTAAAAAAAAATAAAAAAAGGTGCAAATTACAAGTCTCAAAGCCAAAAAAGGGAAACAAATAAATGCAACATGATCAGATAGTGGATCAAAGGGTTGCAACATTCCAAAAATCCCTTTGATAGCAATTAAGACCAAAACCCTAACCGGGTATGGTCAAAAAATTGAATTTTTGATCCGACCATCCAATCGAGTTGAATTTTGGACCGTCTCGTAGGTTATATTTTTCCATTCGAAACGATAGTTCACGGGCCAACATCGAAGCTAAAACGGATGAGACATCAACAAAACACCAAAACCTTAATTAAAAACTTAACTTTTTTTAGTTTAAACAGGCTGTTTTTGGACCAACTTAACGCAAAACATTGTATTGATTGGGCAAGAATTGGAGTGATCCGGCTAAACCAGCTTGAAGTATGAGGTCTCGACCACCCCCCACAAAAAGGGCTCGATGATATCTGCCATGAATTGGAAGGAATAAATTTTTTAAGGAAAAACGTCACAAAACCTATGGAAAGGCCGATATCTTGACGACCGTAGCTCCAAATCTCACAAAGTCAGAACCTATGGAAACTAGACATCTAGAGCTTTCAAAAGATATAAAGTTTGAAGAAACAAAAGCTTGGAAAGGCCTCCAAACAGTCGCATGAAGATTGGACCAGAGTTGGGTGGCTATATGATGGTGTTTTGGTACACCATCACATAACCTCCCACTTTTTTGGCTTCTCTATAAATACCCCCCATTTTTTTTGTAAAAAATATGAAGTTGTTGGGAGAAAAAGATAAGAAAATTAGAGAGAAAAATACTAGAAAAAATCTGAAAAAAACCCTAGAAAATTCTAAAAAAAATTTCTCTCTCCTCTCTTTAGGAAACCCACCACAATAATTCAGCCTCTCTCATTTTATTTGTAATCTTTGTGGGTAAGATGTAGGGATGGGATAGTTTTCCTAATAAATATACCCATCCCATTTCTCTCTAATTCATCTCTTGTAAACATCATCCATTTATATATATATATATATATATATATATATGAAATTCTATTTATTTACTAGTTTCTTTACTTTCCTAGCACTATTGTTGTGATTGTGTATCTATCTCTCTTTTCCTTTGTGCTCATATTATTTGTTGTTGGTTGTGATATTGTGGCTATGTTCCTAGATGGGTATTGAACCATCTCCTAGACCAAATATGGGAAGTACCCTTAGGGGGGAAGAAATCTCATTTCTTCAAGGCATCTAGGAACACCCCCCCCCCCCCCCCCCTTTTTTATTTTTTATTCTTGCTCATATTTTGTTACCCATTTATTTTAATGCTATTCCCCCATCCTCTTTATTATATTGTCACCCATTTATTTTAATGTTATTCCTCCATCCTCTTTACTTTAATGTCATCCCATTTAATCCCCACTCCCCTTTATTTATGGCACTTTTTATTTATCTTGTTCTATATATATATATATATATATTACTATCTACTCACTTAAGAAAAATATTTTCTATCTTTCCCTTTCAAATGAGCTTTAAACCTAAAGTAAAGCACAATATGAGAATGTTGTCTTAAGGATGGTTGATGGCTTAGAACTCCCATCTCTTTTTGACAAAGCACCTATAAGGCTTGAAATAGATTAAAGCTTATTTAGGAGGGATCTCTAAAAAAACCTTTTTAATGAATCTTTACTTTTATTGTCATTTAAATTCAAGCCCTTTATTTATTTATTTTATTTTTTTGTCATTTAAATTTTAACACTTTACTTTTCCTTGTCATTTAGTTTTCTAGCAATTTTATTTACTTGCTTTATTTCTTGTACTTATTTACTTGTCTTTAAATTCATAGCACTCATATACTATTGTTGCTCTTTACTTTTCTCATTAATAATGTTTCCATAAATTGATTGCTTGGGTAAACAAATTCCTTAGGTATGTTTTTCCAAGGAAATGGTTTTCAAGAAGAATGTTTTATTCCCCTTTTCAAAAGTTGTTTTAAAAAAATAAACCATTGTAAGGGCTAGATTCGGATCCCTAGCCCAAAAGGTGGATGGACTAAGGCCCAAAAAGCCCAAAACAATGAATTTGTAGAGAGTGGGTTGGAAAACTGGGCTATAATGAATCTGACAACAAGTAAAGTAGATATTGATGACAAGAGAATGAAGATAGACAAGTTCAAACAATAGAAAGTCGTCCTCGGCATAGTCCGAGGAGATTAGTTCTTATATATTGATTCTCAAATTTAAATGCAAGTTCAGTTCTGGATTGCTACAGTGTTTCTCTCACTCTTTTCCGATCCCCTTTTCCTCAGGGGTCTCTTACATTATATATCTCCCTTTCCAGAATCTTGGCCCTCCAGTTGTTGATCATCCAGGGCACTACTTGAGCGCCTGTCCCATCAAACATCCCATCTGGCCCCCTGTGAGTTAGGGTAGCCAAGGCAGCACTGTTCAAGGGTCTTCTCCACATAAATGCGGCCAGAAAGTTAGTTGCAGAGCATTCAATGTGGTGGCAGCAGCTTTTTCTTGGAAATTTCCCAGCTCCCATTCTTCCAGTACGTTCATAATGCATGTCCCTATCAGTGGAATTTCCTGGAAGGTTACTTTGAACGATAGGATATACATTTGATCTGTGCTTTGTTTATTCGAGGAGATACTCCTCCTCGGACCACCTTCCCCAACTTTTCCATCTGCATCTTACTTACAGGACTCTGAGCTTAACACCCTCACTACTGTTTATTCGTCCTCAGACAAGCCAACGTCCTCGACCAAGGCCCAATATACAATTTTGGGCCTTTCTCCCTATAACCATTTTCTTTATGAACCCTCCCTTTTAGCCCTAAAAAATGTGTGTTCTTTCAAAAATCCTTTCTTTTTCTTTCAAAATAATCTTTCTTAAAAAAAAAATATTGTTTTTCTCTTTTTTTGAGAAATCCAAAAAATGAAGTATTTTTCTAAAAAAATCGTTCTAATTTTTTTTTTCTTTTACCACGTTGGAATTTCTTTAAAAAAATGAGAAAAGAAATCTTTTGAATGAGAAAAGTTTCTAAAAGGAATATTTATTTTCTTAAAAATCATGAGATTTTTGGAACCCAAACTTATAAAAAGAAAAAAAAAAACCCCATGAACTTTTTCTTTCAAAATCCTTTTTCTTACCAAAAATATTTTCAACATAAGTCTTTTACAAAAATCATGGGATTATTTTTTGGTTCAAATCTTTTCAAAAGAAAAACCCATGAAACTTTTCCAAAAAAAAAAAAAAAATGCTTTTCTTCCTTTTAAGGACTTATCTACTTTTTCATATAAAAAAAATGTGTTTTTCAAAATGAAGCTCTTTTCTTCAAATGGTTTTCTCAAATAAAATCATGGGACTTTTTAAAAATCCAAACCCCTTTCACTAAAAAAAAATGGACCCATGAATCTTTTCTTCAAAACTTTTTCTTACTAATGTTTTTGCTAAAGTGAATTTTTTTTGAAACTACAAATCCCCCCTCTAAATTTTCAGGTTCCCCTAAATAAATATATATGACATTTTCTAAAAATATTTTCTTTTCAAAGAAAATGAAAAATTATTTCTTATTACAAACTTTGCTTGTTCAAAAGAATTCTTTTTCTTTCGAAAATGATGAAATTCTTCTATAAAAAAAAAGTGTTTTTTCCAAAATTTTCTTTTCAAAAATAAAATAATGTTAACATTTTAAAACTTCCCCATGCATTGTTATTTAAAACTTTTCCTTAGAATTACACCTTTAGGAATTTGTGCCTATGGTTCAATTCCATTGAGCCAATAGGCACCAATCAAGCTTACATATTTCCTTTTTTCTTTGTTGGCACTAATATATTTCCATTGTCATCTTTTTTGCATGGCAAAATGAGGAAATAAGGTGGATGACAACAAGGTGCTTTTCTTCCAACCATCTTCTTTTATTTTTACGTTGTAATTTATTCTTGTATAATATTTAATATTCACATGCTAGTTACATAGTAAATACCCTTCACATGCTATTTATGTACATATCTCACATTCTTTGATTGTAGGGCAAATTACAACTTATCCACTTGTGATTTAGCCGAAATTTAAGTTATCTACCTGTAGTTTGAAATTTGACAATTTACCCACCCGAGGTTAGCTTAGTTAGATTTCCTTAACCCAACTCTATTAAAAACAGGGCTAAATATGTAATTTTGCGCCACTTTTATGTCTCTCTTTTCCAAAAACACAAAAAACATACAAATACAAGATCAAAAAGAATCTAGCAGAACACTTGCATCATGGGATTTCAAACGATAGGTAGGCAACTTAAATTTTGGTCAAACCTCAGGTGAGTAAAGTGTCAAACTTTAAACCACAGGTAGGCAACTTAAATTTCAGCCAAATCACAGGTGGGTAAGTTGTAATTTGCCCTTGATTTTAAATATTCTTTGACTTAAATATTCACATGGTATATTATAGATAAATATATAGTCACATGTATATATATATATATGTGTGTGTGTGTGTGTGTGTATTGTTTGCACAAAGCTTTTATAAAAAAAATTAAAATTTCAAGTATCTTATTTTTTCACTAAAAAGATAATGTTAGAAATAAATTAAAATGAGGTACTATCCTTTGAATAGGCGTTGTGAGGGTACTTAACACTTTCCCCACATGTAACCGAACTTCCGAGTCCAAGATCTTTGGTTCGAGACTTTTGGTTTACCTTAATTAATAAACCCTTAAAAATTAGTTTAGTTAATTAGGTAACTTAATACTCAGATTGGGTGAGGTAAGTGTTTGGGCTAAGAACCTCTCAAGGATTTGAAATTGGAGAGGTAGGAGTAGAAGAAAACTAAGAGAAATTGTGTAGATGATTGTGGGTTTACAATCTCTAACTCTCAAGTGTATTGCTAGGGTTTTCTCTCTAAAAGTCTCCTTACAATTTCGTGGGTAATGTGGGCTTATAGTGTTGGTAAAGAAATGAGAAAACACACTTTAAAAAGTTTCAGGTAGAGAGTTTCGCGGGTTCCTCGTGACTTGGCCTGAGTCGCGAAGTGACTCGCGAAATACAGCTTGGCAAAAGACTGTTTAGATTCTTGCATGTGCTTTTCACGTGGCCTTTCGCGGGTTGTCCACTTGCGAGCCAGTCACGAACTTCACTGTCTTCACAATTCTTCACCAAACTCTCACACTCAACCCTTACATCAAATCCCATAAACATACAGGGAAATAATTGAACAAAATACAATCAAATTTGACACAGATCAAAATCCAACGTAAAACATAGTTGTAAATCACAACTTTATATAAAGCACATTTTAATGGCAAACCATTAATTGGCGAATTTCTCATTTCCACAACAACTTAATCAACTCAAGCCTGATTTTTGCATTTGGATATTAAAATGAAGAGAATTCCAATATGCTTAATATCACGTCAAAATAAGCCCCCGAGACCCTTGATTTAAAACTCGGGTTCCCAACCAAATTTGAGGTCAGACAAAATACGGTATCTACATGTACGCACGGTCAAAGCCCACACACACATACGCGTGTATGCGTCTGCATGCTCATTAGGGTTCAGACAAAATACGATATCTACATTTACGCACGGTCAAAGCCCAAGGCTTTTCTCATGATTCCTATGGCCTAAGGGATTGATCAAGACAGATTTGAACTCAGAATTTCATCCATCAAAAGAAGAAAAGCAAGACAAAAGGAATATAAAATGCATACACATCCCATGAGTTGTAAATAAGTACATGTCCTAAAATTATAGCAGAAAAATAAAGATATTCTTAAATACAACCCAATGTCTCAAATAAAAGTGTAGAAGATATGCTAAAAAGGAAAAAGAAAAAGAAAAGAAACTGGCTATATGTCTATGTCTGTTTGTCTGTCTGTGTGTCTACTGTAGGGATCATCGTTGGTAATGCCTCTTCCTCGGCCAAGAACTCGAGGTTGCCTTTGGATCATCATCATCATCAGATTGATCATACCCATCAGGCCCATAGATCTGCTTGGAATACTCAGTCACCTCCAACTTGAGGTTCCCAGCAAGCCAAACCAACTCCTCATGCTCCACTACAGTGGGCTGAATTTGAAAATAGACAATGTTATGACAAGCCTAAGGAATGCAAAGAAGAAAGTGCAAAGGATAAGGATAAAGAGAACTCACAGCTCTCGTGCCCTAAGGAAAAGGATAACCCATGAAATTTGGGTTACGCCCCATAGGACGCTCCTAAGCAAACCCATTAGGACCATAGGTGCAGACCGACCAAGGCAAGCGAGGAAGGTCAACAGGGCCACCAGAAGCTGGACCAGCCGCACCCTGAAATGATTACCACATTTAAATATCACCATATATAGGATATACAAGATAAGGAGAAAGAGAAGAAAGAAGAGAGAAGATACATACCCTGATGGGAAAAAGAGACATGAGGTGACCTTCACTGAAGTCATCATAGTCAAGATCACCTAAAAGCTGCTCAGCATAGGCAATGCCATCCTTCCATAGTTGGTACTCAGCATCAGTCATTGAGAGTGGGGCAAGCATGAACATGGGAGGATCCATAGGAGCCTGAGGCGCGTCCTCACCCACTAGCTAGTAGCAAGCTCACTCGACTAGGTATAAGGCCCTCAAGCCAGCACCCTCCAAGAGTTGGAAAGTCCTAGAAGAAATAATGGCAGCTGCCTCCAGATCTGGGGCAGCAACAAGAGGAACACCCACCGAAGGTCCCCAACACAATCTGCAAGGATACTTATGATTAGAAAGAGACTTTGAAACATGCAATGATGACCAAACAAGAGGATTTCTTTTTACTCATCGAGTCAAAGAAAAGGCCGTTGAGATAAGCCCGGATTCAGGTCCCATCCACACCACGAGAGATGAGGCCATAAGACAAGGCCCAACGCTACAAGAAGAGAACAAAGACATAGTTTGCAAGATGATAGTTTGCAAGAAAATAGCATGATGACAATTTGCAAGATGATAGTTTGCAAGAAAGAGCATGGGAACAGTTTGCAAGATAATAGTTTGCAAGAAAGTAAGATACGGTTTGCAAGATAGAGCATGCACATACAGTTTTCAAGAAAGTAAGATACAATTTGCAAGATGATAGTTTGTAAGATAAAGCACGCAGATACGGTTTACAAGAAAGTAAGGTAAAATTTGCAAGAATATGAAATGAAGTTTGTAAACCTAGATAACATGTGAAACCAATACAGTTTGCAAGAATACGAAGTACAATTTGTGAAACTATATGAGAAAAGGGAAAGAGTCTTACCTCAAGGAGCTTCCAAGGCCCCCCCAGCTGATGTAAAGTCCCTCAGCTCAGTGTATCCATGACTGAGTAGAGGTAGGCGAGGCAAGCATGGCCCCAATTCACATCCTGAGCCTGCTTGAAATCTTAGAAGAGAGCTAGCCACCTCAAGGATACTGTCTGACCTCCATTTGCAAAGAGATATGCCCCTAATAGATACAGCAGAAATGCATTGGCCATCCGGGCACGATCATCTAGAGTCATATGAAAAAAAGGCTTGTAGTCCCTCTTCAAATCAAAGTAATGGATGCGCTTGGTGGGGTAGGTATGCCCTAGCAAGTTCGAACCAAGATGAATGCCCGACTCACCCTCTAAGTCAATGATAGGCTCGTTAGACCTCAAGCCGGTCATTTAATGGAAGTCATGAGGAGTCATAGTCATCTCCCTCCCAGCAATGTGAAAGATGTAGGTAGTGTCCCACCACCTCTCAGCAAGTGCCTACACTAGAATGCTGCTGGCAGCGCCCTTAGGAAGTAAACGCATGATTGGCCCGAAGCTGGCCATGTTTACCAAGGTCTTTGTCTCAGCCGTCAAATTCTGGTACCATGCAAATAGATGATTCACACTACCCCTACTCGTGAAAGGTGGTAAACCATGTAGAAGACAAGAATAGGAGCATAAGAGTTATGTTGGATTAAAAAATAAGTGAAAAAAAAAAAAATCAAACTGGACAAAAAAATAGAGTTTTTGAGCATCAAGCTTGTGTATGTGTACACCTGGCTTGTGTATGCGTACGCATGCTGAGGCATGCCTTCTTATGAACTTCTAAACATCAACGCATATGCATAAAGCTTGAATGCATACGCATACAGCTTGGCCACACAAGCATGCACGACGCATGAATGCATACAGAATGGGTTCCTCAACATTTTTCGGCCTACCATTGATTAAAACTCATCATAAGGTTTTCATCTAAACCCATCCCACAGCAAAACCCAAGCATTTACAAGTCTAAAAATATATTAAATCGGAAGATCAGAGCAAAACTTAAAAAAGAGAAAAGTTTGAAAAACTTACCAATCCAATCCATGAATTGTCTTAAAGATGATTTTGTGGCCTATAGATTAATGGAAGGGACTTAGTTATCCTTGTGGCTCCAACCCAGTGGGTGAGGTTGAACACTTCTCTGGAAATCAAGTAAGAGGTCTTCTTGGTCTTGGGTGCCATTGGAGAAGATGAGAGAGTTTGAGAATTGTATCCTTTTACGACTTAGGGCCCCGTTCCCCAATGATGGCAATACTCTAAAGCCCAAGGTTGGTTGAGGGCCCAATCAGATGAAAATTAACTTGAGAAAAGTGTTTGTGAAAAATATAACTTTATTTTTGGAAAAGAAAGGCCGTAGGAAACCCTAAGTGTGCGCACGCATACATGCGTATACGTATGCACACTCAAGCCATGCATACGCATGCTTATTGCATGTGTACGCAGCTAAAGTTCCAGAAACTATGAAAGGAAAGCTTTTTATGCACTAAAATTGGTTTGGAACGAATCCCACATTGTTTGGGAGCTGCCCCAAACCCCTATTTTTCGACTATATAAAGCCATAAAAGACACCTTTTCAAGAGAGGACAAAAATAGTGGTAAAACACACAAAATTCACTAAAAAATAGTGAATCAAAGAGGGAGTTTTTCACAAAACATCTTCAAGTCAAATTTTGTTTGATTGGGACCTTTTTCTGGTCTTGAGCTTCGAATTCTAAATTTACTAATCCATCTTTGATTTGATTGTGAATAGATTGATTGAGGGGAACGGTCAAAATCAAGCTCTAAAGAGTTCTAGTGTTAAGGTAAAGTTTCTAACTTTGGCTCCTCATTTTTTCTTTGCTTTTTTTTTTTTTTTTTTGTGTGTGTGTGTGTGTGTTTGTATATATGCTTTAAGTGTTTATAACATGTTTATTTAGTTTAGGTTTACATAATGTTTATGTTTAAAGCATGTTAGGTTGCTAGATTTCATGTTTTTAGTTTCTTTTATGTTCTGTGTTTGGGTTTCGAGTGTGTATGTGTGCGCATGCTTCATGCATGCGTATGCATACTTGTAGTATGCATACGCATATAGTTGGGATGCGCACGCAATATCCTATGTATACGCACGTATACTCTTTCCCAGAAATCCTAATTCGCTCCTACCTAGTTTATGTATCTTTAAGAGACCTCTCTGTTTTGTTTTATCCCTTTAATGATCATTAGGTTTTTGTTTGTTTGAATACCATGAACATGCATATGCCATGACCATGCATTGATGCATAGGTGCTGTGATGTAGTGAGGTAAGTCATGCATAATCATATGAACATGCATTTGTTTTGATTGATAAACATGATATGCTTGGTGGAATCCCTTTGTTTTGATGTTTAGGTATCTTGACATGTTTGTTTGAATCTGCCTTGTGATGTTTCTACTCTTAGTAATATATGCTTAAATGCCATGATAGATGAATACTAGGCTTGGGGATAATTATGCCATGTTTGCTTGCTTTAGATGCATGCTAGTGTGTGTGAGTTAGAATAACATGTTAAATTTGCCTTTAATGAGATTAAGACTTGGAACACAATGAGTGGAAGCCAACCTACGAGTCGGGTGGAGTTGGGTGCCTAGCAACTTCCCATTCCCATACCTAAACTTGGACACGTGCTCTGGTTAAGATCAGTCCTTCCACGAAGGAAACTATATTTATGGTTCCTAGACTTAAACTAGCTAGGTGGCGACTCCATTTACACCCTCCACCATGGTCCACCCTAGACCAAGGCGTACTTCCCATGAAAGGGGGATGACACCCCGTCGTGGGCGCTTGCGCCCACATACAGCCAATAGCTTGATTTTATCTACCAATGACCAAAAATTAAAAGCTAATCAAAATAAAGGATTATCTCACGACGGGGGTTGTGGGGTACCTAACGCCTTTCCCACAAGTAACAAACTTCCAAATCCAAGAATCAAGATTTTTTATCATCCATTTATATTAGGAAAAAACCGACTTTTTCTTAACCTAGGATTGGTAATAAAATTAAAATAGAACTAGGTGACCAATCAGACCTAGAAAAACCTAATGATTGGTGGTGACTCCTGAACCTTAATTAAAAATGATTCACATTCATAGTTCACATCATAATCATGCATCATTCTTAAAAAGGGAAGAGAAGGGGGGGTGCACATGCCCGCTTCCCTTTCCCCCTATCCATACGTGTGGAGAGCACGCGTCGCCGTTTAAGGTGGTCGTAAGCCGTGAGGCATCGACAATAAGTATGTGATTAACATGATATTTTCATAATTTAACTCTTAGATTGATGTGTTAATTACATGCGTTTTTTTTTTATATATGCTTAATTACATGCTTCTAGATATGGCTATACCCTTACATATGCAAACCTATGCATACCCATTTGTTATTCTCTAGATATATACCTCCATGTTTCTTTATATGACTTATTAGATGATTTTAAGCACAAACAAGTTGATTTAAGTATGTAACTAGTCTCTTTCTCATTAGAGTATGCATGTGTTAGTTGATTTAGCTTGAAATGCATGTTGGTGTGCTTATACAATGATGAGTATGAGGTAGCTTAATACTTGAATGACGGTGGTTCTACCTAGAGTCATCTTTGCTTGTATAAACACTTAATTAATTTCTCTACCCTTAAATCAATATGTATATGTGAAGTTATATTGTATATGCCTTGATATACACAACTATGAATTGATAGATTCATGGGTATGTTGTTAGTTAATATGTGGATATATATTTGCTTGATACTGAATGTGATAGACAATGTGTAATTTAGTCCTTGTTTAATATATAGTTGTATGATTGAGTTTTTATTAGGGGTTCAATCAGTTGGTTTTGGTCGGTGTGAATGGCAATTTTTCAGTCGAACTAAAATTTTTGGTTTTGCCATATTTGGCATTGACACCGAACCATAGGGAAGGAACACTGAACTGAACAAACTACATTTCAGTTTCTTCTATATTCTTATTAGCCAAACAGATCAAAGAAAAGGAAAAACCCAAAATCATATATTTTCACTTTTTTAGCAAACAAATAACACAAAAATCAAACCAAATCAAACAAACAACTCAAACTTTAACACAAAAGAACATACCCATAAGAGAGTTGATGAAGAACTTAAAAAAGAAAAAAAGAAAAAAAAGTAGAGATTCAAAAGCAAGAACAAGGGAGGCATGGAGCGGTGGTGAGGAGTGGCATGATAGAGAGAAGAAGAGAGAAGATAGAGGCATGGAACTCATAGAGGAAAAGAAAAGAATGAGTGGCGGTTGAAGTGAGAAGTGTAGAGAGTAGGGTTTTTTGTTTTACAACTAAGCTAATGGTACTATCTTGAAATATTTTGTACATAGTAATATTTGATACATATCGGTCGGATTTGTTTTGTGTTGGATTTTTATTTTATGAATTTGAGACTGAACCAAAAATTTTGGTTTTTCAAAAATTCAATCTGAAACCGAACTGAATTGGACCGAGAAAAAAATGAAAAATTGGATTCTATTCGGGAGTTTCGGTCGGTTCATTCGGTTTGTCGGTTTATTTCTAAGCCCTAGTTTTTATTCACCTTGTGAAATTTATCATGTGGCTAGAGATACTTACATACTAACTCTCTAGTTAGTGTTCTAAGTATACATGACCAAAAAAAAAAAAAAAGGGCTTAATCTAAGTATACAACATCGTTAGGCCAAATTACAGAAAAAAGATTAAACATAGGTCATGCATCATGTTATTGCACTCAAAACATCATATTAGTGAATTGAAATAACATATAAATATAAAAATTAACAGCAATCAAAAGGGAGAAATGGATCATGGAAAAGATCCATATCTCCACCTTATAGCATTTACAATGATGTTGATGATCGGTTCCTCAGTTGAAATTGCTTACAACAGCTTTGAGAGTGGATCAACAACTTGGAATGGCTCAACTAGGTTGTTTTGGATTAACCCTAAATGGCTATACTACAACTTTGGCACAAAATAGAAGTTGGAATTCAAGTGAGTGGGAGAATACCTTCTAACAAGATGATTATTGAAGATCAATCTAACATTCACCACTCATGCCTTTCTAACCTACAACTCAAGAACTTGGTTTTTTTTTTGTTTTTTTTTTTTATGGTATTTCAACGGAGTTTCAGTAGGCAAAATCTCTAAGCCCTTTGGATGGTGAAAACAATGATATTTATAGAAGAATAGGGTTCTAAGGTTAGGTGGGACGTTTGAGCAGCATGTTAATTAGGCTAGTTGTCCTAGAATCTCACCAAAATAGAAATGGAGTATTTGAGGTTTTTGTTCGAAAGTTGCGTACACCATAAATTGGGCTCATACGCATCTTATACCCGGCATACGTACCTTTTGTAAGCCTTAGGCAGACATGGGCTTTTGGGCTTAGCTTTTGGGTCACACTTGGGTTTGGGTTTGGTTTGGGTTTTGTTGAGCCCTTTTTGGAATAATTGGCTCATTGGATCCACGCAAGGTGCTGCTTATTTTGGTAACGACTTGATTTCTTGTCATTGAGGCTAGGGACCTTGGGTATAGGTCTACACACACCTTACCTTAATGTCACAGTGCACGAACATCATTGTCAACGCGTCACGGCTGCTCGACCACCCATTGCAGCGACGCTCGTGCCCATATGTGGAGGAGGTGTGTCGTACCTCGGGTGAGTGACTAGAATATGAGTCGATTTTAAGGATATAACCAAGGGTAAGTGAAGTTGCCACCAATCATTGAGTTTTTCTAAGGTGTGATTGGTCACCTGACTCTATTCGATTTTATTACCGATTCTAGGTTAAGAAAAAAGGCATTTTTCCTAATCTAATGTGGATGGGATAAAAATCTTGATTCTTGAGTTCGAAAGTCTGGTTACCTGTAGGGAAGATGTTAGGCACCCTATAACGTCTGTTTGTGGACAATCCTTTATTTTGGTAAAATCATAATTTTTAGACATTGGCAATTGAAAACAAGCTATTGGCATTAGCTTTCGGGGCTTTAAATGTGTTGGGGTTTGAGGTTTGGTTTAGGAATGGGTGTGGTCCTGATCGATTCTTTCCAAGTGTGTTTGAAGTCATTGCCAAATTTCCACGGCGAAAATTCGACAGCATTTCGCCTTATTTTTGTGGCGGAAATCTAGCAGCGCTTCGCCTCAGATGCGCCATAGCACGCAAAACGCTATTCTCACCAAGCTTTTGATGTGAGAATATGGCAATTGGGGATGCCCCATTTTCACGGCGAAAATCCGGCAAAGTTTTGCATTTGGTGCGCTATGGCGCACTGGCAGGGTTTCGCGTCTGTGTATACGGTGCGTATTGACATGCTTGCACCATGACGAGCTGAAGCCCTCCAAAGTGTTAAGCATGTTGATACGTGTCGCATACACGGGGAAACCGTTGTCACTGGGTGACATGGATCAAGACAATCACACCACGATGATCATGCACATAATATAACATGAATATGCACCTATGGCAATTGCCTTGATCGCATACCCATACTACAAGGTCAAGAGCTCTCATGACTAGAGAGGGTTGCTCACGTAGCCACGAGAGTCTGTCATACAAAGTGCACAATCACCCATACACACGCAGGCATATATATACATACATACATCATGCATAATGCATCCAAACAAAGTGGGAAAGTAAATCAGACATTGTCAATGTTCCAAGGGTATGGCCTAGCAAGGTACATGAAATATAAAACATACATTGCCATACCCAGGGAATGCGGCCCAAGCAAGGAGTAGGAAAATAAAAGGGGGTACATGGAGAGGGATCCTAATACATACTCTAGAGAAGAGGCTTAGAGAGAAGGAAAGAGAAGACTACTCTAGAGGGGTTAAGCCCCCTAATCTATTGAACATTGTCTTTTGTGGGCTTGCATCCTCTTGCTTGCATCCTTGTCTTTTTTGCTCGCGCCTAGGAGGTCGCACCCTTGCTCCAAGCATCCATGCTTCATGCGTGTACATCCAAGGACAAAAGAAACAAGCTAGCAGAAAAGAAAGGAAACAAATGGAAGGAAAATCATGCTAAAGACAAGCTGGAAAAGATACCAAACGGGGGCGAACAAACATGTGCAACACATGAAGAGGCAAACAAACATGTTATTAAACAAAAGGGGGTGTTTTAGGAGGACAAATGTAGGTTTGGATTGAGTGTCCATAGTTTCATTGGATTGGAGTATGGACGACACACAGACTCATGCATAAACATATAGGCAAGCGTACAAAGATGCAAAGAAGCAAAGAAAGCCAAACGAGTGGCACAAAGCAAGCAAGGCAAGCATGACAACATCACACGGAGCGGAGAAATGTGTAAATCAAGCACACCAACACAACAGAGGTGTATCTCACAAGTGGTTACATCCAAATAAACCCTAGGAGGGACGGAGGTAACCACACAAGCACAAGCCCACGGAGGGCACAAAGCATGGCAAATCCTAGATCTAGAGAGGCTAACATGGAGAGAAAGCATAGAAGCCAGCAAGCAAACATAGACATGCAAAGGAAATGATCCAAACCCTTTAATATAGTCCAAGGCGTGCAGATGTAGGCCTAGACCACAGGATCTAGATTTACACCCCACCAATAAGGGCCAAAACACAAGAAAGAGAAATATCAAGGGACAAAAAGGGCTAAAGTAGCACATGGCATAGCAACCAACATAGATCTGAGCACACAAGCATGGCACGAAACACATAAACACATGGATCTAAGCATAGGGACATAGATCTAAGCATAGGGACATAGATCTAAGCAAAAATATGGCAAAGAACACATAAGCATGTAGATCTAAGCATAAATATGGCAAGGAGCCTAAAAACATGTGGATCTAAGCACAAACATGAAACTTAGACATATCCTAACCATGGTTGTCAAAATCGCGATCTGGATTGTAGGATCGCATGATTTTACGATCTCATCTCACCAAAACATTTAGAATCGTAGTAGGATTGTATGTAGGATCGTGTAAGATCATATAGGATCGTATGGGGTCCTATCGATTCTACCAAAACATGTGTTTTTAGTTTGAGCATTTTTTTTTTTTTTCTTTGATGGGATTGGTTTGGGCTAAGATAATCCAACTAAACTCACAAGCCAAACTGGTTATCAACAGCCAATAACAAATTGAAGTCCTAAATTTACATCTTTGTCAAAAGAAAATCTCAAAAAAAAAAAAAAAAAACCCCACAGTACTTAAGTTTAAAGTTCAAACAAAAAAAAAAAAAAAAAAACCTAAATATTTAGAAACATCAATCCCAAAGTTGTGGCTCCTCTCAAGAACCCTAAAACCCATCACCTTTCAGCACTCTCAATGACGTTGCCATTTGGATTTCATATTTATAATTAGCTAATTTACCTTAGAATGGGAATTCTATTTTCGATTTCATATTGTAATAAGCTAATTTTCATTTGTTAACTAGCCTAACTTATTTTGGATTTGGAACTTAGAAACTAGAAAATATTTTCAGTATGTGTCGATAATATCTTGGTACTTAGTTGCTAATTAAACATGTACTAAACTTTTTAGATACATTGTGTCAAAACTTAAATATATTTGTTTCGTTAGTATAGACGTAACAATGTAGGGCATGCAAATTACATTATATGATGCAAATCTTTTTTTTTTAATGGATGAATTCATATTTTACGTGATTACTCAACATATAAAGTCACTATCAATGTGTTTTTTGCTTAAAATATGAAAATAGGTAGTATCTTACGATCCATGATCCGATCCTACAATCTACGATCCTACCTACCTCTCGCGATCCTACGTAGGATCTCGATTTTGACAACTTTGATCATAACCCAAGAAGGCTAGGCCAACAACATCAAAGCGGTAAATCATGACAAAAACAAGAAAACATGTTAGAAAAACTATGAAGACATGCTAGGAAGCAAGAACTGTTATGGTTTATGCCCTAAAATCTAATTTATTGGCATGTCATAAATAATTAAATTATTTAATTATATGAGATTATTTATAAATGAACTAATGAGACATTATCTTAGTCCATGAGATGCATAGTATGTGATTTATGTGATTTAGTCACAGAAGATATAAATCACAAGTTCTTTATATACTCAGAATTTTAGTTCGTAGTCGGTGATGAAATTGGGCATTTCATCTGTGAAGACTATAACATATTAACTAAGATGATTTTTCTTGATCATGGAAGTGGAGACTTCTAGTTGATATGTTGATATGTTTTAAGAGTTAAGACATATTGAATTGGACCGCTATAAGATTTATTATTTTCCTAACGATTGTTAAATGAATAATAAATCTCACGACTTTTATTTACATGAACTCTTAATCCTGAGAGAATAATGGACCTGATCATGAAGTGTAGGTTGCTTTGATATATCAGGAGTGAGATCTAAAGTCACGATCAAAACCTCAGTATGTTGGACAGCCGCATTTAATGTTGTGGAACATACATTCTCAAGATGGAATTCATAATTTCTTAACGGAGATATAAAATATTCCCTTGAGATAAGTTTAATGGGTTTAGTTTATTCAGAGTGTTGGGCCCAACCACTTTAGTAAGGAATTACTATAGTATATATTTATGAAATTGGATTTCATAAATATATGATGAATAACTTAAAGGATTAAACCGGGTACTCAAAGATTAAGATGTAGTAATCTTCAAAGTGGTAGTCAACATTTATGACTTTATATTACTACGAATATTTTAATGAAGGGGTTGCATGTATAATAAAGTTTTGAGATATAATTTATTAATAAGGCCTAGAGTGCAATTATATTCATATAGTGGTATTGAATATAATTAATGGTAACTTTGGACTTGTAAAGAGTTGACAAAAAAGCCCAAGGCTCATTGGAGCTAGAGTCTTATTTGTTCCTTTTTGGTTCCACTCCAAACCACATACTAAAGCCAAATTGGAATGGCTCAAAAAGCTAGCTCAATTAGATAATCAGTTATATATAAGGAGAGAAATATACATAATTTCATAAGTTTTTTCATTAAGATCATATAAGGAATGAAAATTGTGTGTATGTGAGTGTAAGCCACTTTCTTATTCTCCCTTGGAAACTGATTGAGAGACCACACTTCTTGGGCATTAAGTGGAATTGGAGTGAAGATTAAAAGTGTTCCCAAGTACTTCTAATGTTTTGTTTTAGAATTTCACCGCACCAAGGTACGCTTTCTTGTTCTTAAATTCTGAAACTTACATAGTACATGTTATCAATTGCGAATGAAGTAGATCCGTTAATTTTTCGCTGCGTATGTTTTGTATGCGATACAAACATGTATTTTTTCAATAATTGGTATCAGAGCGATCTTCAATTTCAAATTTGTATAACATGTTTTGTGAGTTTTGGAATTAAAGATGGTAATTTCATGATGTTAGAAGATTCTACACTCAATTTTCTACATGGTTATTGAAATTATTGTTTAATGAAAATTGATATTGATGTTATGATGTTTTTTAAGTTTGATTTTAAGTATGTTAGATTGAACTTTAAGGCTATAGCATCAATGGAATTCAGTTTTGATCTCAATCTCTTTCTGATGTGATCAAGAAACTATGTTTTTGTTCAAGTGAAACGTCAAAAACGATTACCAGAAATTTTGAAAAATTCAGTTTTCACAAGTTTCGATCGATCGAGAATTACTTTCGATCGATCAAATGTTCCTTTCGATCGATCAAGTAGCGATCGAGAATCGATCGAGTTAACCTGAGACTTTGTGAGGAATTTTTCAATTTTTCGATCGATCGAGAATTCCTTTCGATTGATCGAATTTGTCTTTTCGATCAATTGAATAGGAATTAGGTACAGATTGAGTCATCCAGAAACTTGGAAATTTTTTGATAAAGATTTCGATCAATCGAAAAATAGATTCAACCGATCGAAATGAACTATTTTTGAAATTTCACTAAGTATTAAAACATAGATGAAGTGTAAGATTATGTGTGATGAGATTACACATGGTTCTATTTAAAGTGATTAATTTTTATGGTCCTTAAAAGTTAAGAACATTTATTAATCATTATCTAACTAAAAGACCTAATGAGATCAAAGATATAAGTTAAAAAGAACTCTTAGTCTTTAATAGTTTGAGACTTGTCTTTTAAGAAACATTCTAATGAGATTAGATTTTTTGTATGATTAAAAGTCCTTAATTTATTTTAATTAGAAGTTTTAATGAGATTAAATCGTTAATTAAAAGGTATATAGTTTCTAATGAGATTAGAACTTTTTATTTAGTAAATTAAGGATAGAGTTCTTTATAACTAATTTTTTGATCCATTAGAGTTTAAGGAATCCTAAATAGTTTAGGACTTCCATTTTAGTTAGAGATTCTAATGAGATTAGAGTCTTCAACAAGTGCAAAGTTATTAGTTGTGATGGGATCACAATTATTTAAAGAAAAACCCAAATAACGAGTGGGAGTGCTAAAATAACTCTTTTGTTAAGTTTATTGTAATGTGAATAGATACATTGTTTTGGCCTTGAGTCTTGCATTCCATGCGGAGGGTATTTACTTCATGGATTACAAGGTTAAATTCTTTGTGGTTATGCGAATGTTCGTTACGCTATTGTGATGTGACTTAGTCAGATCACATCGAATTTAAAAAATTAAACACATTTGATGTGTAGGATTAAAATTGTGATGAGATCACAATGATTTCAATTCAATCCACTTGTTCTAAAATTTCTAGTGGGAGAGAGATACAAGGGTTGGATCTCACAGCCTTCATTGTTGGTTCATAGTGGTGTGGAGTAAACATCTCGTCTTGGCCTCGAGCCTTGCATTCCATGCGAAGGGTGTTTTGCATCATGGTATTACAAGATTAAACTTTACAAGGGTAGAGTTGTGTGGCTACATATGGGTCTAGGCAATGGTGTACACTAGACTAAGTATGATAGTATCCTTTATGCTGAGTTCTTGTTATTATTACTTAGAGGCTAAAGGAAGAGCGGGAAATTATTTTTGTTTGGTAAGAGTTACCATGATAGCATTAATAATGAGAATAATTCTCGCCTGATCATAGTGATTGGTATGACCTCGCTACCGAAGAATATTAATTGCGGGATTAGGTTGTCGTTGCACCTAGTATAGTATGGTTTTTGGGTTCCATATTATATGGTTATGGATGCAAAATATAATGTCCCTGTAATTATGTTCATAGTCTCAAATAAAGTTGTCATAAATTTTGTTCTCTAGCTATTTTTTAAATTGAATCACATTAACTAAGAAATAATTTTGGACATGGTGCTTAAAGGAGTTGAAGTACATAAATATATTTCGATTCAGCATTGTCATAATTTCCTATACAAGATGCATTGATGGAAGATAGCTTATGATATGATCATAGTCTCCATTGGAATGCTAAAATGTTACATTGGCTTCTATCTTAATTGTACTACAGCATGAGATGCAAGAGTTAGCACTAGACTTAGACTTTATATTAAGTATAAATGAGATGTTTGATATGAATCATATTGAGTGCTAAGAAAGGCTTAAGGAGTTCCAATTCTATGTCATTTTATGAAAATATTTTCATTTTTAAATGAATTGGAATTCTTGGATGTAGAGATTAAATGTTAATTTCATATTGATATGATCCATAAGTCCTTGTTAGAATCATTTGATCAATTCAGATTGTTTTGAAAATAAATTCTTTTTATATTATCTGAGTTGATAAGTGAGTTCTACATAACGGAAGACATCCTAAAAGCTAAGGCTAGGATCAATATGATTTAATTCAATTCTTAGCCTAAATCGAAAGGTAAGGGTGGTAAGAAGAGGAATTATAATACCAAACAGTTGGACAAGTTAGTTGCCCTAATAGTTGCCAAAAGGAAAGTAGACTCAAAAGTATGACCAAAAGGAAAGTGTTTCTGTTTTGGTAAAGCTAAGCATTGTCCACGATTGTTTTCTAGATGAAAATTTATATGTTTTACTTTTTAAAGAGAAAGTTTCCATCCTTTGGTATTGTATGTTTTGACACTTATGTCTAGATCTTATTAATCTAAATGATATTCAAGATTAGTAAAAGATGGGCTTTTAGAACCATTATTTTGTTATATTCACAGTTTATGAATTTTATTTAAAGGATAATATGATCTAGGGCTCCTTTTGTAAAGGAATATAGTATCAATGACTTCTTTAAGTCAGAGTATACATGAAGGAGGAATAAGGCTCTTTTAGAAATAGTAAAGTACATTATAAGTATTTCCATTTGCTTGTTTCTTTTGGAGATATACTCTATATATTACTATACATTTTCTAAAATTGATTTAAAAAGTTTGTTCCTAGGATATTTGTCAAATTGTGAATTGGGTGAACACTTAATATATGATACTTCTACTTTTGGAGATGTCCAGCAGTTGTGCTAGAAAGGAAGTCTAACAAATTGAAATCAAAAGATAGAAAAATGTGTGTTTATATTGGGTATCCAAAAGAAATTGCAGAAGATTATTTTGGTAGTCATAAAGAAGACAAGATGTTTGTAAAGTACAAATACAAAGTTTCTTGATGATGACTATGTGAATAATCTTAAAACTAAACGTAGAATTGTTCTAGAAGAAAAATGTCAGAATTTGTTGTAGGAGAACTATAAAATACATTAAGAAATGAGATGGTTGTATTAGATATATCACAAGACATTATTCTATATATATAGCTAGTACACTGGTACAATATCGTAGTGGGAGGATTATTAATTACAAAATAAATTCATACTTTTGGGATAAACTTTTGAAATCATTCCACAAGGGTATGAATTTAATCCTCGGTCTTACGTAGAGGTAATAGATGATATGAATATGGATTACTAGATCAAGGTTATGTGAATAGAATTAGATTTTATTTAAAATCTAAAACTTGTAGAGGCGCCTAATGGCATTAAGCCTATTGTTCTCAAATAAGTCTACAAGAAAATGAGATTGATAGATTTGAAGGTGCAAACCTTCAAAGTTAAGATTAGTGACGAAAAGATTTATTTAGAAAGAAATGATTCGACTATGAAAAGATTTTTTCACTAATAGTCAAGTTTGACTCTATCTAGATTCTCTTATACATTATATTTCATTTGGAAGAAATATGGCAATGGACATCAAGAAAGCTTCTTTTAGTAGCAATCTTGAGAAAGACATCTATAGGATGTAACTAGACTTGTACATAGCAAAGAACCAATAGTATTTAGTATGCAAGTTGCTTAAATTCCATTTATGGACTAAAGCAAGCATATGAATCATAAAATATCATCTTTGATCAAGAAATTAAATTGTTTGATTTTGATCAAGTATTAAAAGGCCTTATGTGTATAAAAGATATATAGAATAATAAATCTCTTAATGTATGTTGATGACATTCTAATCATTTAGAATGATGTAGAGTTATTGTCATCAATAAAGTTTTTTGTTGTCTAGTCCAGTTTGATATAAAGTACTTAAGAAAGACTGGTCACATCCTAAGAATTAAACTTTGTTAAAATTTAGAAATTAGGATGTTGGGTCTATCTCAAACTGCTTAAATAGATTAGATTCTAGCCAAGTATAACATGTAATACTTCAAGAAAGAATTCTTTTCTTTTAAGTTTCAAGTTCCTTTATAAAGTACTATAGTCCTAAGATATATAAAATGAAGAGCATATTAAAACGGTTCCTAATACCATATCAATAGGAAGTCTTTATGCTATGATATATACTAGGCTAAATATCTATTTTGTAATGGGCATAGTAAGCAAATATCAATTGAATCTAAGATCACTTACTTTAGTGGGAGTAAAGCATATACTCAAATATTTTAGGAGAATGAGGGATTATATGCTTGTCCACCAAAGTGAGGATTTGATGGTTACTGGATGTACAAATACTGATTTGTAGTTTGATTGTGATTTGTGAAATTGGACTTCAAGATATGTGTTCATCTTAAGTGGTGAAGATACATGTTAAGCGTAAGTATTATCTCATTAGAGAGATATGAGTACGTGAGAAGTAGTAGTAGTAGAAAAGATAATTTATGCAATAAATCTGGCTGAAACTTGTTTCCAACCCTTGCCTTAGAGTGACTATGAATTACTCTAAAAGGAGATAAGTGTCAAATATCTAGTAAATTGCCTTTGAGGGCAAGTGGGAGATTGTTGGGGTTTATGCCCTAAAATCCAATTTATTAGCATGTCATAAATAATTAAATTGTTTAATTATATGAGACTATTTATAAATGAACTAACGAGACATTATCTTAGTCCATGAGATGCATAGTATGTGATTTATGTGATTTAGTCACAGAAAATATAAATCACAAGTTCTTTGTAAACTCAGATTCGTAGTCGGTGATGAAATTGAGCATTTCATCTACGAAGACTATAACATATCAACTAAGATAATTTGACTTGATTATGGAAGTGAAGACTTCTAGTTGATATGTTGATATGTTTTAAGAGTTAAGACGTATTGAACTGGACCGCTGTGAGATTTATTATTCTCCTAATAACTGTCAAATGAATAATAAATCTCACGACTTCTATTTACATAAACTCTTAATCCTGAGAGAATAATGGACCTGATCATGAAGTGTAAGTTGCTTTGATATATCAGGAGTGAGATCTAAAGTCACGATCAAAACCTCAGTATGTTGAGCAGCCGCATTTAATGTTGATGGAACATATATTCTCAAAATGGAATTCATAATCTCTAAACGGAGATATAAAATATTCCCTTGAGATAAGTTTAATGGGTTTGGTTATTCAAAGTGTTGGAACCAACCACTTTAATAAGGAATTACTAAAGTATATATTTATAAAATTAGATTTCATAAATATATGATGAATAACTTAAAATATTAAACCGGATACTCAAGGATTAAGATGTAGTAATCTTCAAAGTGTCAGTCAACATTTATGACTATGTATTACTATGAATATTTTAATGAAGGGGTTGCATGTATAATAAAGTCTTGGGATATAATTTATTAATAAGGCCTAGAGTGCAATTATATTCATATAATGGTATTGAATATAATTAATAGTAATTTTGGACTTGTCAAGAGTTGACACAAAAGCCCAAGGCCTATTGGAGCTAGAGTCTTATTTGTTCCCTTCTGGTCCCAGTCCGAGCCACATACTAAAGCTCAATTCGAATGGCCTAAAAGGCTAGCCCAATTAGATAATCAGTTATGTATAAGGAGAGAAACATACAGAATTTCATTAGGGTTTTCATTAAGATCATATAAGGAATGAAATGGTGTGTATGTGAGTGTAAACCACTTTCTTATTCTCCCTTGGAAACTGATTGAGAGACCACACTTCTTGGGCATTAAGTGGAATTGGAGTGAAGATTAAAAGTGTTTCCAAGTACTTCTAATCTTTTGTTTTTGAATTTCAACGCACCAAGGTACGCTTTCTTATTTTTAAATTCTGAAACTTACATAGTACATGTTATCAATTGCGAGTGAAGTAGATCCGTTAATTTTTCGTTGCGTATATTTTGTATGCGATACAAACATGTATTTTTCAAACAAGAACATGCTAGAAAAAGCAATAAAATCATTTTATTAAGCAAAAAGGAGCTAGGAAAAGCAATAAAGAGAAAGAGGTGTGGATTGTAGCTAAAAAGCTACATCCACACCCCCTAAACCTCAAATCCAAGGTATGGAACCAAGGAGAGGAAGATTAGGTGTAAAAACACTGCCTTTAAGATTGTAGAGAAAAGATGAAAATTTAAGGTGTTTGATGGTGTTTTGATGTGTTTGGGAGAGAAATTAGAGAGAGAATCTGCCCAAAACTGCCTAGAAAATCTTTTTTTTTTTTTGGCAAAATGAGGGGTCTAGGGGCATTTATACTGGAAATATGCCCGTTTGGCTTCCGGCGCACCTTGTAAGGGCACCAGCCACCTTGCTGATGTCAGTAATTCTAGCATTTTCCCGGTTCAACTTCGAACGCATATTTTAAGGCCTTCCCAAAATCGAATTGAGCTAATCTTTGCATCCCTAGAAAGCTTTGGATGTCGTTTCCAGAACACTAAAAAAATTGAAAATCCAACGGTCGAATCATAAGTTATGACCTCGGGAAGCGTGCTAACGCGTTTTTCATGGTGTTCTAGATATTTCAACCGTTTTAACTCCGATTTCGACCCATGAATAGTCGTTGGAAAGGAAATTTGATAATCTTCGTAATGGCACTAGTCCTAACCCATTCTGACTGTCGGATCAAAATTAGAGTTTCTGGTACCCCCAAGAGTCAACCTCAGGTCAAACTTGGTCAAACTTGATGAAAATCACCGAGTAACTTGGGTTTAATGTAGAAACATGAAAAAAATGTCATTTTGGGATGGATTTGACCGACTTTGACTTTTGGTCAACCCAGGGTTGATTAGGGGGCATTTTGATCAATTTGACCTGAAATAGCACTTTGAGTGCTCCGATGCTGAAACGGGTTGTGCCGCGTCAATCTAGATGTTTCTGTGACCCCGTGGAAAAAAGATAATATTTTTAGAATTTTCAGAGTCCGACACGCAAATCGAAAGCGGGCAAATTCGGTGTCTACAATCATCACACATGGTCAAGACAAACTCCTAAAAAAGACATTGGGATCAAGTGGGTCACCCAATAAGATCAAAATTTTGGTGTCTACACCTTTTATTTTATTGAAAAAATCATACTAAAGTTTAAATTAAGGTTGTTGTGAAAATCATGTAAGATTTTGTTGTGCACGAAGACTTTCTTCATATATTTTCATTTCTTCTAATTATTAATTTGTTCCAAATTAAGGAAATTTCCTAAGTACTATTCATTATTAAAAAAAAAAAAATGCTAGCTTATTCTTGACCTGAAAGGACTAGCGATGTACTAAATTAATTGACCATTAGATTATTTTTATTTTTATTTTTATTTATTTATTTTTATTGGAATTGACCATTAGATTATAACGCTGAAACTTGAAGACAGAATGACAAATGTATTGGACAAGTGGTTGGATGCCCCAAAACTCTAGGCTATAATTCATCAAAAAAGAAAGAAAAAGACTAGGCTATTAGTAAATATGATAAGTAGTAGAAGTTGGAAACGGTAAAAGCTGTTGAAATTGTTACAAAAATTAGTAAGGTTGATATTATTGCGAGAAAATTGTAATTGCCATTTGGAGAGCAATTACGTACAAAAATGTTTTCTACTTTCATTAGATAGCTTTATAAGCAATATAAGTTGCATAATACTCAATAAATAATAGTTTTCGTTATGTAAAAGATAGATTTCTAAGACGTAAATGTGTCATATACTCATCTCTAAGGCTGTACCTCTTCAGATTCTCAGGTCTCTTTCTCCTTTTTCTACTCAAGGTTTAAACACAGCTATTATCAATGGAGGTCAGTTTTCCTCAGCTCTCTTTCAATTATTTTTCTCTGCATTTCTAATGCTTGCTAATATTCAGAAATGAACGAGAATTACTATTTGTTAAGGCATTAGGACCAGGCTAGAAACCTTATTTCTTATTATGCTTCTTCGATTTGTCTTAACGTAAGCTTATGTTCAATATTAAAACATATTAGTTTTTTTGTTGAAAATTTTGGGGTAAATGTGCTTTCTCTGTTTCACATAGTTTAGAGGGTAAAAATAAATGAAGGTATAGTTTAAGAGGATAAACTATAATTTTCCATATATTTTTCTTTTGGAGGATAAAAGATTAAAATCACTATTACAGGCTTTCAACTTTATCCCACGTTTAGAAAAAGAGATAGAAGAATATTTTATGCAAGCTATCTTTAGGATTAGAATATTCTTTTTAGGTTTTCTTGCGCTTAATGTAGGAGAATATATTAATGTAACAGGTATATATGTAACCAAAATTGTCAAATCAACATATTCGAAAAAATTGTCAAATCTGAAAAAATAAAAAATAAAAAAAAGAAGAAGGTATATGAACCCATTCTTTTACCCCCAAGAAATTACATTTTTTTTCACCCTAAATTATATTTCATTTTATACTTATCTTCTGAACTACAAAAATATATGATTAACCCCACAAACTAAAACTCAAGTAATACTTTAGATCCTCCCATCACCTTCTCAGTTGAGTTTAATGGAATATAGCATTAAAAAACCAACGTTTGTTTTGGAGAGGGGTGAATTGGTCTTTTAATACTAAATTTTGTTAGACTTAACCTCAAAATAATTGGCAAATAGTAAATTGTCCGTTTGATAGCAGTGTTTAAGTATTGTTGTTCAGTTTTTAGTGTTGTGAAAATACGTGTTTGAGTGTTATAAAAATACGTGTCAAAAGTGTTATTGTTGTTTAAACACTGAAAATTGTTGTTTAAATAACAGTGCCAAACAACCCCTAAGTGTGTTGCAAAGTTATCTATTTTGAATGCTCTGCTTCATCCAGATGAAATTTATGGCCTGTTTGGAAGTTAGAGAGGGAGGAGAGTAGAGGGGAGTAGAGGGGAGGAGAATAGTGGGAAGGAGAGTAGAGGGGAATGATTATCCTCCATCTTGTTTGGATGTTTTTAAAATTAGTAAGAGGGAATGGAGTAATTAGCCCTTCCTCTTATTTGGATGTTTTAAAAATTAGGAGGGAGATGAGAGGAAATGATTTAAATAGACAAATTTACCCCTATTTGAAAATGGATTTGCAACATTGGTCTATGATTAATTTGTTAGATTAAATAATTATGACTATAGCATGCAATATTTTTTTTTTGATAAAATTTTTTTTTTTCTAATGTGAATTATATAATCAACATTGGTCTATGATTAAATATTTTTTCTGCTTTTTTATTATACTAAAAAAAACCATCCTTAATTGATAATAATTAAAATAAGAAAAAATTATTTGGTTTGTTTGTTTACTGAAAAAATCAACAAAATATTGAATTTTGAGTGTTTCTTTCATTTATTATTATTATTTTTAAAATTTTTTATTTTGCTTAGTACGTTAATTTAATTTTTTGAGGATTTGGAGAAAAATTGAGACAAATAAAAAAAAATTAGGGAGAGTGACTCTATGAATTAACTCAAAAAATAAGATCCCACTATGTAATTTAAATTCAAGTGTTTGCCCACTTACTATTCAGAAAAGAAAGCAACCCAAAATTCTCAAGAGAATATCCCTGCTAACTATTAAGCAATAGCACACAAATTTCGACCAAAGCAAATGACAATAATTTTATAATTTCTCAAAAAAATGCAAAATTTCACTCTGAAACATTTTTTTTTCATGACCATACTTATCTGTTTAGGAACCAATGCCACATTTGTAACATTAACAATGTTTAGTAATTAATGCCACATTTGTGTTATACCTCTAATCCTAAACAATTTCTTTTCACCTCTAATGCTCATAATGTGATCAATCATCCGGGTTTTCTCAGCCAAGCCTCCATCGTAACCATAACATCCTCTATCCTGGACAATTCTTCCATTTCTCTGTTCTTCTTAACTCAAATCCTAATCTTTCCTCTTAGCAGCTAAAAATTTGCTGCTAAGCGCTAGTGTTTTCTGACAGCTCTTGTTAAATATATTATGTATGAGAAACCAGAAAGGTCAGATTGTTCCCCAGTTGCTCTATCTCAACCAATTTGTCATAGTTTGGAATTGGTTTGTTCTTAAGCTCTTTTGCTTTAGGTTTAGCCTGTTAAAAAATGACAAAAAAATAAGAATTGTATTAGTATAATGAAATGACCTTGACAAGTTTGATTGTAATCAAACAATTAACACATAAGAAATTATAGCTTCCAAATGTAATCGAGTACTTAAGATTCAAACAATTAGCACATAAGACTGGAGACTGATGCTCAGTGCCATTGAGTATGTAATCAAGTACTTAAGATTCAAATGTCTTATAAACTTACAAGGTACTGAAAATTTCAGACGTTTCTATATCCAAACTAGATGCATCACCATCATTAAGCCAATACCATAACTACAAGAAAACTTTGTTACCAAGTGTCACCACATCTTTGCAAAGATCTCCTATTGATTTTGAAATAGCAGAATCCATAAAAATTTGGTCATGAAGGTACATGCCCCACATTACTGAACAGGGAAGCTTAAGATACAATCAGGAGTGCCAAAAAATGACCCCAAAATGGATTACATGTCATTAAATCACAATGGAATCACTGAAACTCCATAGAACACCATGACTAGAGAATAAAAAAAAAATATGCAGTTTACTATTTGTTTAGGCATTTTGCTTGTACTCCTAGAGTATAAGAAAAGTGAAAGGAAACTTGAATTTTCTAGTTTTACCATCTACCCTTTTCTTTTTCATGGAAACAATGTGAATATGAACTGCTTTTCACACAAGCAATATGATTGTGAACTAACTAAGAAATTATAGACCTGTTTGACTTTCCATGACTAATGCAAAGAGGATAACATCTACAGCTTATCTTAACTCAACAAGTACACAAGTCCATGTTAATAGATCTGTTACTGAAACAAAACCATCAGATTTAGCTTCTTGTCATGTGCCAGCCCATTGAATGAAAGACCTTAACAAACAAACTTGCAAAATTTAAGACAAGCTGTTTTGGAAACAGAAATAATTTAATCTTATGTTTCAAAAGTAAAGAACTATCAACAAGAAAATGGGAGAAAAGGCAAAGCAAGACCTTTTTTGCAAATAGTCCACTCCCACCCAAAGTTTACAAGACAAATCAAATAAAAGAACCAACTTCATGGCAACGAACAACATGCAAACACAGAGACATGATCAATGCATGTGTGTGTGCACATGCTAGAATATGCACACAATCAAAGAAAATCAAATGTGCAGTATGTACTATATCCAGCATCAACAACTTTACAAAACAAATAAAAGTATCACCATTACTAATTGACAAACCACGTTCTGATAAAAACAGTAATATATGAATAGCTTGTATTTTATATGTCATTAATTATATAGAGCAGGGTTGCTACCAAAAGAAGAAGAAGTTCAGATAAGGGTGCAGCTCGGAGTGCAGTAAATATCTTTGATGTGGTCCCATTGCGATCCCAGTAGGATCCATTGGCCAACATGCAATTGCTTTACCGTAAAAGGCACCAACAACGAAGGAGAAGAAAAGAATAACAAAGAGAGAGACAACTACACAGTGAGATGCTACACAAACTCATGTGAGTTTGACCATACACAATCAAACAAGCAATTTATCAAACACATTGTGAGCAACACTCCGAAACTTTAAAATTCTAGTTAAAAAAAAAACCCAAATCAGAAACTCATTCACAAAAAACAAGAAATTACCCAATAAAAATCACAAACACAAACCAATAATAAAAAACCTGACCATAAAATCAAACTTACACAGAATAAACAATCACAAAGCCTAGGTTTAACCATAGTTCATCCATATATCATGAACTAAAAGGATTGCAAGTGTTTAGATAAAAATAAACAAGAAACACAGATCCATATATAGCTAAAATATACAAATTTATACAAGTTCACAATCTAGACTCACTCAAGCACTTTATCAAACACGTTATGAGCAATACTTTGAAACTTTAAAATTTAAGAAAAAAGCCCTCAGATCCAAAATCCCACCCACAAATAACATGTTATTACTCCCATAAAATCACAGTTAATAAGAAATTACCCAATAAAATCACAATTTTAAAAACATAGTTATTTGATCCAACTCAAAAGAAACCCATAAAACAGAAATTAAAACAGAGTTTACCTTTGTGAGAGAATGCTAGGCGTGAGAGAGAAGAGTGAAAGACACTCCAAGAGTGAAGAAGTCCTGAGAGGGAGAGAGAGAGCTAGCGTGAGCTGAGAGAGCTTGAGAGAAATTTGTGGGTTATAGATTTTTGTTTTTTGACGTTACAAAACATTGTAATTTTTTTAATATAATAAGGGTAAATTAGATAATTTATTTAGTCAATAATTTATGTACTCTACTTTCTCCAAATCTCTCCAATTTGAGAGAATTAAAAATGAGGGATTAGAGGTAGTTGAAACCCCTCCAAACCCCTCTCCCTCATTACTTAAAAAACTTCCAAATAAGATAATTAAATTACTATTCCTCTCTCTATTCTACACTCCCTCTTTTTTTAAACATCCAAATAAGGTATTAGAGTGAAAAAGTATTTTTTTCCTTTTCACAAAAAAATGAGTTTCGTGTCGGTAAAAGTCCTCTTTTATTTTTATTTTTATTTTATTTTTTTTGTGCGAATGAGTTTCGCGTTAGAGTGAACTTATATACAGTTTCATTCCAAAGGTAGAAATTCCGGAAAGTGACTCATCAAATTTTTTTTTTGGTCTTAAGTCATAATCCTTGCTCAAATCCTGTTAATTAATTAAGATTCTCAAAAAAAAAAAAAAAAAAAATCCTGTTAATTAAAGAAAAAAAAATCATATCGTAGATCTTTTTTTGACCGACAGATCGTAGATCTTTATAACGCGGAAAAAACGTGTCACGCGTAAGATCATACTGTAATATGAGTATGAGGTGTCACCGCCACTTGATTTGAGTCATACGTGTGAAAAACCCAAAAGTTGTCACCACCCAATGTCTCCTACTACTATAGTCTATATATATAAAAATCCTCAAGAAAGATCAGAGACAGAAACTGGGTCTAACTATTTCTCTAAAGCTCTCGATCTCTTCAACCAAAATGTCGCAGTTGTTGGACAAAGCTAAGAACTTCGTGGCAGAGAAGGTGGCCAACATAAAGAAGCCAGAGGCTAGTATCAATGATGTTGATTTCAAGCGTGTGAGCGGTGATTCTGTGGAGTACCTCGCTAAGGTCTCTGTGACCAACCCTTATGGACATCCCATACCCATTTGCGAGATCTCTTACACTCTAAAGAGTGCTGGTAGGTACGTAGCTTTTTTTTTTTTTTTTTTAATTATCTCGTTGCTATATAATACTATATATCATGATCTTAGCTACAATGATCAATTCTTTGAGAAACCATGATGTTTCCTTGGCCTCTTCGGTTATTTGATTAAGGAGGCAAAAACTCTCATAGGTTCCTTTCATGTTTATACTTGTTCACATATTAAGAGATAAACGGAAATGTGTTACTCATAACCTTACTACCTTACTAGATATATGCTAGTCATGTTAGTGTGAATAGATATGGATTGGGGATATTCCATCATCTTAATTCTTAATACTAAGAATTCAAACAAATTTAAAACTCGTTCAAGTCTATTTAAGACTATTTGTGATAAGCACTCCTTTTCCTCTCTCAAACAAATTGAAATTGAAATGATTGAAGTTTTTCTATTTGAAATTGTCTTAGGTCTAATTCCTATTCCTTTGGCTTGATTATTTGTAACTGCATATTTACAATACAGACGCGCGCGGTGATCAAATTTAAATTTCGTTTTCTTTTTGATCTCGTTGTAAATTATAATAACTTAATTTTTTGTTTTAAATGTAAAAGATATGGATTGATAAAATCAAAATTAAATTTGCAATAATTTATGGTAATTGTATGTATGTGTGGGTCAGGGTGATTGCATCAGGGACAATACCAGACCCAGGGTCCCTGAAGGCGAGTGACACAACATTGCTAGAGGTTCCAGTGAAGGTGGCACACAGTATATTGGTGACCTTGGCAAAGGATGTTTGCGCAGACGGGGACATAGACTATGAGTTGGATTTGGGTATCACCATTGACCTTCCCATCATTGGAAACTTTACCATTCCCCTTTCTACCAAGGGAGAGGTCAAGCTACCTACCCTCTCTGACATTTTTTAACTTTTAAGTTTCAATGGTTGTGGAATATCATACTCACTCTTAAATACTGTTTTTGTTTTAGCATCTTTTTGTTGGATGATGAATAACAATTACTTCTTGTATCCTATTACTATCTTCAATTTTTGTTGCATAAATACGTATGGGAATTTTCCTTTTAGCGTGCTGTATGCCAACTGCCAAGCCAATAATTGTTCCAAGTTTTATCTATACAATGGTGTAATCTCTCTAATTATTACGCCCAATACCACTGGCAATAATTGCTCAACTGATAATTGTAAATTCATATCTCACCAACCAAAATTGATTCTATCAAAAAAAAAAAAAAAAAATTCTGTGTTATTTCATTTTTGAATATCAAAATACTTTTAAGATTACAACGTTTCTCAAGATCCAACTTATTTCAAATTTTTGTCAAATTGATCTATATGTGGACTGGAAATTAACCAAGATATACCAGTGAATTCCCACCCTCGAAAAGATACACCACCAGTGAATTGTCTAAAACTAACAAACTAAAACCTTTTCATTCGTGATGTAGAATTTACTGTTGATTAGTAAAAATAAAAGGTAAGGGAAAATTTCATTTTAAACCCTATAGTTAGTTAGGATGCTAACAGATAACAGATTAAATCTTGAAGTCAAAATTCTTGTAACACTACTTAGCTTTAAAGTAAGGATGTAAATAAGTTGAACCAAGTATATTTTTTCAGGCTTATTTATTTAATTTTATTTAAAACATAAGCCGAGTTTAAGCTTATCATCAAACAATATTAACATGTTTATATTTGAGTCATTTTTTTGTTGAACATGTTCAAAGTCATTTTTTTGTTGAACATGTTCAACTTTATCTTAATAAAGTTACTTGATGTTTTTTTTCATATACATACAATAAAACATGACTAAAAATTTCTTTTCCATATACAATTCATGAGCCACTAATTTATAATAGGACGTTCTTTATAATATATAGTTATATACTATTATAGCTTCACTTAACCATTAAATTATTTAATAGATCTTCCTCAGCTCTCCAAACCTTTCCGCTTTGAAGAAATGTGGAATTCAGATAGTGGATGTACAAACACCATTGGATCCGTTTGGGCTTCAGATATTAATGATAGGAATGGCAATGGGTCGAGTTCGGGTCGGGTTTCTTTATGCCCGGACCCGACTCACGGGCTTGTACCCATTACCAGAACCCGGCCCATTTAATAAATGGGTTTTTTTTGTTGCACCCAAACCCGGCCCGTCGGGCCCCGGCCCAAAATCACAAACCCAGAAGAAACCCAGAAATCAGTCATCAAACGGATATACAGAAATCAGTCACAAACCCAAAATCACAAATCACATAATATACATGTAATTTTCTTGGCAATTTTCTTGCCATCCAAATGGATGCCAAGATCTAACAAACCAATCTGTACAAAAAATCCAACAAATCCCAGAAATAAAATTAGCAAATCTAAAAAACCCAACAACAAAACACCAAAAAAACCCAACAAATTTGGCTCAAAAAAAAAAAAAACCCCAAACCCAAATTTTGCTCACAAAAAGAAAAAAACCCAAAGGTCCCAAACCACACCGATTGTGGATTTGTAACGGGTGAGGGGTGTTCACGGTGGATTTGTAACGGACGAAGTGCTTGATCGCTTGATTGTGGCTGGTGACAGACTTAGACTGGCCGGCGGAGAATGATTGGACCGGCGGTGAGAGCTTAGGCAGTTAGGTTGGCGGTGAGATTGAGAGTGAGTGGGATTGAGAGTGAGTGAGAGTGGGAGAGGAGAGTTTGGTGAAAACTGAGTCTGAGATGAGAGGCGGCTGTGAGTGTGAGTGAGGTGTGAGCTGAAGTTTTAAGGTTTATAACTATATATATATTGGGGGTATTTTAGTAATTTAGGATATAACCGGGTTGGGTCAGTCTGGGTTCGGGCCGGGTTTTTAATAAAATTCGAACCCAACTCGGACCCGTTTTGGGTTTTTTTTTTTTTTTAAACACAAACCCGACCCTATTCTTTATCGGGCCAGGTACCCGCGGGTCGGGCAGAAATTGCCATCCCTAATGATGGTCCATCAACTCGTGTGATCAAGAAGATTGATAAGTGTGGGTCGGAATTGAAGAGGTGGAGCAAACAAAATTTTGGCAACGTGAGGAGAGAGTTAGAGAAGCTACATGCAGAACTCAAAACCGTTGAAAGAGAAGCTATTCAAACAGGAGTGAATTTTCGAGTTTAGGATATTAAAAAGGAGATAACTGAACTTCTTGACAAAGAGACTCGGATGTGGTTGCAAAGGTCAAAGACTTACTGGGCGACTCACGGTGATAGAAATTCCATTTACTTTCATAGCAAAGCCACCCAGATGAAAAAAGAATTTGATTCAAAGGATCCGAATGAGTAATAGTGAATGAACTTCAAAACAGGAGGATAAAATTGATACCTTGGTTTCATATTACCAAAACCTTTTCATGTTAGTAGCTCCATAAACTACAGATGCAGCAGTTAGCACCATTCACAGGATAATCACAGCAGATATGGATGCCCAGTTATCATCAGATTTTATGGAATGGGAAGTAAAAGAAGCAATCAAACAGATGGCCCCTCTAAAAGCTCCTATATCATACAGAATGCCCCCTATTTTCTACTAACAGTACTACTAGCATGTCCTTGGTGATGAGGTTGTTGGGATTAGTGCCCTTAAATCCTATTGTATGATGCTATGTATGATATTATGTATGACATTATGTGTGACATGATGTATGACTTAATATTGTAATTAATAAAGTTGTTTTATTATTATCTAAAATAATGGTAACATAATATTTGGACATTATCATATAGTCCATGAGATGCATAGTATGTGATTTATGTGAAAAGTCACAGAATATATAAATCACAAGTTCTTTGTAAACTCAGAATTTTAGTTCGTAGTCGATGATGAAATTGGGCATTTCATTTGCGAAGACTATAACATGTCAACTAAGATGATTTTTCTTGATCATGGAAGTGGTGACTTCTAGTTGATATGTTGATATGTTTTAAGAGTTAAGACATATTGAACTGGACCGCTATGAGATTTATTATTCTTCTAAAGACTGTCAATTGAATAATAAATCTCACGACTTTTATTTACATGAACACTTAATCCTGAGAGAATAATGGACTTGATCATGAAGTGTAGGTTGTTTTGATATATCAGGAGTGAGATCTAAAGTAATGGTCAAAACCTCAGTATGTTGGGCAGCCACTTTTAGTGTTGATGGAAATTCTCAAGATGGAATTTATAGTCTCTTAACGGAGATACAAATATTCCATTGAGATAAGTTTAATGGGTTTGTTATTCATAATGTTAGGCCTAACTACTTTAGTAAATAGTTACTAAAGTATATATTTATGAAATTGGATTTCATAAATATATGATAAATAACTTAAAGGATTAAACCGGGTACTCAAGGATTAAGATGTAGTAATTTATAAAGTGACAATTTACTTTCATAACTTTGTATTACTACGAATATTTTATGAAGGGGTTGCATGTATAATAAAGTCTTAGGATATAATTTATTAATAAGGCCTAGAGTGCAATTATATTTATATAGTGGTATTAAATATAATTATTGGTAACTTTAGATTTGTCAAGAGTTGACAGAAAAGCCTAAGTTCCATTGGAGCTAGTGTCTTATTTGTTCCCTTTTGATCCCACTCCAAGCCACATACTAGAGTCCAATTGGAAAGGCCCAAAAAGCTAGCCTAATTAGATAATCAGTTATTAGGAGAGAAACATACAGAATTTTGAATACACAACAAGTTCATGAAATGGTATGTATATGAGTGTTGGACACTCT
Organism: Notholithocarpus densiflorus; assembly: GCA_030021035.2. Taxonomy (NCBI): domain Eukaryota; kingdom Viridiplantae; phylum Streptophyta; class Magnoliopsida; order Fagales; family Fagaceae; genus Notholithocarpus; species Notholithocarpus densiflorus. The sequence goes on from JARYZH020000041.1 coordinate 2,148,206, forward strand.
CTCATTTTTTAGAACATACATATATAACTGATTGAGAGACCACACATCTTAGGTATTAGTGAAATTGGAGTGAAGATTGAAAGTGTTCCCGAGAATTTCTGATCTTTGGTTTTGTAATTCACTACACCAAGGTACACTCTCTTGTTCTATATTCTGAAACTTACATAGTGCATGTTATCAATTGCGAATGAAGTAGATCCGTTAATTATCCGCTGCGTATGTTTTGTATGCGATACAAACATGTGATTTTCCAACAATTGGTATCAGAGCCAGGTTTTCATTTTCGAATCTGTATAATATGTTTAGTGAGTTTTAGAATTAAAAAAAACTATTTTCATAGTTGTGAAAATTTTGCAGTCATTTTTCTGCATATTATAGTTTTTGAAACTATTGTTTGATTAAAACTGATTTTGATATTATGATGTTGTTTAAGTTTGATTTTAACCATCTAAAATTGAATTTTAACACTTTAACATCAATGAAATTCAAGTTTTAATCTTAATCTCATCATTTTTGATCATTAAGAATGTGTTTTGTTTATTGGAAACGTAAAAAACGGTTAAAAGAAAAACGGTTGTTTCTGGGCATTTTTGCGACTGGCGAGTCGCGAGATGAGTCGCGAGTGAATCGCAAGAGCTTCTGGATGAACTCGCGACTGGGCGAGTTGCCAAAACGAGTAGCCAAAACTCGCGACTGGGCGAGTCGCCAGAATGAGTAGCCAAAAATTCTGACACCTATTTATTACATGTATAAAGAGCAGGGCTATGTGTAAATAGTTTATGTATGTATTAAACAATTAAAAACCTTTCTTTTAAAGCATCTAGTGGGAGAGAGATACAAGGGTTGCATCTCACGGCCATTGTTGGTTCATAGTAGTGTGAAATATATACTTTGTCTTTGTTTCGAGCTTAGCATTCTATGCGGAGAGTATTTATTTCATGGTCCTACAAGATTGAATTTCCTGGTTTATAGTGGTTTGATCAAACACCTTGTCTTAGCCTTAAGCTTTGCATTCCATGCGGAGGGTGTTTTGTATCATGGTACTACAAAATAAGCCTGTTAAAGGGATGAAATGTGGCTACACATGATTCTAGACAATGGTATACACTAGACTAAGTATTATAGTATCCTCTATGCTGAGTTCTTACTATTATTACTTAGAGGCTAAATGTAAAACGGCATATTATTAGTGTTTGATAAGAGTTATCATGATAGCACTAATAATGAGAATAGTTCTCAATCAATCATAGTATTTAATGTTCACTCTATGCTGAGGGATATTGAATATGGGATTGGGTTGTCGTTGCATATATTATATTATGGTTTTATTAAGGTTCCATACTATATGTTTATATGCTAAATTGATAATGTCCAGTTTACTTATTATATTCGTGTTTATTATTTTCAGATTTGAACATGACATTATTTAGCCCACTTGTTACTATTCTTAATCAAAACAAACTGACTGGATCCAACTATGTTGACTGGAAAAGAAATTTGGATATTGTTCTTACTGCTGAAAAGCACAAATATGTGCTTACTCAACCATGTCCTAGATTTCCTTCATTAGATGCTCCTCCTGAGGAAAAACAACAATATGATCGTTGGCAGAAATCTAATGAGATGGCCAAGTGCTACATGCTATCATCTATTTCAAATGTTCTATAGCATCAAATGCAAGATGTAGAACTAGTTTCAGACATTATGCTAAGTCTAAAGGAGATGTTTGGTGAACAAGGTCGTTCTGCAAGGCAAGAAACCATGAGGCACATTTATAATACCAAAATGGCTGAAGGTAGTTCAGTAAGGGAGCATTGTCTTACAATGATCTCTAATCTGAATACATTGGAGGTTTTAGGTGTCGATATTGATGGAGAATCCCAAGTGGATATGATACTCCAGTCACTACCAGAATCATTCAAGGAATTCAAACTTAACTATAATATGAACAAAAAGATTTATATATTGTTTGAATTAATGAATGAATTGGTAGCGACAGAAGACATTCTTGGTACTTCTAGTGTTGATGCTAATATGGCTGAAACTTCTACTTCTCAACCTAAGTCGAAAGGCAAGGGTAAGAAGAAGAAGAAGAAGAAGAAGGACTTCACCAAGTAAGAGGGTAAACAAATTGTCTTAAGGGTTGCCGACAAAGGAAAGAAGATAAAAGGAAAGTGTTTCCATTGTGGTGAGAAAGGACATTGGAAGAGGAATTGTCCAAAGTTCAAGGCTGCCAATAAAGGTATGAAAAGTTCATTCCTCCTTGAAATATGTTTAGTACAAAATCCCACGGATTCCTAGTGTGTGGATTCAGGTTGTACTAATCATATCTGCAATTCTTTACAGGGGTTCTAGGAGACTAGAAAGCTTAATGAAGGGGAATTGTTTCTTACTTTGGCTGATGGGAGCAGGATTCCGGTTATAGCTGTTGGTGTATTTAATTTATGTTTTGAGTCAAGGGTTTTAGTATTGGAAGACTGTCTATATGTACCTAATGTTCATAGGAATTTAATTTCTACAACTTATTTAGGTAAACATGGATATTGTGTTATCCTTAAAGACAATGTTGTAATAAAGAAGGGTAAAGTTTTTATCTGTTCTGGCAATATTGTGGATGGTCTTTATATTTTAACTCCTGATAAGCATGAATTATATAATTCTGAATTAGATAATGACTCTCATGTAAAATCATTAAAGAGAAAGTTTCCTTCTACTAGTGATGCATATCTTTGGCATTTGCGTTTGGGTCATATTAATTCAAACAGAATTCAAAGACTGATCAAAGATGGTCTCTTAGAGCCATTGGACTTTGATGATTTTCTAGTTTGTGAATCTTGTTTGGAAGGCAAAATGACCAAACGACCTTTTAATGCAAAAGGTAGAAGAGCCCAAGATTTGCTAGAATTAGTACATTCAGATGTATGTGGTCCTATGTCAATCTAGGCAAGAGGTGGCTATGAGTATTTCATTACTTTCACTGATGATTACTCTAGATTTGGTCATGTGTACCTAATGAAATGGAAGTCTAAAGCCTTTGAAAAGTTCGAAGAGTTTAGGGCTGAAGTTGAGAATCAATTAGGTAAACGCATAAAGGCCATTCGATCTGATCGTGGTGGCGCAGAAAGAAGGAATAGGACTCTTTTAGATATGGTTAGATCCATGATGAGTTATTCAACTCTACCAATTTCTTTTTGGGGATATGCCTTAAATACTGCAATGTATTTTCTGAATTTAGTACTTTCGAAGTCTGTTCCTAAAACACATGTAGAGTTGTGGAATGGACGTAAACCTAGTATGAGGCATCTCCATATTTTAGGTTGTCCAGCACATGTGTTAAAAGGAAAGTCTGACAAGTTACAGCCTAAAACAGAAGTGGTTTTATTTGTAGGGTATCCAAAAGGAACTATTGGAGGTTTGTTCTATAGTTATAAAGATAATAAAGTATTTGTTAGCACAAATGCCAAATTCTTGGAAAATGACTATATGAATGATTATACTCCTAGAAATAGAGTTGTATTGGCTGAAATGAATGAACCTGTAATTGAACAACCAATGGATGAAACTATGGATGATGTGGTTGTATTAGATACTCCACAAGATACTACTAATGAGATGTCTAGTATACAGATGCCTCGTCGTAGTGGGAGGAAGTTAAGGCCACCTATAAGGTTTATAGGTCTGGGAGAAACTTATGAAGCTATCTCAGAAGAGGCTGAAACCGATCCTTACACTTACGAAGAAGCAATGAATGATATAGATGCACATCATTGGGTTAAAGCTATGAAATCTGAATTAGATTCCATGTATTTCAATCAAGTTTAGGATCTTGTAAAGGCGTCTAACGACATTAAACATGTTGGTTGCAAATGGGTTTACAAGAGGAAGAGAGGGATAGATGGAAATGTTGAAACCTTTAAAGTAAGGCTAGTGGCAAAAGGGTATACTAAAAAAGATGGTATTGATTATGAGGAAACCTTTTCACCAATAGCAATGCTTAAATCTATCAGAATTCTCTTATCTATTGTTGCTCATTATGATTATGAGATTTGGCAAAAGGATGTCAAGACTATATTTCTCAATGGCAATCTTGAAGAAGAAATCTATATAATGCAACCGGAAGGTTTCATAGCAAAGAAACAAGAGCATATGGTATGCAAGTTGAAAATGTCCATTTATGGACTTAAGCAAGCATCTAGGTCATGGAACATCAGATTTGATCAAGCAATTAAGTCTTTTGGTTTTGAACAAAATCTTGATGAACCATGTGTGTACAAAAGACATCAAGATAAAGTAGTAATGTTGCTAGTGCTTTATGTTGATGATATTCTACTCATTGGAAATGATGCAGGGGCAATGTCATCGGTAAAGGTTTGGTTGTCAAGCCAATTTGATATGAAGGACTTGGGTGAGGCTAACTTTATTTTAGGGATCAAGCTTTGGCGAGATCGTAAGAATAAGATGTTAGGCTTATCACAAGCTGGATATATAGATAAGGTTTTAGAACGGTTTAGCATACAAAACTCCAAAAAAGGAATACTTCCTTTTAGACATGGAGTTCTTCTGTCTGATGACCAAAGGCCTAAGACTCAAGAGGAAGAAGATATGATGAGACAAGTTCCTTATGCTTTTGCAGTAGGAAGTCTCATGTATGCCATGCTTTGTATTAGGCCAAATATCTGCTATTCAGTTGGCATGGTCAGCCGATATCAATCAAATCCAGGACAAAACATTGGCAAGCTGTAAAGCATATCCTCAAGTATCTACGGAGAACGAGAGATTATATGCTTGTTTACCGGTGTGAGAATTTGATTCCCATTGGCTATACAGATTCAGACTTTCAATCGGATCTAGATTTCAGAAAGTCCACATCAAGATGTGTATTCACCTTGAGAGGTGGAGCCATTACATGGACGAGTGTTAAGCAATCTTGTATTGCGGATTCCACCATGGAAGTAGAATATGTTGCTACTTGTGAACCGGCAAAAGAAGCTGTATGGCTCAAGAAATTCCTTTCTGACCTTGGTGTAATAAGATTGGAGCAAGTTCCAATCACATTGTTTTGTGACAATAGTGGAGCAGTTGCACAATCTAAAGATCCAAGAAATCACAAGAAAAGAAAGCACATTGAGAGGAAATACCATATCATTCGAGATATTGTTGCTCGTGGAGATGTAGTGGTTGCAAAGATTGAAAGTGCAAATAATCTAGCAGATCCCTTTACCAAAGCCTTGCCTCAAAAGACTTTCGAATCACATTTGGAGGGAATGAGAGTTAGATTGGTACACGATAGTCTTTAGGGCAAGTGGGAGATTGTTGGGATTAATGTCCTTAAATCCTATTGTATGATGCTATGTATGATATTATGTATGACATGATGTATGACTTAATATTATAATTAATAAAGTTGTTTTATTATTATCTAAAATAATAGTAACATGAATATTCAGACATTATCATATAGTCCATGAGATGCATAGTATGTGATTTATGTGAAAAGTCACAGAAGATATCACAAGTTCTTTGTAAACTCAGAATTTTAGTTCGTAGTCGGTGATGAAATTGGGCATTTCATCTGCGAAAACTATAACATGTCAACTAAGATGATTTTTCTTGATCATGAAAGTTGTGACTTCTAGTTGATATGTTGATATGTTGATATGTTTTAAGAGTTAAGACATATTGAACTGTACCGCTGTGAGATTTATTATTCTCCTAAAGATTGTCAATTGAATAATAAATCTCACAACTTATATTTACATGAACTCTTAATTCTGAGAGAATAATGGACCTGATCATGAAGTGTAGGTTGCTTTGATATATCTGGAGTGAGATCTAAAGTAACGGTCAAAACCTCAGTATGTTGGGCAGCCAACTTTAGTGTTGATGGAACATATATTCTTAAGATGTAATTCATAGTCTCTTAACGGAGATACAAAATATTCTCTTGAGATAAGTTTAATGGGTTTGTTATTCAGAATGTTAGGCCTAACTACTTTAGTAAATAGTTACTAAAGTATATATTTATGAAATTGGATTTCATAAATATATGATGAATAACTTAAAGGATTAAATCGGGTACTCAAGAATTAAGATGTAGTAATTTACAAAGTGGTAGTCTACTTTCATAACTTTGTATTACTACCAATATTTTATGAATGAGTTGCATGTACAATAAAGTCTTGGGATATAATTTATTAATAAGGCCTAGAGTGCAATTATATTTATATAGTAGTATTAAATATAATTAATGGTAACTTTGGACTTGTCAACAGTTGACAGAAAAGCCCAAGGCCCATTGGAGTTAGTGTCTTATTTGTTCCATTTTGGTCCCACTCCAAGTCACATACTAGAGCCCAATTGGAAAGGCCCAAAAGGCTAGCCCAATTAGATAATCAGTTATTAGGAAAGAAACATACAGAATTTTGAATACATAACAAGTTCATGAAATGGTATGTATGTGAGTGTTGGACACTCTCTCATTTTTTAGAACATACACATATAACTGATTGAGAGACCACACATCTTGGGCGTTAGTGGAATTGGAGTGAAGATTGGAAGTGTTCCTGAGAACTTCTGATCTTTGGTTTTGAAATTCACTGCACTAAGGTACACTCTCTTGTTCTATATTCTGAAACTTACATAGTGCATGTTATCAACTGCGAATGAAGTAGATTCGTTAATTATCCGCTGCGTATGTTTTGTATGCGATACAAACATGTGATTTTCCAACAGAGGTAACCCAATTTGTCCTCCACTTCCTCAATAATGCTTCCTTACCACATCAACTCAATCGTACCTTCATTACTCTTTTTCCCAAGGTCAAAAATCCAGAGTTTGTGTCGGAATTTAGACCCATTAGTCTATGCAACGTCCTTCATAAATTTTTTTTGAAAGTTTTGGCTAATAGACTAAAGAAAATTTTGCCCAAAATCATTACTGAACACCAAAGTACTTTCACAAAAAGCTGTCTCATGTTTTATAATATTCTAATAGTGTTTGAGTCCCTTCACAGCATGCAGAAACATATTGGAAAAGTTGATTTTATGGCTATAAAGTTAGATATGAGTAAGGCCTATGACAGGGTTAAGTGGTCCTACTTGGAAGTAGTGATGAGGAAGATTGGTTTTAATGAGCAATGGATAAGTCTCATGATGGTTTGTGTCTCATCTGTCTCCTATTCCATCTTGGTAAATGGTGAGCCTAAGGGTTTGATCACCCCATCTAGAGGTATTCGCCAAGGGGACTCTCTTTCCCCATTCCTCTTCCTCCTTTGCATCATAGGCTTACATGGTCTGATTTCTCGAGCTGTAGTTCAAGGGGAGATTCGGGGCTATTCTCTTTGTAGATACAGCTCAAGACTAACCTATTTATTGTTCATAAACTGATAAGCCAAGAATGTATTGACCCCCTGTGATAAATTAATCAATTAATTAGCCAAGTTAATTAATTAATTCAATTAACATGCAATACGCGTGGTAGCACAAACAAATCACCAACTAAGTTAATATGCAGCGGAAAATAAATTTGACACGGTGATTTGTTTACGAATGGAGAAAACCTCCAAGGCAAAAACCCCACCGGGTGATTTTAAGGTCACAATTCTCGAGAATCCACTATTATCACAACAAACGGTTACAAGTAAAGGAATCCCAGTATCTTATACCAACCTACAGTTAAACTCTTATCCTAATATCCAATTGGACTTGTTCTGTAGTGACAATCTCTTCTTTCAATGCACGACTTCCAGTATGTGACTAATTAATCGATGCATGGATCCAAGTACGTGACTAACCACTAACTTGAGAAGGATGTTGGCTGCAAAGTTATTCAGTTCATCAACACGATAAAGATCAAGAAACTCCTTGGTTACAAAACCCTACGGCCTACAAACGCAGCAGCTTCTTGAAGAGAAAGATGAACTAGGGCATATGTCTCTGGTCACAATATGCTTGTGTAAAACCTTTGCATCAAGTTGCACTCACTTGCATCCACTGTGATGATCCTTAAAATAATCCTTATATATGTTTAGGGTTGTGAGAAAATAAAGCTTAAACATGTATACACGGATTGGAGTGAAATTAGATCTGAAAAACTGATTTTCTTAAATCTCGATAGATAGGGTATCTATCGAGCAGCTGTCGAGCATCAGGCAAAAGCTGCCTTTTAAACCTGGATAGATGCTATCTATCGAGCTAGCTGTCAAGTTTTAAAATTCAGCACTTTTTCACTTGTTTCTTAGACAGACTTGCATGTCTTTAACACTTGGACTTGAACTCTTGTTCCTTGAAGCATCAAACATATCCTAGATCTACCTAATTACAAGTAAAGTGCGTTTTGTTAAAGGATTAGCCAATTCTATATTGACATATGTTCCTAACATGATTCACATATGTCCTAACAATCTCCCCATTTGGCAATTCGTAACAAAACCACAACAAATAAATGAACATATAAGAGAAGTCATAAACCACTCAACTCATACTCACTTGTTGAATACAATAAAATCTATCCTAATACAAACTCTTGAAAAATTTTGCAAGAAGAGAGTTCATGGCAAGAAAGACTTTGACAACCTGTATTTCTGAAACACTTTAAACAAAACTCATCACTGTATCTTAGTGTGAAACAGAAATAAAAGATTGCATACAATAAATAAGAAGCAAGTGCATAAAGAGAGAAAAGAAACAACACATGAAGAGATAGGTGAATAAACATACATCAACATATATATATATATATTTATATATATAAGTACAATGTATGTCAAATGGTCACAAAACCGGTATACAGGTAAAAGTAAAAGAAAGAAAAGAAAAATACAGAATAAACTCACTACATCAAAATATAAACACTCCCCCTATCACAAAAATGTCCTATGCTAACTCTCTCCCTAAATACATGACTACTCTCATCCCAAAACTACTTCCCCTTTTTGTCACGAATGATAAAGGGTAAGTAACTCAAGCAGTCATCTCGTCGTCACTGGAAGAGCTAGCATCATCATCCTCATCAGCATCATCACTACCGGAGCCATCATCACTCTCATCCTCTAAAGCCGATGGAGATGGAGAAAAAGAAGCAGTGAAACCACCTATGACAGCCTGTCGTTGTGCGATACGACTAACACGAGTGTTCACCTGACATAACTCATCACTGAAAGTGTCAAGGCGAGCATCCATGCGCATAAGCTGTACAATGATAGCCTCGAGAGTCACTCCACCCGCAGAAGAAGAAGGAGTGGAGGTGGATGGAGCGGAAGAAGCCGGAGGAGTGTGTATGGCACACATAGGAAAGAAGTGTGTAGACTTTGGATAGGAGAAAGAAAAATGGCGGAGAATCCACGTGATAGCCGAAGGAAAAATGAGCTTATCACGAGTCGTCGTATCCCTATAGATATCTATAAGGGAGAGTACAAAGTAAGAGGGAAAATCAATGGTAAGTCCATCAAGAAGGGATAAACAAAAATCAAGCACGAGGCTCAGTGATGGAGTTATAGTGAGACAAAGGATGAAAAACGAATGTCATCACCATGTTAAGGAACCTCGGACCTTTTGCAAAGCCCGAGTAAGGGGTGTTTTGACAGTCACCCCAAGATGAATGTGTCTCACAGAAGCGAGACGAGAGTTCGTCTTTGGACACAGTCCTAAGATGCTTACAGTCAGGGTAGTTAGCAAACTCTACCCTCGATACGTGTAGCACCTCGAATATAAGATCCGGAGTGACTACCATGCGCGTACCCCGAACACGAGTGATAAAATGAGGTACAGAATAGTCAAATCCGTGCATGTTGGAGTAAAACTCTTGTATGATCACGGAAGGAAAGGTGACCGGGATGCCACACAGTGACTCCCAACCCCTACTGTAGATGATAGTGGGAAGGTCAGTATCGAAAAAATTCGATAGAACGACTTGGCGTTCCGAATGAATGCTGCGTTGTGAAAAGTTCTCTAAAAAGTCCTTATGAGCTTTATCATCATGGAACCTGACGTGAGATGGAGTAGAATTAGTGGGGGGAGAAGAAGAAGATGCCCCAGAACGAAGAGGGTTCTGGGATGGAGTGAATTTCCGTTTAGGTGCCATAGAGCAACTAATGAAAGAAAGAGAGAGAGAGAGAGAAACACGCAGAAAAGCATCAACAGTTTAATATCAATATGATAGAAAAAAAAAATGGTACGTATGCATGAAAAATGCATGAGCATGTGACAGCACATATTAAGCACACATCTAAAATGCATGAATCATTGTTAAAATGCAAATGTGATGCAATGCATGATGATTTAAACTCATTTAAACAAAAACCAACCTAACAATTTTGTGAAAAACTCATCAATTTTGAAAAACCCCAAATTAAAAAAAAAAAAATCCCAAAAGTTAGGTTAAAAAAATGAAATGCATGATAAGATAAGTGAAATGAGATCATACCAAAGGAGGAAGAAGACCTTTAGGCCGAAAAGCTTCTGGGTTTGAGGTTTAGAGAGAGAGAGAGAGAGAGAGAGAGAGAGAGAGAGATGAGTTTGGGAAGGTGAGGAGACAATTTCTATCGAGAGAGATCGGGAAGAAATGAGAGAAATCTCACGCTGACCCTATATATAGGAACAAACGCAACTCGATGGATCGGCAAGTGTTGAGAGGTGTCGAGAATTAAAATTTACCAGAAGGAGCTATCTAGCAGCTATCAAGAAGCTATCGAGAGGTGTCCACAGCAAAGTGACCTCGATGGATCGAGAAGCTATCGAGAATCTATCGAGCATACAGAAACTTCCTTGATGGATCGAGAAGCTGTCAAGAAGCTATCGAGCCTGATTCTCAAAAACCTTGATGGATTAAAATTGCGATAACAGCTATCGAGAAAAAAGCTCAAGAAGCTCGATAGATAGCCTAACTGTCGAGAGGTATCGAGAAGCTATCGAGATAGCACAAAAATAGTTTTTCAAAGAAGAAAAAAAACACAAATATGAATGCAATCAAGCATACCAAAGATCCAAACAACATTTTAAGCTCTCAAAAACATCTCTCAACAGGAAAATGTCAAGCATTTAGATCCAAAACACACACACACACACACACACACACACACACACACACAACAAGTCTAACCAATTTTATATTTCAAAAACAAGTCAAAACAGTTTAGTGAGTATACATTAACACATGTATTCCTTGTGATGGCCAAATCACATTGTACCTACACATGTATCAAGAGTAGCAAAGAATATTGAGTGTTGTGTGTGAAAAACATCGCAAGATTGCATAAGTGTCTACATGTTATGACGATTTGAGATATGAGAAAATTACTTTAACTCACACACAATCATAACTGCTTGATGGAGACTATCACCTTCAAGTTACATCCTATAACTCCTACATCTCCTAGAAGACACGTTTGTAATCATATATAAAGCATTTTGACTCTTTTTGCTTTTATTTTTCTTTGCATATTTTCTTTTGTTAAGCATATCATGCATGGGCATATAAGAGGGAGAAAAGAAATACCCAATGATGTTAAGCTTTTGACATTGCACTTTTGCTATGCCAAAGCATACATATGTCATTTCATAATTGGCAGGCAATAGTAGTGAAATGGTTATTTATACTTTTCTCTTAGGATTTTCTAGTCCTTCCCGTCAAAAAGAGTGATACGAGTGTTAAGTACAAGAGATTACTTAATCTTACTCATCACAAACACGAGCCACAAAGCTCACTTGCTTAATTGTGCATAGAGATGCTCATCTAAACTACAAAATGATACAAAGTTTAGAAAACTTTGTTTCAATGGTCATTCAAGGTACACAAGTATCATTGTACACAAAACATACACTGTTTTTGTATTTTTCTGATTTTTTTTATAATTTTTTATTTTTATTTTTATGAAAAGCAAAATAAAACAAAACTGAAAATAAACAAACAAAAACAAGTTAAACAAAGCAAAGCATAAAACTAGACTAACTCATAACAAGAAGGCAAAACACACAAGTAATGCATACTCAAAAACAAGAAAGGGGAAAGAGAGAAAAAGTGACTAAATCACTTAGAGCCTTTTTCCTTTCACACCTTGGAAGAACCTTTCCATTTTGCAAACTCTTGATCCGGCGGTGAGGGGGAAGAACTGAAACCGTTCAAGTTCGAAAGGAACATGAGAGGTTTCAGTAGATCTCCAAGAGGAGCAAAGGAGGATGGAAACTGATTCTGGTTTCTCAATGAGATCATACTGTTACTCTGTTGAGTGGCTAACCACTTATAGCAATTTGGTCGAGTATGTCTAGCTGCTCTACAGTGATGACAGAGATGCTGCTTCTTCAGTTTAGGCTTTTGAGTGTTTCCCTTCTTAGCCCTAGGGTTTTTAGTCTCTTTCTTATCAAGTTTAGGGGGTGCTCCTAAGATAGATTTACCCTTATCTATGTTCTCACTAACTAATACAATTTTCACATCATTATTCTCAGATTCAACATTATTAGCAGGTGAAACAAAAACAGTAGTACTAGTAGAAACAATACTAGGAGAAGAGAAATCATACCCTAAACTGGTTCGATCAGAAGCAAATTTCTGAAGGCTAAGCATCTCGTCAAGGTTTGCATTTGAAGTCCTTTCCAACTGAGCTCTGACTTGGAACAGCTCTGCCTCGAGCTCCTTGGTATTCTCCGCCAAGAAATTGTTCTCAAATCGCAGTGCTCCAATGGTTTGATTGGTTTCATCAAACTTTGTGGAGAGCTTTTCTAGATCAAGTTCCACATCACTCAGCTTCTTGGTGGCCAACCTATATAGTTTCTCATGCTTCTCAAAAACCTTATACAACTTTTCATAGGCTATATGGATATCATCTTGATCGTCCATTTTCTCGAACTTAGAATCCACCAAGTCCTCTTCATCATCCGCATCTTCAACAATCCCCTCAGTAGGATTTACAGTGGCAGTGAAGGCATTTAGGATTCCATCATCCTCATTATCAGAATCATCCTCAGGCTCGGTGTCGCTCAAAGTTGCAGCAAGTGCCTTGCTCTTCCCAATGGTCTTGAGATGCGTAGGACACTTTTGTTTCATGTGACCGAAGCCTTGACACCCAAAGCACTTTGGTCCTGAGGGAACAGTGTACTGACCGCCATCCATAGCATCCTTCTTTGGTCTTGGACTGCTTGTGGTCTTTGTCAATTCCCTTGGCATTGACATTCTTCATAAACTTTTTGAACTGCCTTGTAATGTAGGATTTCATTTTAGAATCTTCATCGTTTAAAGACTCATCTGTGTCACTATTCTTGGCTTTCAATGCCATGCTCTTGCCCTTACTAGATTTCCCAATCCTTGTCAAACCCAACTCATAGGTCTGCAGATTGCCAACCGGCTCTGTCAAAGGAATTTTGTCAATATCCTTTGATTCTTCAATTGCGGTGATCTTGGCATGAAATCTTTCGAGTAGAGATTTAAGTACTTTGCTAACAATCTTGGGTTCGCGAATGGTTTCCCCAAGATTAAAGGCTGAGTTCACTATGTCCTTGAGCTTGACATAGTACTCATCGAATGACTTATCCTCCTCCATCTTGATTTCTTCAAAACTTGTAGTAAGTCTCTGAAGCTTTGAATCCTTGACAGCCTTAGTTCCTTCATAGGTTGTCTGGAGGATGGTCCATGTTTCCTTTACAGTTTCAGTAGAGGATATCTTCTTAAACTCCTTATTCGTTACTGCACTAAATAAGGCATTTACTGTCCTGCTGTTGAAGTTAGCCGTTTTGATCTCTGCATCATCCCAATCAGCCGACATTCCTTAGGCTTGGTCCAGCCTATCTCCATAGCTTGCCACACTTTTTCATCTAATGACTGCAAGAAAGCTCTCATGCGTATTTTCCAGTATGCATAGTTAGTGCCATCAAATAAATGATGTATAATTAAGGATTGTCTTCTATCCTTGACAACAGGGGCCAATGGATCACACAGCAAAGATTAACCCTAATCAGAGTGTGCCTGCTCTGATATCACTTGATAGGCCAAGAATGTATTGACCATTTGTGATAAATTAATCAATTAATTAGCTAAATTAATTAATTAATTCAATTAACATGCAATACGCGTGGTAGCACAAACAAATCACCAACTAAGTTAATATGCAACGGAAAATAAATTTGACACGGTGATTTGTTTACGAATGGGGAAAACCTCTAAGGCAAAAACTCCACCGGGTGATTTTAAGGTCACCACTCCCGAGAATCCACTATTATCACAACAAACGGTTATAAGTAAAAGAATCCCAGTACCTTATACCAACCTACAGTTGAACCCTTACCCCAATATTCAATTGGACTTGTTCTGTAGTGACAATCTCTCATTTCAATGCACGGCTCCCAGTACGTGACTAACCAATCGATGCACGGATCCAAGTACATGACTAACCACCAACTTGAGAAGGATGTTGGCTGCAAAGTTCTTCAGTTCATCAACACGATGAAGATCACGAACCTCCTTGGTTACAAAACCCTATGACGTATAAACGCAGTAGCTTTTTGAAGAGAAAGATGAACTAGGGCATATGTCTCCGGTCACAATATGCTTGTGTAAAATCTTTGCATCAAGTTGCACTCATTTGCATCCACTGTGACGGCCTTTAAAATAATCCTTATATATGTTTAGGGTTGTGAGAAAAGAAAGTCCAAACATGTATACACAGATTGGAGTGAAATCAGATCTGAAAAACTGATTTTATTAAATCTCGATAGATAGGGTATCTATCGAGCAGTTGTCGAGCATTGGGCAAAAGCTGCTTTTTAAACCTCGATAGATGCTATCTGTCGAGCTAGCTGTCGAGCTTTAAAATCCAGCATTTCTTCACTTGTTTCTTGGACAGACTTGCATGGCTTTAACACTTAGACTTGAACTCTTGTTCCTTGAAGCATTAAACACATCCTAGATCTACCAAATTACAAGTAAAGTGCGTTTTGTTAAAGGATTAGCCAATTCTATATTGACATATGTTCCTAACATGATTCACATATGTCCTAACATAGACGATAGTCTTTTGTTTTGCGGGGCCACAATTTGGAGTGCCAGAAGGTCCTAAACATTTTAGATTCCTATGGAGAATGTTCAGGCTAGCAAATAAATAAAAGTAAGACCACTATCTTCTTTAGCAAATCCACTTCGAATGAGCAAAGGGAATGTATCAAAATTGCATTGGGAGTTCTGGAGATCAAGCAATATGAGAAGTATTTGGGTTTGCCTTCTTTGATTGGGAGAAGGAAAAAAGCTAGTTTCAATTACATAAAGGAGAAAATTTGGAGGAAACTTCAAGGATGGGAGGAAAAGTTATTATCTCAAGTCGGAAGGAAAATATTGATCAAAGCGGTTGTCCAAGCAATTCCGACATACACGATGAGTTGCTTCAAACTCCCAGTAAGTCTATGTAATGACATTGAAAGCCTCATTCGAAAATAGATAGGAGAATAGGGTTCTAGGGTTAGGTGGGACATTTGAGCAGCGGATTAATTAGGCTGGTTGTCCTAGAATTTCACCAAAATAGAAATGGAGTGATTTGAGGTTTTTGTCCAAAAGTTGCGTACACTAAAAATTGGGCTCATACGCATCTTATACCCGGCATACGCACCTTTTGTAAGCCTTAGGCAGATGAGGCCAAACATTGGCTTTTGGGCTTAGCTTTTGGGTCACACTTGGGTTTGGGTTTGGTTTTGTTGAGCCGTTTTTGGAATAATTGGCTCATTGGATCCACACAAGGTGCTGATCATTTTGGTAACGACTTGATTTCTTGTCATTGAGGTTAGGGACCTTAGGTATAGGTCTACACACACCTTACCCTAATTTCACAGTGCACGAACATCATTGTCGATGCCTTACAGCTGCTCGACCATCATGGTGACGCTCGTGTGCATATGTGGAGGAGGTATGTCGCACCTCGGGTGAGTGACTAGAATATGAGTCGATTTTAAGGATATTACCAAGGGTAAGTGAAGTCGCCACCAATCATTGGGTTTTTCTAAGGTGTGATTGGTCACCTGACTCTATTCGATTTTATTACCGATCCTAGGTTAAGAAAAATGGTATTTTTCCTAATCTAATGTGGATTGGCAAAAAATCTTGATTCTTGAGTTTGGAAGTCTAGTTACTTGTGGGGAAGGTGTTAGACAACCCATAACGCCCGTCCGTGGATAGTCCTTTATTTTGGTAAAATCATAATTTTTAGACATTAGCAATTGAAAACAAGCTACTGGCATTAGCTTTCGGGGTTTTAAATGTGTTGGGGTTTGAGGTTTGATTTAGGAATGGGCGTGGTCTCGATCGATGCTTTCCAAGTGTGTTTGAAGTCATTGCCAAATTTCCACGGTGAAAATCTGGCAGAATTTCACCTTATTTTTGTGGCGAAAATCTGGCAGCACTTCGCCTCAGATGCGTTATAGCACGCAAAATGCTATTCTCCCCAAGCTTTCGACGCGAGAATATGGCAATTGGGGATGCCCCATTTTCACGGCGAAAATCCGGCAGAGTTTTGTGTTTGGTGCGCTATGGCGCATTGGCATGGTTTCGCGTTTATGTATATGACGCGTATTGACATGCTCGCATCGTGACGAGCTGAAGCCCTCTAAAGTGTTAAGCATGTTGATACATGTCGCATACACGAGGAAACCAATGTCACTGGGTGACATGGAACAAGACAATCACATCGCGATGATCGTGCACATAATATAGCATGAATATGCACCTACGACAATTGCCTTGAGTGCATACCCATACTACAAGGTTAAGAGCTCTCATGACTAGAGAGGGTCGCTCACGTAGCCATGAGAGTTTATCATACAAAGTGCACAATCACCCACACACACGCAGGCATATACATACATACATACATACATACATACATACATACATACATCATGCACAATGCATCCACACAGAGCAGGAAAGTAAATCAGACATTGCCAACGTTCTAAGGGTATGACCTAGCAAGGTACAAGAAATATAAAACAGACATTGCCATACCTAGGGAACGTGGCCTAAGCAAGGAGCAAGAAAATAAAAGGGGGTACATGGAGGGGGATCCTAATACATGCTCTAGAGAAGAGGCTTAGAGAGAGGGAAAGAGAAGACTGCTCTAGAGGGGCTAGGCCCCCTAATCTACTGAACATTGTCCTTTGTGGGCTTGCATCCTCTTGCTTGCATCCTTGCCCTTTTTGTGCGTGCCTAGGAGGTCACACTCTTGCTCTAAGCGTCCATGCTCCATGCGTGTACATGCAAGGACAAAAGAAACAAGCTAGCAGACAAGCAAGGAAACAAATGGAAAGAAAAGCATGCTAAAGACAAGCTGGAAAAGATGCCAAACGGGGGCGAACAAACATGTGCAGCATATGAAGAGGCAAACAAACATGTTATCAAACAAAAGGGGGTGTCTTAGGAGGACAAATGTAGGTTTGGATTGAGTGTCCATAGTTCCATTGGATTGGAGTATGGACGACACATAGACTCATGCATGAACATATAGGCAAGCGTACAAAGATGCAAAGAAGTAAAGAAAGCCAAACGGGTGGCACAAAGCAAGCAAGGCAAGCATGACAACATCGCATGGAGCGAAGAAAGGTTTAAATCAAGCACACCAACACCACGGAGGTGTATCTCACAAGTGGTTACATCCAAATAAACCCTAGGAGGGACGGAGGTAACCACACAAGAACAAGCCCACGAAGGGCACAAAGCATGGCAAAACCTAGATCTAGAGAGGCTAATATGGAGATAAAGTATAGAAGCAAGCAAGCAAACATAGACATGTAAAGGAAATGATCCAAACCCTTTAATATAGTCCTAGGCGTGCAGATGTAGGCTAGACCACAGGATCTAGATTTACACCCCACCAATAAGGGCCGAAACACAAGAAAGAGAAATAACAAGGGACAAAAAGGGCTAAAGTAGCACATGGCATTGCAACCAACATAGATCTAGGCACACAAGCATGGCACAGAGCACATAAACACATGGATCTAAGCATAGGGACATAGATCTAAGTACTAACATGTAGATCTAAGCAAAAACATGGCAAAGAACACATAAGCATGTAGATCCAAGCATAAACATGGCAAGGAGCCTAAAAACATGTGGATCTAAGCACAAACATGAAACTTAGACATATCCTAACCCAAGAAGGCTAGGCCAACAACATCAAAGCGGTAAATCATGGCAAAAACAAGGAAACATGCTAGAAAAACTATGAAGATATGCTAGGAAGCAAGAACATGCTAGGAAAAGCAATAAAAGCATTTGCAATAAAAACATTTTATTAAGCAAAAAGGAGCTAGGAAAAGCAATAAAGAGAAAAGGGGGTGGATTGTAGCTAAAAAGCTACATCCACACCCCCTAAACCTCAAATCCAAGGTATGGAACCAAGGAGAAGAAGATTAGGTGCAAGAACATTGCCTTTAAGATTGTAGAGAAAAGATGAGAATCTAAGGTGTTTTAAGGTGTTTTGATGTGTTTGGGAGAGAAATTAGAGAGAGAGAGAATCTGCCCAAAACTGCTTAGAAAATCTTTTTTTTTTTTTGTAAAATGAGGGGTCTGAGGGCATTTATACTGGAAAAATGCCACTTTGGCTTCCGGCACACCTTGTATGGTTGCCGGCCACCTTGCTGATGTTAGTAATTCTGGCATTTTCTCAGTTCAACTTTGTATGCATATTTTAAGGCCTTCCTAGACTCGTATTGAGCTGATCTTTGTATCCCTAGAAAGCTTTGGATGTCTAGTTTCTAGAACATTAAAGAAATTGAAAATCCAACGGTCGGATTATAAGTTATGGCCTCGGAAAGTGTGCTAATGCACTTTTCATGGTTTTCTAGATATCTTAACCATTTTAACTTCGATTTTGACCCATGAATAGTCATTGGAAAGGAAATTTGATAATCTTGATAATGGCGCTAGTCCCAACCCATTTTGACGGCCGGATCAAAATTAGAGTTTTTGGTGCTTCCAAGAGTTAATCTCGAGTCAAACTTGGTCAAAATTGACGAAAATCACCGAGTAGCTCGAGTTTAACGTAGAAACATGAAAAATGTCATTTTGGGATGAATTTGACCGACTTTGACTTTTGGTCAACTCAGGGTTGACTAGGGGCATTTTGGTCAATTTGACTTGAAATAGCACTTCGATTGCTCCGATGCCCGAACAGGTTGCGCCACATCAATCTAGATGTTTCCGTGGCCCCATGGTTAAAGGATAATATTTTTGGAATTTTCGAAGTCCTGCATGCAAATCGAGAGTAGACAAAATACGGTGTCTATAATCATCACACATTGTCAAGACAAACTCCCAAAAAAGACATTGGGACCAAGTGGGTCACCCAATAAGATCAAAATTTTGGTGTCTACACACCTTTTATTTTATCGAAAAAATCATACTAAAGTTTAAATTAAGGTTGTTGTGAAAATCATGTAAGATTTTTTTTTGAGAAACAAGTCATGTAAGATTTTGTTGTGCGCGAAGACTTTCTTCATATATTTTCATTTCTTCTAATTATTAATTTGTTCCAAATTGATTCTAAAAAAAAAAAAAAAAAAAAAAAAAAATTTGTTCCAAATTAAGGAAATTTCCTAAGTACTATTCATTATTAAAAAAAAAAAATGCTGGCTTATTCTTGACCTGAAAGGACTAGCGATATACTAAATTAATTGACCATTAGATTTTTAAATTTTTATTTTTTTATTTTTTATATAGGAATTGATCATTAGATTATAATGCTGAAACTTGAAGACAGAATGACAAATGTATTGGACAAGTGGTTGGATGCCCCAAAACACTAGGCTATAATTCATCAAAAAAGAAAGAAAAAGACTAGGCTATTAGTAAATATGATAAGTAGAAGAAGTTGGAAACGGTAAAAGCTGTTGAAATTGTTACAAAAAATAGTAAGGTTGATATTATTGCGAGAAAATTGTAATTGCCATTTGGAGAGCAATTACGTTCAAAAATGTTTTCTACTCTCATTAGATAGCTTTATAAGCAATATAAGTTGCATAATACTCAATAAATAATAGTTTTCGTTATGTAAAAGATAGATTTCTAAGACGTAAATGTGTCATACTCATCTCTAAGGCTGTACCTCTTCAGATTCTCAGGTCTGTTTCTCCTTTTTCTACTCAAGGTTTAAACACAGCTATTATCAATGGAGGTCAGTTTTCCTCAGCTCTCTTTCAATTATTTTTCTCTGAATTTCTAATGCTTGCTAATCTTCAGAAATGAACGAGAATTACTATTTGTTAAGGCACTAGGACCAGGCTAGAAACCTTATTTCTTATTATGCTTCTTCGATTAGTCTTAACGTAAGGTTATGTTCAATATTAAAATTTTTTTGTTGAAAATTTTGGAGTAAGTGTGCTTTCTCTGTTTCACATAATTTAGAGCATAAGAATAAATGAAGGTATAGTTTAAGAGGATAAAGTATAATTTTCTAATTATTTTTCTTTTAGAGGATAAAAGATTAAAATGACTATTACAGGCTTACAACTTTATCCCACGTTTAGAAAAAGAGATAGAAGAATATTTTATGCAAGCTATCTTAAGGATTAGAATATTCTTTTTAGGTTGTCTTGCACTTAATGTAGGAGAATATATGAAGGTAACAGGTATATATGTAACCAAATTTGTCAAATCAACATATTAAAAAGAAAATGACAAATCTGAAAAGAAAAAAAAAAAGGTATATGAAACCATTTTTTTACACTCAAGAAATTACATTTTTTTTACCCTAAACTATACTTCATTTTACACTTATATTTTAAACTACAAAAATGCTTGATTAACTCCATAAACTAAAACTCATGTAATACTTTAGATCTTCCCATCACTTTTTCAGTTGAGTTTAACAGAATATAACATTAAAAAAACCAATGTTTAATTTAGAAAGGAGTGAATTGATCTTTTAATACTAAATTTTGTTAGACCTAATCTCAAAATAAATGGCAAAAAGTTAAGTGTTGCAAAGTTATAATTATAAGGGATTACTCGCGCACCTATTTTGAATGCGCTGCTTCATTCAGATGAAATTTAGAGTGAAAAAGTATATTTTTTCCTTTTCACATAAAAATGAGTTTTATGTCTGTAAAAGTCCTCGTTCTTTTTTTCTTTTTTCTTTTTTTGGCGAATGAGTTTCGCGTTAGAGTGAACGTATATACAGTTTCATTCCAAAGGTAGAAATTCCGGAAAGTGACTCATCAAATTTCTTTTTTTTTGGGTCTTAAGTCATAATTCTTGCTCAAATCCTGTTAATTAAAGAAAAAAAAAAAAAAAAAAAATTCAGATCGTAGATCTTTAAACGCGGAAAACGTATCACGCGTAAGATCGTAATATGAGTATGAGGTGTCACCGCCACCTGATTTGAGTCATATATACGTGTGAAAAACCTAAAAGTTGTCACCACCCAATGTCTCCTATAAAAATCCTCAAGAGAGATCACACAGACAGAGACAGAAACTGGGCTGGGTCTGACTATTTCTCTAAAGCTCTCGATCTCTTCAACCAAAATGTCGCAGTTGTTGGACAAAGCTAAGAACTTCGTGGCAGAGAAGGTGGCCAACATAAAGAAGCCAGAGGCTAGTATCAATGATGTTGATTTCAAGCGTGTGAGCAGTGATTCTGTGGAGTACCTCGCTAAGGTCTCTGTGACCAACCCTTATGGACATCCCATACCCATTTGCGAGATCTCTTACACTCTCAAGAGTGCTGGCAGGTAGCTTCTTTTTTTTTTTTTTTTTTTTTTTTTTTTTTTATCTCGTTGCTATATCATGTTCTTTGCCTTGTTTTTGAATTTTTTTCTCATTATATGTGATCGATGATGTTATTGAAGAGTCATGAATATTCAGTTTTGATCTAAAACGATCGAGTGCATGCATGTCGTTTTGTATTGATGGATTTTTTATTTATTTTATTATTATTTTTTTTGTGGGTTTTTCGTTTGATTTCTTTCTGTTTATTCGATGTGTAAATTTCATGGGAAGTTTATATATATATCAGATCCCATATATGTGGGAAAAGAGGATTCCAGTTCATGTGATCGAAAGAAGGAAATTCAGAATTTTTTCTAAGTGTTTTCACATGTATAAAGAGCAAGGTTTTGTGTAATTAGATTATGCATGTTTATAAATTAAAAAACTTTCTTTTTGTAAGGTTGAATTTAATCAACCATCTTGTTGGCTTTATTCCGTGCCAAATTTACTTGTATTTTAGCAATTAGTAACCCTGTATTTAGGTGGGAATTATGTAAGGGTAATGTGTGAGAGAGTGTAAAGAAATGCTCAAGATTGTGCAAAGAAGCAGGGTCTCGCGACTAGATCTCGCGGGTTGCTCGCGGCTTGCAAGCCGCCAGAAGTTGCACACGTGCCAAGCATGCCAAAAGTTGAAGAGTCACGCCAACTGTTGCACTACAGGACAAAAGTCCCAGGCTGGCCAGGCTGTTATCTCGTGACTTGAACTCGCGACTCAGTCAAGTCGCGAGGCCAAGTCGCCAAGACACCCTGTTTGGGAAAAACTGACTCTTCACGTTCCATTCTAACCTTAGTATAAATACCCCTTATACCCACGAAATGTAGAGAGCTTCTAGAGAGAATTTTGAGAAAGAAACCCTAGAGAAAAACAAGATTGACTCATCCACAATCTTCATCTTTAATTCTCCAAATTCCTCTACTCTCTTCCTCTCCATTGTTAAATCCTTGAGAGGTTCTTAGCCAAATCATTTTCTCACCATACCCATATACGTGAGAAGGCTTTTTGGTGCTTTGGGAAGCAGTTAAGAAGGGACCAATTTCATATTGGTTGATGCTATGGTCAAGTAGCAGAATCCGGTAAGCTAGAAAAGACAAAAGTTCGGCGCAACCTCGTTGGAGGAAGAAGCTTAGAGGGCTTAGGTACACTGGGTAGATTAGGCTTGGAGGATCTATTGCTGTTCATGTATCCCAACTACATTTTCTAGTGCATTATTGACCACTTGGAGGGCGGCAAAGAGGTTTTACGCCGAGGGCTTCGGTTTCCTCTTCGATAACACATCGTTGTGTTGTCCTTGTGTTTGCATCTCTCTTCCCTTAATCTTAACCATTTAATTTCTGCTGTGGATGTGATTTTATTTGGTTTAGATTGGTTATCAATTCTGTGTTTTGCTTATATTCATATTCTGCACATTAATTGTTTGATATTAAGCTTGAATTGATAACTTGTAAAGTGGGGGTCTAAATGTTCATAGTGTTTTATACGCTATTTGAACTTTCAATTGGTATCAGAGCGGGTGCACTTTTTATGGTTTAAATACCTTAGTGCGATCCTTGACCCCGTATTGAGATGGACCGGTCTCAATCTTTGAATGTTCCACCATTTTTTGATGGTAACAACTATGCTTTTTGGAAAGTCCGGATGAGGGCTTTCTTGTGTTCAATTGATGATACTGTTTGGGATGCCGTAGAAGTAGGTTAGACTACGCCGGAGGCTGCAAAATCCACTTGGGATAAAGCAACCCTTGCGGCAGCCAATGCTAACAGTAAAGCTTTGAATGCAATTTTCTGTGGTGTTTCTCCAAATGAGTTTCACAAGATTTCTCACATCACTGCTGCCAAGGAGGCGTGGGAGATATTGGAGACCATCTACGAAGGCACGAAGAAAGTAAAAGACACCAAGCTGTAGATGCTGACCACTCGATTTGAGGAGCTCAAAATGAGTGAGGACGAGTCTTTTGACTCTTTCTATAGCAAGCCGAATGAGGTGGTTGTCGGCAAGTTCAATTTGGGGGAGAAAATGGAGGATTCCAAGATAGTAAGGAAGATCCTTCGATCATTGCCAGAAAGCTTTCGTGCCAAAGTGACAGCGATTGAAGAGAGTAAAGACCTTGATGATATCAAAGTCCAAGAACTGATTGGCTCACTTCAGACTTATGAATTGTCATTGCCCACACAAAGGAAGAGCAAATCTCTTGCTCTTAAGACAATTAATGAAAGGGTGGAAGTTCATGACTCATCGGATGAGGATGTTGTCGATAAAGATGTGGCATACCTTGTTAAGAATTTCTGGAAATTCTTGAAATTCAAGAACAATGGGAAATTCAGTGATAAAGGGAAATTCCTAAAGTTCGGGAAGGAGAAAAATGAATTCAAAAAGAAAGATGGAAAGGAATCCCAATCCACACAAGGAATCACTTGTTTCGAGTGCAACGGGCATGGACACTTCAAGAAAGAATGTCCCAATTACTTAAAATCAAAGGGCAAGGTATATGCCACAACTCTTAGTGACTCCAATTCATCCAATTCTGATTCTGAGGAAAGCTATGACTGAGAAGGGAATTACTCCGCTTTTATGACTATTGCTCATGTTGAATCTTCGGAGGACTTGAATTTGCTTGTACAAGAGCTTGGGGAGTATATCAGATCCCATATATGTGGGAAAAGAGGATTCCAGTTCATGTGATAACTCTCTCTTTATTTAATAATAATAATCATGGGATAATACCGAATTCAATGACATTTTTCCATTGTGGCTCATACTTTACTTTTGCAGACTAAATTTCCAAATTAAATTAGGTTGAATTAATTTTACCATTCTTTATATGTTTTTCATTTGCACCATGGAACATGGACATTACCCCAACTTTGTTCATTTTAATCTAGTTACAATTCTTCAGTACGTGGTACCTTATGGCAGTTTCAAAGAGCGTGATCTCTTTTTGCTTGTGGCTTCTTAAAGCATTTTTAAAGAGGAAAAAAAGAAAAAAGAAAAAGAAAAAAATCAATTTAAGCATATGCTTGGTGGTGTTCTTCGAAGGGAATTTAGAGCTTCCACAATACCACATCTTTTTTGCTAAAAATTCCTTTGAAGAATCTACCGCGGGCATATGCTCAAAAGATGAAGTTCTGACTGGACGATATTTGATCGACACTTTTTATATTTGGTATACAACTATACATAATTTATCAAAGTTATTATGGTTTCCAAGGGTTAAAAGCTACAATGATCAATTCTTCGAGAAACCATGATGTTTCCTTGGCCTCTTCGGTTATTTGATTAAGGAGGCAAAAACTCTCATAGGTTCCTTTCATGTTCATAGTTGTTCACATATTAAGAGAAAAAGGAAAATGTGTTGCTCATAACTTTACTAGATATGCTAGTCATGTTAGTGTGAATAGATATGGATATAGAATATTCCATCATTTTAATACTTAACACTATAATATTATCAGTTAATTTGGCTGCTCCGGCTTATATTTAAAAAAATAAAAAAAGAAGAAGCTACTTACACCATTATGTACACCATTAATTTGTGATCAACTAAGAATTCAAACAAATTTAAAACTTGTTCAAAGCTATTTAGACTATTTGTGATAAACACTTCTTTTCCTCTCTCAAACAAATTGAATTTGAAATGATTGAAGTTTTTCTATTTGGAATTGTCTTAGGTCTAATTCCTATTACTTTGACTTGATTATTTGTAACTGCATATTTACAATACAGACGTGGTGATCAAATTTAAAACCCCTTTTCTTTTTTATCTCGTTGTAAATTATAATAACTTAGTTTTTTTGTTTTAAATGTAAAAGATATGGATTGATAAAATCAAAATAAAGTTTGCAATAATTTATGGTAATTGTATGTATGTGTGGGCCAGGGTGATTGCATCAGGGACAATGCCAGACCCAGGGTCCCTGAAGGCGAGTGACACAACATTGCTAGAGGTTCCAGTGAAGGTGGCACACAGTATATTGGTGACCTTGGCAAAGGATGTTTGTGCAGATTGGGACATAGACTATGAGTTGGATTTGGGTCTCACTATTGACCTTCCCATCATTGGAAACTTTACCATTCCCCTTTCTACCAAGGGAGAGGTCAAGTTACCTACCCTCTCTGACATGTTTTAACTCAAGTTTCAATGGTTGTGGAATATGATACTCACTCTTAATACTGTTTTTGTTTTAGCATCTTTTTGTTGGATCATGGATGATGAATAACAACTACTTCTTGTATCCTATTCCTATCTTCAATTTTTGTTGCATAAATACATATGGGAATTTTCCTTTTAGCGTGCTGTATGCCAATAATTGTTCCAAGTTTTATCTATACAATGGTGTAATCTCTCCAATTATTACGCCCAATAACACAGGCAACAATTGCTCAACCGATAATTGTAAATTTATATCTCACCAACCAAAAAAAAAAAAAAAAATACTGAGTTAATTAATTCTTTATTATCAAAATACTTTTAGATTACAACGTTTCTCAAGATCCAAATTATTTCAAATTTTTGTCAAATTCTATGTGTGGACTGGAATGTACATTAACCAAGATATACCTGTTAATTCCCACCCTCGAAAAGATACACCATTGAATTGTCTAAAACTAACCAACTAAAACCTTTTCATTCGTGATGTATAATTTACAGTTGATTAGTAAAAAATAAAGGTAAGGGAAAATTTCATTTTAAACCCTATAGTTAGGATGCTAATGATGGAAAAATGCATGTGTGCAGCGGAAAAAATAACGGATATACTTCATTCACAATTGATAACATGCACTATGTAAATTCAGAATACAAGAACAAGAGAGTGTATCTTGGTGTGGTGAATTTCAAAAAAAAGATTGTAAGCACTTGGGAATACTTCTAATCTTCACTCCAATTCCACTAACGCCTAAGATGTGTGGTCTCTCAATCAGCTATATGAAATGTTCAAGAGAGAATTCAAGAGTGTCCAACACTCACATACACCATTTCATGTAAGTTGTTCTCTTCTAAAATTCTGTATGTTTCTCTCCTTATAACTGATTATCTAATTGGGCTAGTCTTTTGGGCCTTTCTAATTGGGCTCTAGTATGTGGCTTGGAGTGGAACCAAAAGGAACCAATAAGACACTAACTCCAATGGGCCTTGGGCTTTTCTGTCAACTCTTGACAAGTCCAAAGTTACCATTAACTATATTTAATACCACTATATAAATATAGTTGCACTCTAAGCTTTATCTATAAATTATATCCCAAGACTTTATCATACATGCAACCCCTTCATAAAATATTCGTAGTAACACAAAGTCACGAATGTAGACTACCACTTTGTAAATTACTACATCTTAATCCTTAAGTACCCAGTTTAATCCTTTTAAGTTATTCACCATATATTTATGAAATCCAATTTCATAAATATATACTTTAGTCTTACTAAAGTGGTTAGGCTTAACTCTTTGAATAACAAACTTATTAAACTTATCTCAAAAGAATATTTTGTATCTCTACTAAGAGACTATGAATTCCATTTTGAGAATATATGTTCCATCAACACTAAATGTGGCTGCCCAACATACTAAAATTTTGACTGTTACTTTAGATCTCACTCCTAATATATCAAAACAACCTATACCTCATGATCAAGTCCATTATTCTCTCAAGATTAAGAGTTCATGCAAATATAAGTCGTAAGATTTATTATTCAATTGACAGTCGTTAGGAGAATAATAAATCTCACAGCAGTCCAGATCAATATGTCTTAACTCTTAAAACATATCAACATATCAACTAAAAGTCTCCACTTCTATGATCAAGACAAATCATCGTAATTGATATGTTATAGTCTTCGCAGATGAAATGCCCAATTTCATCACCGACTACGAACTATAATTCTGAGTTTACAAAGAACTTGTGACTTATATCTTCTGTGACTAAATCACATAAATCACATACTATGCATCTCATGGACTATATGATAATGTCTGAATATTCATGTTACCATTATTTCAGATAATAATAAAACAACTTTATTAAACACAATATTAAGTCATACATAATGTCATACATAATGACATACTTAATATTATACAACTCATTTCTTTAAGCTTTCTGGTCTCCTAGAACCCCTGCAAGGAATTGCAGATATGATTAGTATAACCTGAATCCACACACCAGGAATCCGTGGGATTCTGTACCAAACATATTTCTAGAAGGAATGTACTTTTCATACCTTTATTGTTGGCAACCCTGAATTTTAGACAATTCCTCTTCCAATGTCATTTCTCACCACAGTGGAAACATTTTCCTTTGAGCTTATTTCCTTTGTCAGTAACCCCTAAGGCAATTTGTTTACCCTCTTGCTTGGTGAAGTCCTTCTTCTTCTTCTTCTTACCCTTGCTTTTCGACTTAGGTTGAGAAGTAGAAGTTTCACCAATATTAGCTTCAACATTAGAAGTACCAAGGATGCCTTCCGCCGCTACCAACTCATTCATTAATTCAAACAAAGTATAAATCTTTTTGTTCATATTATAGTTAAGTTTGAATTCCTTGAATGATTCTGGTAGTGACTGGAGTATCATATCCACTTGGGATTCTCCATCAATATCGGCACATAAAACTTCTAATGTATTCAGATTAGAGATCATTGTAAGACAATGCTCCCTTACTGAACTACCTTCAGCCATTTTGGTATTATAAATTTGCCTCATGGTCTCTTGCCTTGCAGAACGGCCTTGCTCACCAAACATCTCCTTTAGACTTAGCATAATGTCCGAAACTAGTTCTACATCCTGCATTTGATGCTGTAGAACGTTTGAGATAGATGCTAGGATGTAGCACTTGGCCATCTCATTAGATTTCTGCCAACGATCATATCGTTGTTTTTCCTCAAGAGGAGCATCTAATGAAAGAAAGTTAGGACATGGTATAGTAAGCACATATTTGTGCTCTTCAGTAGTAAGAACAATGTCCAAATTTCTTTTCCAGTCAACATAGTTGGATCCAGTCAGTTTGTTTTGATTAAGAATAGTTACAAGTGGGCTAAATGATGCCATATTCAAATCTGAAAATAATAAACATGTACACCATTATCTAGAATCATGTGTAGCCACATTTCATCTCCTTTATAATGTTTAAACTTATAGTACCATGGAACAAAACACCCTCCTTTGGGATCGCGAGGCATATACGCCAAGACGAGGTGCATGTCCACACTACTTTAAACGGGTAAGTTCAATCTTGTAGCACTATGAAGTAAACACCTTCTTTTGGGATTGCGAAACATATACGCCAAGACGAGGTGCTTACCCACACTACTATGAACCGATAATGGAAGCCATGAGATCCAACCCTTGTATCTCTCTCCCACTAGATATTTTAAAGGAAAGGTTTTTAATTTTAAAACATGAATAATCTAATTACACATTGTCTTACTTCTCTTACATGTGAAAACACTTAGAAAAAAATTCTGATTTTCTTTCTTTCGATTAATCGAATGTGCCTCTCGATCGATCGAAAAAATTAAGAAATTCGAACTTGACCATCTGAATAAACAACTAACATACGAACATGAAAGTCAGAGAATGATATCAAAACTGAAATTCATTGATGTTATAGCCTTAAAGATCAATTTAACATACTTAAATTCAAATTTAAATAACATCATAACATCAATATCAGTTTTTATCAAATCATAGTTTCAATAACCATGCAGAAAATTAAATGCAAAATCTTCTAACAACATGAAACTATAATCTCTAATTCTAAAACTCACAAAACATGTTATACAATTCGAAATTGAAGACCGCTCTGATACCATTTGATGGAAAAATGCATGTGCGCAGTGGAAAAAATAACGGATCTACTTTATTTGCAATTGATAACATGCACTATGTAAATTCAAAATACAAGAATAAGAGAGTGTACCTTGGTGTGGTGAATTTCAAAAAAAAAGATTGTAAGCACTTGGGAATACTTCTAATCTTCACTCCAATTCCACTAACGCCCAAGATGTGTGGTCTCTCAATCAGTTATATGAAATGTTCAAGAGAGAATTCAAGAGTGTCCAACACTCACATACACCATTTCATGTAAGTTGTTCTCTTCTAAAATTCTGTATGTTTCTCTCCTTATAACTGATTATTTAATTGGGCTAGCCTTTTGGGCATTTCCAATTGGGCTCTAGTATGTGGTTTGGAGTGGGACTAAAAGCAACCAATAAGACACTAGCTCCAATGGGCCTTGGGCTTTTCTGTCAACTCTTGATAAGTTCAAAGTTACCATTAACTATATTTAATACCATTATATAAATATAATTGCACTCTAGGCCTTATCTATAAATTATATCCTAAGACTTTATTGTACATGCAAGCCCTTCATAAAATATTCGTAGTAACACAAAGTCACGAATGTAGACTGCCACTTTGTAGATTACTACATTTTAATCCTTGAGTACTCGGTTTAATCCTTTTAAGTTATTCACCATATATTTATGAAATCCAATTTCATAAATATATACTTTAGTCTTACTAAAGTGGTTAGGCCTAACTCTCTGAATAAAAAACCCATTAAACTTATCTCAAGTGAATATTTTGTATCTCTGCTAAGAGACTATAAATTCCATCTTGAGAATATATGTTCCATTAACACTAAATGTGGCTGCCCAACATACTGAGGTTTTGACCGTTACTTTAGATCCCACACTTGATATATCAAAGTAATCTACACCTCATGATCAGGTCCATTATTTTCTCAGAATTAAGAGTTTATGCAAATATAAGTCGTGAGATTTATTATTCAATTGACAGTCGTTAGGAGAATAATAAATCTCACAGCGGTCCAGTTCAATATGTCTTAACTCTTAAAACATATCAACATATCAACTAGAAGTCTCCACTTCCATGATCAAGACAAATTATTGTAATTGATATGTTATAGTCTTCGCAGATGAAATGCCTAATTTCATCACCGACTACGAACTACAATTTTGAGTTTACAAAGAACTTGTGACTTATATATTCTGTGACTAAATCACATAAATCACATACTATGCATCTCATGGACTATATAATAATGTCTGAATATTCATGTTACCATTATTTCAGATAATAATAAAACAACTTTATTAAACACAATATTAAGTCATACATAATGTCATACTTAATATTATACATAGCATCATACAATAGGATTTAAGGGAACTAATCCTAACAGCTAACAGATTAAATCTTGAAGTCAAAATTCTTGTAACACTACACTTAACTCTTTTTTTTTTTTTAGGAAACAATAATACTTATTAGAACACATGAACACTACATTTAACTTTAAATCTTTATTGTGGGTTCTAGTTAGCTCAACTGGTAAAATCTCTGATGGTTGTATAAGAGATCTGGGATTCAATCCTTGCCTATACCAAAAACTGATTGGTGTCTTGGTCTGATGATAAAAAGCTATTATTAAGAGTGGACGCCATAGGTTGAATCTCTCTAAAAAAAAAAAAAAAAACTTTAAAGCTTTATTTAACTTTAAAGTAAGGTTTAAGTAAGGTTGTAAATAAGTTGAACCAAGTATTAAATTTCAGTTTTATTTAAAACATAAGCCAAGTTCAACTTATCATCAAACAATATTTACATGTTTATATTTGGTTCATTTTTTTTTTTTTGAACATGTTCAACTTTATCTGAATAAAGTTATTTGATTTTTTTTTCCATATACATACAATAAAACATGACTAAAAATTTATTTTCCATATACAATTCATGAGCCACTAATTTATAATATATAGTTATATACTATTATAACTCCACTTAACCATTAAATTATTTGATAGTCTCAATATGGATTCATTACATTACTCAATGAATTGGATAATAGTACACAATCCAACTAAAAGAAATTGTGAAGTTATTTAAATTTTGATTATAGGAATTAGTTATTTATTTGACGTTTTCTTTTTTTTTTATAAAACTTAGGGCCCATTTGGTATTGTTGTTCTAGTAATGTTGTTTGTATTTTTTAAAAATATGTATGGGTAAAAAAATATATAAAAATATGTGTAATATTATTTAAACACTAAAAATTATTATTTAAATGCATGTACTAAACACCCCCTTAATATTTTTGTTAACTGGTTGGTGAGCGTGTAAAGGTTGACAAATCAAAAAGGTAACCGACATTTTGTCCACCCCGCTTACTTCTTCTAATTTTTTCCTTCTTATTTTGTCCTAGAGCCTCTAATGGTCTGGCTCATTCCCTTGCTTGTTGGGCCTTCTTTTGTTCTTTTTGGGGAGCCCCATCCCATCTCGTACATTCCATTTTAGGTTTGTCTGCTAGAGATGGGCCAGCTACCAATTGGGTTACCATTAGACCTTCTTAAATAATATTTTACCTTAAAAAAAAAGCCTAAATACTTTTAAAAAAAAAAAAAAATATAAAAAGGAGTAGATGGTGGATCACCTCTAGCTATTCTTTTTTATTTTTGATAATTTTTTTTAGAGAGTTTCAACCTATGAGTACTGCTCCTGATGATAACTTTATATCAGTTCAAGATACCAATTGGTTTTTGGTGTAGGTGGAAATTAAATCTCATATCTCATATTAAATCATTAAATATTTTATTAGTTGAACTAACTGGACTCACTATTTTTTATAAAATATATACTACGGTACTTACTAGTTACTACTATTTGTTTCCAAAAGACAAAAACGGGTGTTTCTTTTTTGCTGAATAAATACTTTATTGACCATAACTTTGATGCTCCAGTGATGGGATAAGCCTGATTTTTGCAAAGGTTTTATCACATTCCACGCATCTCCTTCTACAGCAACAAAGGGGATATGGCAAAGGGGGTGTTAGTTTATTTCAAAGTGTGGACCAGATAAAAGTGTTCCACACTCCATTTTACACGGATAAAAACAAAGATTCATGTTGCTATTTTTATGTGGCTTTTTTTTTTTTTTTTTTTTGATGGGGCTTCACGGACATAAAGAAAGTACTAAGCTAGCTTTTACGCGGACATAACAAAGTATATAAGAGAGGCTTAACACAAGTCAGCCTTAAGAGGCAATCTTGAAGCCTAAAGGTCGGGTCTAAGGTGAAGCAAAGTTAAAGCAGCTACAAAAGAAGCTTAAGAAAAAAAAAAAAAAAATCACATTAATTTTATGTTTAAAAAAAAAAAGCAGCTACTTAACCAAGCAGTTTCTCTAACCTGAATTGGTGCTTTCTCTTTGTGCAAGAATGGCCCAAAAATCTCCCATCTATTTTCTGCGGATAATAGTTTACTATTTTGCCGAGCTAAATTGGAGGATATCCATGTTAGTCAAGAAATATTGGAACACTATGAGGCTGCATCCGGTCAGTAGATAAATAGGGAAAAAACAACCTTATTCTTCAGCAAATCAGTAAGTGTAGCTTCGAAGAATTCCATCAAGCTCTTGCTTGGGGTTCCGTTAATAAAGGAATACAAAAAATACCTTGAATTACCAGTGGTTGTGGGGAGAAATAAGAGGGTGAGCTTGAACTATATAAAAGATAGCGTCTGGAATAAACTGCAAGGTTGGAAAGAGAAACTACTGTCACAAGCAAGAAAGGAAGTACTATTAAAGGCCATTGAGCAAGCCATACCTACCTTTGCTATGACCTGCATTAAGTTGTCTATTAGTCTATGCCATGACATTGAGATGATGATCCGTAAGTTTTGGTGAGGGCAAAGAGGAGATCGTCGAAAAATCCATTGGAAGAAGTGGGGGACTTTGTGCAAAGCAAAAGCAGTGGGTTGATTTGGATTTAGGGACTTGTGGAAGTTCAATGATGCCATGCTCGCAAAACAAGTTTGGAGGTTGATAAACGATACTGAATCCCTTCCTTATAAGGTTTTCAAAGCGAAATATTTTCCAAACGGCTCTATATTTGATGCTAAAGCTTCGTCGGGGTTGTTTGCTTGGAAAAGCATCCTACGGGCTAGAAAGGTTATTTCTATGGGTGCTAGATGGCGGATTGGAGATGGGTCAAACATCAAGATCTTTGAAGATAGGTGGCTGCCAGATGCAGGGGGTGGAAATTTTTTTTCACCAGGTCCTTACCTTCCAAGAGATGCTACGATGGATGCACTTATTGATGGAGACTCGGCAACATGGAATTTTCAACTTATTGAGGAAACCTTTCTACCTTTTGACGCAAGCAGAATAAAAGCAATCCCTTTATGCTCCTTGGGACAGACTTTGTTGGCCATGGGATAAAACTGGGGAGTACACAGTTAAGACTGGGTATAAAATATTGTGTGAAGAGGAGGACTATGATTCGGCATCTACTTCAAATAATGACTCTGTTGTCAAGTTTTGGAGGAGCCTTTGGAAGCTAAAAGTCCCGGGGAAAATAAAACACTTTCAGTGGAAAGCTTGCTCTGATGCGCTGCCAACGAAGAGTAATCTTCACAGGCGCAAAATCACTCCTGATGATCTATGTTCTCGCTGTGCTAAGGAACCTGAAACAGTGATGCATGCCATGTGGTCTTGCGAAGAAGTGCAGGTGGCGTGGAAAAAATATTTCGGCTGGGTGGAGAGGGGTGCTGCTGCTGTGTATTCCTTCTCAGACCTGCTAGATATAGTCAAAACCGATCAACATCTACTGAATATTTTTGTTGTGACAGCTTGGAAATTATGGAATCTCAGAAACAAGATTAGAGCGGGTGAGACTGTGATCCCTATTGACACTGAAGCTGATTCTGCCTGAGCATACAACTCTGACGACTAGAAGGTTTTCAAGCAAAGAAAGCACACTTCCAGACCCCACAACATCAAATGGAATGGAAGCCACCCGATAACAGCTGTGTAAAAGTGAACTTTGATGGCATGATGTTTGATGACGTAGATGAGGCGAATATTTGGGTTGTTATCCGCAATGTACATGGAGAAATTGTGGCCTCCCTGGCTGAGAAGATTCAGAAACCCACCACGGTGATTGCCTTGGAGCTACTGGCAGCCAGACGAGTTGCTCTTTTTACTCAGGAGATGGGGCTTCACCGTGTGGTACTTGAGGGTGACTCTGAGTTCGTTACACACTCCTTGAAATATGGTACAAATTTCGGGTCAATGCATGGTCATTTGATTAAGGATATTTTCTCCTATGTAAACTTTTTTAAGAGTTTGTCTCTCTCACACTTATAGGCAAGGTAATACAGTTGCAGATGCCTTAACTAAGAGAGCTAGATTTTCGTTTCCGCTTTTAGTTTGGATTGGACATGTTCCTTCTAATTTATTTAAATTCGTGCTAGCTGATTTTCCAGCAACTTGATCAATAAAGTTTCTTGGTTTTTCTCTCAAAAAAATATAAAAATGGAAAGATTGGCAAAGTTTCCAGCAATGAGCACACAAAAATTGAGGTTTAAGTTTTATTATTATTACTGTTATTATTATTATTTGGTCTTTTAGTTTTGCATTAATTAGATTTTTGTGTGTGAGAGTTTCAACCTCTGACGTTCGCTTTTGATGATAAGACACTAATTGGTTTTTGGTATAGAAGGGAATTGAATCCTAAATTTCTTATTCAATAATCAGAGATTTTATCAGTTGAACTAACTGAAACCCATGAGATATTTCATTTCTATTTGCAGTAGAAGATGAAATGTGAGCACAAACTAAAAGAGATTTTTTGTTTTTTGTTTTTTTTTTTTGTTTTTGTTTTTTTGTTTTAGTGATACTAGGGTTGCTACCAATTTAATTATATAATAGTGTATCACCAATCTTTTTTTAAAAAAGAAAATGTTACAAATCACACTAAAGTTTTTTTCAAATATGTATTTATTAGATGGTTGAAGTCCACCAATCTTCTTTATTGTTACATTAGTTTTTATGTTTTATGTAGTAAAATTTGTAATAGTTTTAGTTAAAAAAAAAAATTTTAACTATTGGCTATTATTTTAAGCTCTATTGTTTAAGATGTGGGAGTTTACGCAATTGCTAAACTCGCCTAGGGGTTGGGCTTACTCGGGTCAATAAAGAGCTACTAACTTGCCTTGTTTAGAGAGAAGGACAAAAATGATGGCATCAGGAAGAACATCCACAATGAGGTCAACTTGGAGAGTCCTGGAATGTGTGCATGTGGCATAACATGAGGGTGCCATGTGGCATAATCTGGACGTGCCATGTGGCTTCAATGGAGTCCCTGTCCCTCAATTTTAACCTTTGCTAGGATTAGAACATAAACTATAGTGCACTTAAGACATGACTGTAATATGGAATTTTATTAGCAATTAATTTGATCTGCAATAAATCTTGACATGTTTCTACAATATAACAAAAGTTGATTAGATTTCCAAATCAATTACATGTACAACATTTTTTTTAAGGAAGAATTACAAGTACAACCTGATAAGAATAAGAAATGAAAAGTGTTTTAAGAGCAACTGGACCCAATAAAACAATAACACATAATTCACAAAAACTTGAATAAATCCTACAAACTACTTAACATAATTTTTAGGGAATCATGACAAATGTCCTGACAAAGACCCAAAAAAGGCATTAGAACCACAAAATTTTCAAAATACACTATTTCACTTGATTCAAGCCCCATTTTTGTTAATAAATGGTCAGAACGAAGAGAGTTTCATGAATTTTGAAAATGAATCATTTTTATCCTAATATGACAGTTGGATCTTTAATTAAACCTTGTTTTTGGTCTGGGAAATTTTTGGTGAAATGATATTGTTATGACATTGATACCCAATTGCATCAATATTTTGCAAAAATTAGAGAAGATCAAAATGGGATGATGACAACTTCCTTCCCTTTTGCCAAAAAAAAAGGGAAGGAAGTATTGTTTTGGTGCTTTAAAAATTGACATGAGTAAGGCATATGATAGGGTAGACTTGAAATTCCATAAGGTTGTGCTAGTGGCCATGAATTTTAGTCCAAGGTGGATTGGTTGGGTCATGGAGTGTTTTTAACTGTTGAATATACCCTTTTAGTTAATGGTAGTATGACTCAGACTTTCAAACCATCAAAAGGCCTTAAACATGAGGATCCTATATTCCCTTATCTCTTTCTTTTGTGTGCTAATGTGTTGTCCCCTGCATTCTTAAAAGTTGAACATAATAAGGACATTCAGGGGATTAAGGTAGGCAAAAATGGATGTACCTTTACCCACATTTTCTTTGCTAATGACTCTCTGCTCTTCTTCAAAAAAGACAACAAATCCTTTCAAAATATCCAAAATATCCTACAGTGATACCGTAACTTGTCAGGGCAGAACATTAATCTGGCCAAATCAGACCTTTTTTGCTCCCCCAACACGCCTGAAGATGAGCAAATTTCCTTAGCCAATTCTCTTCAGGTTAACTTGGTCCTAACCCTAGCAAATATCTAGGTCTTGACTTTAAATTGAGAGGAAAGAGAGTTTATGATTTCCAGTTTTTGGTGAACAAGTTAAAATCCAAGCTTCAAAGTTGGAAAGCAAGACTGCTATCCCAAGCAAGTAGAGGTACTCTCATTACCTCTGTTCTCCAAACCTTACCCCTTTATACTTTCTCTTGCTTCAAAGTCCCTGAAACTATCTGCAAGAGATTAGACTCAGTCATTAGAAACTTTTGGTGGGGGCATGAGTAGGGTGTTAATAAACTACACTTGGTCCATTGGGATAAAATGTGCCAAAATAGAAAAGAGGGTGGCATTGGTTTTAAAAAATTCAACCTCATGAACCAAGCAATGCTTGCAAAGCAATTTTGGGGGATAAGCCAAAACCCTCAATCCCTAGTTGCTAAAACCTTCAAAGCTAAGTACTTTCCAAGATGTTCTATTCATGAATGTGAGCCTAAATCTCACCACTCTTGGTTTTGGGGAAACTTAATTAAACATGAGAAACCAAAGCTGAAGGAAGGTAGATGGTGGATAGGGAAAGGAAGGGACATCCCTATACAACACTCAGATTAGTTTCAATGCCCTGCCCAAAATTTGCAAAACCCAAATTTGATCACTGGCACTGTTGCTGATCTCATTGATCACAATATTGGTATGTGGAAAGCTGATCTGGTTAGATCCATTTACACAACACCTCAATGTTATAAAATTTTGAGTATTCCTATATCAAAGACTAGTGCTGTTTTAGATAAGCTTCTTTGGAAACACTCAACCACATGAGAGTATGAAGTTAGGACTGCTTACAATATACTTCTTAAGGAAGATGTCTCAAAATCTCCCATTCAACTCAGACCACATCAAATTCCAACAGAGGTATGACAACTAATTTGGAAGGTGAAAACTCCTCACAAAGTGAATCTCTTTGTGTGGAAGCTCATGCAGGACAGCATTCCTATCTTTCTTACACTAAAAAACAGAGGTATTATTACTCATAGCACATGCCCTTTTTGCAATTAAGAGGATGAATCTACTTCCCATTTGTTTCTCCACTGTACATTCGCTAGAGCTTGCTGGCATGGGTCTTCCTTTGCCATACACACTTCAAACTTTAGCAACATAGGTGTTCAATATTGGCTGAGCAACATTATGCTAAGATTAAGACAGATGGACCAAGAGAGGATGAATTATCTTTGTTCCATTTTCACATTCCTTTGGACAATATGAAACCATAGGAACATGGTAACCCATGATGGCAAAACCCCTAATCCCACTGAAGTCATTCTAACTACTCAAACTTTGACTTGCAGGTTTAAGGAAGCTTTTGAAAAGGACAACCATGATAGACCTTACAAAGGAAATCATACTACATACCAGAATATTGGAGGAAGCTAGGAGCTACTTATCAAAATAGCAGGAGCAAGGAAGAATAGACCAAGGAGGACTGCTTTTGCTTATGAAACAACAAATCTATAGGGAAGGATCATGTTTTCAAGTAGTGCCAACAACTACTGCAGCAACTCAAGAAGCTTTAGTGGAGGCTGCTGTTAAAGCTAAAAATCTGGGTTTCTGTAGAATTTTGATCATGTGTTGTAGTAAAAGAATAGTTCATGTCTGTAATATGCAATGTAGTCCTAATTGGCAGGAAAAAAACTATGCTCTCTAACATGTTAAGCTTACAGCAACAAGGCTTGTGTTGCAAAGCCCTTTTTGTTCCTAGGGCTATCTTAGGTACAGTCTGTAAGACTGTAACACAGCTAAGATTGCTGTTAGAGTCCCTGGTCCTTGTTGCTGGGTTCACCCAACAATTGTATAGTTTGTTTCCTTCCTTTCTGGTATCAAAAAAAAAAAAAAAAAAAAAAAACCTATCCTTTTGAAACAAAAGGATAACAATCATCGATACAGTGACAATCACATTTGAAACATTTGAAATTACATCTATATGTGAAAATTAAAATTATCTCAAACAGTTGTTTGGGTATCTTTCTTTTGTGTTGTAGAAGCTATCTACATCTTTGTGATCCCAAAATTTGTTTTGCTCCCATATCCATTAGTGGTGGGAGAAAATCCATTTTTTCTTTTTATGAATAATAAACTTCATTAATCACAATAATACAGAGTACCTGCTGAACACATTTACACAAATTCTCAGAAGACAACATTTTAACAGAGTATCTCACATTGCAGATTAATTAGAACCAACTAATTTTTCCTACCGCTCACCAACAATTTGGATAGAAATCAACCCAAAATATGTCAACAAAGAAAAATGAAACTCAAGACACTAACACAGACGTAGGAATCCTCTGGATCCACACAAAATCTAGTTTTGGATCTTGTCTTTGATGTTCTAAGAATGCATATAATGTCTGTCATTAAAAATTTTAAATAGAGATTATTCTAATCTCTTATTGAATAAAAGTATCGTTATCGTTAAAAGACTTGAAATTAATATGTTCTCGTGTTTTCAATAGAGATATCCACCATTTAAATTCCCTATACCTAACTATCAAAGACATATTTAATATATATATATATATATATATATATATATATATATATATATATATAGAGGAAAGGAAAAAGCACTCCAATGTGAGTAGTGTCGTGGGTATGCATGTGCTAGCCAAAAATCAGAATCTAGTCACTATTTTTTTTTTCTTTTTCTTTTTTTTTTTGTTAGCAGAATGTAAGTGTGTAATTGTTCACACGATCACCCTAATGAGGTATGATATTCCTCTGTGAAGTCAACTAATCTATGCTGTATAAGAAAGATAAGCCAGAAAGTGGCTAGGTGTGACCATGATAAAGGTTATTGATAAGGATAAAATTGTAAAATTAACACTCACCGATGGAAAGGCATAAGGCGACGTTCCAAACAAACCTGACGGTCTTACGTGTGTCCATTGACAAGTGACGACAGTAGGAAGTCTACGGGTTCACCTCTAAGCTGACGGGAGAACCTTTGGCAAGGAAGATGGAAGGCTGACGCCGATAGGCTGAAGGGGGTATGTGAGACTGAGTTCTGACGTGGCCCTACTTGGTCACCATGCATGCT
The DNA here is from genome assembly GCA_030021035.2 of Notholithocarpus densiflorus. NCBI lineage: Eukaryota > Viridiplantae > Streptophyta > Magnoliopsida > Fagales > Fagaceae > Notholithocarpus > Notholithocarpus densiflorus. Next base: position 2,188,332 of record JARYZH020000041.1, read on the forward strand.
GTATATGGAAATATCTTGCGCCCTACACTTAGCACTAATAAAAAAGGACTCCTACAAGGAAATGGTTCCGCAAAATACATTCATGAAGACTCCTATAAGGAAAAGACTTCTAAACCAAGTAAGAGATGTCAACCCTCTACTACTATAAAAACCCAAAACCCTCATAAACTAAGGTACGCACAATTTCCCCCAGCTCTGGCACTTTAGAGTTGTGAAAAGTTCTAACTTGACCTTCAGAGGGTATTTGGCCGGCACCACATCGGTGCTCTCTGTTAGGTATTCTCTTTTTGTTGTGCAGGTACTGGTGATTTTTCGGCATCATCAGTTATGATATATATTTTTTAGCAAGCCACATGAAATTTGAATGAATAACTGTGTGTTTGGATACCACTTATTTTGCTGAAAACTGAAAATACTGTAACAAAATAATTTTTAAATGTGTGAATAGTGCCGTGGAACCCATTTTTAATGAAAGTTTTGTTGAAAAAATAGGTTTGTGGGTCTCGTGAATAGTGCACGGGACCCACTAGAACTTAGTTAACGCTCTTCTAAAAAAAAAAAAAGAAAAAAGAAAAAAGTGAAACGCAGACGCTCCTACAATAATCAGCATCCAAATGGGTACTAAGTTAAGTGCATTGTACGGATTGTGCCTTTAGATTTAAAGAAGTAAAGTTTTGATATCGTCATAGGAATGAAATCTAGCTGGGGTAGAACTTGAATGGATTCGGATATTTGACCCTAAGAGAGAGAAGATCATGGCAACAAATACAAACCTTTATCATTTTTTGTCAACGCTTAATGATAATACTTTTGTCACTTATATGAAAAATACTTTACATAAATAGGCAAAATACAGAGTCATTGAAGTATCCTCAACACTATTGATAGCTAAAAAACTAAAACAAGAATCCCTAAACACTTCACCTACTACAACACCCCCTCCACCCCTCCTAAACTCTAGAAAATTAAGCAGAAGCCATAGAAGATAAGGAGCAGCTCAGTCAACAACCCCTCCAGTGGCAATGATGAAGAGGTGGCTACAAACCTAAGGAAGAACCCACATACAAAATTTGATTCATATTGTTGTTGTATTACAATCTGCTTACTAATTATTATTCAATCTGCATACTGATTATCATATCCATTCCAGCCATTACTCTATTGTTCACTGTGTTCGACATCAAGAACCCCATTGTCAAAATAAATGGGGTCATAGTCACTAAGCTTAAGCTAATGTACCGCTCCATCCTTAAGCCCGGGACCAACTGTGGGCACAAGTGCCCGCGACGGGCTTTTGGGTTTTCTTAAATCGGTGGAAAGTACACCTTGACTTAGGGTGGACCATGGCGGAGTGGTCACCTAGATTAGGTTTAAGAACCATAAATATAGCGCCTTTGTAGAATGACTGATCTTTATTGGAGCACGTGTTCGGAGTTCAGGTATGGGGATGGGAAGGTATTAGGCACCCAACCCCACCCAACTCGTAGGTCAGCCTCCAATCATTGTGTTCCAAATCCTAATCCCATCAAAGGGTCCTCTAATATGTTATTCTAAACTCACACATACTACCATGTATCTAACATCCAAACATGGCAAATGTCCTACACTCATCCATAGCATAAAAACTCTACCATTCATCTAGCAAAATATATATCCAAGGGTAGCAAGCACATCACAAAACAGTAGCATCAATAAGGCATCAACATCAAGCGTATTTCAAACATCCAAGCATAGTATCATGAAATCAACCAAGTATATTCATCATGTTCATCGACCATATCATGCTTATCATCCAAATCAAATGCATGTTCATGTAATTATGCATGACTTATCTCATTTACCTCACTGCATCACTACACCTATGCATCAATGCATGTTCAAGTTCTCATGAATGTTCATGTGGTTTATCAAAGCATAAACCCTAATCATCAATCTATCAATCCAAGCATGTGAAACATGTTATTCTACTAACCCTAATGCTAAACATGTGAAAACTAGCTTTATAGGATTTGAACATGTGATTAAAATTAAGCAAAACAAATAAAATAGCAAGAACCCTAAATCTGTGTTTCTGCACATGAGTATGTGTGCGCATACATGAAGTATGCGTACGCATGCCTTGAGTATGAGTATGCATACATAAAGTATGTGCACGCATACACTCCCAAAAACACAGTTTTAAAGCAAGCCATAAACAACAATCAAAACAAAACCTAGCATGCTTCTAATATTTAATTCAACCCTTCATTCAAAACATGGTAAGATATAACAAAACAAAATCAAACAAAGGAAAACACATTCTAAGCATGTATAACAACAATCAAAACACAGTTTTAAAGCAAGCCATAAACAACAATCAAAACAAAACCTAGCATGCTTCTAATATTTAATTCAACCCTTTATTCAAAACATGGTAAGATAACTACAAAACAAAATCAAACAAAGGAAAACACATTTCTAAGTATGTATAACAAATAAATCAAACTAAGAACAACAAGAATACAAGTTATAAAAATCCAAATTAAGGAAGAGCTATGAAGAGAGACTCATCTTGCTTATGAAACACAACTTGGTTGATATTTAATTGGCCCCTCAGTGCCTACACAACAAGAATCAAAGATAATCAAGGGAATCAAAGGATTCAATAATATATAAGTAATCACAACTCAAAATAAAAGGATATTCTTGAAAAGATTGATTGAAAAAGGTTTTGAAAGAGATTAGAAAATAGTTTATTCCTTAAGACTACTAGAGAGAGGTTTTTTGAAGAACCAAAAACGTGCTTGGTGTCTGTGAGTGCAGAAAAATCAGAGAAAGAAAGATTTCTGGAAGAGTTTAGGTCAAAAATCAACTCTCTCTTGCCAGGGTTTGAGTTTGGAGGTATAAGGATGTATTTATATGTTTAAACTAGGGTTTTTAGGGCCTTTTAGATGTCTTTGGATGTTCCCAAGGGTTTAGGGGCCGGCCCACATCAAAGAATGATGTTTTGGGCCCCTAAATTGAAGTTCTAGAATCTAGAAAATTGGCCTACGTACGCATCATTGGGGCATGCGTACGCATGCATGATTCTTGCGTACGCATGCTTCCCTAAAAGCCCTAATTTTGACAGCTTTGATGGCCCGACTTCAAGTGGTCATAACTCACTCAATATAAATCATAGGCAAAATTTATGTTCAAATTGAAGCCCAAGATGTCTGCTTTCCAATGAAATAAACCTAACTCAAATATTCTTTGTGGATCAAAAGTTATGGTCAAAACAGTGAGAAAATGTCATTTTTCAACATTGTTTTCAAAGCAATTTGAGCACTTTTGAATTGTGATTACTTCCAAACTATCAAAATAACTTCAATTATCTTTTGTAGACATGTCAAGCTCATCTTTGGAACCGGGAACTAAATTTTATTAACTGGGTACAAAATGAGGTATTTACACCCCAACATGTCAATGATAGCCAATGAGACTGAAAAATTCAAATATGTTTTCTTTCATATATGATAACACCACCACAACGTTGTATTACCATGACATAATTGTTGGGGAGGTCCAATTGTTGGCAGGCCATGCCAGGCCAAGGAAGACGGTGAGGATGAATGTCACGGTGGATGCTAGTACAGAACAAATTATGTCATACCTGAATGTGAACGAGAATGTGAGGTCGGGGCTATTGAATATAAGCAGCTATTCAAGGATTCTAGGGCGAGTTAAAGTGGATAAGGTTTTCAAGAAATGTATTAATGTGAATAAGAATTGTACCGTGATGTTTAATATTTCCAGCCAGGCTATTTAAGAGCAAAAATGCAAGTCCTTATACAGCTAGGGAATGGTTGCTTCACTGTGATAAGAAAAAAAATTTGAGTTAAACCTTTACCCTTTTGATTTTGTTTTCATTGTTTATATATCTTAGATTTGCAATGTATCACGTGTCTTTTAGGTTATAAACGACCTCTGCAAATCTGTTGGGCCACAATCTAATCTAATTTGAATTAAGAACTTTAATCACTCAATAGAAAATATCATCACCAAAATTACCAAGTCAAAACACCAATCACATACAAGAACACTAAGATTTATGTGGAAATCTTTTTTCCTTGAAGGGACGGAACAAATTCCGAATAAATCTGCTCTAATAAAATCAATTACAATATCTTCTCAAGTTTAAGTGAATTTAAGCGAATATCTAAAGTTAATGAAGATCTCAAGTAAGTTCATTTTACTTGAGATCTTCATTAACTTTAGATATTGGTACCCACATTACCAAAGTTCAATGCATTAGCTCTTAGCTAAGAGAAATTACAATTTTTTTTTTGGGTAAAAAGGATAGATATCATAAATCAAACAACAAAGTCCCCAGCCAAAGCTGGACAGAGTCTAGAACAATACATTCTCAGTACATCAGCAAATAAAAGGAGAACAGCAGAGGAGGGGGGGGGGGGGGGGGGGATGCAAAATGTAAAGAAACATCCTCTTGAGCTAATCCCAATCTAGCTAGTGCGTCAGCGCAGCAGTTGGCTTCCTTGAAGCAGTGAGACACAAAACCTGAGGCAGTTGTAGCAACAATTCACTACAATCATCAATAAGGCCAGAAAGATCCCCATTAGAATTGATATTGCTAGCAACTAAGAAAATTGTTGCAGATGCATCAAGTTCAACTTCCACGGCCTGGGCCCACAATTCTACACATAAAGCTAAACCTTCCCTTAGAGCCCACAAGTCAGTAGCGAAACTAGAGGAAATACAAAAAAACTTTGCAAATCCCACTACCCATTGTTCACTACTATCCCTAATAAGCCTCTCACCCCAGATAGGCCAGTGGAGTTGATGACTGAGCCATCGGTGTTCAATTTGAGCCAGCCCTCAGCTGGTTTAGTCCATCTTACCAACTTTGAAGCTGCCCTTGTCTTAACATTCCCTGGTTTATTGCATCTTACAACTTCATTACCTATTAATTATGGGAAAAGAATAATTGTGGGTGGAAAATTCAGAAATGGAAAGCCACTATTAAATTCTCAACTAAATTAAATCTTGATGGTTGCTTATCACCTAAAGAGATCCTACACAAATGGAAGAAAACCTATTCACTACACCAAAAACCAACTAGTGGGGTTGGTGAAAGGTGCTTCAATAATAAATTAAATCACAAGTGTTAAAAGGAATATGGGCAGAGTGAGTACAATGTAAAATAGTGGATTTTTAATTTTTTAATTTTTTTAATTTAATTTAATTTAATTTTTTTATATATTTGCTTGAAATTCCATCTCCCCTTTAATAGAGCTTCCTTTTAGGATGAATTTTTAATATTGCTTTCCTTAAATCTTGGGACTTTGTCCAATCGCCCATGCCACTTGGAGGAGAAGGTATATTTTGTTTTAGCTCCATGCAAAGAACCTCTCATAGCATATGGGTCCTATTGACGTATGGGACCCACGTGCTATGAGAGGTTTGTTGTCTAGAGATGAAACGCAATATATTTTCACCCTTCAGAGAGCCTAAGATGAGGTGGGTGAAGGATAATGCCCTATAAAAAAATCTTTCGAATGGAAGGGCTCATAACATGTCAAGTGGTAACAAATGCAATTTAATGGGATTAGGTTAGCCACCATGCCCCTTTTGGGAGACCCTTGACTGAGGGCATAAGGGTTGACTCCCCTTTCCCTTTTTTTTTTCCCTCTCCCTTTGTTTTCCATTTTTACCTTATAGATTTTGAACCTTTAAGACTCATTTATAAATCCCCCCCCCCTATTTTTCAAATAAACTTTGACATATTTTATATAGATAATAGTATGTTGACTATAATAATGATACAAAAAAAATACATCGCCAAAAATATATAAAATAAATGAACAAAAATGAAAAAAAAAAATTATTAGTGTGATTAGGGGTAGGGCTTTTTTTGTTTTTTTTTTTGTTTTTGTTTTGTGGCGGACCAACGGGGGCAATTTCTCCCTTCCTCCACTAGGGACATTAATCCACTAGTGTTGTTGCTGGTTGGATTCCTGACGGCTACTCTCAGCCATCTACAGCCTCTGTGGAGATTTGTGTTGATGGTGTGGGTGATTGAAGCTGCCAGAAGTAACTTTTTATGGGATGAATTTCCAGCAAGTGTGGGCACTTCTAGATTTGGTGTGATTTGGCCAAGGGTGGCTTCTCCATGCCAGTTTTAGCTACTCTTGTTGAATAAAGCCACCTTAGATGAGGATCAAAGTAACCCAACAATGAGTAGTTTTATATGATTTTGTATTTTCTATATTTGATTATCTGGGGTTTAGACTTTGGGACTTTTCCTTTTTCTTTGGTTTGCATGCTTTGTTGTTTGTACCCCTGAAACTTTCTATTCCCATTTGGATATTTTCTTGGATGAATTATGGTACACTAAAATTGATATGAGTTGTTTAAGTTGGAACTGTTGTGGAATCGGCAATCAATGGACAGTTCAAGAGCTAATTGATATGGTAAGAATGGAGAGGCCGAACGTGGTGTTTCTCATGGAGACACTAGTGGAAGAATCCAATTTGGAACAAATTCAAGTTAAATTATGCTATGATAACAAATTGGTATGCTCAAGGGATGGCCTCAATGGAGGGCTTGTTCTCTTTTGGAAAAATAACTTTCCTCTTACCATTAACAACTACTCGAAGAATCATATTGACACTACCATCCAGTGCCCAAAGAAAGGTCGATGGAGACTCTTGGGTTTCTACGGACACCCAGAAACTTGCAAGTGTCAAGAATCATGGGAATTTTAAGGCACCTGTGTAGAGATATGGATGAGCCATGGGTATGCCTTGGTGATTTTAATCATATACTAAGCATTGATGAGAAGTGGGGAAGGTGTCAGAGGCCGGAAAGACAAATAAAATAGTTTAGGGATGCCTCAGATTATTGTGGATTAATGGACTTGGATTCAGAGGTCCAAAATTCACTTAGTTCAGAAGGAATGGTGAAGGGGTGGACATATTTAAAAGACTTGATGGTGGGGTTGCAAACCTGACCTGGATAAATACCTTTCATGAAGGATATATACAACATTTAACAATGGCTTCCTTGGATCATAGGCCAATTATTTTGAGAACAAAAAATAGAGACAAAAGGAGGAATCGTCCATTTCGGTTTGAATTGATGTGGGTGGGCTAAGAAGGGTGTGAAGCTGCTGTTAGAAATTCATGGGGTGATAAGGAAAGAGATGGAGATAGGGAAATTTTTTTTTAGCGTATTCAGTTATGTTCTCGGAATTTAGAAGATTGGAGCAAAAGGGACTTTGGAGAGATTACCAATCTTCTGCAGGAAAAGAAAAAGAAATTACATAAGCTTGGAGAGGAACCTAGAACTGAGGCCATTGTCCAACAAGAGGCTGACTTGAGAAGAGAAGTGAATGTGCTCTTGATAAAAGAAGAAAAGATGTGGCAACAGAGATCTAGAATTAATTGGCTATAGAGTGGGGATCAAAACACTAATTCTTCCACACATATGCTTTAAGGAGAAAGAAGGGCAATTGGATTAAAGGAATTAAGATAATGATGGAGTATGGCATGAAGATGTAGATAAAATTGAGGATGTGGCTGTACGATATTTCACAAACCTTTTCACATTAACGAGACCACAACTAGGTGAACAGTCTCTCAGAGGAGTACACAAACTCATTACTGATGACATGAATAGGGAGCTCTCATGGGAGTTCACGACAAAGGAGGTTTACCTAGCTCTAAGACGCATGGCTCCCCTAAAGGCCACAGGGCTAGATGGTATGCCTGCACTCTTTTATCATTCATATTGGCATATTATTGGGTCTCATGTTACTAATGCTGTTCTTTCTTGCCTGAACTCATGTAAAATAACAGAAAGTATAAACCATACTTTCATCACCTTAATTCCAAAAGTCTTAAGCCCAAAAGAATGTCTGAATTTCGCCCCATTAGTTTATGTAATGTTATATATAAAATCATGTCAAAAATGGTAGCTAATAGAATAAAACCCATTCTATCTAAAATCATATCTGAAACTCAAAGTGCATTTGTTCTAGGCAGATTGATTACTGATAATATTTTAGTGGCGTTTGAAACACTACACTACTTGAAAACTAGATGTGGGGGTAGAAAGGGCTTTACGGCTATAAAACTTGACATGAGTAAGGCATACGATAGAGTTGAATGGGGATATCTAAGCCAAGTAATGAGAAAAATGGGCTTTGAGGAAAAATGGATCTCTTTGATTATGCAATATATATCTTTAGTTTCATATTCTGTTTTTATTAATGGTGAACCTCATGGTTCCATTCACCCGGAGAGAGGTTTGCGTCAAGGAGACCCTCTCTCCCCATATCTTTTTCTTATTTGTGCAGAATGTTTATTAGCTAAATTGAAAGAAGCAGAGATGGAGGGAAAAATCACAGGTGTGGCCATAAGTTGGGGAGGTCCCATGATCACAAACCTTTGTTTTGCAGATGACAACCTACTTCTCTGCCGAGCAAACATTGAGGAGTGCAGAAATATTCAACAAATCCTACAGAAATATGAAGTAGAGTCAAGGAAAAAATTGAACCAAGACAAGACTACTATCTATTTTAGTAAAAATGTGGATGAAGACACAAAGAACGCCATAGAAGCGAGTCTTGGCATTCCAGAGATAAAAGAGTTCAAAAAATATCTTGGCATGCCATCTTTTGTGGGGGAGGAATAAACGAGCTTCCTTTAGCAACATAAAGGAGAGGGTGTGGCGAGTGATACAAGGGTGGGGTGAAAAACTACTATCATAGGCTGGCAAGGAAATTCTAATTAAGGCAGTCGCACAAGCAATTCCCACGTATGTGATGAGCTGTTCTTGGCTACCTACCTTTCTTTGCAAGGAACTAGAGATCATGATAAGGAAGTTTTGGTGGGGTGGTGATGATAGGTGGTACAAGATCCACTGGGTAAATTGGAAGAGACTTTGTAAACCCAAATTTGGAGGCGGTATAGGCTTTAAAAAACATTAAAAAGTTCAATGAAGCTCTCCTAGCAAAGCAATATTGGAGACAATTAAATAACAGTAGCACTTTGGCTTACAAATTATTCCAACACCGCTTCTTTCTGGATGGGAATATACTCAATCTAAATGACCGAGCCGAGTGATCATATGCTTGGAACAGTATAAAGGGTGTTAAACATATAATAGATATAGGTAGCAAGTGGTGGATTGGGAGAGGTAATAATGTGAAAATTTGGGGAGGCCCATGTCTGCCAAACTCACACACACAAAGTCCAATCCCCAGTTCGTCAATTACCTTAAGATGCTAAAGTTGAAGAGCTCATTGATTGGGAAAACATGAGATGGAGAAATGATTTAATTGACCAAAATTTTTGGCATGAAAAGCTACACTTATTAAAAAAATTCCATTGAATGAAGGAAAACCACCTGATCGTTTGATATGGGCTGAAACGAAGGATGGCAAATACACAGTCTGTAGTGCCTATCGAATGGAACTTGCAAGGGAGGAAGCTAATCAACCAAGTAGCTCACGCATCAAAGAGGATACTATTTGGCGTAAGATATGGAAGCTGAACATCCCTCCAAAGACCAAGCACTTCCTAGGAGAGCACTAATTAATTCACTGCCCACGAAGATGAACTTAAATAAATGGGGAGTACAAGTTTGGGAAGTTTGTGATAGATGTGGTGCAGACAAAGAAGACACAAACCATATCCTATGGCTCTATCCTTTAGCAAGGATTGTGTGGGAAAGCAGCCCAATTTGGAGCTTGGTTTGCAAATCACAATACCAGAATTTTAAGGAGGTGACAAATTTTATTTTCCAATTAGATTAGCCAGAGCTATCAGAGCCATTCGCAATCCTAGCTTGGTCTTTATGGTTTTAAACAAAATAAGAGTGAATGAGCTTGATAAAGTCCCTTAAGATATGGTTACCTGGGCCAACAACTTCAAACTTGAATTTCAATCCACGAAGGAAGGAATGAAAGCTGCTAGACCGAAGGAAAATTTGAAATGGGTACCACCTCCCCAAGGTTGGTTCAAAGCTAATGTTGATGGAGCTATCTTCAAAGAGACTAACAAAGCAGGCATAGGTGTGGTGGTGCGTGACAGTCAAGGATGGGTGCTGGCTGCTTTGTTGGAGAAAGTGGAAGGTGTGCAAGATGTAGAGGTCATTGAGGCATTGGCTATTCGGCGGGCTATTAGGTTTGCAATTGAGACTAGTTTCAGTTGTGTTATAATTGAGAGTGACTCACTTTCAGTGGTTAAAACTATCCAAGTCATTGTTGAAACTACTTGTCCTATTGGACACATCATAGATGACATGAAGCATTTGTCAATGACCATGAAAAGCTGTGAATTCCATCACACAAAGAGGGAGGCAAACCAGGCTGCTTACACTTTAGCCCGCAATGCTATTCATTTTGATACAGAGATGGCTTGGCTTGAAGAGATTCCTCTTTGTGTGTCTGTTGTAATCTAAAACAATGTTGTGTAATTGCTTGCTTCTCTTTTTGTTTGTTCTATTGATCTGATTCTCAAAAAAAAAAAAAAAAAAAAAAAAAAGAAGGGCTTGAATTTAGTAAATGTTTGAGTGAGAGAAGAAGGTTATACCCATTAAGTAAACTTAGATAGGAAAGTGGCAAGGCATAACTACAATGATGCTAATTGATGAGCACCGTTGTTAAGACCTATATATATATATATATATCAAGTGGTACTTCATACGGTGATCTCATGAGTTTTTTTTTTTTTTTTTTTTTGGTTTTTTTAATCATAATGGCATGAATCATGTTTCAATGTGGCACTAGGCTTGCACATTCTTTTGTTTATTTATTTATTTATTTATTTATTTTTTATATTGGATGTGTCCTATATTTATCATTTTGGCTATATGCATCCTGTACTCCACTTAGAGAAATTTTCTTTTTTAATGAATAGAATATTGCAAGTATATAATTAATATATATACACTAAAATATTATTTATATTCTTTAAATTTGGTGTTGTTTTTAAATCAGCTTTTTATTTTTATTTTTAGGAATTCTTGCAATTTATATGTATTACAACAATGTAAATATACCACGTTAATTTCTCAACATTTGAACACGTAAAAAAATGACGATATTTTGATCACAAAAAAAAAAAAAAAAAAACAAAAAAAACAAAATTTTGTTTTTAGATAAAATAACATAAAAAAGTATTACAAATTATAACAAAAATGATATATTAACATATTTACAACAGTTTTTTCAATAATTCAATAATTACAATTAATAGTCCGTATAGCTTGTATATATGTTAGTTATATATATATTTTTTAATTAATATATATTTATTAATATAAATAATTCGATAATTACAATAGTCCGTACAGCTTGTATACAAGTATTATTTATATTCTTTATTATACAGCTTGTACATTATGCTAGTATTAATTGCCAAGTAGTCCGTACAGCTTTTTTTAGAATGTAGTCCGTACAGCTTAATGTACTTTTTTCTTTCGACTGGGCAAGAAAGGCAAATTATTCTTATTTGTATTTTGGACCCTCTAAGCTTATAGTCGTTTATAAATCAGTTACCTAAATTTATACCCTCAATTATGGTAAAGATATTGTGGGGTCAATGAATCTGGCTACCCCGGCCCACTTTATACTAAACTTAAGGCTCATGTCGAGGAGGAAGAAATGCCCGAGGACGAATGAAGGAAATCCTAACTACCAAGAAGCATAGCCGAGGACAATCGTGTCCTCGGCGAACCGAGATCATAGAAGGGAAGAGTAGCACGCCATCAAGGGCAGTCTCGTAGAGCGTCCCAAGAAAAAGACAAGTACAGCGGGTCAGCCATGGGAGCCTAGAGGAGGAGCAATTCCAGGAGAAGCTGTCACCTCCACATTAAATGCCCACAACTAATGTTCTGGCCGCATTAATGAGGAAATGACCCCTGAATAGTGCCGCTTTGGTTGCTGCAACTAACAGAAGGTTTGGGACGGCGGCTGATGGGATAAGCACTCAAGTAGTGACTTGCATAATCAATAAATGGAGGGCCAAGATCAACCTAAAGAGGGTATAAAATGTAAAGAGGTCTCCCAAAGAAAGGACTGGAGATTAGAAGTAGAAAATACTGTAGCAACCTGTATCATCTTTGTAACCTCTGTATCCAAGCACTGAGGAAATGATAAGAACAAGAAAGCTCCTCGGACCAACGTCTAGGATAGATTCTAACACTTAAGGCCCGTTTTCTTGCTATTCGGTTTACCTATAGCCATGTTTATTCGTTGCTATCCTCACTAAGGCCTAACTCTTAAACCCATCCTCTACAAATTCATTGTTTAGGGCTAGTTGGGCCTGAATCCACTTTTCCAATAGTAGAAGTGCTCAGACCCAGTCCCTACAATTGGCGCCGTCTGTGGGAAGAGCTTGTGTGTTAGTGAGTGCAACGGTTAATCATGGCGGGATCAAGCCCCCATCAGCGAGAGTCCCTGGTGAAGATCATTTTGGCGATGACGCATGCTACGCGAAGGCTTCCCGAAAATTTCCAAGAATGCACACAGTTGTTGTCATAACTCGGCCTCCGCCTTAGCCCTCAAGGCTTCATCCCTGGCCCACTCTGCGACGTTCCTGGCCCCCTCGGCCTCGGCCAGCTTTTTCTTCAGATCAGCAATCTGCTCCTTGGCAGTCTTCAGCTGATCCTCAGCCTCGAGCAGGCGCCGTGTTTGGTCTTCAGCCTGTTTTTGGGTGCTGGCCAAACCTGATTCGGCATTGTCTCTGGCCCTTGTCATCTCCTTCAGATCCTCCCTTGCCTTCACAAGATCAGCCTCGGAGTTCTTAAAGGGTTCGCGTGGCATCCAAGGGCTTGTCACGCTCGGATTCCAGGGCCCCACTCTAATCGTTGGCCAACTCTTCCAACTTGTAGGTGGCCTGGACAGCCTGCCAAATCGAAACAAGTTCACGATAAGGTGGAAACTAAGGGACAAGGATCAATAGAGTCGTGAATGTTAGAAGTCTTACCATGCCCATGTACCTTTTCATGCTGAGGAAGACCTCTTGCCTCCTCATATTCCCCAGCTTGGCTATGTTGCTTGGAAGCAGCAAGCACCTCTCTAGTGCATCAGCTACGTAGGCACCTTCGCCCCCTCGGAAGTCCCTGAGCGAGGCGTTTTCCATCAGGGGCTCCCCATGGAGCATTGGGGCAGGAAGCCAGGCCTGGGGCTCGGACTGCATGTCAACTTCCTTTTCTGGGCCTTGGTGCCCGACCTTCAGTTGTTTTGAAGCTCGCCGGGCTTCATCTTCCTCCTAAGAGGAGCGAGGCTGTCCCCCATCCATGGGCTCTTTGCCTTTGGATCCCTTTTTCCTTTTTGGATCGGCAGGCTCGGGCCGAGGAGGTAAAGTTGGTTGAGGAGGAGGAGGAAGAGGAAGTTTGGACCGTGGCGATGACGACTTCAACTGGGTGGAGGAGGACCTGGTCTGAGCAGGTTGATACTTGGGAGGAGGAGGAAGCTTGGGCTGTGGCCTCCCCGGCTGGCTCTCAATCAGGTCAATCAGGTCGATTGAGAGTTTCTTCTTAAAACCCATCCCGGCCTTAGAAGAAGTCCCTACTGAGGAGAGGTCCGCTTTAGTTAAATTGGGGTTGCCCAGATTACCAGAGGGATCCTCAAACAGATTGTCTTGATCAAATACACCAAAATCGTCCTTGGCCTCTTCAACTTGAGGGGACGAGGAAGGACCTGCCAACGTAGCGCCTTCTGTAACAGGGGATCCTTCGGCAATCAAGAACCCTTGTTCTGTTACGGTGATCCTGTGAAGCCAAGGATCCTTGGCTCTGATCACGTACTTCAGAGCCGAGAACGATTTCTAGATGGGATCGTACCCAAGGATCTTATGAGCAGCTCTGACCTAGTTGTCAGCTTCGTTCACAAAAACCTCCGTCCTAAGGATGGTCGCCAAATCTTCCCGGTTGACCAAGCGAAAGTGTCGGCCAAAGGCGTGTGGATCTGTAAAAAAGAAAGCACATCCGTATTAGCAGCCAAATGGTGCAAACTATGACAATGCAAAAGATTAACCCTCTCCTACTCTGAATACCCCACCTGGTGCCCCCTCTTTTGTCGGACAGGGAAGGCCATCGTGCCACCTCCCTGACACGATAAGAAAGTCTTTATTCAACCCCTTGCTAGACTTTGGGAGGCACTGAATAAACCGAACCTTGTCGTCCCTCGTTTTCATATAGTAAGATTTGCCCCTCAGGTGTTGGAGGTTGTAACACCAATTTACATCGTGATGGGTCAACCTTAGCCCTATTTTCTCATTTAAAGCGTCCACACAACCCAGGATCCTAAACATATTGACGGCGCACTGGGTGGGAGCTAATCGAAAATGTCTAAGGTAATCTCTCATCACCGGTCCCATGGGGATTCTCATACCACCTTCAAGGAAGGTGATTATGGGAATCACCATTTCACCATCTTCCTTCCTGAAAAACCACTCCCCTTCCTCACAGTATCTCAAACCTACGTCGTTGGGAATCCCATAATCGGCAATGAATTTCTCCATTGCCTCTTCAGACTCAACCAACTTCTTAAACCTACCCATCCCTAGAAACGGCTAAAGGTCTCAGGGGAGGATGATAGAGAGAGAGGAATAAGAGAAAAAGAAACTTAGAGGGGAGAAAATATGAGTCAGAGAGAGAAGAAACTTACAGAAATGAGGAGAAGCTCCTCGGACAGGCTTTTTATGCTGAAAAGAAAGGCGAGTTGGGCTGGAGATTTGACAGAACTCAGGAGACGTGCGCAAGAACTCTTGAATATGAAAATAATGAGGCGAATCGGTTCGAATGGGTATTTATACCTTCGATTAAAAATAACTATGCCGGTTTTCCTGCCCATAAATTTTAAAAAAAAATCCCTATCGTTAGATCACCATCACATCGTTGAACATGGGGAGCATAGAGCCGCCTGAATTTAATGAGGGCGCGCTCCGTATACCAAAGCGTCAAGAACGTGCCTTGGGCAAGCGGAAAGGCTCTAGCGCTGACAAAGGACAAGACTGGACAAGCTATGATGAAAGGCCCGAGGATATCAAAACTCTCCTCTCCGTCCGAGGAGCCGGACAACAGGATTTTGAGGGGCTATTGTGGGGTCAATGAATCTAGCTACCCCGGCCCACTTTATACTAAACCCAATGCCCATGCCGAGGAGGAAGAAATGCCCGAGGACGAATGAAGGAAATCCTAACTACCAAGAAGCATAGCCGAGGACAACCGTGTCCTCGGCGAACCGAGATCATAGAAGGGAAGAGCAGCACGCCATCAAGGGCAGTCTCGTAGAGCGTCCCAAGAAAAAGACAAGTACAGCGAGTCAGCCATGGGAGCCTAGAGGAGGAGCAATTCTAGGAGAAGTTGTCACCTCCACATTAAATGCCCACAACTAACGTTCTGGCCGCATTAATGAGGAAATGACCCCTGAACAGTGCCGCTTTGGTTGCTGCAACTCACAGAAGGTTTGGGACGGTGGTTGATGGGATAAACACTCAAGTAGTGACCTGCACGATCAATAAATGGAGGGCCAAGGTCAACCTAAAGAGGGTATAAAATGTAAAGAGGTCCCCCAAAGAAAGGACCGGAGATTGGAAGTAGAAAATACTGTAGCAACCTGTATCATCTTTGTAACCTCTGTATCCAAGCACTGAGGAAATGATAAGAACAAGAAAGCTCCTTGGACCAACGTCCAGGACAGATTCTAACACTTAAGGCCCGTTTTATTGCTATTCGGTTTACCCATAGCCATGTTTATTCGTTGCTATCCTCACTAAGGCCTAGCTCTTAAACCCATCATCTACAAATTCATTGTTTAGGGCTAGTTGGGCCTGAATCCACTTTTCTAACAGTAGAAGTGCTTAGACCCAGTCCATACAGATATTAAGAGTATTGTAGTTCAATTAGTTGGCACCTTTTAATTTTTCTAACTAAGATGTTTAGGATTCAAATATATTCCTAATTTTTTTTATTGTAATTATCAAATTATTGAAATGAAAAAAAACTGTCAAAACATTAATTGCTTATTTATTTATTTCCATAAAAACTTTCTTTTAATGAATTATTAACTAATGTCTTAAGGACATTCGATTCGTTAGTATTTTCCTAATACTAAAAGTAACCATGTTCTGCTCATCTAAAATTTTGTGTCTATTTCATTAAGGGGGGAGCAATGCATATTTAAAATGCAAAGGGGAGACTTTATTGCATTAAATTAATTACATAACACATCAAGTAGTTGCCATGAAGTGACATCCCCGCACAATAAAAAAGAATGAAATTTTGCTGTGGTCAGAGGTTATTTGTAAGAGCTATTGTAATAAAATGATTTGTGTGGTGGTCAATGACTTTTATATCAATTAAGATAATCATATGATTTCAATACCCCAATCAAGATTGATCTCAATAACATTATAAAGAATAGTGGAAAACACTTCCAAATTATTCTACAATCTATTTCACAGCCTCCTCCAACCTTTAGCCATGGAGGAGGAGGAGGAGGAACACATCAAACCACTAGCCCCTGCTACCCAATTAAGGAGTGAGGAAAATGAGGCGGCCTCACACAAAGAAAAGATAAGCCCACAACACGCAACAAATGTTATGGGTGCATTGCACTCCTTATTCTAATCACAACCATTGTGACCTTGTTTCTTATATTTGGGGTGTTCAAGGACCCCATCATCATTCTGAATGGGGTTAATATCAGTAGGCTTGAGCTGATTTATGGCACAATCCCTAAGCCTGGGGTGAACATATCAGTAATTGCCGATGTGTCTATAAAAAATCCTAACATTGTATCCTTCAAATATAGTAACACTATCACAACCCTTTATTACCATGCCATGGTGGTCGGGGAGGCACAAGGACCGCCAGATGAGGCCGAGGCTAGGAGGATGGTGAGGGTGAATATTACGGTGGATATAATTACGGACTGGCTTATGTCCTACCCAAATCTTCAAGCTGACGTGAGCTCGGGACTATTCAATTTGAGCAGCTATTCAAGAATTCCAGGGCAAGTGCAAGTGATGAAGATAATTAAGAAACATATTGTTGTAAAATTGAAATGCAATGTGAGCTTCAATATTTCAAGCCAAGCAATTCAAGAACAGAAATGCAAGCGGCCGAAGGTTGACCTCTAGTCTTTTAAGTATCTGCATACAGTTTCATATATATTTTGTTTTTAAGTTAAAAGATAAAAATGTTAGAATTTGTTTAAGTTTGGCCCAATAATGGGCATGAACTGCCAGCCAATCTGACCCATTTAATGACATTTACTCCCATGCATGTAACATAAACCTTACATGAGGTCGGGTTACAAAATGGGATATAGCCCCCATTTGTGTAACTAACAAAATTGAAGAAGTCGTCTCTTCCTTTTGTATCCCTAGGACCTTGTATTTACCATTCTTTTGATTTTCTCTTGCCTTGGATTCTGATCAACCAAGTAATTTCCTTCGTCTAGACAATCCACACTGGACGACCAAAAATACCATTAAATGGACATTTAATTGGAAGCCGTTACACACCAATAAATGCAGGAAATATGGCCGTTGGAGGAGACATCAGGTTACCTCATTAAGCCACCAGAAGACGTTACTAGAGGGCATTCAAGCCACCATTGAATGCCACCAACGGCTAGAAGGGAAAACACTATATAAACAATGCCAGACTCCTAGAAAAGGTACACACATATATTCAGATACAAAAAGACCTGCATACTATCATTATCTTGGCTCATTTTACTCTACCATCATCTGACTTTATCATCGGAGGTTCTATGGTTGGCACCAAACCGGTGACCAATCGAGCAAAGTCCCATCACTTGATCTCGTGCAGGTTCCCCGAGGTACCAACGACGCATTCCGTCTGGATGAACATAAGTAGTTGACAATTTTGGCATCATCAGCTTGGCACTGTTTGTGAGGAAGACTTCAAACCCTAGTTTGAAAACGTAGCTCTACCTTTTCCAACACCCAGATGGAGTCTAACGCACCTCAAGATTCAGCGGCATTAGCCCTGCAAATTTAGACACTCACGGCTAATGTTAGGACATATGTGAATCATGTTAGGAACATATGTCAATATAAAATTGGCTAATCCTTTGACAAAACGCACTTTACTTGTAATTGGGTAGATCTAGGATGTGTTTAATGCTTCAAGGAATAAGGTTTCAAGTTCAAGTGTTAAAGCCATGCAAGTCTGTCCAAGAATCAAGTGAAGAAGTGGTGGATTTTTAAAGCTCGACAGCTAGTATTTGTCGAGGTTTAAAAGGCTGTTTAAGCCCGATATTCGACAGCTGCTCGATAGATAGGGTATCTATCGAGATTTATGAAAATAAGTTTTTCAGATCTGATTTCACTCCAATCCGTGAATAGATGTTTGAGTTTTCTTTTCTCACAACCCTAAACATATATAAGGATTGTTTTAAGGGCCGTCACATATGATGCACCTCAATGCAAAAGTTTTTCACAAGCATATTGTGAACTAGAGACATATGCCTTAATTCATCTTTCTCTTCAAGAAGCTACTGTGTTTGTACACCGTAGGGTTTTGTAACCAAGGAGTTTCGTGATCTTCATCGTGTTGATGAACTGAAAAACTTTGCAGCCAACATCATTCTCAAGTTGGTGAGTAAGCCGCGTACTGGGATCCACCCATTGAATTGGTTAGTCACGTACTGGGAGCCATGCATTGAAAGGAGAGATTGTTACTACGGAACAAGTCCAATTGGGTATTGGGGTAAGGGTTCAACTGTAGGTTGGTATAAGGTACTGGGATTCCTTTACTTGTAACTGCTTGTTGTGATAATAGTGAATTCTCGGGAGTAGTGACCTTAAAATCACCCGGTGGGATTTTTGCTGTGTAGGTTTTCCCCATTCGTAAACAAATCACCGTGTCAATTTATTTTCTACTGCATTTTAACTTAGTTGGTGATTTTTTTGTGCTACCATGCTTATTGCATGCTAATTGAATTAATTAATTAACTTGACTAATTGATTGGTTAATTCATCATAAGGGGTCAATACATTCTTGGCCTATCAGCTAATATAGAGGAGCTCACTAGGCAGAACCAAGAGATGAGGCTGTAGCTGCAACAGGAGGAAAAATGCAAAGTTAATAGGAATGAGGACGAGGAGAACAACCATAGAAGAGATGGCTCAAGGAGGACAGATCCTTCTGATGGGGTGTTGATACCGTATTTTGCCTGCCCTCGATTTGCGTGCTGAACCCCCGAAAATCCAAAAAATATTATTTTCTCTTTACTGGGCTATGAGAACATCTAGAACGACGTTGTGCAACCCGTTCGGGCATCGGAGCACCCGAAGTGCCTATTTCCGCCAAAATGACCAAAACGCCCTTGGTCAGCCCTAGGTTTAATTGAAGGTCAAACGAGGTCCAAACTTCCACAAAACAATGTTTTTCATAGATTTACACCAAACCCGAGCTTCTTGGAGATTTTTAACAACTTTAACCAAGTTTGACCAAGTTTGACCTGAAGTCAATCTAGGGTGGGCCTGAAAACCCTAGTTTTGATCCGGTTGTCAAAACGGGTTGAAACCAATGCCATTATGAAGATTATTGAATTCTCATTCCAATGACTATTCATGGGTTAAAATTGGAGTTAGAACGGCCGAGATATCACGAAAACCGGGATGACGCACTAATTAACGCACTGCAAACTTTAGAGAGCCATAACTTTTGATCCGACCGTTGGATTTTCAGGTTCCACACCTTTTTAGAATCAGGAAGCCAAGATCTTTAAGGGCCACTGCCTCGAAATTCGCTCCCGAGGCTATAAATAACCCTAGACACGCCCCAAAAAAAGAGAAAAGAGATTTTTTTTTTTGAAATTTCCCCCTTTGCCCAGCTTCTCTCTTCTAAACACCAAAAAACACCCAAAAACACTCCAAAAACACATCAAAGTCTCTTGATTCTTCCCTCTTCACCAAGAACACAATGTATTGCTTTTGTACCCAATCTTCCTTTCCTTGGTTCTACACTTTGGATTTGGGGTTTAGGGGTGTGGATGTAGCTTTTTTAGCTATCATCCACACCCCTAACCTTCTAAATATCTTTCTAGCATTTATCTTGTTTGTTTTTCTTGAATAACATGATTTATTACTTTTTTTGACATGTTTCTTGCTTCATCTTGTTTCTAGCATGTTCTTAGCTTAGATCCATGTTCTTTTATGCTTGCTCACATGTTTATTTGTCCCGATCTATGTGCTTTATGCTTTATGCCATGCTTTCTATGCCTAGATCTACCTTTTCCATGTGTTGTTTGGCTAGATCCACATGTTCCTATGCTTATTCACATGCTAGTCATTTGGATCTACATGTTTATGCCTTGTGCCATGTTTTTATGCTTAGATATATGTTTTTACATGCTTATATGTTTAGATCTACATGCTTAGGGTTTTATGCCATGTTTCCTATGTTTTGTTCCTCTTTTTGCTCTATGTTGATGTTAGGGTTATGTGCTCACATGCTTGATATCATGTCTATGGTTATGCTTTGCTCGGATCTATGTGTTCGTATGCTTTTCGCCATGTCTTATGCTTTGATCCGCATCCGTACATGCGTATGTGCTTGGATTCATATTCTTCCATGTTTATGTGCTAGCTTTCACATGTTCACATACGTTGCCATGCCTATGTCTAGATCTATGTTTTCACATGCTTGTGTGCTTGGATCTATGCTTTATGCCATCTTCCATCTGCTTGTGCGCTCCATGCCATGTTTGCATGCCTAAGCCTAGACTTGTTTGTCATGCCATGTGCTATTGCAGCCTTTTTGTTCATTTTATCGCACTTTCTTGTGTTTTGGCCTTTTGGTTCGGACTCGATCTAGACCCTATGGTCTTTGTCATCGTCCATACACCTTGGCCCATATCAAGGGGTTTGGATCACCCGTTTTTTATGTATATGCTTACTTGCTTCTATGCTTTATACTCATGTTAGCCTTTCTTGCTCTAGGCTTTGCCATGTTTGTCGCCCTTAGCGGGTTCGTGGCTGTGTGGTTACATTTGATGCCTATAAGGCCTTGTTTGGATGTAGCCATCTAGGATGCATTGCCATGATGCTGGTTGCTTTGTGCACACCTTTCCCCTTTTCCGCTCCGTGAGACGATGTGCTTACCATGCTCGCTTGTGCCACATGTTGGCTTTATGTGCATCTTTACATGCTTGTTTAAATGTTCATGCATGAGTCTTGCTTGTTAGTGTGTCGTCCATGCTTCAACACAATGAGGCTATGGACATCCGATCCAAACCTACATTTGTCCCTCGTGGACACCACCTCTTGTTTGTTTGCTTGCTTTCTTGCCTTGTCGGCTTTCTTGTTTGTCTATTTATCTTGTTGCTTGTCATATCTCCCACTACATGCTATACTTGCCATGTCCATCATGCTTATCTGCTTTATGCCTGCTTCATGTATACTTTGCGCATTTTCCTTCTATTGCTTGTCTGCTGGCTTCTTGTCTTTGTCTTTGCCTTTGCATGTACACACATAGAGCGAGGATGCATGCATGCCGATATAAGCCAAGCGGATGCAGTCAGTAGGTTTAGGAGTTTAGCTTTTCCCTTTGGTTATGTACTCTTTTAAACCCCTTTCTTCCTCCTCCCTTTCTCTCTTAGATGGGTTGTATTAGGTATATCATGCTGTGTACCATTCGTCCTCATCTCTAGGGTATGGTGACCCCTGTTTACTTTCCTGCACCTATATTTTGGGGGATGTAGGCATTTACTTTCCTGCTCTTTGTGCTAGCATTGTGCATGATGCATGTATATATATGCCTGCTTGCCCTTTTCCAGTGTGATTGTCACGATCTGTGTCACCTAAGGCTAGCGATGCCTAATTTCCACCGCGAAAGTAAGGTGATTTCTTGCCGAATTTTCGCAGTGGAAATCTGGCACTTTGCTTGAATGCCTTAGGAAAGCATAGATTGGGACCACACCCATTCAAAAGCCAAACCTCAAAGCCCCCATGCATGCTAAGCCCCGAAAGCCAATGCCAAAATTATGTTTTTACTACCAATCTCCAAAAATTAAGATTTTATCAAAACAAAGGACTGTCCTTGGACAGGCGTTGTGGGGTGCCTAACACCTTCCCCACACATAACCAATCTTCCGGACCTAAGAATCAAGATTTTTTTCCATCCACATCATATTAGGAAAAATTCCCTTTTTCTTAACCTAGGATCGGTAATAAAATCAACTAAAAATAGGTGACCAATCACACCTTAGAAAAACCTAATGATTGGTGGCGACTCCACTTACCTTTGGCAATCCCTTAAAATTTGGCCTAGATTCCTGCCGTAACGCTAAAGGTAGACCTACCTTCCTCCACTGAGAGAGAGAGCACCCAAAGCTCCGTGCGAACAACACGCATATACATTGAGAGGGGCCTCCAATGGGCCCCGCACGCATGGGAGCTATTGCCACAGTGGGTGGTCGAACGAAGGCACGATGGCGGCAGTCTTTTCTGCTTAGCCGGTCAAGGTTGGGTGTCGATAGACTGGCGACACCGCTGGGGATCGAAGAGAGTTTAGCCTGGGGATCGAAGAGAGTTTAGCCTTTAGAGCTTTTGATAAAACCATAATCTTTGGACATTGGCTTTCAAAAACACAGAAATTGGCATTGGCCTCTAGGGCTTTCCTTTTGAAAAAGGTTTCTACTATATCCTAGTAAACCAGTTTCAAAAGAGCAAAATTTTTTTCCAAAAATCCTTTTTCAGAAAGGTGGATTTGGGGTATTTTCACATGGGGCTTTACCGCTTTCCTCACATGCTCTACCATTTTCCTAACATGAATTACCGCTTTTCTTCACATGCAAACATAGGGTAGCAAAATTTAATTTCTGCTACACCTTTATTCACTTTCCATATATATATATATATATATATATATTTGCTATGCTTTGAAAAAGTCTTTCCCCTTCATTAAGAATTGCATGACATATACACCCTTTTGAGCCGAACCTGGGCGTAGTCTCATCACTTTTGGGGATTTCATCACCCCATCTGTAGATGTATGGACCGAAACATCGACAGTGTTACCCATAGTTAGATTTAGGGTTGATGTTGTAGGCACTTCTGGGTCCATGGGTGGACAGAAGTTGTTGAAAAGGCCCCCTCGATCCTTCCTGCCCCATAACTTCCATGAAGGGAGGGGTATGGCGATTAAGTACCCTAGGACAGGAACCACCTACCAGTTAAGCCTTTGCATACAGTTGGCCTAGTTATGTCAAACTTGTGAGGAATAGATCAAGCCCAGAGCCCATCACGACTAGGTGAAACCTAAAAAGCAAACATTCGAGCCTAGGAAAGGATACCCTTATAGGGCTAGAGGTCAGGGGAAAGTGTCTTGTAATAGGTGCGCCCTTTTTGCTTGCGCTAAAGAAATCGTGATCTACTCTAGGTTCCTTCTATCCTGTTTGCACAACATCTATGATTAAACCCCTAGGAAAAGCAACCCTGTTGCTTGTACATGCTAAACCTTACCCTATCCCTAAGGGTTTACAACCCTACAAGGGCACTCATGCATACACTGATTGGTTCTGTCACCTAATTGTGCAAAGATAAAATTTGTGGCAAGTAACTGAAACTCCGTTCAAGGAGGAAATATTGCCGAAAGACCGTCAAGGAACCCAAAGCATCCAGAGTTCAAGAGCTCTCCTAGAAAAGATCCAAAGAGATTGTCCAGAAGCTTAAGAGATCACAAGATGTCAAGAGGGTCCAAGATCCAAATTACTAGGAGACCCATGCTGCCCAAATTGCTAAGGGATCCGAATTGTCAAAAAGCCAAAGGTCCTAGATGTTAAGAATCCAAGGGTTCCCCCAAGAAATCCAAAAGTCCAAGAGATCCATGCTGTCCAAGTTACCAAAAGGTCCAAGTGTCCAAGAGCTTCCCCAAGAAGTCCACATTATCAGAAGTCGAGCTTTTCCACGCAGTTGCATTTCTTGTATTGTAAAAGGCCTATTATTGGAGCCGATGAACCCAGCATTGTAAAAGTAGATTTTGTACAAGCATGTAATCAAAGGAAGGGTCAGTCCCGCATTGTTGAGCATATCATGAAAGTTTCGGTTACTTGCCAATCTTGTGCATTAATCTTGCATCATAGCAGAAACTCACCAGGATAAATACCCAAGCAAAGGTGCAAAGCCAAATTTTTTTGAAAAAAGATAGGTGCATGTTAAATAGTAAGGGCATAAACAAACTTGATTTCGGTGTTGTGTTTCCACTTTGTCAAATGCACCCCGTTTCTTTCACCTTCCATTATCTCTCAGGATTAAAAGATTGCTAAAAAGAAACAGGCTAAGCTACCACCAAGCCGTGATCCCATCGTTACTAGGTCTCGTGCAAGAGAGATGTCTACTAGTGGTACTTCTCCCCATAGTAGAAACTCACCAGGATAAATACCCGAGCAAGGGTGCAAAGCCAAATTTTTTTGAAAAAAGATAGGTGCATGTTAAATAGTAAAGGCATAAACTAACTTGATTTCAGTGTTGTGTTTCCACTTTGTCAAATGCACCCCGTTTCTTTCACCTCCCACTATCTCTCAAGATTAAAAGATTGCTAAAAAGAAACAGGCTAAGCTACCACCACGCCGTGATCCCATCGTCACTAGGTCTTGCACAGGAGAGATGTCTACTTGTGGTACTTCTCCCCATGAGGAAAATGCTCAGTAAATTGCTCTTTTGAAAGAGAAAATTTCAGAATTGATGCGCATGGTGCAACAACTAGTTGTAAGAGGAGGACAAAACTCTTCCGGTCATAGTCAAGGAGGTCCCCAAACCGAGAATGAAAATCAGCTTTCTCTAGTACATGAACAGGGTCACAATGTACTTCCCCCAGGGCAATAACTAGGAAACAGATCCTTCTAAGGATAAGAACCTCGAATCCGGGTACGGCCAAGTTAAGAGCCAAGTGGAAACTCTAGCATAGAAGTTGCGTATCATAGAGGGCTCTAGTGTCCATGGAAGTGTTGATCTAGACAGTCTAACCAACTTCCCTCAGGTCATTATGCCTCCCAAGTTCAAGGCGCCAGAGTTCGTCAAGTATGATGGTATAAGAGACCCCTGTGCGTACTTGCGCATGTTCTGTAGGAAAATGGCTCCTTATGGGGATAATCATCCTCTGCTTTGCCAGATTTTCCCTGATAGTTTGACCAGCCCCGCGGCCATATGGTATGCGAGATTAGAAAAGACCTCTAGCTGGAGGGAAATGGCCAACTCTTTCTTAGAATATTACCGGTTCAACACCGAGATAGCTCTCGACCGCACCATTCTTCAGAGGACAGAAAAGAAGAGCGGGGAATCCTTCCGAGAATATGCCCAGAGGTGGCGTGGGCTGGCCACACAAGTGCAACCCCCCATGATGGAAAACAAGATGATCAAGTGGTTCATTGATAACCTCAAGCCTCCTTACTATGAGAAGATGATCAGCACCCAAGTCACTCATTTCGCTAGCCTTATCCCTATTAGGGAGCTCATTGATGATGGTATTGGAAGCAAGAAGATCATGGATGCCGAGTCTCTAAGTTCCATGGTTGAATAGCAAGTCAAGAGAATGATTGGTCGCAAGACTAAGGAAGCTGATGTTCATATGGTTGACAATGCATTAGAAAGGCCTAGGGGTGTTGCTCCCGCTTATGCTACCCTAGCTGTTAGACCTTATCAGCAACATAATTAGTCTTCTCAAGCCCCTAACAGAGCCTTTAATCAGAGAGGAAGGCCAGATCTACCACGTCCCCCTAGGAGGGAAAACTGGAAGTACACTTCGTTACCCATGCCCATGGCAGATCTCTATGCTTACCTATTGGAAAGGAAGTTAGTGACCCCACTGTTTTAGAGGCCTAGAGAAGGTCCTCTCCCACCAGGATTTGATCTGTCCAAGAAGTGTGAACATCATTTTGGGGCCGAGGGGCATACTCTAGAAGAATGTTTCTAGTTGAGAGACCATGTCCAAGATCTCATAGACAACAAGCTGATACAGTTCGATAATGCTGCCGCTTCGAACATCATCACAAACCCTTTACCTCCCTATCAGGAAGGGAATGTGAATGCCATCATCACGGTGGAAGAAAGGGTTCCAGATTTCTCCTCACCGTCATTCCTATGGAAGGCTATGCATTGAGCCTTGGTCTAAGAGAGCCACCTCGATCTCAAAGGTATGGGAACCCTAGGATTTGATTGGGGAATTGCTCATTCTGCGACAGTGAAGACAGTCATGCCTTGTTTGATTGTAAAGTGCTTCGAGCACAAGTGCAGAGTTTAGCCGAACGCGGTATCATTTGGGTTGAAAGGGAAATTGTGCAAATAGGTGACTGTATGGTAGCCAGCTTATGTCCTCTAGCTACCCAGTCAGGAGCCATCTGTAATGCTATATTAGTTGGGTTAAGGAAGGGGTGGGACAAATATTTACTAAAACGCCTTGGCCAGATTGCTTCAGTACCGTCCTCTTCAGTGGTCATTGAGGAAATCGTAGAATCACCTACGGATTTAAGGTCATCAGATTCAGGGAAAGGGCAAGTCTAGCTTGCTATCAGAGGATTCACTCCTCTAGTTCTTGCATTGCTTCCAGCTACAGGGCCAGCCCCATCATCAGTTCAGGAGGGAATCGCCATTGTTCCCACTATCTGAGGTTTCGATCCTCTTATTTTGCCAAAACCTGCCTCAGGAATCTCTGGGGTATATGGCTCAAAGGCCCTTGAAACCATGCTGCCAAGTCCAGTAGTCATTAATTCGAAGACGTTTTCTATAGAGCCCAATTTGCAGATTCAAGAGGGTGTTATCATTTGCATGTCGAAGCCATTCCCTTATAAAGATAGTCATCATGTCCCCTGGAAATACGATGTGCCCTTGATCTCCACTTGAACCAGGAAAGAGGAAGTCTATGCCAATATCTCTTCAGGTTTATCTAGGCTTACTAGGAGTGGCCAATGCTATACTCACAAGGAGCTAGAAAAGAGGAGGAAAGAGATTGGCAAGGGTACAGCCGAACCCGTTAGGAATAGGGTCACAACCGAAGAAGCTGAGGAGTTTTTGAAAGTTATTAGAAACTTAGAATACAGTGTGATTCAGTAGCTGAACAAGTCGCCAGCTCAAATCTCCATCATGGTGCTATTGCTATCCTCTGAGGTCCATCGCAATGCTCTCTTTAAAGTCTTGAAAGAGACATGTGTTCCTACAAGTGCTACAAAATCCGCCTTTGAGGGTATGGTCTCAACAGTATTGGCCACTAACCAGATTTCTTTTACGGATGATGAACTACCACCAGAAGGTAGAGACCACACTTTACCTACGCACATTATATTCAAGTGTGAAGATATGATCGTCGCCAGAGTACTGATTGACAATGGGTCGGCCCTAAATGTTTGCCCGATGTCCACTTTGGAGCATTTGAATGTGGATACCTCTCTTATCCGCCTTCCTACCATGATCATTAGAGCCTTTGATGGCACCTTCCGAGAGGTGTAAGGCGAGATCGAGTTAGCCATTGGAGTTGGCCTTATGTTCTTCACGGTCAATTTCTAGGTCATCAAGGTGGATTCCCCTTATAGCACGCTTCTAGGAAGGCCTTGGCTACATGCCGCGAGTGCAGTTGCTTTTACTCTTCATTGAAGACCTAAGTTCCCATATGAGGATCTGATGGTCACTATTATGGCTGAGGAACCCCTGAATTTCTTCAAGGAGACTTCTGTCCCCTATATTGATGCTAATGCCTTTCCGGAGGTGACTTTTCACAGTTTCAAGCTAATCTCCATGATTTCTAGAGCTCCAGAACTCGAGTCAGCATGGCCCCCCGCTACTTTAATGGTCGCCAAAGAAATGCTCAAATTTGGCTATCAATTAGGCCAAGGCCTTGGTGCCGTAGGACATGGGAAGGCTTCTTTGATCGAACTCCTAGACAATAAAGGAGGTTTCAGTTTAGGCTACAACCCCTCCGATGAAGAACTTTTTCAGGCTTCCAGAGGAAAGAAAAGGAAGTACATGGGCCAAGGGATGTCTATTCCCTACATTAGGGTCACTTTTTCGGCTCCGGCCGAGGTAATCAGATCAGAAGCAACGTAGGAATCATGTGAGGAAGAATCAGATCTGGCTTGTCTCATCCGCCTTTGTCCAAATGAATTCTCAGAGAATGCCATCATATCCCTTGGGGATGATCTGACTGCTACTATCAGGCCCTATGTGCTAGGCGAGACAATAGGCCATTGGACTGCTGAGCCCTACTTTGTGGTTGCACCGGTTGAGTAAGGAGTATTCCATTATCGTGTGGTTGGGTCCTCCAATTGCCCAAAAGAGTTGGAATAGAATATCTAGTTTTTTTTGCATGTTTATTTCCTGTTTCCTGCATTCCTTGTTTGCATTTCCCAATCTATTTTCAAAAAAATATGTTTCCTTTTTATCATTATCAGGCATGAACTTTGTTATCCCCTCTATCTATAATCCACTAATGAAATTATCAAAGCGTATTATTCAGGAAATCCTTGCATTTATCTCTTTATTTGCTTTCTTATGAATATGTGTGTGCAAATTGTCTTATATTTCCTTGTATATGTTCCGTTCTATAGGATCCATTCTAATTCCCAAGTGGGTACATCGTCCTGTTGCTATAACTGTAGGAAAAATGCATGTACGTATCGCATACAAAACATACGCAACGGAAAAATTAACGGATCTACTTCATTCGCAATTGATAACATGTACTATGTAAGTTTTAGAATTTAAGAATAAGAAAGCGTACCTTGGTGCGGTGAAATTCAAAAACGAAGATCAGAAGTTAATGGGAAGACTTTTAATCTTCACTCCAATTCTACTTGATGCCCAAGATGTGTGGTCTCTCAATCAGTTTCCAAGGAGAGAATAATGAGTGAATAATGAGTGTCCAACACTCACATACAAACCATTTTACTCCTTATACGCCCTTTGTTTGGCAGGTGAGGTTTTAAATTCTTGGTTTTGTGTGTTTTGGAAGGTTATTTGTGTTGTCATGCTGTTGATGCTGTGTGTGTGTATGTTTTTTTTTTCAAGTCTGGATGTATGAATTTTGGGGTTGATCCTCAAGTTTTAGAAGATGTTGGTGACATGTATCCAAGGTTTCTTCGTTGGCTGCCTAAGTATCGTCTGTCGATGCCTCCCAAGTGTTCTTTGCAGGTTTGGCGTATGGTGATTGATAACTTGACTACTAATGATGTGAGTTTTTTTTTTTTAGGGATTTTTTGTTTGGTTGGGGGGTTTTGTGTTCTTCTTTCTTTTTGGTTTGGCTTCTTTTCATTCTGGGTTCTTTGTGATTTTTAAATGTCTTTAAATCCTTGGCTCAGATGTGAGGGGCATGCTGAGTGTGCATGGGCTCAAGAGCTGAATGGCTATCAAGTGCTGTTTGAGTGTGGCCATGGGAGATATTGGTATCTTGGTGACCAAGTACTGGCTCAAGTTCAACATGTGTACCCTCCCGAGACAATTCCTGTTCATCCTTGTCCTTCCATCCGATGGCTAACCTTTTAGCTAATGAAGAAATTGCTCATGCTCAAGTCGGCCATATTGTTTCAGGGACACCAGGAGACTATCTTGAATTTGTCCAGACTCAATTGCAGGGTTGTTTGGCTAGCATTCCTGTAACCTTGGTAGCTTTGTTTCTTTCCACAGTCAATTTGCACCATGTCTTTTATCTTCTTTGTTCTAACTTTTGTGAAAATATCTACATGTTGCACTTTTAGGCTTCATCCTTTGAAGAGGAGAGTCCTCCTCCTAGCCATGTCAACGGCTCTTCTAGTTCTTTCATGGAGACATATCCTCATTTTCCCGCATGGCAATACGAAGTAATGAACCCTGATGGGTCATACAGCTCTATGAATCTAGACCGGCCAGAGTACACCCCAAATGTCCCCTGGAATGACTGGGTATATTCCTAAATCCTTTAGTCTTCTGTTCTCATTTTTACTCATTGTGTTATTTTTGAACTTATGGATTTGTGCTTCAGGTCGATGTTGATCTTGTGGAAGAAAGCATGCGAATGATTGGAGGTTTGTAGCTTGTGGCACGCACTCAATCTTCTCAATATGTGCTCAATGAAATGAACTGGGTAAAAGATGATGCTTCCTTAATGCTTTTTGCTTGAACTCCATAATAATGGTTCTAACACTTGTCTCTGTTGATTTTTCAAAACAACCAAATGGCAATTGCTTATGCCAACACGAGATCCTTGGAGGAGAGAATCAAAAATCTTGAACTTTAGAACCGCCAACAAGAATCTCGGTTTTATGCAAGTCAGGAAGGAGACACTAAGGGTGGCTCCTCCAAGGGTGGTTCTAGGAGATCTTCCTGCAGGCAGACCCGAAGTCCGAATGATGCTTGACCTGTATTTTAATTTTCCTACAAAGACAACAAAAAGTATCCCTTAGACAATTTGTATTAACTTCTGCTGTTAGCATCTTTGGATTGCTTCTAGTCTTGTTGGAACTTAGATGAGACAAGTTTAGAATTCACCTAATGAAGTTCTATAGCAAACAATTTGAACTCATCTGACCACCTCTGATGTGATTTGTACTTACCTGAATGAGGCACAGCCGAATGCCCCTAGTTTGAAAACTTTATGCATGATGACCTTTTGTATTTTGAAATTTTTTTTTTTTTTTTTTTTTTTTGAAAAAGGATGATTGATTTTGCTTGTTCCAAAGAAAGGGGATAAGACATAGCCTAATGCCCCTAGTTTGGAAAATAGATGCATGACTTTGGGAAATCTTGGTTTGATTAATTTTCTTTTCCCCCTTTTTTTTTTTTTTTTTTTTTGAAACAAGTGTTGCAGGTGATTTTTTTTTTTTTTTTGAAAACAAATGGACAAGGCATGTCTAAATGCCCTAGTTTGACAACCCATGGAAATTTTTGAGAAACTTTATTGCACAATAATTTTTTTTTTTTTTTTGGGGGAGTGAAAAGTAGAGCCAAAACAGATCCACGAAGTTCTTGAAAACACAAAACAGGGTAATTAGGTCATGGTTGGGTTGGGTGCCAATCGGCACTTGGGGAGTGCCAACAAGCACACCTAATTTTGCCTCGATTCCTCACGTTTTTCCAACGCATTTTCTATGTTTTCGAGTTTTTTTTTTTTTTTTTGAAAATTTTTTCTCCGTTTGGGACTATGAAAAACTTTCCCAATCAGCTGCAAACTCTTGAAACCTATTTAAACCTGGTTAGGGACTGAGGGAGCTTATTTTAGTATTAAACCTGCAAACAATTCTCTAGATCAAAGATATCAAGAAACAGCAATCACATACAATAGTTATCCATGGCTAACAATCAAAATTTGCCTCATTCAGCCATTCACGATATCAATAGATGGGTTCGTAACTTTGATTTTGACACCAAAACCAATTTCACAGCCTTCAAGCTAGAGGGAATCAAGGCTTTGAGGAACGTCAAGATCAAGTGGGATTTTCTCCGCGCCGCCACGAAGTTTTGGAATACTGAAGACCATGTATTCCGGTTTAAAACTGCTGAACTTTGTCCCACAATTGAAGAATTTTCAGCTATTCTGGGTTATGATCCTCGCAAAAAATCCATAACAGTTTCTTGTGATTCGAGACATAGAGAGATTTTGTCTGGTGCTCTAGGGCTTCCTACTTCAATTACCAGTAGCATGATTGAAGGCCACATGGTAAATCTTCATGCAATTGTTTCAAGACTGATTAACAAGCATACTCATGGAGTGTCTGACAACATGCAGAAAAATTTTGCCTTAGCTCTTTGCTACATGGGAGAATTTTCGCTTTGCTCCGGAAGGCCTAGCTTTGTGGATGCTCGAGCCATTGGCATTATGAGTCAAGTTAAGGATGGTGATAATCCTACTTCTCAGATCTTGGAAGAAACTCTTTTAGAACTGGATTCTATATTTCTTGGTGGAGAGTCACAACACTTTCTTGGGAGTCCCTGGACTTTGCTGATATAGTTGATGGAAAGACTAGACATGATTGCCACGCCTACTGTTACTGATTATGGTCCTAACAATTTCCTCAGTAGGACTGTCCTCGAAACCGAGTGTCAAACTGAAAGCAACTGGGTGAAATTTCTGAACAAGAAATTCAGGGTCTCAATTCAATGGAATTGTTATTGGTGGAAGTGCCCACCTCCTTTGTGTTGGTCCTCAGGATCAAATCACATCTTCATAGTTGGATTAAGAAGGGAAACTTTCTATAAGGCTGATAGACTCTTGAGACAATTCCAATATGAGTAAGGAATGCATGGTGGAAGAGGGAGAAAACCTTTCATTCCTGTATACACAAATCCTACTTCTATAAGGAACATGTTGTTGGGCTTGGACATGGCTGACCGAGCGGATCAATCTTTTGTTAAGGTCCACTTTCACAGGATGGCCATGGAATATTCTAACTGGTTGGTGAACAAAATTGCGGATAAGGAGGCTGACATGGCTGCTATGAGAAAACAATTTCTTAGAGACAACCAAGAAAAACACGAGGCTAACAACTATGAGTTTAAAAGGAGGGACAAAGATGACAAAGTTCCTACCATAGATGGAAGCAATGAACAACCAAAGGAGAAAAAACTAAGGAAAAAATTATCTTCTTATTTTTGGCTTTGAACATGTTTATTTTAAAAGTTGATGTAAAACTCTTAGGTTTAGGAATTATTCAGGACTTTCAGGTTTAGGGTTCTGTTTAGGGTTTAGGTTTTTAGGGTTTGGTTTAAGGTTTGGGTTTTGAATTTTGTGTAATGGCATGGTTTAATTGAATGGTTGAATTTTGGAAACAAAAATTTTTTTGCTTAATGGGCAAATGGTAGGTTTGGGGAAGTTGTGTCCAGATCAATATATGGTTTCCTACGTACTGTTGGGGTTTATGCCCTAAAATCCAATTTATTGGCATGTCATAAATAATTAAATTGTTTAATTATATGAGACTATCTATAAATGAACTAATGGGACATTATCTTAGTCCATGAGATGCATAGTATGTGATTTATGTGAAAATCACAGAAGATATAAATCACAAGTTCTTTGTAAACTCAGAATTTTAGTTTGTAGTCGGTAATGAAATTGGGTGTTTCATCTGCGAAGACTAAAACATATCAACTAAGATGATTTGTCTTAATCATGGAAGTGGAGACTTCTAGTTGGTATGTTGATATGTTTTAAGAGTTAAGACATATTGAACTGGACCGCTGTGAGATTTATTATTCTCCTAACGACTGTCAAATGAATAATAAATCTCACGACTTCTATTTACATCAACTCTAAATCTTAAGAGAATAATGGACTTGATCATGAGGTGTAGGCTGCTTTGATGTATCAGGAGTGAGATCTATAAGTCACGGTCAAAACCTCAGTATGTTGAGCAGCCGCATTTAATGTTGATGGAACATATATTCTCAAGATGGAATTCATAATCTCTTAACGGAGATATAAAATATTCCCTTGAGATAAGTTTAATGGGTTTGGTTATTCAGAGTGTTGGGCCCAACCACTTTAGTAAGGAGTTACTGAAGTATATATTTATGAAATTAGATTTCATAAATATATGATGAATAACATAAAGGATTAAACCGGGTACTCAAGGATTAAGATGTAGTAATCTTCAAAGTGGCAGTCAACATTCATGACTTTGTATTACTACGAATATTTTAATGAAGGGGTTGCGTGTATAATAAAGTCTTGGGATATAATTTATTAACAATGCCTAGAGTGCAATTATATTCTTATAGTGGTATTGAATATAATTAATGATAACTTTGGACTTGTCAAGAGTTGATAGAAAAGCCCAAGGTCCATTAGAGCTAGAGTCTTATTTGTTCCCTTTTGGTCCCACTCCAAGCCACATACTAGAGCCCAATTGGAATGGCCCAAAAGGCTAGTCCAATTAGATAATCAGTTATATATAAGGAGAGAAACATACAGAATTTTAGAAGGGGGCTTTTCATAAGAGTTTTCATAAGGAATGAAATGGAATGTATGTGAGTATTGGACACTCTCTTATTCTCTCCTTGGAAACTAATTGAGAGACCACACTTCTTGGGCATCAAGTGGAATTGGAGTGAAGATTAAAAGTGTTCCCAAGAACTTCTAATCTTTTGTTTTGAATTTCACCGCACCAAGGTACGCTTTCTTGTTCTTTAAATTCTGAAATTTACATAGTACATGTTATCAATTGCGAATGAAGTAGATCCGTTAATTTTTCGCTGCGTATGTTTTGTATGCGATACAAACATGTATTTTTCCAACACGTACCTCCTTGGCAGAAGGATCAAGTCATCACGTAATTCATTTTATTTGACTTAACTTTTGCCTAGACCACCCTTTCAGGTTTTCAACCTAGCAGGCTCTCTCACTCTCTCTTTTTTTACTTTCCTTTTGCATAGATCGCCCTTTCGGGTTTTCAACCTACCCTTTTTTTTGTTTTTTGATGCCCTAATTTTTGCCTAGACCTCTGTTTCGAGTTTTCAGCCTAGCGAGCCTTTTTTTTAATTTAATTTTTTTTAATCCGAACCTAGGAAAGAAAATAACATAATTTACGACCACTTCAAACATGGTATCTTCAATTGATCCATATTAGTTGGCTCAGTAAAAGGGTTTGCATCTAAGTCCATCAACCTTACTGCTTCCCCAAAGTATATCTGCTTAATAATATATGGACCTGCACAATTTTGCTTAAACTTACTTTTGTTTCTTGAACCGGGGCTCGGATCTCTTTTAGCACTAAATCTCCCAACTTCAAATCTCTAGTTCTTACTTTCTTATCAAAAGATTTCATAAATATATACTTTAGTAACAACTTACTAAAGTGGTTGGGCCCAGCTTTCTTGAATAACCAAACCCATTAAACTTATTTCAAGGGAATATTTTATGTCTGTGTTAAGAGATTATGAATTCCATCTTGAGAATATATGTTCCATCAACACTAAATGCGGCTGCCCAACATACTGAGGTTTTGACCGTGACTTATAGATCTCACTCCTGATATATCAAAGCAACCTACATCTCATGATCAAGTCCATTATTCTCTCAGGATTTAGAGTTCATGTAAATAGAAGTCGTGAGATTTATTATTCATTTGACAGCCGTTAGGAGAATAATAAATCTCGCAGCGGTCCATTTCAATATGTCTTAACTCTTAAAATATATCAACATACCAACTAGAAGTCTACACTTCCATGATCAAGACAAATCATCGTAGTTGATATGTTATAGTCTTCGCAGATGAAATGCTCAATTTCATCACCGACTATGAACTAAAATTCTGAGTTTACAAAGAACTTGTGATTTATATCTTCTGTGACTTTTCACATAAATCACATACTATGCATCTCATGGACTAAGATAATGTCCCATTAGTTCATTTATAGATAGTCTCATATAATTAAACTATTTAATTATTTATGACATGCCAATAAATTGGATTTTAGGGCATAAACCCTAACAATAACGAGGATATTGATGACATGAATGAGACAATAGAGTTGGAACATGATATTGAAGGATTAGAGGAGACTTCGAATCTACCTCGTGATATTTTAGAAGCTCTAAACAGAGAGAGTGAAGGGTCCAAGCCCAACATAGAAGAGACAGAAATGATTAACCTTGCCAACGAAGGCGAGAATGAAAAATCCGTCAAGATTGGGGTAAACTTTCCTAAAGACATGAAGCCTGAGCTCATAGCATTACTCAAGGAATTTAGAGAGTTCTTTGCTTGGTCCTACCAAGATATGCTAGGGTTAGATACCGAGATTGTCGTGCATTGAATTCTAGTCAAGCCTGAGTGCCCTCCAGTATAACAAGCCCATCGAAGAATGAAATCTGAGATCATTTTGAAGATCAAAGAAGAAGTAGAAGAGTAGTTGAAAGCTGGTTTCCTTACTGTGATAGCCTACTCAGATTGGGTTGCCAACATTGTTCCCGTGCCTAAGAAAGATGGGAAAGTATGTAGGTGTGTCGATTATAGGGACTTGAATAGGGCCAGTCCCAAGGATAACTTCCCATTGCCACACATCAATACCCTGGTCGATATTACCGCTATCAACAGGTTCTTCTCCTTCATGGATGGGTTCTCGGGCTACAATCAGATCAAAATGGTTGAGGAGGACAAAGCCAAGACAACATTCACCACTCATTGGGGAACCTATGCATATGATGTCATGCCATTCGGCTTGAAGAACGCGGGTGCTACTTATCAGCGAGGGGGTGTGACACAAGCCGATACGAAGCCACCGTCCACAATGAAAACGCGATAGTACGTGCACACATTGGCAGCCCTCCCTAAGGCAGTTCCCAAATTTATACATGTAAGTCTTAATCAGAGGCATTGTCTTTCATACATATCAGCGGCCTTTTCAAAGGCTTTTTATCCAGAGTTATACATGTAAGTCCTAATTAGAGGCGTTGTCTTTCATACACATCAGCGGCCCTTTCAAAGGCGTTTTATTTAGAGTTATACATGTAAGTCCTAATTAGAGGCATTGTCTTTTATACACCTCAACGGCCCTTTCAAAGGCAATTTACCTGGAATCATACATATAAGTCCTAATCAAAGGCATTGTTTCACACATACATCAGCCGCCCTTCTAAAGGTGCATCCCTAGAATCATACATATAAGTCCTAGCAAAAGGCATTGTTCCATACACACATCATGCTACAAAGAGATAATATCATACATCAAAGCCCACTGTGGGGCAATATAATACATACATGTCTAGGCCTACCGAGAGGCAATACATAATATACATATATAGCTGGCCCATCACGGGGCAACGTCTACAGAATACAGGAAAAATACATGCCCACACAAGGGCTACATCATGCTACAACAAATGGCTACTCCTATGGAGAATCCTTGCTGCCAATAAACTGGTCTGTATATGTATTAGTACCATCACTATCATCGCCACCTGCGAAAGGGCCGGTAGAAGGACCCGTATTGTCTGAAGTGCTGGGAGCATACCCTGGACCCTGGGAAGGCCCCGAAGCCTAAGCAATGATGGGCCCTCAGCCTGGAATCTCAGGGACAGGCGGAACAAGGAGACGAGCCGCTCGTAACTCTCCCACGAAAAGCATGGAATAGCCCCGATGCAGGGCTAGCTCAGTCTGAAACTGGCTCCGCTCTCTATCCATCGTAGCAACTAGCATCTCCCTATCTCTATGCCAGACCTCCCTCTCCTGGGCTAACGCTCGAGCAATCTCCTCCTGCATGTGTGCCTCTCTAGCGGCAGATAGGGCCTCAAACTCTGTCACTTTGGCCTCTACGGTCTTGGCACGTGCTTCTCACTCAACCCCAATGGCCACCTGAGCGCTGATAGCGCCTCCCAGCACTCTACCCCCACTCACGGGGACGTCTCCAATGATGGGCCCTACAGAAGACTCTGCAAACCAAGTGGAATAGTCTCTACTCATGTCCATATAAGCATCGAATGCGCTCGTCGCATAATCCGAATCATCCTGGACCATGGCCTTGAATGACACACCATAAGGAGACGGATCCCTAGGCACTTCGTAGACTGGCATAACCTGATGGAAGGTCCTCTCTGCCAAAAAGAACTCCCGACTTGCTATGGCCCAAAACCAACGTCGGATCCTCGACTGGCCCATGGCAATGGTGAGCTCTGGCCTTCTTAGCAACGCATCATCATAAGGACAGACTATGATCTCATCCCGAGTGACGCAATCCAAAGTTGCAAAAATAGTGACTGGCTACACTACTACTACCCTCGTGATCCTACAATGAGCCCATGCATATGCTCGAGGGTATGCTGTCAAGGACAAGCCGGTATAATTAGGCCGCAAGGCTGGGATGTACTCGTATGCCCACCATGTTAATATTTGCCAACATCCCTCTAAGCTCCTGAAATATCGCTAGGAGGTCTGCCTTAGGAAAGAAATGAAGAAGCCATAGGTCAATGACCCCCAATCGTATGCCCTAATGACGAAGACTACTCCCATAGCCCACAGCAGCTAACAAGTCAACACAGATCGGTTGTTGCCCAAAAAGTAACTATCGAGGAACCACAAGAAGCATCGATGAAGATTAGTGTCAGTGGCGGCCGCGTCCTAGGGAATACTGCACTACAGCCAGTCAGTACGGATCTGTGGTGATGCAGTGGGCCCAAAATATCCCCTCGTCTTTGTAGTCAATGGAAGGGGGATGCCCAAGAGCTTGCTGGCCATCTCGAAGGTCATCTCCTCGGTCGGAATCTGGAGGCCACTGAACCTGATGCCCAGAATGGCCATCCAGTTAAGAGGGAGGACCGCATACTCCCCACAACTCAAATAAAAGGTGCCTATTTCGGCATGAAACCGTCTCACCAAAGCCTCCGCAATCCCGTGCCTCATGGTGAACAGGGGAATCTGTAGGAAGTCCTCAAATCCCTGCTCTCTAAAAAACGCAGGGTACTGCGGATGGGTCCTAAAGGTAAACAATATTTGAAGGAAAGTAGACTAGGCGCCCTGACCATGGAGCCTCTCGCTCCCTTGCATTTGAAATCAGGAGCTACTCGTTAGTACATGCATATGATTGGAATCTGAACGACCAAGAAGGAAATGCAACATACCTCTCCCCTCCACGCTGATGCGAAAGGATGATCCTTCAGCTTGTGCTGAAGGTGAGTGTCCTAGATACCTTTATCTATGGTCCGAGTAGGAGTGTCGGCCCGGGCCTGATGTGGTGGAAACCTCGGTTTCAGACTGCGCCTCTGAGCGCCAAACTCCGGTAGGACCTTAGGCCCAGCAAAGACCTCATCTATGTCTATGAGGATGTCATCATCTCGCATCGCTCCTCCGGAGGCCCTCCTCCCTCTAACCGGCCTGCACCATGAAGTAGCCCCACCAGAAACAGTGCGGGACTCAGACAAAGCACTGGCCATCTCAATGGAACGTCGTCTCCTGGACATCATCCGACATCGTCTCCTGGACATCAACCGACATCGTCTAAATGTAAATCCTGAAAGAAAACTAGTCTGGCAGAGAAGAAGGGCCTTCGCCCCTGAACAGAACAGAGCCATAATGGACGAAGTAGACAATTTGCTCGTTGCCAATTTCATCCGGGAAGTTTATTATTTAGACTGGTTGACCAACATCGTCATGGTGAAGAAGGCGAACGGAAAATGGAGAATGTACGTGGATTTCACAGACCTAAATAGCACCTGCCTCGAGGACAGTTTCTCACTACCAAGAATCGACCAACTCGTTGACTTAACAGCGGGACAGAAACTCCTCAGATTCATGGACGCCTTCTCAAGTTACAAGCAAATCCCAGATGTTAGAGGAGGATCAGGAGAAAATGGCATTCATGACCAGTCAAGGACTCTATTGCTACGGGATTATGTCTTTCAGGTTGAAGATCGCAGAAGCCACATACTAGAGGCTAGTAATTCAAATGTTCAGTAAACAGATTGGGAGAAATATGGAAGTCTATGTCGATGACATGCTCGTCAAGAGTAAAGAAGAGTAGGGCCATCTAGACGACCTTAAGGAGACCTTTGAAACACTAAGGCAATACAAGATTAAGTTGAACCCGATAAACTGTGCATTTGGAGTTTCCTCGGGGAAATTCCTCAACTTCATGGTGTCATAACGAGGAATAGAAGCCAACCCAGAAAAAGTAAAAGCTATACTAGAGATGTCCTTGCCAAAAACCGTCAAGGAAGTACAAAAGCTAATAGGAAGTGTCGCGGCCCTCAATAGGTTCGTCTCTAAAGCCATGGATAAGTGTTTGCCTTTCTTTAAAACTCTAAAACAGGCCTTTGCATGGACAAACGAGTGTGAAGCAGCATTCCAAGAACTGAAACGCTATCTGAGCAACCCCCTATTCCTGAGTCCGTCTAAAGAGGGCGAAAACCTATTCTTGTACATAGCAGTATTCACCACTGCCATGAGAGTAGCATTGGTCTGAGAAGAACATAAAGTATAGCCTCCAATGTATTACATCAGCCAAGCTTTCCAGGGAGCCAAGGTGAAATACCCGCGCGTGGAGAAAATCACCTTTGCCCTGATCGTTGCTTCTTGGAAGCTTCATCCATATTTTCGGGCAAGCCCCATTCTGGTGAAGACAGATTAACCAATTAAGAAGGCAATGAATAGACCAGAGGCAGCAAGATGAATGGTGTAGTGGGAGATTGAACTGAGCCAGTTTAACATAGAGTATAGGCCCCGAACTGCGATAAAAGCCCAGGTGCTAGTTGACTTCATCACTGAGTTCACCCTACCTGAGGACAAAAACACTTATGACAGGTCGATACTATGGACGCTATATACTAATGGCTCATTGGTACAAAAGATGGGAGGAGTCGGTGTCATCATCACTATCCTCGAGGAGGAAGCCCTGAAGTATGGAGTACAACTCTAATTCCCTGCCACCAACAATGAGGCAAAGTATGAGGTGATATTGACGGGGCTTAGGGTTGCAAAAGCTTTAGGAGCCAAAAATGCGCTCTTAAAAAGTGACTCAAGACTTGTGATAGGGCAGATCAACGATGAATATGAGGCAAAAGAGAACAAGATACAAAAGTACCTGAAGTTGATGAACCAATTTATTGGGGAGTTTGATAAGGTAAGCTTTGTGTAAGTTCCATGAGGTCAGAACTTAGTGGCAAACGAAGTAGCCAGATATGCATCGTTAGAAGATAAGACAAGCTTTCCAGACCTGAAACTAGAAATACAAAGGTCCCCAAGTATCGAAGAATTTTGCATTTTTTCAGTGCAAGGTCATTCTAGCTGGAAGACCTGAAAATTAAAAAGAGAGCTACTAGATTCATAATCCTAAATGGTGTACTATACAAAAGAGGGTTTTTACTTCCCTACCTAAGATGTGTCGAAGAAAACGAGGCCAAATATATCCTAGAAGAAGTCCATGAAGGGATATGCGGAAATCACATGGGTGCAAGATCTTTGGTAGGAAATATAATCAAACTAGGCTACTTTTGGCCCACTATGCAAAATGAGGTAGAGGAGTTCGTCAAAAGATGTGACAAATGCCAAAGGTACGGAAACGTTCAACGGATGCCAGGAGAAAAAATGACAGCCATAACTTCACCATGGCCATTTGCTCAATGGGGAATCGACACTATGGGCCCCTTACCCCAAGGTAAGAAACAGGTGAAGTTCCTGCACGTTGCAATTGACTACTTCACGAAATGGATAGAGGCAGAGGTGTTGTCAACAATCACAGAAGCAAGGATCAAAAACTTAGTATGGAAGAACATAGTGTACAAGTTCGGCATACCTAGGATAATCATTTCTAGTAACTATCGTCAGTTTGACAGCCAAGGCTTCTGATCCTTCAGTTCGAACCTTGGTATATAGAACAAATTCTCTTCACCAGGGCATCCTCAGGCTAATGGACAGACAGAGGTGACGAATTGAACATTGTTGAAAATCAACAAAGCTCAATTAGAGGGGGTAAAGGGTGCATGGCTCGACGAACTACCAAATGTGCTGTGGGCCTATCGAACCATAGCTAGAACCCCAACAGGAGAAACACCATTCAATCTTACTGTTAGGACATATGTGTTTCACATGTTAAGAACATATGTCATGATTTTATGTAATTGGCTAATCCTTTGACAAAACGCACTTTACTTGTATTTGGGTAGATTTAGGATGTGTTTAAATACTTTAAGAAACCATGTTTCAAGATCAAGTGTTGAAGCCTTCAAGTCTGTCCAAGAAAACAAGCTGAAAGTGCAGATTTACTAAAGCTCGACAGCTAGTATGTGTCGAGGTTTAAGGAGCTGTTCAGCCCGTATGCTTGACAGCTATCTCGATAGATGCTCGACACCTCCTATCTGTCGAGGTTTAAGAAAACAGCAAACTGATCTGTTTTTCTTGGGATCCGTGATTTTGTGTTTGGGCCTTCTTTTCTCCTAACCCTAAACATATAAAAGGATTGTTTTAAG
The DNA here is from genome assembly GCA_030021035.2 of Notholithocarpus densiflorus. Taxonomy (NCBI): domain Eukaryota; kingdom Viridiplantae; phylum Streptophyta; class Magnoliopsida; order Fagales; family Fagaceae; genus Notholithocarpus; species Notholithocarpus densiflorus. Next base: position 2,230,215 of record JARYZH020000041.1, read on the forward strand.
GGCCATCAAAGTGTTCGCAAGTTGCACAAGCATTGAGCAAACCTTGTTTAAACAAATTGTGACTGGAGACAAAGTTCTTGCCTTTGTTCATCTCTTTCTTGTGAAGAAGTTGCTGTGTATGTGCACCATAGGGTTTTGTAACCAAGCATCTTCTTGATCTTCATCGTGTGGATGAACTGAAGAACTTTGTAGCCAACAATCTTCTTAGTTGGTGATTGAAGTCGCGTAAGGGTTCAACTTTGTCACTACAGAACAAGTCCAATTGGGTATTGGGGTAAGGGTTCAACTGTAGGTTGGTAAGGTACTTGGGATTCCTTTACTTGTAACCGCTTGTTATGATAATAGTGGAGTTTCGGGAGTGGTGACCTAAAAATCACCCGGTGGGGTTTTTGGCATTAGGTTTTCCCCATTCGTAAACAAACCACCGTGTCTTTTATTTTCCGCTGCGTATTTAGTTGTTTGGTGATTTTTTTGTGCTACCACGTGCTTTGCATGTTAATGTGATTAATTAATAAACTTGGTTAATTAATTAATTAATTTATCACAAGGGGTCAAGACGTTTGTGGCCTATCAAGTGGTATCAGAGCAGGCACACTCTAATTAGGTATTAATCTTTGTTGTGTTGATCCATTGACCCCTGTTTGTCATGGATAGAGGATAGTCATTAATTATACCTCCTTTATTTGATGGCACTAACTATGCATTACTGGAAAGTAAGCATGAGAGCTTTCTTGCAGTCTTTAGATGAGAAGGGGTGGCAAGCTGTGGAGATAGGCTGGACCAAGCCTACAGAAGCACCGGCCGATTGGGATGATATGAAGATCAAGGCGGCAAACTTCAACAGCAGGGCATTGGATGCCTTATTCAGTGCGGTCACCAATGAGGAGTTCAAAAAGTTTATGAAGAATGCAAATGGAAAGGGCTTCGACAAGGATCGTAGGCAATCCAGTTCTTCTCAGTTCAAAAGCCAAGATAAAGGGAAGAAGGTTGCAAGGGATGGTGGTCAGTACACTGTTCCAGCAGGACCTAAGTGCTTTGGGTGTCAAGGCTTCGGTCACATGAAACATGAGTGTCCTACATATTTCAAGAGCATTGGGAAAAGTAAGGCACTTGCTGCTACTTTAAGCGACATTGAGCCTAAGGATGATTCCGACAATGAAGATGACGGAATCTTGAATGCCTTCACTGCTACTGTCAATCCTACTAAAGGGATTATTGAAAGTGTTGATGAAGAAGAGGACTTGGTGGAGTCAAATTTTGAGAAAATGGATGATCAAGATGATATCCATACAGCCTATGAAAAATTGTACAAAGTTTCTGAAAAGCATGAGAAACTTTATAGGCTGGCCACCAAGAAGCTCAGTGATGTGGAACTTGATTTTGAAGAGCTATCCACAAAGATTGATGAGGCTAATCAGACTATTGGAGCACTGAGATTCGAGAACAATTTCTTGGCTGAGAAGACCAAGAAGCTTGAAGCGGAGCTGTTTCAAGTCAGAACTCAATTGGAGAGGACTTCAAGTGCAAAGCTTGATGAGATGCTAAATCTTCAGAAATCTGCTTCTGATCGAACAGGTTTAGGGTATGGTCTTTCTTCCTCTAATATTGCTTCTACTAGTTCTACTGTTTTTGTTCCTCCTAGCAATAATGTTGAAATTGAGAACAATGATGTTAAATCTGTTTTAACTAGTGAGAACTTAGACAAGAATAAATCTATCTTAGGAACACCCCCTAAGCAAGATAAGAAAGAAGCTAAGAACCTTAGGGCTAAAAAGGCTAACTCTAAAAAGCCTAAACCGAAGAAGCAGCATCTCTGTCATCATTGTGGAGTTGCTAGTCATACTCAACCAAATTGCTATAAGTGGCTGGCCACTCAACAGAGCAACGACATGTTAGCATCTGGAAGCCAGAATCCGCTCCCATCCTCTCTTGCTCCCCTTGGAGATCTTCTCAAAGCCCTCATGTTCCTTTCGAACTTGAACGGTTTCAACTCTTGCCCTTCACCGCCGGTTCAAGGGTTTAATCAAAGGAAAGGTTCTTCTAGGGTTTGCAAGGAAAAGGGCTCCAAGTGATTCTATCACTTTCTTCTCTCTCTTCTTGTTTTGTTTGCATTACTTGTGTGTTTTGCTTTCATGTTTTTGAGTCAGTCTAGTTTTTATGTTTTGCTTTATTTAATATGTTTTTGTCTGGTTTTCTTTTTTTGTTTTGCTTTATTTTGTTTTTCATATAAAAAAAAATTGAAAAATCAGAAAAATACAAAAACAGTGTGTTTTGTGTACATTGGTACTTGTGTACCTTGGATGGCCAATGAAACAAAGTTTTCTAAACTTTGTATCTCTTGTAGCTTAGATGAGCATCTCTATGCACAACTAAGCAAGTGAACTTTGTGGCTCTTGTTTGTGATGAGTAAGATTAAGTTATCTCTTGTACTTAACACTCGTATCACTCTTTTTGACGAGAAGGCTTAGAAAATCCTAAGAGAAAGGCATAAATAACCATCTCACCACTGTTGCCCGCCAATCATGAATGACATTTGTGTGCTTTGGCATAGCAAAATTGGAATGTCAAATGCTTAACATAATTGGGTATTTCTTTTCTATCTATCATATGCCCATGCATGATTTGCTTAAAAAGAAAATATGCAAAGAAAAATCAAATGCAAAAAGATCAAAAATGCTTTTAAATATGATTGCAAGCATGTTTTCTAGGAGATGTGTGAGTTATAGGATGTACCTCGAAGGTGATAATCCCCATCAAACAGTTATGATTGTGTGTGAGTTAAAGTGATTTACTCATATCTCAAATTGTCATAACATGTTGACACATTTGCATTCTTGCGATGTTTTTCACACACAACACGCAATATTCTTTGTTACTCTTGATACATGTGCAGGTACAATGTGATTTGGCCATCATAAGGTTTTACATGTGTTAATGTATGCTCACTAAACTGTTTTAACTTATTTTTGAAATATAAAATTGGTTAGACTTGTTTAGTGTGTGCGTGTGTTTTTGAAGATCCATATGCTTAAAATCTTTGTTGAGAGATGTTATTGAGAGCTTAATATGTTGATTGGATCATTAGTTGAGTTGCATGCTTGATTGCATTCATATCTGTGTTTTTCTCTTCTCAAAAAACTGTTTTGAAAAGCTGGCTTGACACCTCCTCGATAGCTGGCTATCTGTCGAGCTTCTTTAGCTTTTTCTTATCGTAATCTCGCTAGCACCTCGACACCTGGTGGATCGGTCGAGAAAGTTTCTGACCCCTTGATAGCTTCTCGACACCTGGTGGATCGATCAAGATTCTTTTCTTGTTTTTAATGGGTCTTCCTCGACACCTTCTCGATACATGAAGCTGTCGAAGGCCTTTTCCTCGATATCTTCCTCGATAGATACTTCGATACCTCTCGACACCTTCATCTATGAAGATTTACTGAGGCTCTATTTAAGCACCTCGTGCTATCTGTCTCTCATTTCTGTCGATCTCACTCTCGATTGCTCTGACTTTTCCTTTCCCAAACACTCTCATCTCACTCCAATCTTGATCCTTAAGGTTTCTTCAGGCTTTTTCAAGTTTTTCTTCATCTTGGTAAGCTTTCCTTCTCTCATTCTACATGCATTCATGTTTTTGAAACCTAGGTTTTGGGATTTTTTGAAAATTTTGGGGTTTTTCAAAATTGATGAGATTTTATTAATATTTTGTGTTAGTTTTTGAATATTTGATCTTAAAAACTTCATGCATTGCATCACATTTGCATTATAACAGTATTGTCATGCATTTAGATGTGTGCAATCTCTTTGTGTGCTGGTAGGATTGGATTGGGCTAAGCCCATGATGTATTTACTTTGCATGTCACATGCTCATGCATTCTCCATGCATACGTACTTCTTTTCACATATTCTTACTATTGTGAACAGTTTTGGGACTTTTCTGATTGTCTCTTTTTTTCCCTCACCCTCTTCATTCCAAGGCATCCTCTTCCTCTTTAGATTCTGCCCCCCTATCTCTTCGGTTCCGTGATGATGATGCTCATAAAGCATTCTCGGAGAACTTTTCCAGACGAGGTGTTCATTTGGAATGCCAAGTCATTCTGGCAGACTTTGCCAACACCGACCTTCTTAATGTCATTCACAGTCGGGAATAAGAGTCTCTTTGTGTTGAGCCCATTACTTGTCCTCTCGTGCTTATTCAGGAATTCTACTCCAACATGCATGGGATTGACCGTTTTGTCCCTCACTTTTTCACTCGTGTTAGGGGTGTTAGCATTCTTGTCACACCACAGCTTGTTGCGAATGTGCTTCGAGTACCTAGGATAACGTTTCCTGACTATCCGAGTTGTGATCGTCTGCGGACTGTGTCCAAGGATAAGCTCATGGCTGCTTTCCATAAGCGTCCCTTAGATTGGGGTGGTCGCTAGTTCACATCCTGTAAGGGCTTTGCAAAAGGTCCTAGGTTTTTGAACATGGTGATGACTTTTGTACTCCATCGACTCTCTCACTACAACTCCATTATAGAGCCTCGTGCTCGATTTTTGTTGTCTCTTCTTGAGCATCTGACTATAGATTTCCCTTCTCATTTCATTCTTTCTATTATAGATGTTCATCTAGATGCGGCGTCCCGTGATAAGCCCATATTTCCTTCCGCTATCACGAGGATCTTATGCCATTTTTCTGTTCCTTTTCCCTCGTCCGACCATTTTTCTTTCACGTGTGCCATAGACTACGCTACCGTAAAACGTAGTGAGGAGTTTAGGTCGCGACAGCTGGATTTAGTAGCTCCTCCCTCCCGTCCTGCTCCATCCAGATCTGCTCCTTCCACATCTGCTCCCTCCTTTTCTACGAGCGATGTGTCACTAGGAGACATCATGGCGCAGCTGCAGCGCATGGATGCTCACCTAGATACACTCTCTACAGAGTTGTATCAGGTGAACGTTCGTGTTGGTTGTATTGCTAGACGGCAGGTGACCATGGGCGGATTTGGTCTTGAGGCTACCCCTTCACCACCTTCTCCCGTGGCTTCTGATTTTAAGGATGAGGATGATGATGATGGTGATGACGATGATGCTTCGGATGATGATGATGGAGATGCTACCTCTACCGATGAGATGTCTACTTGACACTCTTACCCTTTGTCACTCATGACAAAAAGGGTGGTTAGATTTGAGAGTAGTCATTCTTAGGGAGAGAGTTAGTATAGGATCATTTTGTTAGGGGGAGTGTTGAGATTTTTTTTGAGGGATGTAGTGAGGATATTTTGTATCTTTTCTTTTCTTTCTTTTATAGATACATTGTTCTTGTACATTGGGTCTTGTGACCATTTAGACATACATTTTGCTTTGTCTTCTTATCTTTATGATGATGTTGATGTATGTTGTTTCTTTCACCTACCATTACATGTGTTGTTTCTTTTCTCCCTTGATACACATGCTTCTTATACTTGTATGCAATCTATTATTTCTGTTTCACACAAAGATGCCTTGATGAGTTTTGTTTAAAGTGTTTCAGAAATACAGGTTGTCAAAGTCTACTTGCCATAAACTCTCTTCTTGCAAAGTTTTTTAAGAGTTTGTGTTAGGATAGATTTTATTGTATTCAACAAGTGAATATGAGTTGAGTGATTTATGACTTCTCTCATATGTTCATTTGTTTGTTGTGGTTTTGTCACGGATTGCCAAAGGAGGAGATTGTTAGGACATATGTGTTTCACATGTTAAGAACATATGTCATGATTTTATGTAATTGGCTAATCCTTTGACAAAACGCACTTTATTTGTATTTGGGTAGATCTAAGATGTGTTTAAATACTTCAAGAAACCATGTTTCAAGATCAAGTGTTGAAGCCTTCAAGTCTGTCCAAGAAAACAAGCTGAAAGTGCAGATTTACTAAAGCTCGACAGCTAGCTCGACAGCTAGCATGTGTCAAGGTTTAAGGAGTTGTTCAGCCCGTATGCTTGACAGCTATCTCGACAGATGCTCGACACCTCCTATTTGTCGAGGTTTAAGAAAACAGCAATCTGATCTGTTTTTCTTGGGATCCGTGATTATGTGTTTGAGCATTCTCTTCTCCTAACCCTAAACATATAAAAGAATTGTTTTAAGGGTCTTCAAAGTGTTCACAAGTTGCACAAGCATTGAGCAAACCTTGTTCAAGCAAAATTGTGACTGGAGACAAAGTTCTTGCCCTTGTTCATCTCTTTCTTGTGAAGAAGTTGCTATGTATGTGCACCATAGGGTTTTGTAACCAAGCATCTTCTTGATCTTCATCGTGTGGATGAACTGAAGAACTTTGCAGCCAACAATCTTCTTACTTGGTGATTGAAGTCGCGTACTGGGATCCGTACATTGGTTAGTCACATACTTGGGAGCCGTGCATCGAAAAGGGGAACTGTCACTACAGAACAAGTCCAATTGGGTATTGGGGTAAGGGTTCAACTGTAGGTTGGTAAGGTACTTGGGATTCCTTTACTTGTAACCGCTTGTTGTGATAATAGTGGAGTTTCGGGAGTGGTGACCTGAAAATCACCCGGTGGGGTTTTTGCCATTAGGTTTTCCCTATTCGTAAACAAATCACTGTGTCTTTTATTTTCCGCTGCGTATTTAGTTGTTTGGTGATTTGTTTGTGCTACCACGCGCTTTGCATGTTAATGTGATTAATTAATAAACTTGGTTAACTAATTAATTAATTTATCACAAGGGGTTAATACGTTTGTGGCCTATCACTTACCTATGGCACAGAAGTAGTAATTCCTGTCGAAGTGGAAGTCATGAGCCTGAGGAGGGAATATTTTCATGAAAATGGTAATGATAACCAACTGAAACTAAACTTGGATTGTCTAGATGAAGTAAGAGACGAGGCGTCGCAAAGAATAGCCAAGTACCAGCAGAAGATGGCTAGTTATTACAACTAAAGGGTGAAGCTCAGGAGACTTAGTATGGGAGACCTCGTCCTACGAAAGGTCACGCCAGCAACAAAAGACCCAACACAAGGCAAACTGGGACCAACATGGGAAGGCCCCTACAGGGTCATCCACTACTCAAGACAAGAAAGCTACCACCTGGAAACATTGAATGGCAAAAAGTTGCCCCGTCCATGGAACGTTGAGCACTTAAAAAGGTATCATCAATAGAGGTCAACTTCTTTTGTAACAATTAATAGTTTTTTTGACTTGAAAGAAGCTTAATAAAAGTACTATTCAATGATCCTCTTTGCAAATATGTTCTAATAAATGTTCAAAAAAAAAAAAAAAACCAACTAGGAAGTGATAAAATTCCTTAATCTAAAGGATGTAAATCACATGACGAGGCCAAGTGATAAAAATTCCCTAATCTAAGGGATGTAAATCACATAACGAAGCCAAGTGATAAGATTACCTCAACAAGGACAAAGCAAAGTATTAGGTTCTACTTGACGAGGACAACGATGCGAGTCAGGTAAAGAACAGGCTGAATGAGGATAAAACATAAGGTAAATAATTCAAGAAATGCAGAAAAATCAGACATGCATAGAAACTTGCGACAAACTTAAGCATTAAGAAATAAAATTGTTCGAAATTGTCTAAGGCCCAAAAAACATGTAGGGCAGCACCTAACATAAAAAAAGAAGAAGAAAGAAGGTAAAGCTAAAAGACAGTTAAGCTGCAGGAACATCATCTCCATCAAGCCTCAGAGCCTCCCTCTTAGGCTTAGTCGGGTTCTCATCGATTGTGGCAGCAGCCTGGGCAGCTTTGTTAGCCTCCATTTCTTTATCTATGGACTCAAAGTCCAAGTTCTCCAAGTCAACCTTCGGACCATGCTTCACCAAGTACCTCCTCAGTAGCTTAAAGCCTTTGTAGTACCAGTTGAACAAAACAGTATTGCACTCTTCAGTGAGTTGGAATGCTTGGACGGCCTTGGCAGCCACAGTCTTGATCTTTTGATTGGCTGACTAGAGTTGCTCGTCCTTTTGCACCATCAAGAGCTTCTCAGTCTTGAGCTCCTTAGCCAAATCCTTTACTTTCTCCATGGTAGCGTTACCTTCGTCCATCATTGTTATGAGCTCCTTTCTTAATTTGGAGCTCTCGGCCTCCAGTGCCTCCATCTTAGAACCGGCCACAACTGCCTTCTCCTTGTGGATCAAATACTCAGAAGTAATGTGGATCGTCTCTCCCAGCACCTAGCAGTCATAAATATCAGGACAAAGACAACACTAATTCAGAGGCAAATATACGAATAACGAGGAAGTACCTGGACGAGCTTGTGGATGTGACGATTCACCATCTTATGAGAAGGTACTCTTGTGATTTACTTTGGCTCGTCAGAACTAACGACGTTATGAGCTCTCGTCAAGGTCATGCCAGAGTCCTCTTAAACGCTGGCACCAACTTTCACCTTCCCTTTGTCTCCACCCTGGCCTCTTTTCGGACGAGGAGTAAGTTCCTTGAGAGAGATAGTAGGAGTGGCGGCTCAAGTTTCGTCAAAAGCAGGAGTAGACGAGGCCTTCTCAGGGACCTCCTTCTGAACAACTTGCACCCTCCTTTGACCAATACTAGAAAGAGGCTCGTTCTTCTTGGCCTTCATCCAAGCGTACATCTCCTGATTGAACTTAGTTGTCATCTCTGAAATGACATCAAAGAGCTTATTAGCATGAAGCAAGCAAGAGTAAAACACAGATAGGTTCGTTTTAAGAAAACTTACTCTTTTTCTCTCTCCGTATAGCACACAAAATGAAATGGGATGGCTCTGGACCTAAGCAATGACGAGCCAAGGTCTAAGGTTCAACAAGTTCGTCGAAGTCCTCAATAGTCCTTGCGTACTCAGTAGCTGCCTGGATGCATCCTCTGTACTTACTCTTAAGCTTTGGGAATTTCTTAGTTGCAAAATAAGAAAGGGAAGATCAAAATCAAGCTTGAACAACAAAAAGAGTCAGTGAAAGGTTACTTGCAAAAGATGACGCACCGAGTTGTGGGGTCTCCCATCTATGTAGTAGCCTAGGAACCTTACCCCAAAGGTCGTCAGAAAGAGTCTCCCAACCATCACCAAACATGAAAAAGTGCCTAGAGTTCCAGTATTGGCAATGAGCCGAGATTTCCTGTCCTAAGGTACGAGCTCGCAATACCTAAATTCCTTCGACTTTTTCAAACAATACAGGTGAACAAACTCGTCCAACCTGATCATATCCCCATCGGTCACGATCGTCCATATCTCTATACAACTAATGATGATCCTCCACTAATTTGGCAAAGTTGCCTAGGAGCGATGTTCAAGTAATGGAAAGTTCCATTATGAAAGTTTGGACGAGAAATCTGAGGCTGCAAAAGAAAGCAGCCTCATAGAAACACACTTCGCCATGGGCAAAGGCATAAGATTTTTCACTTGAACGAGGGAGCCGAACCCTAGTCTCGTTAGGGAACTGAAATCTATCCCTAAACCTACTAAGGGTATCCTTGTTTAAGGAACACTCTTCCTTAAGAGCAAGAAATGACTTGTTTGGCTTTGGAATAGAGAATTGGGAAGACGAAGGCACTGAGACGGCAATATCTGTCTTGGTCCCTACAGTATCATCATTAGATGACAGACCCATTTCTAATTCACTAGACCTAACCTTAGACCCCTGTAGACACTACATTTTGTACTCTTTATGACTCAGGCCCCCATTCCCTAATGATGCTCAAACTCTAAGGCCTATGGCTAGTTTAGAGCCCAATTAAATATCAAATTGACTTGAGGAGTGTTAAAATGGAAAATATCACTTTTTTAAATGTACAAAAATCTATTTTTGGAAAAAAAGACCAAAGTAGCCCTTGACCCATGTACGTGGGCAGAAGCCTGCGTATGCTGGCCAAAGCATGTGTACGCAGACACATTCCTGCGTATGTAGCTAAGGTTTTAGGAGTATGGAAAAGGAAAGTTTTCTGCAATAATGGCTGAGGTTTGGAATGAATTCCACATCGTCTGGGAGCCATTCCAAACCCCATTTCTTCAACTATAAAAGCCTTACATGGTACATTTTCAAAACACACAGAAATCCCACGGGAAAAACCTAAGATTCACTAGAAAATAGTGAATCAAATGGGAGTTTTTCACAAAACACCCTCAAGTCAATTTTATTTGATTGGGACCTCTTCTGGCCCCAATTCTTTTAGTTTAATGTTACTAATTGCTTGTTTAATGACTTGTGATAGATTTGATTGAGGGGAACGGTCAAAATCAAAGCTTGGGAACTCCTTTTTGAGGTATCAAGCTTCAACCTTTCTTTTATCTTTTTTAGTCTTTCTTTTACTGTTTAATCTGTTTTTCTTGCTTTGTTTGTGTTATAACTTGTTTTTCAAAGTAGGTTTATGTTTTCTTGTATATTCTGAGCATGTTTGGCTATTAGAATTAGAGTTTTTGTTTTTGCTCTGTTTCTGTGTTTTTTAGGTCTTTTAAGCAAGGACTTGCGTATGAATAATCTTGCCTGCACACGCAGGCTTGATTATGTGTGTGCAGGCCTGTTCTTGCGTGCGTGAGCTGCTGCCCAGAAACCCTAATTTTTCTTTGTTTGTTTTGTTTCTGCCTTCACATGCTTATTCTGTTTAGCTTCTTTTCATATGTTTTAGGCTCTATAAGTCTTTGTGCCTTTACCTCACATGCTTGTTTGTCTTTCAACATGCTTAGATTAGGGTTTCTACATTTGTTTCTTGTTTTGACGCTATGCCATTCATTCACATGTCCATGCATCAATGCCATAGGTGTTGTGTTGCTAAAAGGTAAGTAAATGGTAAGTCATGCATTAGAAATGTCCATGCATTTCTGTTGGTTTTATTTTAATGATATTATGAAGCGTGCTTAGATATATGATTAGGGTTTATAATGTGTTAATGCCTTGTTCATAAGATGATTTGCTTGCTATTGATGATATGCTTACTACCATGTTTGGGGCTGCTGACTTGTGTAAATGTATGATAGGGTCTTTCACATGTTTGATGAATGCTAGGGTGTCTTTTGTTTGTTTGGCTCTTTTTTGCTTTGTGGATAGATGAGTATGCTTGTTTAGGGATAAAAGATGACATGTTGTAAGTTAAATGTATGATTAGTGTGTGTGAGAGTTTAGAATACAAGAGTTGAACTAGTTTTTAATAAGGTTAAGATTAAATACAATGATGGAAGGCCAACCTTAGGGTTGGGCGATCTTGGGTGCCTAACACTTTCCCAAGAGCGTACCTAAACTCCGAACCCATACCCTGGTAGTAGGATCAAAGGTCCTTCCTCAAGAGGATGCTATATATATGGTTCCTAGACCATTGCAAAAACTAGGTGGTGACTCCAAAGACCCCTTGTGTCCACAGTGGTGACTCCACTGGTGATGATGAGTTTAATTCCTATGTGTCTTGTTTCTTAACCTTAATAAAAATTATTTCAATACTTGTTTGCACACACCTTACTTGTTCTCTTTTGTCCCATAACCTTGGTTGGTGATGAGTAGGAAGATGGAAGGCTCCATTTGGGCCCAAATTTTCTGAAGTTCATCCCACCAACTCACAATCGGTACCATCGCCTATAATGGGCTTTGAGTACATTAAAGGTTTGCTACAATCTACTATGGGGTCCACTTAGGCCCTCGATTGGAATCATAGCCCACCTAGTTGTGAGTGACCTACTTATCTATCCATTTAGCCTTAGGGAGCCTACCCATACTAGAGAGATTTTAGACCGTATCACAAAAGATACATTTTATATATCTCTTGTTTGTTCAACCATATACCATGTGTTCACTTAATTCTAAGGATCAAATAAAAGATATAAAAATGGAATGGATGACCCTAAAGTTATGGTATACCCTAAGATATTATGGGATAAAAGAAAAGAAGTTCTCACATATAAGAGGCTTGTACCTAAATCCAAAGGCGTATCTTAACTTGAAAGGTTCATAAGACCATAGCTTAATTGTTATCATAGGCCCAAGTGGAAAAAGCCCTTTTGAAAAAGAGGACTTTGGGCCTAAGGTAACAAATACGCTATGGACTTAGCATTCAACATCCTTCAAAGCCAAAAATGAAACTTCCTAATCTTAGGTCTCTTTGTTGCATGCCTAGGCCCAAAATGATGAGAATTTCATAGCCTTTGAGAGGAAGGCTATAATGTATTCTAGCTAAAGGGCCATTTCAAGAAAAATAATATGATGAATAAAAATGGAAAGCCCAAAGGTGATGAATACATTGTAAGCCCATGTTTGAGACAAAGGGTTGAAAATTTCTAAGTACATTCTAATGAAAGCCCATGAGAGTAAGATGAGAGCTTTATTGTAAATGGACCAAAGCCTAATGAAACAAGGGATAAAAGTCCATGAGATGGAAGGGAGCGACATTGTAATTGGGCCTTCATTAAAATGAATTTAGAAATTTTCTAAGGACATCTAAAGTTTAAAAGGAACCCTTAATTGGGACATGAACTTAATGAAAATGGAGCTTCTTTTCAGGCATAATTGCACCATTAAAGTCAAGAAAACACGTCTCCACTCCCATTTGGATTCGAGAGAAAGGAAGGTGCTTGATCAAGATTGAGGACACACACCAAGAAGAAGAGGCCCCCCAAGCAACAATGACTACACCGATGGAAGACACAATGGCACAAAAGATCCTTAAGGATTTTGGATGAACATGGAGAGGCCTTTAAGAGAATTGGAGGGCGTCTCACTAGGTTGGAAGAATCTAAGCTCAAGAAGCCTCCACATGTGGAAATCCAATATGATGAGGAGGAAGATGAAGAATTGGATGAAAAGGACAAAGTTGGATATGAAAGGAACAAGTAATTTGAGAAGCTCACCACAGAAACAATGGCTATGAGGAGAAAGATGGAGAAAATGCAACTCGCGTAAGGGATGGATAATTATCTCTATAACATGGGAGGAATGAGTTCAAAGGCTCCTATTGCATTGCCTCCCAAGTTTAAGATTTTCAATGAGGAAAAGTTTGATGGGACTGGAGATCCGAAGCAACATGTGAAAAGATACCTAAGCATCGCTGAAATGAAAGGCCTAGATGAGAAGCGAACTTTGCATGCATTTCCTCTCTCATTGACGGGAGGTGCATCAAGGTGGTATTATAGCCTTGATCCAAGCAAAACTAAGGTGTGGAATGAACTAGTGGAGTTATTTGTGGACCAATTCATCTTCAACACTATGATTGATGTGACTTGAAGGGATTTAGAGACTACCAAACTGTTAGGATAAGTGCCCTTAAATCCTATTGTATGATGCTATGTATAATATTAAGTATGACATTATGTGTGACATTATGTATGACTTAATATTGTGTTTAATAAAGTTATTTTATTATTATCTGAAATAATGGTAACATGAATATTCGGATATTATCATATAGTCCATGAGATGCATAGTATGTGATTTATGTGAAAAGTCACAAAAGATATAAATCACAGGTTCTTTGTAAACTCAGAATTATAGTTTGTAGTCGGTGATGAAATTGGGCATTTCATCTGTGAAGACTATAACATATCAATTACGATGATTTGTCTTGATCATGGAAGTGGAGACTTCTAGTTGATGTGTTGATATGTTTTAAGAGTTAAGACATATTGAACTAGACTGCTGTGAGATTTATTATTCTCCTAACGACTGTCAATTGAATAATAAATCTCACGACTTATATTTGCATGAACTCTCAATCCTGAGAGAATAATGGACCTGATCATGAAGTGTAGGTTGCTTTGATATATCAGGAGTGAGATCTAAAGTAATGGTCAAAATCTCAATATGTTGGGTAGCCACATTTAGTGTTGATGGAGCATATATTCTCAAGATGGAATTCATAGTCTCTTGGCAGAGATATAAAATATTCCCTTGAGATAAGTTTAATGGGTTTATTATTCAGAGAGTTTGGCCTAACCACTTTAGTAAGACTAAAGTATATATTTATGAAATTGGATTTCATAAATATATGTTGAATAACTTAAAAGGATTAAATCGGGTACTCAAGGATTAAGATGTAGTAATTTACAAAGTGGCAGTCTACGTTTATGACTTTGTATTACTATGAATATTTTATGAAGGGGTTGCATGTACAATAAAGTCTTGGGATATAATTTATAGATAAGGCCTAGAGTGCAACTATATTTATATAGTGGTATTAAATATAGTTAATGGTAACTTTGGACTTGTCAAGAGTTGACAGAAAAGCCTAAGGTCCATTGGAGCTAGTGTCTTATTGGTCCCTTTTGGTCCCACTCCAAGCCACATACTAGAGCCCAATTGGAAAGACCCAAAAGGCTAGCCCAATTAGATAATCAGTTATAAGGAGAGAAACATACAAAATTTTAAATAGAAGAACTTACATGAAATGGTGTATGTGAGTGTTGGACACTCTTGAATTCTCTCTTGAACATTTCATATAACTGATTGAGAGACCACACATCTTGGGCGTTAGTGGAATTGGAGTGAAGATTAAAAGTATTCCCAAGTGCTTACAATCTTTGTTTTGAACTTCACCACACCAAGGTACACTCTCTTATTCTTGTATTCTGAAATTTACATAGTGCATGTTGTTAATTGCGAATGAAGTAGATCCGTTAATTTTTCCGCTGCGCACATGCATTTTTCCATCACAAACAAGGTGTAAGGGAGACATTTTTCGAATACATGACTAGATGGAAGACCAAGGCATCTAGGATGGTCAATAGGCCAAATGAGAAACACCAAATCAACATGATCATCAAGAACTTACGTCCAGCTTATAATAGTAGGCTTTTGTTATCGCTTATTAGCTCATTTGGAGAACTATATGATTGTGGAACAAGAATTGAAGACGCTATCAACAATGGGCAATTGGAGAATGTTGAGAGTAAGCCTCCAACCAAGAAAACATATGGAGGAGGAGCAACCACCATTAAAGCACCCAATTCCATAAATGTGAGCGCCATCATACCCCAACAAGCACTAGCCTACCTAAAGAAAGCTTGCCGAGAATTCTTCAACCTAGGAATGACCCTCACCTAAGCATATGAAAACCTATCCTCCAAAGGATTCATTAAGCCTTTAGACCCCACACCCATGCCTAATTCCATACCTTCCACTTGGTACCTCAATGAATATTGCCACTACCACAAAAAATTTGGCCACAAAACCAACAATTGCTTTCGCCTCAAACATGAGATATAAGACCTCATAGACAATAGAACCCTCCCAAATCCCAACATCATCACTAAGCCCAATATTAGAAAGAACCCTTTACTTGATTACAATAGGGCTCCTCCATATCAAAATTGGGTGCAAGTAGATGAGATTGAGTGGGATTGCTTAAAGTTAATAGAAACTACAAATGTCAATATCAATGTCGTGGAAGTCCAAGGAATTTGGGGAATACTTCCTAAAGGAGTGACGGAATTGAAGAAGAGGGTTTTTGAGGACAATGTAGCAAATATCACTAGGAGTGGGAAGCACTACAAGCCAACCGTTTTGGAAAAGGATCATCCTAGTAGGGATCTAAGGGAAGGGTCCAAGCCCATAGAACCTAGAGGAAAAGAAGATAAGGTCTTAATGCAATTGAAGAAGACCCAAGCTCATGTGTCCATATGGGGCTTGCTCATGGCCTCTCAAAAGCACCGTAAGGCTCTCTTGGATGCCTTGAATGGGAAAGAAGTACCTATAGAAATTACACCATAAGAAGTTTTGTCTCTCATGGGAGTTGAGGGTTCCTCACACCCTTTCCTTGCTTTTTCCGATGAAGATCTCCCTCTCGAAGGAGCTACTCATACTAGACCTTTACAAATCACCATTGAATGCATGGGTGCCAAGGTTTCGATGGTGCTTATTGACAATGGGTCCGCCTTAAATGTTTGTTCCTTTAGGACCGCCTTCACTATTGGCTTAGATATGGAGACTATCATTCCTTCTCCTTTGACTATAAGGGCATATGACAACACTTCAAGGAAAGTCATAGGAAAGTTATGGGTACTTTAAAGGCTCTTTGCAAGATTAGATCAATGGAAACCATCGTGGAATTTCATGTCATGGACATCACCCCAAATTACAACCTTCTCTTGGGGAGGGCTTGGCTTAACCCCAATGGAGCAATCCTCTCATTGCTACACCAAAAGATGAAGATCTCATGGAAAGGAGGGATTGCCATAGTGCTTGGAGATGGTGAGATTCTAGCACCAGTTTGTGGGCTTGAGGAAGGAGGAAGCAAGCTTCAAATGAGTGGCTTTGAGTTCGTGAATATAACTGACTATGGTTGAAGGATGAAAGGTATACTATAGACTTGTTCCCCTTTTGTAACCATGAGGTGATTGCAATGATGAAGAACATGGGATTCATGCCTGGTATGGGCCTTGGTAAAGAAGGAAAAGGGGTAGTTGAGTTCCCCAATGTCAAGACTCAAGTGACTAGGGAAGGTTTAGGATTCTTTGAAGGCTGCGATGGAATCAAGCAAAAACTTGGCACTCTCAATGGGAACTTCATGAAGGAAGGGAGGAACTTTCCTTATTGTGGCTTCCCTGAACCTTGGGTGGCCAACGATGGAAAGGTGTATCTAGGATGGGAAATGTTCTTTGATGAAAAGCTCACCTTCAAGGAGAAGCCTACTGTGGTGATCAAAGAGATACAAGAAGAATTCGATTGGGTGAACTACATGGATGCTGAAGCAATGAAGACCATGATGAAGACAAGTGGGGAAGTGTTCGCCATCACTAATGAAGAGCCAAGTGATCCTTCCAAATTCATCATGCCTATTGTGGGTCCTATTAATAATTGGATTTGGGTTGGGTTTTCTGAAAACGTGGGGAAATAGTTTTATAATGCAAGTTCCAATGTACTTTTCAATATTTTCAATAAGATAAATTCTAATTTGGCTTACTTTGATGCATCCCATAACATTGAAATTCTGCACTTAAATGATTCAAATGAATTTGAAAATGAAATTAATAAATGATTGGAAAAGAAAATTGAACCTATGGAACCAACTCTTAAAGCTATTAATTTGGGCAATGATGAGAATCCACGCTTAATTAAAATTGGCTCAACTTTAAATGAAAAAGAAAGGAAAAATCTTCAGGAACTCCTCATGGAATTTCAAGAGGTGTTTGCATGATCTTATGAAGATATGCCTAGAATTGACCTCGAGATAGCTCAACATCACATTGATACTCATGATCTCATGGTACCCGTCAAACAAAAGTTGAGAAGAGTGAGGACCGAATGGCTCTTAAAAATAAAAAAGGAAGTCACTAAGCAATTAAAGGTAGGGTTCATTAAACCCGTACACCAAGCTTAATGGATAGCCAATGTCGTGCCCGTACTTAAGAAGGATGGGAAGGTGAGGATGTGTGTGGATGTTAGGGACTTGAACAAGGCATGCCTTAAGGATGACTTTCCCCTCCCTCACATCGATGTCTTAGTGGATAACACGGCAGGAAGTGCCTTGATGTCTTTCATGGATGGTTTCTCGGGGTACAACCAAATCAGGATAGCTCCCAAAGATATGACCAAAACCACTTTCACTACCGAATGGGGAATCTATTGTTACGTGGTGATTCCGTTTGGCCTCAAGAATTCTAGGGCAACTTATCAAAGGATGGCTACAGCCTTGCTACATGATATGATGCATAATGAGGTAGAGGTGTATGTTGATGATATGATAGTGAAATCCAAGGATAGAGGTAGCCATACCATAGACTTGAGGAAGTTCTTCAAGAGGATTAAAGAGTACAAGCTTAGATTGAACCCATAAAAGTGTACCTTTGGAGTAACCGCCGAAAAATTGCTAAGCTTCCTAGTGAGTGATAGAGGGATAGAAGTTGACCCATCCAAGATCAAAGCCACATTGGAGATGCCACCACCCAAAAGTGAGAAAGAGATAAAAGGGTTTCTTGGGTCGATTACAATAGATCAGTCGATTCATTGCCAAGCTCACCTCTACTTGTGAGCTCATCTTCAAACTCCTAAGGAAGACTGAACCATATACATGGAACTATGAGTGCCAAAAAGCATTTGAACTTATCAAGGAATATCTCCTCCACCCACTTATCATAGTACCTCCACAACATGGAAAACCCTTAGTCTTATACCTTTCCATCATAGGGGATGTGGTTGGAAGTATGCTTGCACAAGAGGTGATGACAAGAATGAGAGGACCATATACTATTTGAGCAAGAGGTTCCATGACTATAAGACTAGGTGCACTCCCATAGAAAAGTCATGCTTTGCACTTGTTTGGGCCGTACAGATATTGAGACTTATCGGCTTACCTTTCCAAATATGGGTGGTATCAAGAATGGACCCATTGAAGTATTTTTTTGAGAAACTTGCTTTGAGTGGAAGACTGTCGAAATGGTTGATCCTATTGGTAAAATTTGATTTAAAGTATATGGCTAGGAAAACTATCAAAGGAAGTGTCATGTCAGATTTCTGTGCCGAGAACCCTATAGAGGGAGAAGATGGTAAAGATGACTTTCCAGATGAAGACATTTTGGGTGTTAAGTTAGGAATATGGAAGATGTACTTTGACGGAGCTGTAAACCAATATGGGAATGGGATAGGAATACACTTGATCACTCTCGACGGATCTCACATACCTTTGGCAATCAAGTTGAACTTTGAAGCAACTAATAACATGGCTGAATATGAGGCTTGTATTGCCAGAATGGAAGCTTTTCGAGAATTGGGGGTAAAGGAGGTCGGAATCTTTGGAGATTCAACTTTGGTTATGTTAGAAATTGGGCTAGTTTTGACCCAACCCATAAACCATGGCCCATGGATCGTCCACATGGGTTATCTGATAAGTAAGTTTAAATTTAAACTAACTGATATTGGTATGAGTTATCAATATCAGTAGTGGAGTAATTTAAACTTAACATATGAGATCTTTTAGGGATCACATATATCTGATAGTAAGTGAATCTCTACTAGTATTTAAAATATTCCTACATTAGTCAGATGAAGGAGAGATACAGTGAGTGAACATACGTACATTTTTTGAGTGCTCTCTCAAAATAAGCCATCTCTCTAGGACACCATCTACTATTCCCTAGAATTTGGAGCGTGGAAATTAGGAGAGACTCTAGTAGCCTCTCCTGCGACTTGGAGGTATTCCACAAAGGAGATCGTGAGGAGTTCGTAAAGCAAGCAAAGAACAAGATCCGGCAATTTGGTGATCTATTCCACCAAAGGTATGTGTCTATATGACCTCTAGTAAAGTATATAATTATTCAAAATTGGTATCAGAGCCATTTTATGCTTGTTTTCACTCTTAAATGATGCCATGATCTCTAATATATGTAATCCTATATGCATGCTAAAATTAAAAGTTTAAGTAATTTTTAATTTTCAGATTTGTAATTTTTAGAAGCATGTTATGGCATGTAGAGAGAGAAATAAAAAGCTGTAATTTTTTTGATTGTTTACATGTAATCCGAAATTTACAGGCTTATTTTGACCCATTAAATCTTGCTTAATGTCAAATATTTTTTAATGGTTTGAAAGTACATTCCATAAGCTTTAAAACGACAATTTACATGCTTAATTTAGACTTTAAATGAGAAAGTTGTGGTCTTTTAAAGATTATGGTTGTATTTGATAAAATTTGAAAAATTGATGTCTAAGGTTGAAGACGATGAACAATAAAAGCAAATACATTTTTTCACGAATGTAAATTTGTTTTGTAATAGTGCACCGTGCTTGTACCACTAACCACTACACTTATTGTTTGAGTGGTTATCTATAAAATTAAAAAAAAAAAAAATTTGATAAAAATAATAATAAAATAAAAGAGCCCTACCTTGATGTTAGTGTATTTTTTATTTATTTTTAGATAGGAAATACTGAGTAATATCGTTAAATCAAGAGTGAGAGACTACAGACATGTCATGAGCACATGCGTGCTCTAAAAAGCTAGGGCATTCCTCTAGCCAAACTACATAGTCCTCAAGCTCTTTAGCATACTGCACTAACAAGTGAGCAGGGACATTTCCCTGTCTTTTCACATGAGAGAGAAAAATTTCTAAAGCCTGTGGTTAGTTCCAGTGTTCCATCCAGCACATTTTGAATGGAAGAAGGAGCCACCCCTTCACCCTGGAGGGCCTTGCAAATGATCAACGAGTCGCCTTCAAACACTGCCTCCCTAATACCCACGTCCCTTGCAAACAAAACCCCCGTCTCCATTGCTTTTGATTCTATCTCCGCTGCCCCCAAAGGTGCATTCACAATCTTAATTAAGGCTGCTATGACCTCCCCTGTTTCATCCCGAATCAACACACCAATTCCCGCCTTTTTCCTATGTTTGAAAACTGCACCGTCAATGTTCACTTTGTACCGATCTCGAGCAGGTGGCTTCCATATTATCAATGGACCCACACCCATGATATCTCCCTGTCCAACTTCATTCGCAGTGTGGTACTCTTCCACTAGGTGCAAAGCCGTTTTCAGGATCACTCTTCTAGGCTTGCCTTTACCCCCCCCATCCTTCTTTCATTTCGATCTTCCCATATTCACCAGCATACTGAGATGACCTTCTCCATCAAACCGGGCTGAGTTACTTCCCAATTTTCCAAGTTCTGTAAAACATCAAGGAAGGTCCAAGACTGGTCAATGACGAATGGGAGAGCAAACTTACTGGAATCCCAAACCTCACGGGCGTGCTTGCAGAACCACAACAAGTGGCACGTAGTTTCCTCAGGTTGTCCGCATAAGACACAAACATCATCCTCGGTAATTTTCCTTCATATGAGGTTATCTTTGGTGGCTAGGATATTCCAGCCTGCTTTCCATGCGAAGTGTCTTAGCTTGTGTATTAGTTGCACTTGAACACAACTAATTATCCTTGTTTCTTTTAACAAGGATATTTGTGCAAGGCCACGTTGGTGTATCAGTTATACACAAATTGTTGTTGTTTCCTTCAACAAGGAAATTGTGCAAGTAATAATCTACATGTAAGTGGCTATATGGATTTGTAATATTATTTACAAATGCTGTGTGGATTTGTAACATAGTTTACAAAGGAATTGGGTTATAACAATATAGAAAATTATATCAAAATCAAATGTTATAACATGCACAGTGGGTTTTCTTATTATTTATTTTAATTTATAGTAAAACACTATATATTCTTAATTTTGTTTAGACCACATTTTTTCTGATGTGGCATATATGTAATTGTAGTGGCAGTGATGTTAAAATAGAATTGTGATAATATGAGAAAATTGTGAAATTAGTTTTCTAATTTTCTGTATAATTATGCATGGTTTTAATCTTTGAATTAATTTATGATGTCTTTTTAACATATTGTGATATGAATGAATTGATATTATATGAATGCATTATGTGATGAATATGTGTCCAAAGGGTTTATGAGACTCTTTGGCTCATCTCTATAGTTAGAGATTGTATTGGTAATTTATGCAACATGAATATTTTTATTTATTGTTATTGTGGATGGATAAGACAATTTTTGAAATTATTTGGTAACGTGGCATCCCCAATTTTTTTAATTACAAATAGAATCTTTGTAGTAGGGTACTTGAATTTGTAATTTTTTGGGCCAATGTTTTTGACAATTTTTTTTGTTTTTGGCAATGTAATTTAAGGCTATGTAATTTAATTTTTGAAGCCATGTAAGGGGATGTGTTTCACGGTTACCTATAATTTTCAAATTGTCTTAGCATGTTGTATGAAATTACCAATAGGGCTTATAGTAGAGCCCATGCACAATGTGTTGTGCACAAAGATGTATGGACACATGTTATATGTATGATTTAATATGTGGAGGGTGTGATGTTTTATTCTTCACAAAATTTTATTTAAAATCAATTAGATGTGTTATTCCAATATACATAGTGAGAGATGATTATGAGCTTAGCGAAATTTCGATCTCACTATGTAAAAAGGAATATCATGGCCCTAGTTGGATTTTTGGAAATAAAATTTAAAAATGTATATGCTAATGTCAACTTGTGTAATGAATGTAGTGAACATGGCCACTAAGAATGTAGTTGCTGATTTAAGGGAGAGAAACTAGATGGAACCAACTATGATATGTGGCATAGAGAAATTCAATATCTGCTTAATGAACAAGAGGTCCTTGAAACCCTAACCAATGTGATGATGTGACCTGAAAATGGGAATACTGCCCAACATCGCCGTGACTTAGAGGCCAATGAGTCTTGGGTAAAGAAAGATCATTGTGCACACTTCACCATGTTGAGTAGCATGCACAATGATCTTATTGGGGAGTTTGAGGACTACCCAAATGCCCAAGAGATGTGGAACCAGCTTAAGATTGCCTATGGAGGGACTTTAACAACTAGGTTGTGAGCTCTTACTTTGAAGTTTGAGCAATATGTTATGGATTCAAAGCATAGCATGGCTGAACATTTAAGGACAATGTCTACATTGATCCGTGACCTAAAGGCTGCTGACAATAATCTCTCTAATGAACAACAGGTCACAACGGTGATACGTTCACTGCTTGAACCTACTTAGAGGCAAATGAAGCTTGTTTTGACACATGGTGAGAATATCAAGACTTTTGCTGATATTTCTTGTCATCTCGAGCTTGAGGCAGAGTGCATAGGGGCGCACCAAAACATCTTCATTGTTGCCTAATCTGGGCAGCGGAAGGCATTCAGGCCTAAATGCAAAGGACAAGGGAGGAATGCCAAAGGAGCTGGTAACCTTGGGCCTAAAGAAGGCAAGATAGCAAAGTGCCAAAAGGGCAAGCGTGCTAAGAAGGACAAGGCAAAGATAAAGTGCTACAACTGTGGTAAGAAGGGTTACTTCGCTCGTGAGTGCACTAAGCTGAAGAAGGTATCCATTCTTAACAACTCTGCTATTACTTATGTTTGTACACATGTTTTTGTTGCTCATACTATTCCTGGGTGGATTGTAGATTCAGGAGCAACCAAACATATAGCTAGAGATAGAGTTAGGTGTGTGGATTACAAAAAGATACCAATAGGCACACAGTATGTTATTTTGGGTAACAGAGCTCAAGAAGAAGTCATAGGAGTTGGAACCTACCAGCTCAAATTGCGTCTGGGACGTACGTTACTTCTTCATGATGTGCTTCATGCACCTGGTGTCTAATGTAATCTATTTTCAGTACTTACTATGCTTAGACTTGGATTTAGTTTCCGTTTCGATGGTCCTCAGTTGGATTTTTATTTAAGTAAAATCTTGTATGGACATGGTTATTTATCTAATGATTTCTTTATGTTGGATTTAGATCATTCCCCTTTTTCTTTTATTGCTCATAACGATGATATTTCTGATTCTGTAATGTGTCATGCTAGACTTGGACACATAGGAAAAGATAGATTGGCTAGATTGTTGGAAAAATACATGTTTGTATCGCATACAAAACATACGCAGCGAAAAATTAACGGATCTACTTCATTCGCAATTGATAACATGTACTGTGTAAGTTTTAGAATTTAAGAATAAGAAAGCGTACCTTGGTGCGGTGAAATTCAAAACCAAAGATCTAGAAATACTTGGGAATACTTTTAATCTTCACTCCAATTCCACTTGATGCCTAAGAAGTGTGGTCTCTCAATAAGTTTCCAATGAGAGAATATAAGAATGTCCAACACTCACATACAAACCATTTCATTCCTTATGAGAACTCTCTTATGAAAGACCTAGTGAAATTCTGTATGTTTCTCTCCTTATATACAACTGATTATCTAATTGGACTAGCCTTTTGGGCCATTCCAATTGGGCTCTAGTATGTGGCTTGGAGTGGGACCAAAAGGGAACAAATAAGACTCTAGCTTTAATGGGCCTTAGGCTTTTCTGTCTACTCTTGACAAGTCCAAAGTTACCATTAATTATATTCAATACCACTATAATAATATAATTATACTTTAGGCCTTATTAATAAATTATATCCCAAGACTTTATTATACATGCAACCCCTTCATTAAAATATTCGTAGTAATACAAAGTCATGAATGCAGACTGCCACTTTGAAGATTACTACATATTAATCTTTGAGTACCCAGTTTAATCTTTTACATTAATCATCATATATTTATGAAATCCAATTTCATAAATATATACTTTAGTAACTCCTTACTAAAGTGGTTAGGCCTAACACTCTGAATAACGAAACCCATTAAACTTATCTCAAGGGAATATTTTATATCTCCGTTAAGAGATTATGAATTCCATCTTGAGAATATATGTTCCATTAACATTAAATGCGGCTGCCCAACATACTGAGGTTTTGATCGTAACCTATAGATATCACTCTTGATATATCAAAGCAACCTACATTTCATGATCAAGTCCATTATTCTCTCAGGATTTAGAGTTGATGTAAATAGAAGTCGTGAGATTTATTATTCATTTGACAGTCGTTAGGAGAATAATAAATCTCACAACGGTCCAGTTCAATATGTCTTAACTCTTAAAACATATCAACATACCAACTAGAAGTCTCTACTTCCATGATCAAGACAAATCATCTTAGTTGATATGTTATAGTCTTCGCAGATGAAACGCCCAATTTCATCACCGATTACGAACTAAAATTCTGAATTTACAAAGAACTTGTGATTTATATCTTCTATGACTAAATCACATAAATCACATACTAGGCATCTCATGGACTAAGATAATGTCCCATTAGTTTATTTATAGATAGTCTCTTATAATTAAAAAAATTAATTATTTATGACATGCCAATAAATTGGATTTTAGGGCATAAACCCCAACAATCTCCCTCTTTCCCTCAAAGACAATTTATCATATATCCGATACTTATCTCCCTTTAGAGTATTTCATAGCTACTCTAAGGCAATTTTTGGAAACAAGTTACAGCCAGATTTATTGCATAAATTATCTTTTCTACTATTACATCTCACGTATTCATATCTCTCTAATGATATAATACTCACGCTTAATGTGTATCTTCACCACCTAGGATGAACACATATCTTGAAGTCCAACTTCATGAATCACAATCAAACTACTAGTCAGTATTTGTACATCCAGTAACCATCAAAACCTCACTTTAGTGGACAAGCATATAATCTCTCATTCTCCTAAGATATTTGAGTATATGCTTTACTCCCACTAAATTAAGTGATCTTTGATTCAATTGATATTTGCTTACCATGCCCACCGCAAAATATATATTTAGCCTAGTATTTAGCATAGCATAAAGACTTCCTATCGATTTGATACAAGGAACCGTCTTAATATGCTCTTCCTTTTATATGGCTTAGGACTATAGTCCTTTATAAAGGAACTTCATACTTAAAAGGAAAGAATCCTTTCTTGAAGTATTACATGCTATACTTGGCTAGAATCTAATCTATTTAAGCAGTTTGAGATAGACCCAACATCCTAATTTCTGAATTTTAACAAAGTTTAATTCTTAGGATGTGACTAGTCTTTCCCAAGTACTTTATATCAAATTAGACTAGACAACAAAAACTCTATTAATGACAATAACTCTACATCATTCTAAATGATTAGAATGTTATCAACAAACATTAAGAAATTTATTATTCTATATATAGCTTTACATACACCTAAGGCCTTTTATTTCTTGATCAAAATCAAAGAATTTGATTTCTTGATCAAATATGATATTTTATGATACATATGCTTGCTTTAGTCCATAAATGGAATTTAAGCAACTTGCATATTTAACACTACTGATTCTTTGCTATGTACAAGTCTAGTTACATCATATAGATGTCTTCCTCAAGATTGCTACTAAAAGAAGCTTTCTTGATATCCATTGCCATATTTCATCCAAATGAAATATAATGGATAAGAGAATCTAGATAGAGTCAAATTTAACTATTGATGAAAAAATCTTTTCACAATCGAACCATTTCTTTCTGAATAAATCTTTTCACCACTAGTCTTGACTTTGAAAGTTTGCACCTTCAAATCTATCAATCTCATTTTCTTGTAGACCTATTTGAGAACAATAGGCTCAATGCCACTAGGTGCCTTTACAAGTTCTAGACTTTAAATAGAATCTAATTCTATTTATATAACTTTGATCCAGTAATCCATATTTATATCATCTATTGCCTCTACGAAGGACCGAGGATCAAATTCATATCCTTTTGGAATGATTTCAAAAGTTTATCCCAAAAGTATGAATTTATTTGGTAATTGATAATCCTTCCACTACGATATTGTACCGGTGTACTAGCTATGTATCTAGCATAATGCCTTATAGTGTATCTAATACAACCATCTCATTTCTAAATGTGTTTAATAGTTGTCTTACAACAAATTCTGACATTTTTCTTCTAGAACATTTCTACATTTAGCTTTAAGATTATTCACATAGTCATCATCAAGAACTTTGTATTTGTACTTTACAAACATCTTGTCTTCTTTACGACTACCAAAACAATCTTCTGCAATTCCTTTTGGATACCCATCATAAACTCACATTTTTCTACCTTCTGATTTCAATTTGTCAGACTTCCTTTCTAGCACAAGTGCTGGACATTTCCAAAAGTGGAAGTATCATATACTAGGTTTTCACCCAATTCACAATTTGACAAATGTCCTAGGAACAAACTTTTGAAATCGATTTTAGAAAATGTATAGTAATACATAGAGTATATCTCCAAAAGAAATAAGCAAATGGAAATACTTATCATGTACTTTACTATATCTAAAAGAGTCTTATTCCTCCTTCATGTATGCACTAACTTAAAGAAGTCATTGAGACTACATTCCTTTACAATAAAGGAGCCCTAGATCATATTATCCTCTAAATAGAATTCATAGATTCGGAATATAACAAAATAATGGTTCTAAAAGCCCATCTTTCACCAATCTTGAATATCATTTAGATTAATATGATCTAGTCTTAAGTGGTAAAACATATAATACCAAAGGATGGAAACTTTCTCTTTGAAAAGTAAAACATGTAAATCTCCATCTAGAAAACAATCATGGACAATGCTTAGCTTTACCAAAACGGAAACACTTTTCTTTTGGTCATACTTTTTAATCTAATTTCCTTTTGGCAACTACTAGGACAACTAGCTTGTCCAATTGTTTGGTATTATAATTCATTTTCTTACCACCTTTACCTTCCGATTTAGGCTAAGAATTTGAATTAAATCATATTGATCCTAGCTTTAGCTTTTCAGATGTCTTCCATTGCGTAGAACTCACTCATCAATTCAGATAATATAAAAAAGAATTTATTTTCAAAACAATCTAAATGATCAAATGATTCTAACAAGGACTTGTGGATCATATCCATATGAGATTAACATTTAATCTCTACATCCAAGAATTCCAATTCAATTTAAAAATAAAATATTTTCATAAAATGACATAGAATTGGAACTCCTTAAGCATTTCTTGACATTCAATATGATTTATATCGAATATCGTCTTAGTAGCATGATATTTCATACCAAACATCTCATTTAGACTTAATATAAAGTCTAAGTCTGGTATTAACTCTTGCATCTCATGCTGTAGCACAATTGAGATAGAAGCCAAAGAAACATTTTAGCATTTCAATGGAAACTATGATCATATCATAAGCTATCTTCCATCAATGCATCATGCATAGGAAATTATGACAATACTGAATCGAAACATATTTATGTATTTCAGCTTCTTTAAGCATCATGTCCAAAATTATTTCTTAGTTAATGTGATTCATTTAAAATAGTAGCTAGAGAACAAAATTAATGACAACTATATTTTGAGACTATGAACATAATTACAAGGACATTATATTTTGCATCCATAACCATATAGTATGGAACCCGAAAAAAACATACTATACTAGGTGCAACGACAACCCAATCCATGTCTATAATTCCTTGGTAGCAAGTTTATCATAAACACATTAATTGATTGAGAACTATTCTCATTATTAGTGCTATCATGATAACTCTTATCATACACTAATAATATGCTGTATTACCATTAGCTTCTAAGTAATAATGACATAGCTCCTTCGGGAGGTTAACATTACACTTAGTCTAGTGTACACCATTATCTAGAATCATGTGTAGCCACATTTCATCTTCCTTTATAGTGTTTAAACTTGTAGTACCATGAAACAAAACACCCTCTTTTGGGATCGCAAGGCATATACGCCAAGAAGAGGTGCTTGTTCACACTACTTTAAACGGGTAAGTTCAATCTTGTAGTACTATGAAGTAAACACCCTCCTTTGGGATTGCGATGCATATACGCCAAGACGAGGTGCTTACTCACATTACTATGAACCGATAATGGAGGTTGTGAGATCCAACCCTTGTATCTCTCTCCCACTAGAAATTTTAAAACAAGTGGATTGTCATGAAATCATTGTGATCTAATCACAATTTTAACCCTACACTTCAAAAGTGTTTAATTGTTTAAATTCGATGTGATGTTACTAAGTCACGTCACAATAGCGTAACGAACATTCGTGCAATCACAAAGAAGTTTAACCTTGTAATCCGTGAAGTAAATACCCTCCGCATGGAATGCAAGACTCAAAGTCAAGACAAGGTATCTATTCACATTACAATAAACTTAACAAAAAGATTATTTCAGCACTCCCACTCGTTATTTGGGTTTTTCTTAAATAATTGTGATCCCATCACAACTAATAACCTTGCACTTATTGAAGACTCTAATCTTATTAGAATCACTAACTAAAATGGAAGTCCTAAACTATTTAGGATTCCTTAAACACTAATCGATCAAAAATTAGTTATAAAGAACTCTATCCTTAATTTACTAAATAAAAGATTCTAATCTCATTAGAAACTCTATACCTTTTAATTAGAATTTTAATCCCATTAAAAACCATTACTTAAAATAAATTAAGGACTTTTAATCATAAAATAATTCTAATCTCATTAGAATGTTTCTTAAAAGACAAGTCCCAAACTATTTAGGACTAAGAGTTCTATTTAACTAATATCTTTGATTTCATTAGGTCTTTTAGTTAGAACCATATGTAATCTCATCACACATAGCATTACACTTCATCTATGTTTTAATACTTAGTGAAATTTCAAAAACAGTCCATTTCGATCGATCGAATCTATTTCTCGATCGATCGAAATCTTCAAAAAAAAATTTCAAAGTTTCTGGATGACTCGATCGGTACCCGATTCCTATTCGATCGATCGAAAGGAATTCTTGATCAATCGAAATTTTAATAAATTCAACATAAACAATCTTCCTAACTCGATCGATTCTTGATTCCTGTTCGATCGATCGAAAAGGAACATTCGATTGATCAAAGGGAATTCTCGATCGGTTGAAAATCGTAAAAACTGAATTTTTCAAAATTTCTAGTAACCGTTTTTGACGTTTCACTTGAACGAAACATAGTTTCTTGATTACATTAGAAAAAGATTAAGATCAAAACTGAATTCCATTGATGTTATAGCCTTAAGGTTCAATCTAACATAATTAAAATCAAACTTAAACAACATCACAACATCAATATCAATTTTTCATCAAATCATTTCAATGATCATGTAGAAAATTAAATGTAGAATTTTCTAAAATCATGAAATTACCATCTTTAATTCCAAAACTCACAAAATATTTTATACAGATTCAAAATTGAAGACCGTTCTGATACCATTTGTAGGAAAAATACATGTTTGTATCGCATACAAAACATACGCAGCGGAAAATTAACTTACCTACTTCATTCGCAATTGATAACATGTACTATGTAAGTTTCAGAATTTAAGAACAAGAAAGCGTACCTTGGTGCAGTGAAATTCAAAACCAAAGATCTAGAAGTACTTGGGAATACTTTTAATCTTCACTCCAATTCCACTTGATGTCCAAGAAGTGTGGTCTCTCAATCAGTTTCCAAGGAGAGAATAGAAGAGTGTCCAACACTTACATACAAACCATTTCAATCCTTATGAAAACTCTCTTATGAAAGACCTAGTGAAATTCTATATGTTTCTCTCCTTATATACAACTGATTATCTAATTGGACTAGCCTTTTGGGCCATTCCAATTGGGATCTAGTATGTGGCTTGGAGTGGAATCAAAAGGGAACAAATAAGACTCTAGCTCCAATGGGCCTTGGTCTTTTCTGTCAACTCTTGACAAGTCCAAAGTTACCATTAATTATATTCAATACCACTATAAGAATATAATTGTACTCTAGGCCTTATTAATAAATTATATCTCAAGACTTTATTATACATGCAACCCCTTCATTAAAATATATGATGTAGTATATATTCGTAGTAATACAAAGTCATGAATGTAGACTGCCACTTTGAAGATTACTACATCTTAATCCTTGAGTACCCGGTTTAATCCTTTACGTTATTCATCATATATTTATGAAATCCAATTTCATAAATATATACTTTAGTAACTCCTTACTAAAGTGGTTGGGCCCAACACTCTGAATAACCAAACCCATTAAACTTATCTCAAGGGAATATTTTATATCTCCAGGGAATATTTTATATCTCCGTTAAGAGATTATGAATTCCATCTCAAGAGTATATGTTCTATCAACATTAAATGCGGCTGCCCAACATACTGAGGTTTTGATCATAACTTATAGATCTCACTCCTGATATATTAAAGCAACCTACATCTCATGATCAGGTCTATTATTCTCTCAGGATTTAGAGTTGATGTAAATAGAAGTCGTGAGATTTATTATTCATTTGATAGTCGTTAGGAGAATAATAAATCTCACAACGGTCCAGTTCAATATGTCTTAACTCTTAAAACATATCAACATACCAACTAGAAGTCTCCACTTCCATGATCAAGACAAATTATCTTAGTTGATATGTTATAGTCTTTCAGATGAAACGCCCAATTTCATCACCGACTACGAACTAAAATTATGAGTTTATAAAGGACTTGTGATTTATATCTTCTATGACTAAATCACATAAATCACATACTATGCATCTCATGGATTAAGATAATGTTTCATTAGTTCATTTATAGATAGTATCTTATAATTAAACAAATTAATTATTTATGACATGCCAATAAATTGGATTTTAGGGCATAAACTCCAACACAGACTAGGTAGAGAAGGCCTATTATGGTCTATCACTATGTAAGCCTACCCATGTGTGAACCTTGTCTAGCTGTAAAAGCTTGTAGGAAGCCTTTTGGTAAGGCTCCATGGGCAACTCATCCCTTGGAATTAGTCCATTCGGATATATGTGGACCTATGAATGTTAAGGCATGCCACGGTGCCTCTTATTTTCTCACATTTATAGATGATTATTCACATTTCAGTTATGTCTATCTGATCTCCCATCACTTTGAAGCATTAGATTGCTTTAAGCGCTTTGTGGCAGAGGTTGAGAATCAAAAAGAAAGGAACCTAAAAGTTTTTCGAACTGATAGGGGTCGCGAATATTTGTCTAAACAGTTTCAAGAACTGTGTGTGGAAAAAGGGATACGCAGACAATTGACGATTCCTGATACTCCACAACAAAATGGTGTTGCAGAGAGAAGGAATCATACTCTATTAGAGATGGTTAGATCGATGATGGCGCAAGCTAACCTTCCAATTTCGTTTTAAGGGGATGCATTGTTGACTACTGCCTACATTCTTAACCGTGTGCCTTCTAAGTCGGTTCCCACAACACCATATGAGTTATGGACTGGTGCAAAACCCAATTTGGAGAACTTGCGGCCTTGGGGTTGTGCAGGTTTTGTTCACAAGATATTTAGAAAGCTCAAAAGGGTATGTAATGTATGGTGAACATTCTGATGCTGGAATGACTGAGATAGAGTCTCGTGATGTCAACTTCATTAAAGATGATTTTCCAAGCATCAGTAAAGCAAAACAAGATCTTCAGCTTTATGAGTTGCAAGAACTTGAAGGTGTCATACCATCTTTGGGCAAGGGTGGAGAATCACAACTTCATCCTAAAATTGCTAAAGATAGTGGGAGTGATTTGGCTCCTAGTGGGAGCAAACCACTAGATAGTGACACACAAGGATCCAAGGTGCGTAGAAGTGAACGTGGAACTATTCCCCGTCGTCATTTTGAGATTGAGGGGGAATCTTTTATATGTGATTCACTGGACCTTGATGAGCCTGCTTCCTATGAGGAAGCATGAGCTTCACTTGCTTCATATGAATGGATAGTTGCTATGAGGGATAAGATGGATTCTATGGCAAAGAATCAAGTTTGGGAGTTGGTTGACCTTCCGCCTAGGCACAAGACCATTGGAAACAAGTGGGTTTTAAAAATAAAGTGAAAGGCAGATGGATCAATTGACAAATATAAGGCTCGTCTCATGGCGAAAGGCTATACCTAAAGAGAAGGGATAGACTATGAAGAGCCTTTCTCCCCAGTAGTGAGATTTGTCTCTATTCGCCTTATTCTAGCTATTGTTGCACATTTGGATTTGGAACTCTTCCAAATGTATGTAAAGACTACATTTCTCAATGGAGAACTAGACGGGGAGATCTATATGGATCAACCTATTGGCTTTGAAGTCAAAGAACAAGGGAGCAAAGTGTGCCACCTTAAGCGTTCCATTTATGGCTTAAAGCAAGCGTCTAGACAATGGTATTTCAAATTTCATAAGGCTATTATTTCAATTGGTTTATAATTGATGGAAGAAGACCATTGTTTGTATGTCAAACGATTAGGAAAGAGTTTACTTATCCTGTTTTTGTATGTGGACAACATTTTGTTGGCTGGAAATGATATGTAGATGATTGTCACCACCAAAAGGTGGTTGTCCTCTATTTTTGAAATGAAGGACATGGGAGAGGCTAATTATGTGCTTGGAGTTAAGATTTTCAGCAATCTCTCAAAGAATCTTCTTGGTTTGTCTCAAGAAACTTACATAAAGATGATCTTAGAGTGATTCCGTATGCATAATTCCAAACCCATAGACACTCCAATTGAGAAGGGACATACATTAAGCCTTGAAGATTGCCCTAAATCAGAAAAGGAAAAGAGAGAAATGGCAAGAATTCCCTATGCAAGTGTAGTTGGAAGTCTGATGTATGCTATGTTGTGTACTCGACCAAACATCTGTTTTGCAGTTGGTATGGTTAGTTGTTATCAAAGTAATCCAGGACCTATTCATTGGCAAGCAGTTAAGAGGATTTTTTGATACCTTCGTGGGACATCAGATCTTATTCTTTGCTATCAGGGTGGAGATTTGAGATTGAGAGGTTATGCATTTCTACTACAGGTTATGCTTACTACAGGTTATGCATTTCTACTTAGTGGTGCAGCTATCTCTTGGTGTAGTAAGAAATAGTCTTGCATTGCTTTATCCACAATGGAGTCTGAGTATGTTGCTTATTCAGCAGCAGCACAAGAAGCTGTTTAGTTAAATAGATTTTTCCAAAGCCTAAGGGTGACATCTCTTGCAGATGAAGCTATAAAAATGTATTGTGATAGTATGGTAGCCTTGGCTTATGCTAAAGATCCTAAGTATCATAGCAAAAGCAAACACATACAGACTTGTTATGACTACATTTGTCTTGCTATTACACAAGGAGAGGTGATCCTCCAACATATCTCCACTAGCAGGATGGTGGCTGATCCACTTACTAAAGCCATTGCTAAAGATGCCTTTCAGGCTCATGTTAGGAGTTTGGGACTTTGTAGGATTTGATATGTTTTTGGATACCTTATGGACATTTATGTTTATTCATACTTTATGCAATAATGATGTTATTCATTTTGATTCATCTTATGATATGATTGATATTGCATACTGAGCACACATTATTTAAGAATATGTCACCAGGCTTAGATCTATCTACTCACATAGACGATCACCCTAGTGCTTGAGTAGCGAGCAGGATGAGACATGGTGATCACTTTGTTTTTCTGTAAATCAAGTAAGTGATCATCTTGACGCTTAGGGAGGCGTGCAAGATAATATAATGAATGTCACCTTAGCTAGGCTAAGATGAGACTTATGGGAGTCGCACTTGAAGTGTATCCACAACTTCATGAAGCCTGAATAAAGCCAAATGTGAGATCTTGGATAGGAACTTGATGTGTAACTGTGCTGAGAAACTCAGGTTGGTTGCCTTTGTGGCAATTGGACTAAGATTTGTATGGTGTTTGAGTGTGACAAGCCTAGTTGAGTGGGAGCTCCACCGTAGCATACAAATTATACTGTATGTGCTATAGCCGACCAATTAAGGGAGTGATTGGATAGATCCCTACTTCGTCACTATGCGAGCCCTAGTCGACCATTATATGGTCCATTTTGTGCCCTTTTTCGACCTAGAACTATGTCATGAAATGAATGTTTGATGTCACTACTTTAGCATGTCATCTCAGGGCCATGATATATACGGTCTCGCGAAGCATGTCTAGGAAAGCGGTCAAGTATGAATGAATTGACATGAGTGTCTAGGGAAGATTATTTAGAACACACCATTTATTTTATGGCTCATAGCCTGGGCGATTATGAGGAATTTGTTTTTTAACATAATCATGAGTATATTATATGGTATAGGATCAAGTGTTGCTTTGAGTTTTGAACTCATGAAGGATTAAAAAAACTTGATCGGGTGTGATCAAATAATCTAGGGCATAGACGAGATACTATGAGTGATGTACTATGTTAGTTTAGATGGTGACTTAATATCGTACTCCTACCCTACACCTTCTCGTCAGGTCGCACACTTCATTTTTTTGTATAAAGAGAGGATTGGACAAGGGATTGAGAGGAGCTAGTTCTAACTGTAGTACCCAATGTGGACGAGTGGGAGATGTTAGAAATTGGGCTGGTTTTGACCCAACCCATAAACCATGGCCTATGGATCGTCCACATGGGTTATTTGATAAGTAAGTTTAAATTTAAACTAATTGATATTGGTATGAGTTATCAATATTAGTAGTGGAGTAATTTAAACTCAACAGATATTGATATGAGTTATCAATATTGGTAATAGAGTAATTTAAACTTAACAGATGAGATCTTTTAGGGATCACATATATCTAATAGTAAGTGAATCTCTACTAGTATTTAAAATACTCCTACATCAGTCAAATGAAGGAGAGATACAGTGAGTGAACATACGTATAGTTTTTGAGTGCTCTCTCAAAATAAGCCATCTCTCTGGGACACC
Source organism: Notholithocarpus densiflorus (assembly GCA_030021035.2). Taxonomy (NCBI): domain Eukaryota; kingdom Viridiplantae; phylum Streptophyta; class Magnoliopsida; order Fagales; family Fagaceae; genus Notholithocarpus; species Notholithocarpus densiflorus. The sequence goes on from JARYZH020000041.1 coordinate 2,265,253, forward strand.
ATCTACTGTTCCCTAGAATTTAGAGCGTGGAAATTAGGAGAGACTCTAGTAGCCTCACCTACAACTTGGAGGTGTTCAACAAGGAGATCATGAGGAGTTCGTAAAGCAAGCAAAGAATAAGATCCGGCAATTTGGTGATCTATTCCACTAAAGGTATGTGTCTATATGACCTCTAGTAAAGTATATAACTATTCAACAGGTTATAGCCTAAGCAAAAAAGTTGTGGAAGGTAAAGGAGGAACACTTGAAGCCCTGTCAACAATACTTGGAGGACTTGACCAAGACCTTTGACAGAATTGAATACATAATCATTCCTAGAGCTCAAAATCAATTTGCGGATGCCCTAGCTACCTTAGCCTCCATGGTTGAAATACCCGAGGGAGTATGGACACGACTTTTGGAAATTGAGCAAAGTTATGAGGAAGTGCATAAAGGGAAGACCGAAGCTTTAGTAATGACCACAGAGGAAGAAGAAGTTTCGTGGTACTATGACATCACGAAGTTCTTGAAACTAGAGGCATATCTGGATGGTGCCGACAAGAGAGAATGTCGTTCCATTAGGATGATGGCAACACAATACATCCTATGTGGAGGACAACTCTATAGAAGATCCTATGATGGTATACACCTTCGTTGCTTGAAGAAGGAAGAAGCCGAGAGAGTAATGGAAGAAGTTCATCAAGGGATTTGTGGCCCTTATATGAATGGAAGAATGTTAGCCAAGAAGATCCTAAGGATAGGGTACTTTTGGAATACAATGGAAACCGATTGTGTGGACTATGTGAAGAGTTACCATGATTGTTAGATGCATGCCAACTTGAACCATGTACCACCTAGTGAGTTGTATAGCATGACTTCTCCATGGCCATTCTAGGCTTAGGGCATAGATGTGATTGGAAGAATAGCTCTTAAGGCTTCAAATGGGCATGAATACATTTTGTTAGCAATTGACTATTTCACCAAGTGGGTGGAGGCAGCCTCCTACTCCATATTGAAGGCTAAGCATGTGGCTCAGTTCTTAGAAAACAACATCATATGCCAGTTTGGGGTGCCCCAAGAGATCATTTCTGATAACGGTTCCCATTTTGAGGGGGAGGTGCGAAGGATCATGGAGTTGTATAACATTGAGCATTACAAGTCTACACCGTATCGACCACAAGCTAATGGGGCCGTAGAAGCAGCTAATAAGAATGTGAAGAACATCCTAGCCAAGATGGTAGTGACATACAAAGATTGGGCCGAGAAGCTTCCATTTGCCTTATGGGGTTATAGAACTTCTATCCGTGCGTCGACTGGGGCAACACCTTACTCTTTGGTTTATGGTAGTGAGGCGGTGCTTCCTATTGAGGTAGAGATACAATCTTTGAGGGTATTGATGGAAACCAAGGTCCTAGAAGATGATTGGGCTAAGGCGAGATATGCATAATTGGCTTTGATAGATGAGAAGAGGGCTAGGGCACAATATCATACACAAGGGTACCAGAAAAGGATTCCTAGGGCATTCAACAAGAAAGTGAAACCGAGAAACCTTAAAGAAGGGGACTTGGTCCTAAAGGTGCTTAGAGATGAGACTTTTGATCCAAGAGGGAAGATGAAGCCAAGGTGGTTTGGGCCTTTTATCATTAAGAAGATCTTGTTTGGAGGTGCTACAAGGATCACATATTTGGATAGGGAAGAGATGCTTCGCCCAATCAACATGGATAGACTCCGGAAATACAACATCTAGAAAAAAAAAATGAAAAAAAAAAATGAAAAAAAGGGAGAAGCCTGCTAGGTGGAAAACTCGAAAGGGCAGCCTAGGTAAAATTTAAGGCAAAAGAACCCCACTAGATTGAAAACCTGAAAGGGCGGTCTAGACAAAAATTAGGAGAAAAGACCAAGGGAATGGCGAAAATTCCCAAAGGGACGTCATGGGAAAAAATTACATGGCAAAGGAAAAAGAAAAGAAAAGAAAAAAGGAAAAAGAAAAAAGAAAGAAGGATAAATGACAATAAGCAAAGATAATAAAAAAGTGATTCTCTTATTGCTCAAATTAAAAGATGATAAGATCGTTGTCATAGGAGATTTGGAACATTCCAATCCTTTATTAAATTTAAAAACTAAAACATGAGAATCATAAAAGTGCAGAAAAGTAAAACATGGGGCATATCAAGGTAGTCACTCAGTCCTCCTTGCTTTCTTGCTAGTCTTCATGTAAGCTTTCTCATCCCTCAGAAATCATTTCATGTCATCCTCTAACCATTGCTTGTACCCCGTAGTGGGATAGATGTATCGAGGTGAAACAATGCCTTTCGTCACCATACGAGTTGGCCAAGCCTCACTAATCCTACCCAAGATCCTATTGGTAAACACCGCAGTATGGAGGGCGACTTCATCATGAGGAGCTCCTTGACGCTCTCCAAATTGCCTTGAAATACGACAAGTTGAGTAGTATGAGCAGCAACGAAGCCGAACTAGAGTCACATAGCAGTCCTTGCAGCAACTATAGACCATGCTTGAGATGTGCCACCACTCCACGACCCACTGAATGTCGGTCTCCATGAGGTGACCCATAAGCTCCATGTACACCTTAAAGCTAATATCATTCTGATGAAGCCGGCGGTCCCTAAGGTGCCTAGGGAGGCTGGTGCTGAGAGGAATGGTGGGAGGTTGAAGCAATCGAAGTCTCTCCTATAGCCATATCTGAAAGAAAAAAAAAAAGCATGAGTGAAAAAAATAAATGATGAATGAAAGACGATATAAGGTGCCTCGACAGGTTGAAAACCAAAAGGCAACCCATGAAAAAATTAGAGGGATCCCACTAGGTTGAGAACCTAGGCAAAAGTTAGGGATTATACCTGAAGGAGAAGAGGACTTCTTGCAAAGAAGCTTACTTCCTTCCTATGAAAGGCTTCCAAACCATTGAGGGTCTCCACCAAGATTAAGCCCACCGGGTTACCTCTCTTTAGCTCATAAGCTATCATGCACATTCGAAGGTCCACACAATACGAGTTTTGAACCAAGAAATAACTTGCAAGAGCACACAAGCAAAAGGCGCGAAGAAAGTACGAGTGTGGTCTCTCACCCTCGGGAAAGGCCAAGCCAAAAAAATAGTTAAAGACCAACCTAAGGTTGAGCTTGCCAAAAACACACCACCTATTTGCCGTGGCAGCAGGGACACCCAACACAACTCACAGCAAAGAAGGATGATCTCCACACATGGTAGGGAAGATGAGATCATCAATCTCCGGTTCACCTATGATAGTGCCAAACACTTCAATAGTGGGGTATAGTTCTATTCCGTTGAAGTGGAATATATGCCGAGAAGATGCAAGAAAGACCGTAGGGAGCAATGGAATCCTTGAAATCAGGACCAAGCCTCCTAATCCAAGCGGAGACATCAAGATGAGAGTTTTTTGCCATTGGGGGACCTCAAAAAAGGGTTCTCCAGGTTGAAAATACGTTGGTAAGGGTTTTTAACTCAAACGGCAACTTTTATACTTAAGTCGGTTAGGGTTTTTCTGATTTGCGGCTTACGTACGCAAAGTCAACCCTGTGTACGCAAAGTTAAAGCTGCGTACGCAAGCCTATATCCACGTATGCACGATGCTTGGCAGAAGCCTATGTTCCCTTGTTTTGAGCAGAGTTTTTCACTCCAAAGCACTCTTAGGGTTCCTACAGCCTAAGGAATCATCCAAGACACATTCTAAGCACAAGATTTCAAGCATCAAAGAAGCAAAGTTGTATAGAAACATACAGTTCATCACATATCTTGTAAATTAAGTGCTAAGTTCCAATCAAAAGCATAAATGTAAAAAGATGTTCTTAAAATACAATCCTTTGTCTCAAACCAAATCCAAATGTTTGCTAAGGGGAACAAAAGAACCATAAAAGCAAGAAAAAAAAAAAAACTGTGTTGTATGCCTATATGTCTTGAACTACAGGTAATTAATGGTGCCACCTCCTTCCTTGGTTGGTTGCTAGGAGTCGCCTCCGAATCCTCCTCATCACCTCCATTATCATCATCATCATCATCACCACCACCTAGGTGGGCCACTCTTCTAGGACCATATAGCTCCTTCGAATAGTTGGTCATCTCCAACTTGAGATTCCCCGCCGACCATACCAACTCCTCATGCTCTTGGATAGTGGGCTGCAATTCAAAGAAAGAAGGGTTAGTGACTGAAACAGAAAGAGAAGAATGGAAAAGGAGAAGGACAAAAGGAGAAAGAACTTACCGCCCAAGTGTTGGGAGGGAAAGGATAGCCTATGACATTAAGATTATGGGGCATGACACGCTCCTGAGCAAAGCCATCAGGACTATAAGCATAGACCATCCAAGGGAGATGTGAAGGGTCAATGGGCACACTGACAATAGGTCCCCCCTATTACAATTACCCACATTAGAATTCATGACAAACAAGGAAGAGAAAAAGGAGAAGAAAAGAGATTGGGCATATACCTGAACAGTAAGGGAAGGCATAAGGTGAGTGATGTTAAACTCCTCATAGTCCAACCCTTCAAGAAGCCACTCGGCATAGGAAACGCCACTCCCCCATGAGTTGTACTCGGCATCAGTCATGGAGTGTGGGGCAAACATGAACTCAGGAGGGTCCATCAAAATATGTGGGTCATCCACTCGGCATAGGGTTTCTTTTGTTTGTTTGGCTCTCTTTTGCTTTGTGGATAGATAAGTATGCTTGTTTAGGGAAAAAAGATGCCATGTTGTATGTTAGATGCATGATTAGTATGTGTGTGTGTGAGTTTAGGATACAAGTGCTGAACTAGTTTTTAATAAGGTTAAGATTAAGACACAATGATAGGAGGCCAACCTTAGGGTTGGACGATCTTGGGTGCCTAACACCTTCCTAAGAGCGTACCTAAACTCCGAACCCATACTCTTGTAGTAAGATCAAAGGTCCTTCCTCGAGAGGATGCTATATATATGGTTCTTAGACCATTGCAAAAACTAGGTGGCGACTCCAAAGACCCTTTGTGTCTACAACCCCACCCTTTCTTCCATGGACATCCCTGCAAAGATTGAAACCAATTCAAGGATTGGTGCAACAAATGGTACAAATTAGCCAAAATCAAGCCTAAGTTGCTATCTGTTAATGCAAAACCCTCAATTTGGGGACAACAACCACCGGAAGACCTAAGGGAAGCTCTTAAGCAAGCAAGGAAAAATGAAATAGAAGGGGAAAGACACCTAATTTCAGAATAATCAACCATTAATCAAAAGGAAAAGGTAAATAACTTTTCTTAAAAGGAAAAAGGGAAAAGACCGTACCTAAGAAGAAGAAGAATCGAGCTCAGAGGAAGAAAAATGTAGAAAAATAAGAGTAGAATAGGAAAGAAGAAGAAGAAGAAGTTTAAAAAGTTTCCTCGAAAAACCAAAACCGCAGGAAGCTCAAGAGTTTCCTCGGAAAAAGTGCCACTATCAACCGATCAGAATGCGACACATGGCCACGACACACACAGCGCCATCACGTCACAATAAATGCAACGAAAACGGAATCTCAAAAGCCACAACTGGCAAAATATGACCCTTCATATTCCTATGATCGTCATCACACGTTATGACGATCACAGACTAGGGGGAAGCTGATGAACCAAGTGATTCTCTTCATCTAGACAATCCACACTGGACGACCAAAAGCACCATTAAACGGACATTAAATGGGAAGTCGTTACACATTAATAAATGCAGGAGATATGGCCGTTGGAGGAGACATCAGGTTACCTCATTAAGCCACTAGAAGACGTTACAAGAGGGCATTCAAGCCACCATTGAATGCCACCAACGGCTAGAAGGGAAAACCCTATATAAAAAATGGCAGACTCCTAGAAAAGGTACACACATATATTCAAATACAAAAAGACCTACATACTATCATTATCTGACTTTATCATTGGAGGTTCGGTGGCCGGCACCACACCGGTGACCAATCGAGCAAAGTCCCATCTCTTAATCTCATGTAGGTTCCCCGAGGTACCAACGACGCATTCCGTCTAGACGAACATAAGTAGCTAATGATTTTGGCATCATCAGATTCCATGTGCCTTACTTTAGTAGTAAGCACCACCATGAGCAACCACTATTCGGGTTATAGAGGCATGCATGGTTTAAAACATGGAATGGATGCATACAAGGTCCTAGATGTACATACTCATTCTCTTTAATTGGTATCATACACATAGGCTCTTTCTCCTTGTTCCCAAGCCCTTAGATGACCTTAATTAGGAAGTATAGACCCATTATTTTTCCCAGTTTTTTCATCGATGAACTTTATGTCCTTCGCCATTGCCAGCAATTCCAATGACTTTCTGTCAACACCATCGGTATTAATCAACTCCCCTGAAACCTATGAGTCCATAGGAACGACAAACAACATTTTATTCAGACGTAAGACCACTCAAATGCTTAGTGATAAGGTATGCATTTTGAAAATGAGATTGTACGTGCATGATTTCCTCCCATGATCATGTAGCTTGGAGGAGCCGGAACCGGATGTAAGACCACTTAAGTGCAAATTAATAGATAACTCAGTGTTTAGTTGCTTTGGTATCGATTAGACTAAAATTTGTTTGACGTATTGAATTTAGACATGCGTACATTCTTTCTTAAGAGAATTCTACCATAGCATATATGTATTTCTAATTACAAGTTGAGGGAATGGATCCCGGCTTCCTCTCTGTGTATAGTGTAAGTCCCATGGGTCATTATTTATGCCCTATATGTCACTTTTGACAGACAAAATTGGCCTTTGCCCTTTTTAAAAAAACAATACAGCATTTTGCTCCATTTCTCAAACTAATTAGGGAAATGACCCTCTTTTGAAACTCGACTTTCTCAAAATTGAGTTTAAAAAAAAAAAAAAAAAATTCTAGAGGCCTATAGTGGTATTTTAAGGAGCTTATAGTCACGTTTTAAGGACCTATAGTGACGTTTTGTAACTCGATCTTCATGTACTTGAGTTCAATGCAAGTTTTTCCTTTTTTTTTACCTATAACTCGAGTTCATGGAGCTCAAGTTACAAAACGTCACTATAGGCTCATTAAAACGCCACTATAGGGCTTAACTCGATTTTAAGAAAGTCGAGTCTCAAAAGAAGGGTATTTACCAAATTAGTTTGGGAAAATGGGCATAATGCTAGATTGTTTTTTTAAAAAGGGGAAAGGCCAATGTTTTCCCACTTTTGACCATGTCATGCCGTGGAGGTTTTAGTGTATGCTACTTTGGCATGTTGTGTATGACCATGGATGATGCAACCTAAAGGGTTTTTTTTTTTTTTTTGGGGGGGGGGACACGATGGTGAAGGGAAGACTATTTGGAAACAATTTTGTGTCGTGTTTGTAATCATTAATTTGCTTATTCGATTAACATCAAAGCTGGTAATTAAGTAATGTAACTTCTTGGAAGTTGCAATATAACTGTGGCTATATCATATTTTTTTAGTGGGGCTTCTTTCAATCTTTATAAAAGCATTGGAAGTACTCTAACCCAAAAGATTAAGCCGCACCAAAAATTTATTAACTTTTAAATAGGAAATAGAATTAAATAGGGTTTTAATAAATAAATTATCACTGATAATTTCTTTTTAATAATTTGATAGCAGGGGAGGGTGGATAACTTTGGATGTTTTTATTAAAAATAGCAGGAAGTATTACCAATTGATCTACAAAGCTCTTGACGCTAATATCAAAAGTTAAAGTTCATTGAAAATAATAAATTTAATTATTTAACCAGTCATTTAATATTAATATTATAAAATTCTTGAGATTTGGGGATCATTTTCCGGCTATACCAAAAACCGATTAGTGTCTTGGTCTAATGATAATAAATAACACAATCATAAAAAACGGACATTATAGATTAAACTCTACAAAAAATAAATAAACAAATAAATAAAATCAGTAATTATCTCATGAGATACCACCTTCTCCAAGTCTCAATTGTTCCTAGATATTTTAGGTGAGAACCTTTCTTACACGATCTGGATACTTCCAACTATCTTGAAAGAAATATTCTCAAGTCAATGGATTAAAAATTTAAAATGCATGAGTATGGTTCCATGGTCTACTTAATTTATATATATGCACAAGTTTGATGAGATTTACGAGGTAAAAATTTATAAGAAATGAAGGTATACCATCTAGCACTGTACAATAGGTGGTATGTGAAGGCATAGATAAACTCCTATGATGTATTTTGTATATTCATTCGTTGGACTTGGGTGGTGAAAAGGTGAATGATGCACATGCACCACACATGTAATGCTCGAGTTTATGCGTTTTCCTTTTCCATATCTATATATCGTTGAAAAAAGGAATTGCCGGGAAGGGAAGGTTGTTCCATTTTTTTTTTTAAATACCGGGGAGCAAGTGGTTAGTGGTTGGTGATAACACACTAAAGCATGATAATTACGTTTGCGCACTTATTCACAATTTCTCATCAATGTTAGGCTCCACCATAACAGATTATTCAAAAAGGAGCAGATATGGAAATCAATATTTAAGAAGTAACCATACATTTTGTATTTGTTGTTCTTAACATTTAATCAATTTACATAAACGAGAATCTGTTTCCTTATGTTTATGCTGATTACGAGTGGTTTAAGGCTCCCTCCCATTGGGCCAAATCGGAAGACTTTTTATGGTTCAATAAATTGACCCGCTGAACAAAACTGACCTTAAATGTGAAATCAGTTATAATAGTCTCGTATCTGCTATTTTTTTTTCCAGTACATCAATTAGTGACAAAAAAAAAAAAAAATTCATTCCATATGTAGTTTACAAACAAGAAGACTGAAGCATGATAGTTGAGATGATGTTGACTACTGAGGAGAAAACAAGCCAATGACTTTTTATTTCGTTCCCTTTTGTTTTGTTTTTTTTTGAAGTATCTTGTTCACTTTTTCTCCCTTATTTTTTTTCCCTCCCTCTTCTTTCTATTTAATTTTTATAATTCTTATTTATTATAAAGAACAACTATACGAGAGAAAAATGACTCACTAGTCAACATTCGACAGCTTGAAAATTTGGGCACGACGCACCAAAAATGTCAATGTTACTAAATCCCATTCATATTACAAATCTTATATTATAAATAGAAGCACAACATGCTCTTCCAAAACTCCCCATAACAACTACTCTACTAGACAACAACACAAGCTCTCTCCTCCCCTCTCTCTCCAACCTCTTAGCCATGGTGGAGAAGGAGCAGGTCAGACCACTAGCCCCGGCCACTGACCGCCCTAGCAGTGACGACGACGAGGCTGCCCTACACATACAAAGACTCAAGCGTAAAAGATGCATCAAATGTTGTGGCATAATCTCAGCTCTCTTGTTACTCCAAGCCATAGTGGTCATAATCCTAATATTTACTGTGTTCAAAGTTAAGGACCCTATCATCAAAATGAACGGAGTGACAATCAGTAAGCTCGAGCTAATCAACAACACAATCCCCAAGCCTGGTGTCAACATGTCTTTAATAGCCAATGTGTCTGTGAAAAATCCAAACGTTGCATCTTTCAAATATAGTAACACCACCACAACACTGTTTTACCATGGCAGTGTAGTTGGTGAGGCACGAGGGCCACCAGGCAAGGCTAAGCCAAGGAGGACCATGCAAATGAATATCACAATTGATATTATCACAGACAGACTTATATCCAATCCCAATTTGCAATCGGATGTAGGGTCAGGGCTATTGACTATGAGCAGCTATTCAAAAATACCAGGGCGAGTGAAAATGTTGAGTATTATTAACAAACATGTTGTTGTGAAAATGAATTGCACCATGACGGTTAATATTTCGAGCCAGGCAATTCAAGATCAGAAGTGCAAGAGGAAGGTTAGACTTTAGGATATGCTTGTTAAAAGCTTAATATATATATATTTATATATATATATATATATAGTAGATTTTAGTAAGATAAACACACTATGTGGAAGAATTTTATATGTAGAAATGATCAAACTTTTTTTCTTCAGTTTCTACTTTGTAGTTTCTTGCGATGGAGCCTTTTATTTACCCTAAAGTTATTTTTTTTTTTCCCAATACTTTGCAATCTCTAATCAATTTTCTCCCCCAACTACAACCCTATTGATTTTGGAATGGAAGGTATTCAAGTCTCAAGGTGCTAGTGGTGATTAAATGGCTATGAATTAGTCTTTTATTTTTTTAATCTCCTCATCTTTTCATGTCATAGTCCGACAAAAGTAAACAAGCTATGCTTGTACTATATTATGAAGATATAGCTGCAAAATCATTAGTCCATCAATGTTTAATTGAGAACTTCCTCAAAAATCAACACAGCTTGTCTAGTTTATAAGTTGATCATTTTTTCACCAACTTGAATATCGTGCAGCGCCCTTAATTTTGAGTAATTAATATATCTTTTCTTTTTCTTTTTTCATTTTGTGGTTTATGTAACAAAATAATACTACACAGTTAAGCAGTCAATGACACTTCTATCAAAAGTAAAAATCTGGTGTTGAAGAATATTTTGGGATGACTGATGTTGCTAACTACTACTAATTTCATTATATTGGTAGGCATTACAAGTTGATAAATCAATTTTTATATCACAAAACAAAGGGTAAATTAGAAATTAATTTATAATATTGTTAATGTAGCAAAAACTTTTTTTTAGGCTAAATGTAAAACCCACTCTCTATGTTTCACTAAAATTCATTTTAGTCCTCTAACTTTATTTTCATTCATTTTAGTTCTATAACTTTCAAGTTTATTCAATTAAGACTTTTCCATCAACTTTTGTTATATGTTATGGTTAATTTTCCAATTTTTTAAATTTTTCTTCAAATTTTTTTCAATTAAAAAATTCAATTAATGATTGAAAAGTATTTTCCAAATTTTTTTTTTTCAAAAAATTTTAACAAAAGTTGAAGGAAATGCCTTAATTGAATAAATCTGAAATTTAGAGGACTAAAATGAACAAAAGTAAAGTTAGAGGACTGAAATGAATTCTAAAGAAACTTAGAGGGTGGGTTTTGCATTTTAGCCTTTTTAAAAAAAAAATTATTATGACCTCAATTTGTAAGTTTATTATAAAAAATATTTTCTTTTTCTTTTTTCCTTTTTTTTTTTTTTTTTTTTTTTGAAGTAGGCACATGTTAGAAATATTTTAGTAAATAAAAAAAATACTGATAATATCCTGAATAATATTAGTAAGAATAGAATATATAAAGAGAAGTTTAAGAATGATCTCACAGTGCTATAGAATCACGTTGTTAAAGTTTTTCATTTAAGGTTAATTTGTGCTACCTTTAGTAAAAATCAATATGACTAGTTCTCTTGACCGAATAACCCCACAGGATCACACTATAGCTTAACATTTGTGTTAAACGCATTTCCACAAACAGATGTTCAAAAACAACCTTCTAATATGTATTTTCTTCCTCTCCCACACAAGAGAAAAAGTTTACGAGAGAAAGAACACTTTTTGGAGAAGAAAAGAAGAGCTCTATTGTTTTGATTGAGATAGAGAACAATCTATATGTGTGTGTCTATAAATATTTATATATATATATATGTAAATAGTTAAAGCTAAGATTAGATTTCAAATTAGAATTCAATTAGAATCTAATTTTACGCCGCGTGTCCCATCTAATTTAAGCTTTTAAATTTTTGTGCCAAGCGAGTTAATTAAGTGTAAATTGGATTTTAATTAGAGTTTAATTTTGCACCATGTGTCCCATCTAATCTAAGTTTTTTAATTTTTATGCCAAGTGAGTTAAATTAGTGTAGAAAACAAGGAGTCCAATATAAAGAAGTCATATAAAAAGAAAAAAAAAGAAAAAAAAAAAAAAACCAAATCATAAATCTAACTCTATATATAAAATTAGAGGAAAAGAGAATTTTAACAATTTTATATATATGACTAATTTTTTGTGTAACTAAAAAAAATTCAAATTCATTCTCAAAAAAAAAAAAAAAATTCAAATTTATAAGTTATTTATGTAACATACCATGACTATGTACGATTCGTTACTAAATACGTTATATATATATATATATATATATATAAAACCAAAGGTTAGAGAAAATTCAGTTAGAATTAAAATTGGATTTTGCTTTTGTTAGTTTTCCATAAAAATTAAATTGTTTAGATTTTTGCTGTTATTATTTCTCTAAACTAATGAGTATATTTTTTATATTGTTTCTATTCAGATATTTTGTATGCGAAGATCTTGAACCTAAAAAATTGTAAATGAGCTGAACGATCCCATGCACCTATCACCATTTAATTTAGGAGATACTATTGGACCAATGTATTCTTTTTATTTTGTGTTGTATCTAGTAGAATTTCATGTACAATGATTGTGAATTGATATTGTATATGTAGTATCTAATTGTGATTTTCAAAATTATATACATAATAGCAATATAATGAGAAATTTGGTGTAACTAATATTATGAAAATTGCGAGGAAAAATCATTTTAATACCTCTAAATATTTTGATCGAACTAATGTCCTATATGTTTAATAACCCAAGCTAACATCAATAGCACCATTTCAATTTATTATGCATGGGTTACATACTAGTTACAACTTATATGAAAGTACTATAATGGTGTGTTAAATAAGTCACTAGGCTAGTCAAACAACAATAAAATAATGAGTTAGATTACTAAGAAAGCCAATCTCCAACAGGCTGATCTAATGGTCACAAACAGCTCTTAAAAGCTCAAATGGGTTGAAAAAAAGAAGAAGTCCAAAGCAAAGATGAGATCGGGCTGGCGTGTGATATTGAAAAGGTCCAAGTTCACACTAGGCCTAATATCTTAAGATATCAATTCTGCCTACAATGGCTTATAAACATGAGAAGGAAGTCACCCCAAACTAATGTAGGACTCACAAAAGTAGTCAAAGACTAAGTGTTTGGAACAAACCCACACCCACACCAACACCAACACCATATTCTTATTTATTACATTATTGGACATCATGAATGCTTATAAGCATAGAAGACGGGTCTTTTAAAGCCCATAATATAATTGGATATGGACCTTCACAACCAAATACAGTCATTTTGTTCAAGGCACATCTGAGGTAAAGATAGGATCTAGTGACCTGGGGTTTCATCACTTCGCCCAAAATAAAGACATGAGCTAGTACTTTGAGTAGTTGTGGTCTAGTACCCCGCATTCTCTATCCTTTTTATCGAGATAGGATCTTTATTTCATGGATGGATAAATTGAATCTGGATTTGATGACCCAAACACTTAATAAAAATAGAGATGAGAACAAAACAAGCATCAATATATTAATCAGAAGTAATATTGTTTTTAAAATTAGATACATTCCATGGCCGAGCTACAAGTCTTTCATCTAAATCTTCTAATCGATAAGCCCCTATCCTTGCAATAGATGTCACTCGATACAGGCCTTCCCAGGTAGGTCCGAGCTTGCCCCAAGTCGGGTCTCTAGTGTTCCCCGTAACTTTTCTTAACACCAGGTCCCTTGGGATGAATTCCCTACACTTCACGCCCTTGTTATATCCATGGCTAACCCTTTGCTGGTAATTCGCGAGCTTTATCGAGGCAACCTTGTGGTTTTCTTCAATCAGGTCTAGTTGCTTGCCCATCAAGTGGTTGTTTTCTTCTTCCTCGAATTGATCAGTTCGTGAAGTTGGCAGCTCCACTTCCATAGGTATTTCAGCTTCAGTACTGTAAGTCATAGAAAAAGGAGTTTGCCCCATGGATCTTCTTAGTGTAGTCCGATATGCCCATAACACACTTGGGAACTCCTCGGTCCATTACCCTTTAGAGTCATCTAACCTTCTCTTTAAATCGTTGACTATGGACTTGTTTGTTGCTTCAGCATGTCCGTTGCCCTGGGGGTAGGATGGTGTTGAGTACCTATTGGTAACCCCCAATTCTGTGCAGTATCGTTGGAAAGTCTTGCTAACGAACTGGAGTCCATTATCCGAGATAAGAACCTTGGGCACACCAAACCGTGTCACAATGTTTCTCCATACAAAATTCCTGACACCCGTATCTCAAATATTAGCCAAAGTCTTGGCCTCAACCCATTTGGTGAAATAGTCTGTCCCAATTAGGAGCCATCTTCGATTTCCCGTAGCCTTAAGGAAAGGTCCCACTATATCTAGACCCCATTGTGTAAAGGGTCATGAGTTGGTAAGAGGATTCAGAATCCTACCGAACTGTATGCTAGAAGAAAATCTTTGGCATTGATCGCATTTCTATGAGTACTCTTGTGCTTGATTCTGCCTGTTTGGCCAGCAATACCCCTGGGTTAGTGCCTTATGGGCCAGTGATCTTCCGTCGATGTGGCTCCCACATATCCCCTCATGTAGCTCTTCTAGAAGTATTTCCACTGCCTCGGGGTGGACGCACAACAAATATGGTCTAGAGTATGACCTCTTGTAAAGCTTTCTATAGACACCGCATTTTGTACCCCTTACGACTCGGGTCCCTGTTCCCCAATGATGTTGAAATGGAAAATATAACTTTTTATGAGCAAATAAATCTATTTTTTGGAAAATAAAAGGCCAAGGAAACCCTCGGCCTGCGTACACAGGTCTGATGCACACGTACGTAGGCATGAACCTGCGCACGCAGCTAGGGTTCCAGAAACTATGAAAGGCAGGTTTTTCTGCATTAATGTTGAGGTTTGGAATGAATCTCACATCGTCTGAGAGTCGTTCCAAACCCCTATTTTCTCACTATATAAAGCCATATGTGGTACCTTTCCAAAAGACAAACTTAAAATCCTAAGGGAAAACCTAATATTCACTAGAAATAATGAATCAAAGAGGGAGATTTTCACAAAACATCCTTAAATAAATTTTCTTTTAATTAGGACATTTTCTGGTCTTGATCCTCGAGTTTTGAAGTTTACTAATCATTTTTGTTTGGTTGTGAATAGATTTAACTGAAGGGAACGGTCAAAATCAAGCTAAAGAGCTTTTTGTTTTGAGGTATATGTTCTAACCTCTTTTCTTTCATTTATGCTTTTAATCTCATTTTTAATCTTGTTTCTTTGCTTTGTTTGTGTTTAGATATGTTTGTTTAGTTTAGGTTCATGTTGTTTTTGTGTTTAAAAGCATGTTAGGTTGCTAGGTTTGCTGTTTTAAAGTTCTGCTCTGTTTTATGTGTTTTTGAGTTTCTGGGTTAAGGTTCATCAAGCGTGTCTGTGTACACATGATTCTGTATATGTACGCAGACTCGTAGTATGTGTACGAATACAACTGGACTACGTACGCAGGCCTATGTATGCGTATGCATACTTGTGCCCAGAAACCCTAATTCATGTTTTCTGCTTCTATTTCTTTGTTTCTTTCATATGATATGCTTCTGTTTTGTCCCTATTTTATATTTTTAAGTCTTTGTCTCTTTATTTGTTTGTTTTCTTGTCCTTAACATGATTAGATTAGGGTTTTCTCTTGTGTTTTCTTTGCCTTACCATGAACATGCATATAACATGATCAAGCATTAATGCCATGGGTGTTGTGATGTATTGAGGTAAATGAGGTAAGTCATGCATTCACATAAACATACATTTTGATGAATGTGTTTGTTTGATGTTTGATTTCATGCCTAGATGTTTGGGATAATATAAGATGCCATGATAGATGTATGCTAGGGTTCATGATATGATGAGATGCCATGATAGATGTATGCTAGGTTTGGTTCATAAGCATGATAGATATATGGTTAGGGTTTTGGGATGATTGATGCCATGTTGATTGTTAGATGCATGTTAGTGTGTGTGTGAGTTTGAATGCAATGTTGAATGTGCCTTTAATGAGATTAAGACGTAAGACACAATGAGTGGAAGCCAACTCACATGTTGGGCGGTTTTGGGTGCCTAACACCTTACTAAAATCGTACCTAAACTATGAACCCATACTCTGGAAGTAAGATCAATTCCTTCCATATAAGGGCGCTATATATATGGTTCCTAAACCATAAATCTAGGTGGCAACTCCTCTTCTTAGCCCCAGTCCACTCGGCCAAGGTGTACTCCCTAAGCGACTAGGCGCGTTGGCACCCACAATGGCGACTCTACTGGGGATAGAGAGTTTGATTCCAATGTGTCTTATTTCTTAATCTTAATAAAGGCTTGTTCAATACTTGTTTGCACACACTTTACTTGGTTCCTTTGTCCCTTTACCTCGGTTGGTGATGAGTAGAAAGATGAATACACTCCATTTGGAGCAAAATATTTTGAAGTTCATCCCACCAACTCACAATGTGTGCCATTGCCTATGATGGGCTTTAAGTACATTAACGGTTTACCACCAATCCATAAAGGTCCACTTAGGCCCTCGATTGGAATCATGGCCCATCTAGTTGTGAGTGACCTACTTATTTATCCTCTTAGCTCTAGAGAGCCTATCCACACTTAGAGAGATCCTAGATCCCATCAAAAGAAGGGTACCCTTTATATCTCTTGTTTGTTCAACCATATATCTTGTGTTCACCTAATTCTAAAGGACAAATAAAAGATATAAAATTGAAGGATGACCTAAAAGTTATGTCATACCCTAAGATATTTGGGATAAAAGAAAAGAGGTTCTCACATATAAGAGGTTTATCCTAAAGTCCAAAGGAATATCTTAACTTGAAAGGTTTATAAGACCATAGTCTAATTGCTATCATAAGCCCAAATCAAAAGGCCATTTGAAAAAGAGAATCTTGGGCTTAAAGGTAACAAGTATGCTATTGTCGATGCCCGCCCTCGATCAGAACAGGGCAGAAAAACCGCTGTCATCGTCGTGGGCCTTTGTTTGACTACCCGCCGTGGTGACAGCTCTTGCGAGCGCGGGGCCCCGTTGGAGGGCACCTCTCAAAATATATAGTAGTGCACTGCATGCTTCGTGCGGAGCTTCGGATGCTCTTTCTCTCGGTGGAGGAAGGTAGGTCTACCTTTGGCGTTATGGCAGGAATCTGGGCCAAATTTTAACGGATTACCAAATGTCAGTAGAGTCGCTACCAATCATTGGGTTTTTCTAAGGTGTGATTGGTCACCTGTTTCTAGTTGATTTTATTACCGATCCTAGGTTAAGAAAAATGGCATTTTTTCCTAATCTAATGTGGATGGCAAAAAATCTTGATTCTTAGGTCTGGAAGTTTGGTTACGTGTGGGGAAGGTGTTAAGCACCCCACAACGCATGTCCAAGGACAGTTCTTTGTTTTGATAAAACCTTAATTTTCGAAAATTGGCAGTAAAAACATGATTTTGGCATTGGCTTTCGGGGCTTTGCATACATGGGGGCTTTGAGGTTTGGCTTTTGAAAGGGCGTGGTTCCAATCTATGCTTTCCTATGGCATTCGAGCCGAGTACCAGATTTCCACGATGAAAATCCGGCAACACATCACCTTACTTTCACAGTAGAAATTAGGCATCGCTTTGCCTTAGGTGACATGGACTGTGACGATCACACCGAAAGGGGGGAGCAGGTATATATACATACATCATGCACAATGCAAGAACACAGAGCAGGAAAGTAAATGCCTACATCCTTAGAGCATGGCACAAAATAGGAGTCGCCATACTCTAGAGATGAGGATGAATGGTACAAGGTATGATATACCAAATACAAAACATCTAAGAGAGAAAGGAAGGAGGAAGGAAGGGGTTTAAAAGAATACATAACCAAAAGGGAGAAACTAAACCCTAAACTTATTGAACATAGCCACTTGGTTCATATCGACATGCTTGCATCTGCACCCTTTTTGCTTGCACCTGGGAGACTGTGCCCTAGCTCCAAGCATTCTCGCTCCATGTGTGTACATGCAAAGGTAAAGACAAGAAACCAGCAGACAAGTAATGGAAGGAAAGGATGCAAAGGGTATGTGAAAGAGGCATAAAGCAGATAAGCATGATAGACATGGCAAGCATAGCAGGAAAGCAAGCAAACAAGCAAAAAGGCAAACAAGCAAGGAAACAAACAAAAGATGGTGTTCACGAGGGACAAATGTAGGTTTGGATCGATTGTCCATAACTTCATTGTGTTGAAGCATGGACAACACACTAGCAAGCAAGACTCATGCATGGACATGTAAGCAAGCGTGTAAAGATGCATATAAAGCCAACAGGTGGCACAAATAAGCATGGTAAGCATAGCATCACGCGGAGCGGAAAAGGGGAAAGGTATGCATGAAGCAACTGGCATCATGGCGATGCCTCCCAAATGGTTACATCCAAACAAAGCCTCATGGGCATCGGATGTAACCGCACAACCACAAACCCGCTAAGGGCGTCAAGCGTGGCATAGCCTAGAACAAGAGAGGCTAACACAAGCATAAAGCATAAACATGCATATAGGGATGATCCAAACCCTTTGATGTGGGCCAAGGTGTATGGACGATGACAAAGACCATAGGGTCTAGATTGAGTCCCAACCATTAGGCCAAAACACAAGAAAGAAAGACAAAGCGACAAAAGGGCTGCAATAGCACATGGCATGACAAACATAGCCTAGGTCTAGGCACACAAACATGGCATGGAGCACACAAGCACATGGAATATAGCATAAAGGATGTAGAGAACATAAATCCAAGCACATAAGCATGTGGAAGGATAAATATAGGCATATAGGCATAGAAACATGCATGTAAACATATAGAAATCTAGCACATAGACATGGTAGAACATGAATCTAAGCATACAAGCATGTAAAGAATCGGATATAGGCATAGGAGCATAGCACGTGAATACAAACATGTGGATCTAAGCAAGACATAACCATAGACATGATATCAAGCATGTGAGCATGTAACCCTAACATCAACATAGAGCAAAAAGAGGAACGGAATAAAGGAAAGCATGGCATAAAACATAACAACAAAGAGATTTAAGCTAGAAACACAAATAAAGCAAGAAACATGCTAAAGAAAGCAATAAATCATGTTATTCAAGCAAAAAGAGCAAGATAAATGCTAGAAAAAGATTTAGAAGGTTAGGGGTGTGGATGATAGCTAAAAAAGCTACATCCACACTCCTAAACCCCAAATCCAAAGTGTAGAACCAAGGGGAGGAAGATTGGGTATAAGAACAATACCTTGTGTTGTTGGTGAAGAGAGAAGAATCAAGAGGCTTTGATGTGTTTTTCGAGTGTTTTGTATGTGTTTTTTTTGGTGTTTGGAAGAGAGAAAAACGTGCATAGAAACTAGGCAGAGAGCAGAAATTCAGAAAAATGTGTTCCTCCTCTGGTCTGGGGGGTGCCTAGGGCTATTTATAGCCCCGGCGTGTTTTTTGAGGCGGCGGTCCTTGTAGGGCCATTAGCGACTCTTCAAGGACCGCAGGCCTCAAAAGGCCTTTGATCTGGTTGATTTTGACACCCCTAAAAATATCTTGATTTTCAGTTTCTAAAAAGGCATGGAACTCAAAAATCCAACGGTTGGATCAAAAGTTATGGCTCTAGGAAGTTAGCGGTGCATCAATAAGTGCATTAACCCGGTTTTTGTGATATCTCGGCCGTTCTAACTCTAATTTTGACCCATGAATAGTTGTTGGAATGAGAATTTGATAATCTTCGCAATAACATTGGTTTCAACCTGTTTCAACGGTTGGATCAAAATTAGGGTTTTTGGGCCCACTTGTAGTAAACTTCGGGTCAAACTTGGTCAAAGTGGCTAAAAATCTCCAAGAAGCTTGGGTTTGATGAAAACTATGAAAGGTGTTATTTTGTGTGGATTTTGACCTTGTTTGACCTTCGGTCAACCCTAGGTTAACTAGGGGCATTTTGGTCATTTTAGCTAGAAAATGCACTTTGGTGCTCCGGTGTCCGAATGAGTTGCGCCACATCATTCTGGATGTTCTCGCGGCTCCATGGAGAGAAAATGATGTTTTTTGGGTTTTTCAGGGTCAGGCATGCAAATCGAGGGACAAAATATGGTATCAATAGCTATGGACTTAGCATCCAACATCCTACAAAGTCCAATAAGAAATTCCTTAATCTTGAGCCTCTTTATTGTATGCCTAGGCCCAAAATGATGAGAAATTCATGGACTTTGGAAGGAGGGCTGCAATAAATTCTAGCTAGAAGGCTACTTCAAAAAAATGATGATGGTAATGAAATGAAGAAAGAAGAGCCCAAAGGTGATGAATACATTGTAAGCCCATATTTGAGACAAAGGGTCGAAAATCTATAAGTACATTCTAATGAAAGCCCACGAGAGTAAGATGAGAGCATTATTGTAAATGGACTAAAAACCAAACTAAACAAAGGGCAAAGTTCATGAGAGGAAAGGGAGTGATTTTGTAAATGGGCCTTCATTAAAATGGACTTAAAGACTTTCTAAGAACATCTAAAGTTAAAAAAGATCTTTTAATTGGGACATGGACTTAATAAAGATGGAACTTCTTTTTAGGCACCATTGCACCACCAAGATCAAGAAAACACATCCCCACTCTTATTTGGGTCTAAGAGAAACATGGAAGACGCTTGGTTAAGATTGAGGACGCACATCAAGAAGAAGTATTTCAAGAAGGAGAATCATCTGAAGTAACAATGGCCGTTTTAATTGATGATGAGACCACACAAAGGATATTCAAGGAAATGGAAGAACAAAGTGATGTTCTCAAGAAGATGGGGAGTCGCCTCACCAAACTAGAAGAAGTCAAGCTCAAAAAGACCGCACATGTGGAGATTCATGATGATGAAGAGGGGGAAGGTTGGGATGAAAGGGATAAGGCGGATTACGAAAGGAACAAGCAATTTGAGAAGCTCACTGCGGATACCATGGCCATGAAAGAAAAGATGGAGAAGATACAACTAGCCTTTTGCAAGGCCTAAGGGATGGATGATTGTCTTTATAACATGAGAGGCATAAGTTCAAAAACTCCCATTGCATTGCCTCCAAAATTCAGGATTTCTGATGCAGAAAAGTTTGATGGAACTGGAGATATCTAAGCATTTCTGAAATGAAAGGATTGGAAGAGAAGCAAACTTTGCATGCATTCCCTCTTTCACTCATGGGAGGTGCATCAAGGTGGTACTATTGCTTAGATCCAATCAAGACCAAGGTGTGAATGAGCTAGTGGAGTTGTTTATGGATCAAATCATCTTCAACACCATGATTGATGTGACTCTAAGGGACTTGGAGACCACTGCGCAAGGAGTAGGGGAGACATTCTCTAAATATATGACAAGATGGAAGGGAAAGGCATCAAGGATGGTTAATAGGCCAAATGAGAAAGACCAAATCATCATGGTTATCAAGATTTTGCTCCTAGCTTATAATAGTAGGCTCTTATCATCATCTATTAGTTCTTTTGGGGAATTATGTGATTGTGGGACTAGGATTGAAGATGCTATCAACAATGGACAATTAGAGAAAGGTGAGAACAAATTTCCAATCAAAAAGACATATGGGGGAGGAGTAGCTACTTCTAAAGCACCCAATCCCGTGAATGTAAGTGCCATCATACCTTAACAAACCTTAGCCTACCCAAGCTTCACAAAGAAAGCCCGTTGAGAATTTTCCGACCTAAGGATGACCCTCGCCCAAGCATATGAAAATTTGTCCTCCAAAGGATTCATCAAACCTTTAGATCCCACACGTATGCCCAATTTCGTACCTCCCACTTGGAACCTCAATGAATATTGCCACTTCCACCAAAAATCTGGCCATAAAACCGACAATTGTTTCTGCCTTAAGCATGAAATACAAGACCTCATAGACAATGGAACTCTCCCAAATCCCAACATCATCACCAAGCCTAACATTAGGAAGAACCCTTTGCTCGATTATCACCAATCTCTTCCTCTATATTAGAATTGGGTGCAAATAGATGAGATTGAATGAGATTGTTCAAAGTTGATAGAAATCGTAGAAGTAAATGCGGTAGAAGTTCAAGGGATATAGGATGACGAGGATGAGATTTTGAAAAATGGTGGCTGTGTGAAGGATACTCCCCAAAAGGATAACCGAATTAAAGAAATGGGTCGTGGAAGACAATGTGATAGACATTACTAGGAGTGGGAAGCATTACAAGCCATCCTTTTTGTAGAAGGATCATCCTGGTAGGGACATAGGAGAAGGGTCTAAGCCCATAAAGCCTAAAGGAAAAGAAGAGAAAGAGGAAGAAGATAGAGTTTTGACTCAATTGAAGAAGACTTAAGCTCATGTGTCTGTATGGGGCTTGCTAATGGCTTCTCACAAGCATTGTAGTGCTTTCTTGAATGCCTTGAATGGAAAGAAAGTACCCATAGAAACCACACCATAAGAAGTGCTATCTCTCATGGGAGTCGAAACCCTGTCTCATCCTCTCCTTGCCATTTTCGATGAGGAACTTCCTCTCGAATGAGCCACTCACACTAGGCCATTGCAAATTGATAGGCCAAGAATGTATTGACCCCTTGTGAGAAATTAATCAATTGATTTAGCCAAGTTAATTAATTAATTTAATTAACATGAAAAACGCGTGGTAGCACACACAAATCACCAACTAAGTTAAAGTGCAACGGAAAATAAATTGACATGGTGATTTGTTTACGAATGGGGAAAATCTACACGGCAAAAACCCCACCGGGTGATTTTAAGGTCACCACTCCTAAGAATCCACTATTATCAAAACAAGCGGTTACAAGTAAAGGAATCCCAATACCTTATACCAACCTACAGTTGAACCCTTACCTTAATACCCAATTGGACTTGTTTTGTAGTGACAATCTCTCATTTTCAATGCACGGCTCCTAGTACGTGACTAACCAATAGATGCGCAGATCCCAGTACGCAACTTAATCACCAAGATGTTGGCTGCAAAGTTCTTTAGTTCATCATACGATGAAGATCACGAAGCTCCTTGGTCACAAAACCCTAAGGTGTACAAACACAGCAGCTTTTTCTAGAGAAAGATGAACTAGGGCAAATTCTATCTTTGGTCACAATTTGCGTGAACAAAACTTTGTTTTCCACTTGCGCAACCTTTGACGGCGCTTAAAATAAAGTTTATATATGTTTAGAGTTGTGAGAAAAGAAAGCCCAAACATATACACATGGATTGGATGAAAATCAGCTCTGAAAAACTGAATTCCATAAACCTCGACAGATAGGGTATCTATCGAGCTAGTTGTCGAGTTTCGGGCCTCAGCAGCTTTTTAAATCTCGATAGATGCTAGCTGTCGAGCTTTAAAATCTAGCACTTCTTCACTTGTTTCTTGGACAGATTTGCATGGCTTTAACACTTGAACTTGAAACCTTGTTTCTTGAAGTACTAAACACATCCTAGATCTACCCAATTACAAGTAAAGTGCGTTTTGTCAAAGGATTAGCCAATTACATAAAATATTGACATATGTTCCTAACATGATTCACATATGTCCTAACACAAATCAACATCAAATGCATAGGTGCCAAGGTTCCAATGGTACTTATTAATAATGGGTTCGCACGGAACGCATGCCCTTTTAGGACCGCTCTCACCATCGGGCTAGATTTGGAAACAATCATCCCCTCTCCTTTGACCATTAGGGCATATGATAATGCTTCAAGGAAGGTTACGGGAACTTTCAAGGCTTCTTACAAGTTGGCCCATTGGAGATAATTGTGGAATTCCATGTGATGGACATCACCCTTAACTATAACCTTCTTTTGGGAAGGGCATGGCTTTATCCCATTGGAGCTTTCCCTTCTTCTCTATTCCAAAAGATGAAAATTCCATGGAAAAGAGGTATCACTATGGTAATTAGTGACGATGAGATCCTATCTTGTGTTTGTGGACTTGAAGAAGAAGGAAGTGAGCTTCAAATGAGTGGCTTTGAGTTTGTGAACATGGCTGACTATGGATTGAAGGATGAAAAGTATACTACGGATTTGCTCCCATATTGTAGCCACGAGGTTATTACAATGATGAAAAACATGGGGTATATGCCTAGTATGGGTCTTGGAAAAGAAGGAAAAGGGGTGGCTGAATTCCCCGATTACAGGACTCAACTGACCAAGGAAGGTTCGAGATTCTTTGATGGATATAACAAAATCAAAAAGAACCTTGGTACCTATAGATTGGGCCCCTTACGACTTGGGCCCCTGTTCCCGAATGATGCTGAAATTCTAAGACCCAAGGTTGGTTTAGAGCCCAATCAGATGTTAAATTGACTTGAGAAATGTTAAAATGGAAAATATAACTTTTAATGAGCAAATAAATCTATTTTCGAAAAAGTAAAGCCAAGGAAATCCTCAGCTTGTGCGCGTAGGAATCAACCTGCGCGCGTGGCCATGATGCATACGTATGCAGGCACAAACCTAGGCGCGCATGTAGGGTTCCAAAAACTATGAAAAGCAAGTTTTTTGCATTAAAGACTGAGGTTTGGAATGAACCCCACATTGTTTGGGAGCCATTCTAAACCCCCTTTTTTCACAATATAAATAGCCATACAAGGTACCTTTTCTAGACACACAGAAATCCTAAGGGAAAACACTAAGATTCACTGGAAATAGTGAATCAAAGAAGGAGTTTTTTACAAAAATCCTCAAGTCAATTTTTTTTTGATTGGGGCCTTTTTGGCCTTGATCTTCGAATTTAAGAGTACTAATCACTATTTTATTGATTGTGAATAGATTTGACTTAGGGGAACGGTCAAAAATCAAGCTTGAAGAGCTTCTGTCTTGAGGTATTAGTTTTAAGCTTTTACTTTTACTTTCTTTAGTTTGATTCTATTTTTTTTTTGTTTTTTTTTGTTTCTTTGCTTGTTTTACATTTTAATATGTTTATATAGCTTAGTTTTAGGTAGCCTTTGTGTTTTTAAGCATGTTAGGTTGTCAATTTCTCCATTTTCAATTTTGCTTCGTTTTTGTGCTTGCTGTGCTTTTGGGCTAGGGTTTCTAAGTAAACCTGCGTACGCATGCATCCTGCATGCGTGCGCAGGTCAAAGTATGTGTATGCATGCAGCTAGCCCGCGCGCGCAGGCCTCTGTATGCGCACATATACTGCCGACCAAAAACCCTAATTCAGGTTCCGCTTCGTTTTCTTTGCTTATTTCACATGATATGCCTTTGTTTTGATCCTTTTTCATAAATATAAGTCTCTGCTTTACTGTCTATTGTTTGTTTTCCTTTCATATGTTTAAATTAGGGTTTAGCTTTTGTTTCTTTGTTTTGATGCCATTCACATATTCATGCATTAATGCCATAGATGTTGAGACGCAACAAGGTAAGTCAGGTAAGTCATACATTCACATGAACACGCATGATGTATGTTTAATGATAGATATGAACATGCTTGTTTGGATGAGTTATTCTTAATCACATGTTTTCTCGAATCTTTCTATGCTTGTGTTTCTTCCTTAATTTATTATTTACATGCTTCTGCCTTAGATATGATATGATGACATGATGCTAGATGAATGCTAGGTTGATATGAGATGCCATGATAGATGTATGTCAAGATGTATTGTGAGATGCCGTGATAGATGTATGTTAGGAAGTATTGTGATATGCCATGATAGATGAATGATTAAGTTTTGGGATGATTGATGCCAAGTTGTATGTTTAGATGTATGCTAGTGTGTGTGTGAGTATAGATGCAATATTAAATATGCCTTTAATAGGGTTAAGACATAAGACACAATGAGTGGAAGCCAACCCTAGGGTTGGGCAGTTTTGGGTGCCTAACACCTTCCCAAAACAGTACCTAAACTCCTAACCCATACTCTGGTAGTAAGATCAAAAGGTCCTTCCCCGAGAGGACGCTATATTTATGGTTCCTATACCATAAAACTAAGTGGTAACTCCCCCCGTTGTGTCCATAGTGGCGACTTCACTGGGGATTGTGAGTTTAATTTCTATGTGTCCTATGTCTTAATCTTAATAAAGGCTTATTCAATACTTGTTTGCACACACATCACTTGGTTCTATTGTCCCTTTTGCCTCGGTTGGTGATGAGTAGGAAGATGGAAGGCTCCATTTGGGCCCAAGTCTTTTGAAGTTCATCCCACCAACTCACAATCTGTGTCATTGCCTATGATGGGCTTTAAGTACGTTAAAGGTTTGCTACCAATCCACTTAGATCCTCGATTGGAATCATGGCCCACCTAGCTATGAGTGAGCTACTTATCTATCCTTTTAGCTTTAAGGAGGCTACCCACACTTAGAGAGATCCTAGATCCTATCAAAAGAAGGTACCTTTTTTATATCTCTTGTTTGTTCAACCATATATCTTGTGATCATCGAATTCTAAAGGACAAATAAAAGATGTAAAAATGGAAGGATGATCCTAAAGTTATGGCACACCCTAAGACAATTGGGATAAAAGAAAAGAATTTCTCACATGTAAGAGGCTTATCCCTAAGTCCAAAGGTATATCTTAACTTGAAAGGTACATAATACCATAGCCTAATTGCTATCATAAGCCTAAATTAAAAAACCCTTTTGAAAAAAAAAAGACTTTGGGTCTAAGATAACAAGTATGCTATGGACTTAGCATCCAAAATCCTACAAAGTCAATATGAATTTTCCTTGTCTTAAACCTCTATGTTGTATGCCTAGGCCCAAAATGGTAAGAACTTCATGAAACTTAAGAGGAAGGCTACAATATATTCTAGCTAAAGGGCTACTTAAAAAAAAAATGATGATAATGAAATGAAAGAAGAAAAGCTCAAAGGTGATGAATACATTGTAAGCCCATGTTTGAGACAAAGGGTTGAAAATCTCTAAGTACATTCTAATAAAAGCCTATGAGAGTAAGATGAGAGCATTATTGTAAATGGACCAAAGCCCAATGAAACAAGAGGTAAGGTTTATGAGAGGAAAGGGAGTGATTTTGTAATTGGGCCTTCATTAAGATGAACTGAAAGACTTTCCAAGAACATCTAAAGGACTCTTTACTTGGGGCATGTATTTACTAAAACTATTGGACCCTTTCAGTTTTCCACGTGTCATGATGTCTAACAATTTTACTCAAGAAGATATTGATTGAGTAATGACCAAAGGAAAGGTCCGTCTTCTTTTGCTAGAATTCATGTCGCAATTGAGGAGCACTCTCGGACCATGGACCTTCAAGAGGGCCCACGTCAACAATTTCTCCGAATCAGGAAGTGCAGGATCATAGGAGGACCATGATTGGCCAGAATGGAACTCAACGACTAGAACAACTCAAGTTACCCTAGCTCGGTTCATGCTTGAACGCGACACAGACCCTCCCTTTGACGATGATCAATATCTTTTACTGACTTAAGACGAGGGGGAGGAAGGAGATGATGGAGTAATTACCTATTGGGGTGATGATGATGGCGACTAGTTTCTCGACGAGGTGGGAAGAGACTTCCTTAATGAAGGTGAACTTCTATACGACATAACCGAAGCCATACACGTGTGGGGACCACTAAGAGACGAAGACTGGTTCACCAAGATGAAGACTTTGTTCGAAGAAGAAGACGTAAAGGAAAATGACACACCTTAAGAAGAAGAACATAATTCATCATAAGAGGACCATGCAAGTCCCTATGTACTTTTCAACATTTTTAATAAGATGAATTCTGATTTGACTTATTTTGATGTGTCCCATAATATTGAAATTCTGCACTTACATGATTCTAGTGAATTTGAAAATGAAATTAGTAAACAATTGGAAAAGAAAATTGAACCTATGGAATCAACTTTTGAAACTCTTAATTTGGGCAATGATGAGAATCCATGCTTAATTAAAACTGGCTCAACCCTAAATGAAAAAGAAAGAAAAGATCTCAAGGAGCTACTCACAGAATATCAAGAAGTGTTTGCATGGTCCTATGAAAATATGCCTAGTATTGATCCTAAGATAGCTCAACACCACATTGATACTCATGCTCACATGGTACCCGTCAAGTAAAAGTTGAGGTGTATGAGAACCGAATGGCTTCTAAAGATCAAAGAAGAGGTCACCAAGCAATTAAAGGTAGGGTTCATCAAACCCGTACACCAAGCTGAATGGATAGCCAATGTTGTGTCTGTGCCCAAGAAAGATAGAAAGGTAAGAATGTGCGTGGATTTTAGGGATTTGAAAAAGGCTTGCCCTAAGGATGACTTCCCTCTTCCACACATAGATGTTTTAGTGGATAACATAGCTAGTAATGCCTTGATGTCTTTCATGGATGGTTTCTCGAGATATAACCAAATCAAGATGGCTCCTAAGGATATGACCAAGACTACCTTCACTATAGAATGGAGAATTTATTGTTACACCGTGATGCCATTCAGGCTTAAGAATGCGAGTGCAACTTATCAAAGAATGGCCATGGCTTTGTTACATCATATGATGCACAATAAGGTAGAAGTGTATGTTGATGATATGATTGTGAAATCCAAGGAGAGAGAGGGTCACATAATTAACTTGAGGAAGTTCTTTGAGAGGATCAAGGAGTATAGACTAAGATTGACCTGCAAAAATGCACTTCTTGGTAAGTGATAGAGAGGTAGAAGTTGACCCATCAAAGATCAAAGCCATATTAGAAATTCCTCCACCCAAGAGCAAGAAAGAGATAAGGGGATTCTTGGGTCGATTGCAATACATCAGCCGGTTCATTGCCAAACTTACTTCCACTTATGGGACTATCTTCAAGCTCCTAAGAAAGAATGAACCTCATGAATGGAATGATGAATGTTAGAAAGCTTTTGAGCTCATTAATGAGTATCTCCTCCATCCACCTATCTTGATACCCCCGATGCACGGAAAGCCATTACTCCTATATCTCTCTATCATAGAAGATGCAATTGGAAGTATGCTTGCACAAGAAGACGATGATAAGAATGAGAGAGCCGTATACTATTTGAGAAAAAAGTTCCATGATTATGAGACTAGAAACACACCCATAGAAAAATCATGCTTTGCTCATGTATAGGCTATACAGAAGTTGAGACACATTATCGTACCTTTCCAGATATAGGTAGTAGCTAGAATGGGTCCATTGAAGTACTTGTTTGAGAAGCTCGCTTTGAGTGGAAGTCTGTTAAAATGGTTGATCCTATTAGCAAAATTTGATTTGAAGTATGTGGCAAGGAAAACTATGAAAGGGAGTGTCGTCTCAGATTTTTATGCCGAGAACCCCGTGGAAGGAAAGGATAGTAGAGAAGATTTTCCAGATGAGGACATTTTGGACATTGAGCTAGGTGTATGGAAGATGTATTTTGATGGAGCCGTGAACTAATATGGGAATAGGATAGGAGTACTCTTGATCACTCCCGAAGGATCTCACATACCCTTGGCAGTTAAGTTGAACTTCGAGACAACTAATAACATGGTAGAATATGAGGCTTGTATCACCGGAATGGAAGCTCTCCGAGAATTGGGGGTAAGAGAGGCCGTGGTCTTTGGAGATTCGACTTTGGTTGTAGTTTAAGCACAAAGGTTCTGGAAAGTGAAGGAAGAGCACTTAAAGCCCTATCACCAATATTTAGGGGATTTGACCAAAACCTTTAACAAGATTGAATATACGGTCATCCCTAAAGCTCAGAATCAGTTACAGATGCCTTGGCTACTTTAGTTTCCATGGTTGAAATACTCGAAGGAGTATGGACACGACCCCCTAGAGATTGAACAAAGTTACGAGTTAGTACACAAGAAGAAGGCTGAAACTTCAGTCTTGGTTATATAAGATGAAGGGGTTCTTTCGTATTATGACTTCATGAAATTCTGGGAATTAGGGGTATATCCGGATGGTGCTGATAAGAGAGCACGTCGTTCGATTAGGATGGTGGCAATGCAATACATCTTATGCGAAGGTTAGCTCTATAGGAGATCCTATGATGGCATACATCTTCGTTGTCTAAAGAAAGAAGAAGCTAAGAAAGTCATGGAAGAAATCCATCAAGGGATTTGTGGTCCTCATATGAATGAGAGAATGTTAGCCAAGAAGTGTTGGAAAAATACATGTTTGTAACGCATACAAAACATACACAACGGAAAATTAACGGATCTACTTCATTCGCAATTGATAACATGTACTATGTAAGTTTTAGAATTTAAGAACAAGAAAGCGTACCTTGGTACAGTGAAATTCAAAACAAAAGATTAGAAGTACTTGGGAACACTTTTAATCTTCACTCCAATTCTACTTGATGCCCAAGAAGTGTGGTCTCTCAATCAGTTTCCAAGGAGAGAATAAGAAAGTGTCCAATACTCACATACAAACCATTTCATTTCTTATGAAAAAACTCTTATGAAAGCCATATGAATAGCCTTATGAAATTCTGTATGTTTCTCTCCTTATATACAACTGATTATCTAATTGGGCTAGTCTTTTGGGCCATTCCAATTAGGCTCTAGTATGTGGCTTGGAGTGGGACCAAAAGGGAACAAATAAGACTCTAGCTCCAATGGGCCTTGGGCTTTTCTGTCAACTCTTGACAAGTCCAAAGTTATCATTAATTATATTCAATACCACTATAAGAATATAATTGCACTCTAGGCCTTATTAATAAATTATATCCCAAGACTTTATTATACATGCAACCCCTTCATTAAAATATTCGTAGTAATACAAAGTCATGAATGTAGACTACCACTTTGAAGATTACTACATCTTAATCCTTGAGTACCCGGTTTAATCCTTTATGTTATTCATCATATATTTATAAAATCCAATTTTATAAATATATACTTTAGTAACTCTTTACTAAAGTGGTTGGGCCCAAAACTCTGAATAACCAAACCCATTAAACTTATCTCAATGGAATATTTTATATCTCTGTTAAAAGATTATGAATTCCATCTTGAGAATATATGTTCCATCAATACTAAATGTGGCTGCCCAACATACTGAGGTTTTGATCGTGTCTTATAGATCTCACTCCTGATATATCAAAGCAACCTACACCTCATGATCAGGTCCATTATTCTCTCAGGATTTAGAGTTGATGTAAATAGAAGTCGTGAGATTTATTATTCATTTGACAGTCATTAGTAGAATAATAAATCTCACAGCGGTCCAGTTCAATATGTCTTAACTCTTAAAACATATCAACATAACAACTAGAAGTCTCCACTTCCATGATCAAGACAAATTATCTTAGTTAATATGTTATAGTCTTCGCAGATGAAACACCCAATTTCATCACCGACTACGAACTAAAATTTTGAGTTTACAAAGAACTTGTGATTTATATCTTCTGTGACTAAATCACATACTATGCATCTCATGGACTAAGATAATGTATCATTAGTTCATGTGGCCAGATTCATAAGGAATAACATCATTTGTCAATATGGGGTATCCCAAGAGATTATCTTCGATAATGGTTCCCACTTTGAGGGAGAGGTTAGAAAGTTCATGGAATTGTACAACATCAAACATCACAAGTCTTTGTCATATCAACCGCAGACCAATGGGGCTATTGAAGCAGCCAATAAGAATGTCAAGAACATCCTAGCCAAGATGGTAATGACATACAAAGATTAGGCTGAGAAGCTCCAATTTTCCTTATGGGGTTACAGAACTTCTATCCGTGCATCGGTTGGGGCAACCCCTTACTCTTTGGTCTATGGTAGTGAAGCGGTACTTCCCATTGAGGTGGAGATACAATCTTTGAGAGTGCTGGTGGAAACCAAGGTCCTAGTGGAAGATTGGATGAAACAAAAATATGAGAAATTGACTTTGATAGATAAGAAGAGAGCTAGGGCACAATACCATGCACAATGATACCAAAAGAGGATTGCTAGTGCATTTAACAAAATGGTGAAACCTAGAAACCTTAAAGAGGGGGACTTGGTCCTAAAAGTGCTTAGAGATGAAACGTTTGATCTAAGTGGAAAGATGAAGCCAAGATGGTCTAGGCCTTTTCTTATCAAGAAGATCATGTCAAGAGGTGTTCCAAGAATTACAGATTTGAATAGGGAAGAGATGCTTTGCCCAATCAACATGGATAGACTCCGAAGATACAACATTTGAAGAAAAAAAGTCTTCTAGGTTGAAAACCTAAAAGGGCAGCCTAGGCAAAAAGAATCTCGTTAGATTGAAAACCTGAAATGTCGGTCTAGGCAAAAGATAGGGCAAAGACCATGGGCATGAAGAAAATTCCTCAAAGGACGTCATGGGAAAAAATTACATGGCGTGGAAAAAAAAAGAAAAAAAAAAAGGAAAAAGAAGAATAATGACAATAAGTAAAGATAATAAATGGATGATTCCCTCATTGCTCAAATTAAAAGATAATAAATTGTTTCCATAGGGAATTTGGAACATTCTAATCCTTTATTAAATTCATAAGAAAAAACATGAGAATCATAAAGTGCAAAAAAGTAAAATTTGGGGCATATCAAGGTGGTCGGTCAGTCCTTCTTTCTTTTGATTGGACTTTTGTAAGCTTTCTCAGCTATGTGAACCCACTTCATGACAGCCTTTAAGTCATTTCTTATGCCATAAAGTTGGATGAAAAAATTGGAGCCTCTCATATGGCCATATCTGAAATAGAAAAGAGAGAAGGAGAGAAAGCAAGAGTAAAAGGAAAAAAAAGAGAGAGAGAGAGCAAAAAAAAAAATATATATATATATATATATATACAAGAGTTCAAAGATGATATAAGGAGTCTTGATGGGTTGAAAACAAGGGCAATCCATGCAAAAGTTAGAGGAATCCCGCTAGGTCAAGGACCTAGGCAAAAATTAGGGATTGAGGGTTTCAGCCAAAATTGTGTCGAGTAGGAATCCAAAAGTTGGCTGCAGTACGAAGGAGAGGTTCATCCACCTTGATTTGATGGTATGGGAAGATGCAAGAAAGATAGAAAGGGATAAGAGCCTCTTTGAAACTAGGGCCAAGCTTCTTGATCCATGCCAAGACCTCTAAAGGAGAGAGTTCTGCCATTAGAAAGCTTTAAGAAGTGTTTTCTGAGTTTAGAATGTGTTTGGTAAAGGTTTGGAGGCCCCAACAGTTATTTTAGACTTGAATAGAGGCAATTAGGGTTTCTGGCCCTCGATACACACACATAGAGTCAAGACTACGCATGCAAGGTCAAGACCTATGTATGCAGGCCCATGTCTGCACACGCAGGAAGGAAGGCGGAAACATATCTTTTTCCTGTTTTGAGTGTGGTTTCTTCCCCAAAGCTTCCCCCTTGGTTCCTACAGCCCGAAGAACTACTATAGGCACAATTCAAGCTTAGAATTTCCAAATATCAAAGATCAAGAATAGTAGAATTGCACAAAGTTTCCACAAGCTTGTAATTTAAGTACATATCCCAAATAAAAGCATAAATGTGAAAGATGTTCTTAAATACAACCCAATGTCTCAAATCAAATCCAAAGTGCAAGAAAGTATGCTAAAAAGAGAAAAATAATAAAAACAACAAAAAAGAAATATGCTGTGCTATGCTTTCTGTGCCTGTGTTTGTCTTTCTATTTGCAGGATCACCAGAAATGCCTCTTCCTCGGCTGATAGCTTGGAGTCGACTCTGAACCCCCACCGCCATCACCACCACCATCATCATCATCATTATCATCACCAACACCTTCACCGCCATATAGTTGCCTAGAATACTCAGTTACCTCCAGCTTGAGGTTCACCACAAGCCAAACGAGCTCCTCATGCTCCTTCAGAGTAGGCTGAATTGAAAGAGGACAGTGTTAGGACAAGGATTAATAGATGCAAGAAAATTAAAGGAAGAATAAAAGAGAACTTACCGCTCGTGTACCCTGAGGAAAGGGGTAACCCATGACATTTGTATTACGGCCTACCAGAAAGCTGTTAGGATCGTAAGCATAGACCGACCAAGGCAGCCAAGAAGGGTCGATAGGAGTACTAGCAGCAGGGCCAGCCTGACACAAGTGTTCCATTTGAATATCACCAATGTACAAGAGTGCAAAATGATGAATGATTGAAAGAAGATAAGAGAAGCAAGAACACGTACCACAGCAGTAAGGGAGGGTATGAGGCGAGTTTCGCTAAACTCATCATAATCCAGCTCATCCATGACTCGCTCAGTGTAGGGGATGCCCGGCCTCCACGGTCATACTACGTAGTCGTCATAGAACGAGGGGTAAGCATGAACACAAGGGGGTCCATCGGAACCTGGGGCTCATCCGCACCCGCCAGCTGGTAGCACACCCTCTCTGCCAAGTAAAACACCCTCAAGAGGCTGGGTGATCCCAGAAGTGATAATAATAGCCGCCACCAAATTTGGGTCCACAATAGGATCAACGTCGGCCCAAGGACTCCATACAACCTGTGATAACATATAGGATTAGAAAGAAAATCCTAAGAAGCATGCAAGGAAAGCAATGGGAAGCAATATTTTCCTAACTTACATCATCAGGAGAGTGTACCTCGGTGTGGTGAATTTCGAAACAAAGATTGTAAGCACTTG
This sequence comes from Notholithocarpus densiflorus, assembly GCA_030021035.2. Lineage (NCBI taxonomy): Eukaryota > Viridiplantae > Streptophyta > Magnoliopsida > Fagales > Fagaceae > Notholithocarpus > Notholithocarpus densiflorus. The sequence continues at coordinate 2,299,502 of JARYZH020000041.1, forward strand.
AGAATACTTCTAATCTTCACTCCAATTCCACTAACGCCCAAGATGTGTGGTCTCTCAATCAACTATATGAAATGTTTAAGAGAGAATTCAAGAGTGTCCAACACTCACATACACCATTTCATGTAAAAGGTTTCTCAACTAAAACATTCTGTATGTTTCTCTCCTTATAACTGATTATCTAATTGGGCTAGCCTTTTGGGCATTTCCAATTGGGCTCTAGTATGTGGCTTGGAGTGGGACCAAAAGGGACCAATAAGACACTAGCTCCAATGAGCCTCGGGCTTTTCTATCAACTCTTGACAAGTCCAAAGTAGCCATTAACTATATTTAATACCACTATATAAATATAGTTGCACTCTAGGTCTTATCTATAAATTATATCCCAAGACTTTATTGTGCATGCAACCCCTTCATTAAATATTCGTAGTAATACAAAGTCATGAATGTAGACTGCCACTTTGTAAATTACTACATCTTAATCCTTAAGTACCCGGTTTAATCCTTTTAAGTTATTCACCATATATTTATGAAATCCAATTTCATAAATATATACTTTAGTCTTACTAAAGTGGTTAGGCCTAACTCTCTAAATAACAAACCCATTAAACTTATCTCCAGGGAATATTTTGTATCTCCTTCAAGAGACTATGAATTCCATCTTGAGAATATATGTTCCATCAACACTAAATGTGGCTGCTCAACATACTGAGGTTTTGACCGTTACTTTAGATCTCACTCCTGATATATCAAAGCAACCTACACCTCATGATCAGGTCCATTATTCTCTCAAGATTAAGAGTTCATGCAAATATAAGTCGTGAGATTTATTATTCAATTGACAGTCGTTAGGAGAATAATAAATCTCACAGCGGTCCAGTTCAATATGTATTAACTCTTAAAACATATCAACATATCAACTAGAAGTCTCCACTTCCATGATCAGGACAAATCATCGTAATTGATATGTTATAGTCTTCGCAGATGAAACGTCCAATTTCATCACCGACTACGAACTATAATTCTGAGTTTACAAAGAACTTGTGACTTATATCTTCTGTGACTAAATCACATAAATCACATACTATGCATCTCATAGACTATTTGATAATGTCCGAATATTCATGTTATCATTATTTCAGATAATAATAAAACAACTTTATTAAACACAATATTAAGTCACACATAATGTCATACATAATGTCATACTTAATATTATACATAGCATCATATAATAGGATTTAAGGGCACTTATCCTAACAAGAACATGGTTCAGTTTGTAAGAGAACATGACAGTTTGCAAGATGACGGTTTGCAAGAGGTGATGGTACAGTTTGTAAGAGAACATGACAGTTTGCAAGATGTGGATGTGAATGCAGTTTGCAAGAATATGATACATGGTCTTAGCCTGAACGACATGTGGATATATGTAATCACAATGGTTGTGAATGCATGAGCTACAAGAGAAAATGAGGAGAAACTAACCTCGAGGAGCTTCCAAGGCCCCACTAGCTGGCGCAAAGTCCCTTGGCTAAGCATGTCCAAGGAGGAATAGAAATAGGCCAAGCACGCTTGCCCCTAGTTGGCATCTCGAGCCCTCTCAAAGTCTCGGAAAAGGGCCACCCACCTCAAGGACACAGTATACCCCCTATTGGCGAAGAAGTATGCCTAATAGGTATAGCAAAAAGACTTTGGCCATCCTGACACACTCCTCGGTCGTCCCCTGTGGATGATACATGAAATTCTCCTCAAGGTCGGTATAGCGAATCGTCTCTATGGCGTACTTCCTCCGAAGCAACTCTAGACCTAACCAAGTGCCCAACTCGCCCTCCAAATTTATTAAGGACCCATCAATCCGTAAGCCAATCATGCAGTGGAAGTCATGGGGAACGATGGTCATCTCCTGATCAGCAATGTGAAAGGTGTGGGTAGTATCCAACCACCTCTCAGCCAAGGTATGCACCAAGGTGACACTAGCGGATCTCTCATGCAGTAAACAGATGATGGGCTCGTAGCCTGCAGCACGTATATGGCCTCGAGTCTCCGTGGTAAGGATTCTATACCATATCAGTACCCAGTTGGTACTCCCTCTGCTAGAGTACAGAGGTAAAACCTGCAAAAAAGAGAATGAGATTAAATTCATGATTAGGTGAAAAGAATGATGGGAAAGTGATATTGGATTCATAATAAGATGAAATATGACATGGGACATACAGTTGGATGCAAAAATAGTGGGGTATGATGTTAAAATTGCAAATAGATGAAGAACAAATGGAAAAGGAGCTAAAATGCTCAAAGTAGGGTTTCTGCTGCACACGCGCGCAGGAATGTGGCTACGTGTGTAGGCATTCTTCACACGTGCACAGGTTGAAACCTGAGTGCGCATGAACAGAAGAACAGATACCTACACACAAGAACATGCCTGCGCATGCATGAACGCAGACAAAAGGTCATTCGTCAACATTTTCAATTTTTCTCAACCGAAAACTCATCCTAAACATGTTCCTACCCCTCCTAAAGTTTCAAGTTTTCATCTAAACCCATCCCACTGCAAAACCTAAGCATCTACAAGCCTAAAAACGAATCAAAATGGAAGATCAAAGGAAAAACTTGAAAATGGAAAAAATAGAAAAACTCACCAATCCAGCCCTTGCACCCTCAGAAAGATGGTTTTATGATCTGTAGGTCAAGGAAAGAGGCCCATTCAGCCTTACCGCTCCATTCAAGCGGGTGAGATGAAACGCATCAGTGGAAAGGATGTAGGAACTCTTGTTGGACTTGGGTGCCATTGAAAGAGATGAGAGACTTTGAGAGATAAGTTGAGATTGAAGAGGGAAAGGAATGAGAGTCAGATTGTGAGGGAATGTGAGAGAGGCAGAGGGTTTTTGTAGAGAGAGTTAGAGAGAATATGAAGAGATGAGGGAAATGAAGAGAATGAAAAGAAAAAAAATGGTTGGTAACCATTGGAGAAAAATGAAGAGGCGGGTGTTGGAAAAATGCATGTACGCAGCGGAAAAATTAACGGATCTACTTCATTCACAATTGATAACATGTACTATGTAAGTTTCAGAATTTGAGAACAAGAAAGCATACCTTGGTGTGGTGAAATTCAAAACCGAAGATCAGAAGTTCTTGGGAAGACTTTTAATCTTCACTCCAATTCCACTTAATACCCAAAATGTGTGGTCTCTCAATCAGTTTCCAATGAGAGAATAATGAGTGTCCAACACTCACATACAAACCATTTCATTCCTTATGAGAACTCTCTTATGAAAAGCACACTTAATGAAATTTTGTATGTTTCTCTCCTTATATACAACTGATTATCTAATTGGGCTAGCCTTTTGGGCCATTCCAATTGGGCTCTAGTATGTGGCTTGGAGTGGGACCAAAAGGGACCAATAAGACACTAGCTCCAATGGGCCTAGGGCTTTTCTGTCAACTCTTGACAAGTACAAAGTTACCATTAACTATATTTAATACCACTATATAAATATTGTTGCACTCTAGGCCTTATCTATAAATTATATCCCAAGACTTTATTATACATGCAACCCCTTTATTAAAATATTCGTAGTAATACAAAGTCATGAAATAGACTGCCACTTTGAAGATTACTACATCTTAATCCTTGAGTACCCAGTTTAATCCTTTACGTTATTCATCATATATTTATGAAATCCAATTTCATAAATATATACTTTAGTAACAACTTACTAAAGTGGTTGGGCCCAACTCTCTTAAATAACCAAACCCATTAAACTTATCTCAAGGGAATATTTTATGTCTCCGTTAAGAGATTATGAATTCCATCTTGAGAATATATGTTCCATCAACACTAAATGCGGCTGCCCAACATACTGAGGTTTTGACCGTGACTTATAGATCTCACTCCTGATATATCAAAGCAACCAACATCTTATGATCAAGTCCATTATTCTCTCAGGATTTATAGTTCATGTAAATAGAAGTCGTGAGATTTATTATTCATTTGACAATTGTTAGGAGAATAATAAATCTCACAGCGGTCCAGTTCAATATGTCTTAACTCTTAAAGCATATCAACATACCAACTAGAAGTCTCCACTTCCATGATCAAGACAAATCATCGTAGTTGATATGTTATAGTCTTCACAGATGAAACGCTCAATTTCATCACCGACTATGAACTAAAATTCTGAGTTTACAAAGAACTTGTGATTTATATCTTCTGTGACTAAATCACATAAATCGCATACTATGCATCTCATGGACTAAGATAATGTCCCATTAGTTCATATATAGATAGTCTCATATAATTAAACTATTTAATTATTTGTGACATGCCAATAAATTGGATTTTAGGGCATAAACCCCAACAGCGGGAACACACCTGGTGGCTAAACTACATGTAGTTTAGGCCTCCTTGCTAAACTACATGTAGTTTAACAAAAATAAATAAAATAAAATAAAATTTTTCAAATATACCCAGGGAGTTCCCAGGAGGCAGGAAATGCAAAGGAAAATTCAAAATACATTCAGAAATGACAAAAATGCCCCAGTAGACAAAGAACACGAAGACCCGCAAAGGCATCCCTAGTAGATTGAAAGCATCAAAAACTTCCCTCAGTGGATCAAAATTCATCAAGAAAACTCCTCTATGAGTCAAGATCATCAACTAAATGCCCAACAAATTTTAGTATCATAGAAGGCCTCCCCCACGGGTCCAAGACATAGAAGCAGCTCCCTTGAGAGTTGCAAAAATGAAATTTCCCCAATGGAGTTGATAAAACCCTCTCAAGAGTGGAATCAGCATCAATCCCCAGTAAGTCATAAGAAAGAAGAAGACAGTTTTCCCAGTGGAGGAAAGTTTTCCCCAGTAAGCTACCCCCTCCCTAGTGGACCACACCATCAAGACTTCATGGTAGGTTAGAATCATCACTAATATACTTCTCAGCATATCACACTCCCCAATGAGTCCTTCAGCATCCCCAATGGATCTTTCATCCAAAAAATAGTCAAGCAAGTTAGAATACAGAACTTGTGCACATATCCTGAGGGAATTGAACATACAAGCACAAATCCTATACAATACAGAAATAGTTCATATATCCAATGGGAATTGAATATTAAAGCACAAGCCACAAACCATACAAATCAGAAAGGAAGAACACAGAAATTCTGCACATATCTCGAGGGAATTGAATATGCAGGCATAGATCCTATAAATGTCAGAATTCGTGCACATATCCTACTAGAATTTAACATGCAGGCACGATAGAAAAGGTAGAGATAGAGATAAAGACCAAGGCCACTGCGAGGCAAGAGCCTCACTAAAACAGGTAGATATGGAGATGGAAGATAAGTACCACCTGGAGAAGTTTGAGGCAAAAGCCCCAGATGGACACCACAGATATGTATCCTTTTAAGCTCGTAAGAGTACCTTTGCTTGTTTGGTTGATGGTTGCAACCGTTAGCCTTGTTTGTTTTATTTTTTAAGTGACTCTAAGATAGTGAGTCACTTGCCTTTTGGTTGCAATTGGGAAAACAGGTTCTGGGATAGTGAACCTGTTGTTGCTCATTTCCCGAGCAACAAAGGTGGGAATTCGGACATACGAATCTCACGCAGCTCTTCGGAGTTGCACCCCGCCCTATGTATATGTGATGTGTGTCATGTGCATGGTTTGGGCCAGAGTCATACGTCAAAACAAAATTTTTTGTCTCTTATTCGTTTGATTCTGTTAATGGAGCTCACGAATCAAAAGAGGAGCATCTGTAGACACCACATTTTGTACCCCTTACGACTCGGGCCCCCGTTCCCCAATGATGCTGAAATTCTAAGACCCAAAGTTGGTTTAGGGCCTAATCAGATGTTAAATTGACTTGAGAAATGTTAAAATGGAAAATATAACTTTTATGCTATGGATGAGTGTGGGATATATGCCATGCTTGGATGTTAGATGCATGTTAGTGTGTGTGAGTTTAGAGTAACATATTAGAGGACCCTTTGATGGGATTAGGATTTGAAACACAATAAGTGGAGGCCGACCTATAGGTCGAGTAAGGTTGGATGCCTAACACCTTTCCATCCCCATACCTAAACTCCGGACACGAGCTCTGGTAAAGATCAGTCCTTCCATAAAAGGGCACTACACACATGGTTCCTAGACCCATAAAACTAGGTGGCGACTCCATTTTTCTCCACCCCGATACACTCGGCTAAGGCAAACTCCCCGTTACACCCACAGGGAGTCACAGTCATCTCCCTGTCAGTAATGTGGAAGGTGTGGGTAGTGTCTCACCACCTCTTAGCAAGGGACTGCACCAAAATGGCACTGGCAAATCTCTCTGGTAGCAAGCGGATGATCGACTCGAAACCCACTGCATGAATGTAGGCCTTTGTCTCTATGGTAAGGACCCTGTACCATGCCGCCACACTATTGGTACTGCCCTTGCTCGAAAATGGGGGTGAAATTTGCAAAAGGATGAAAAGAAGGTGTTAGATTTCGCATTTGGATGAGAAACTGATGAAACAGAAGTGAAATTAGGGTTTCTGCCTGGCGGCATGCGCACATAGGTTCGTGTTCGCGTACACAAGCACCAAGTACGTGAACGTAGGTTGGAAACCACATGCGTATGACCTCAAGAACAAATATGTGTATGTATGAATAGGCCCATATAAGCATGAAGTCTGGCTGTGCATATATGAGCACAAGCTACGTACATAGCCTCGAACCCACGTACGCATGAACACAGACAGTGGGTCATTTTTCGATATTTTCAAGCAATTTTCAACCAAAATTCATCCTAAACATGTTCTTATTTCTCCTAAGGTGTCAGGTTTTCATCTAAACTCATCCCACAGAAAGCCCCAAGCATTTACATGTCCAAAAACAAATTAAAATGGAGGATCAAAGGAAAATGAGAAAATAAGAAAAGTTGGGAAAACTTACTGATCTAGCCCTTGCACCCTCTAAAAGATGATCTTGTGGCCTGTATGTCAACGAAGGGGACTCATTTAGCCTCACCGCTCCATTCCAACGTGTGAGATTAAAGGCGTCACTAGAGAGCACGCAGGAGGTTTTCTTGGACTTGGGTGCCATGGAAAAGATGAGAGAGTTTGGGAGAAGAAGAGAGTTTTGGGATGAGAAATTTGAGAAAGGAGAATCAAATTGTCAGAAGCAATGAGAGAGGTAGGGAGTTTTTGCAAGGAAAAAATGGAAGTTAGAAAGTTAGAGAGAATGTGAAGAAATGAGGAAGATGAGGAGAAATAAGAAGAAAAAGAAAAGAAACAGTTGGTAACTATTAGGGAAATTTGAAGAGGCGGGAATGTACTGGTGGCTAAACTACATGTAGTTTAGGCCCCCACTAAACTTCGTGTAGTTTAGTAAAAAAAAAAATTCAAAATATCCCCAGTGAGTTCCCGGAAGGTAGGAAGTGCAAAAGAAAATTCAAGAATGGATTAAAAAATGACAGAAATACCCTTAGTCGGGTAAAAGACATAAAGGCCCTCAATGCATCCCTCAGTGGATTGAAAGTATCAAAACATCCTTTAATGGATCATAAGTCACCAAGAAAACTTCCCTGTGAGTTCAGACCATTAACCAAACCCCCAATAAAGCACAGTATCATGGAAGGGCCCCCACACAGGTCCGAGACACAAAGGCAACCCCTTCGTGAGTGGTGAAGAAAATATTTCCCAAGGAGTTGATAAAACCCCCTCATGGGTGGAATCAACACAAGTTCCCCATTGAGCCATGAAGGAGAAGAAGAAATTTCCCCAGTGGGTCACACATTACCAAAGGCTTCCTCGCTATCGAACTTCTTAGCAAGTTATCTTCCCTAGTGAACTACATACCAAGAAGACTCCCTTCTGAGTCACCAACACATTCCTCAGTAGATCATACTCCCCGGTGAGTCGTTCATCATTCCTAGTGTATCTTTCACCCAAGACTCCCTCGTGAGTCAGAACACTAAGGCCACTCATGCACATATCCTATGAGAATTGAATATGTAGGCACGGGCCACACACTAGCCAAGAAAGTCAGAATACAAAATTTGTGAACATGCAAGAACATCATACAAACTTGTGCACATATCCCGAGGGAATTAAATATGTAGGCATAGTAGAAGAGGTAGAGAAGAGACAGGTACCAAGGTCATCTTGAGGCAAGAGCCTCACTAGAACAGGTAGAGATAGAGATAGAGAAGATGAGTATTATTTAGAGACGCAAGCCACCTAGAGAAGTTTAAGGCAGGAGCCCTAGATGGACACCACAAATATATATCCTTTTAAGCTCGTAAGAGCACCTTGTTTGATTGGTTGATGATTGCGGCCATTGGCCTTTTTTGTTTTTCCTTTCAGTGACTCTAGGATAGTGAGTCACTCGCCTTTTGCTTGCAACTGGCAAAAAAGGCTCCAGGATAGTGAACTTGTCATTGCTCATTTCCCAAGCAACAAAGGTGGGAATTCTGACATGCTAATCCCACGTGACTCTACGGAGTTGCATCCCGCCCTATGTATGCGTGTTGTGTGCCGTTTGCGTGGGTTGGGCTCGAGTCATACATCGAAACAAAATGTTTTGTCTCTTATTCTTTTGAATCCATTAGCGGAGCTCACGAATCGAATAAGGGACATTTGTAGACATCGCATTTTGTACCCATTATAACTTAGGCCCCCGTTCTCCAATGATGTTGAAATTCTAAGGCCCAAGGTTTGTTTAAGGCCTAATCAGTTTAAAAATTGACTTGAGAGATGTTAAAATGGAAAATATAACTTTTTATGAGCAAACAAATCTATTTTTGGAAAATAAAAGGCCAAGGAAACCCTCGGCCTGCGTACACAAGTCAAATGCACGCGTACGCTAGCACGAACCTGCACACACAGCTAGGGTTCTAGAAACTATAAAAGATAAGTTTTTCAGAATTAATTTTGATGTTTGGAACAAATCCCACATCGTCTGAGAGCCATTCCAAACCCCTATTTCCTAACTATATAAAGCCATACATGATACCTTTCCAAAAGACACACAAAAAAGCTTAAAGGAAAACCTAAGATTCACTAGAAATAGTGAATCAAAGTGGGAGTTTTTCACAAAATAGCCTCAATTCAATTTTCTTTTGATTGGGACTTTTTCTGGTCTTGATCCGCGAGTTTTGAAGTTTACTAATCATTTTTTGTTTGGTTGTGAATAGAATTGACTGAAGGGAACATTCAAAATCAAGCTAAAGAGCTTTTTGTTTTGAGCTATATATTCTAACCTCTTTTCTTTCATTTCTTCTTTTAATCTTGTTTCTTCGCTTTGTTCGTGTTTAGATATGTTTTTTTTTTTTTTTTTTTTTAATTTAGGTTCTTGTTGTTTTTATGTTTAAAAGCATGTTAGGTTGCTAGGTTTGCTGTTTTAAAGTTTTGCTCTATTTTATGTGTTTTTAAGTTTCTGGGTTAGGGTTCATCGGGTGTGTTTGCGTACGCATGATTTTGCATGCGTACACAGACTCGTAGTATGCATACACATTAGAATTGGCCTGTGTACATAGGCCTATGTATGTGCATGCATACTCGTGCCCAAAAACCCCAATTCATGTTTTCTGCTTCTATTTCTTTGTTTCTTTCATATGATACGCTTCTGTTTTGTCCCTATTTTATGTTTTTTAGTCTCTCTCTCTCTCTCTCTCTCTCTCTGTTTGTTTGCTTTCTTGTTCTTATCATGATTAGATTAGGGTTTTCTCTTGTGTTTTCTTTGCCTTACCATGAACAAGCATATAACATGATCATGCATTAATGCCATGGGTGCTGTGATGTAGTGAGTTAAGTGAGGTAAGTCATGCATTCACATGAACATACATTTTGATGAACATGTTTGTTTAATGTTTGATTTCATGCCAAGATGTTTGGGATAATATGAGATGCCATGATAGATGTATGCTAGGTTTGGTTGATAAGCATGATAGATATATGGTTAGGGTTTTGGGATGATTGATGCCATGTTGATTGTGAGATGCATGTTAGTGTGTTTGTGTGTGAGTTAGAATGCAATGTTGAATGTGCCTCTAATGAGATTAAGACGTAAGACACAATGAATGGAAGTCAACCCACGGGTCGGGCAGTTTTGGTGCCTAACACCTTCCCAAAATCATACCTAAACTCTGAACCCATACTCTGGTAGTAAGATCAAGTCCTTCCACGTAAGGGCGCTATATACATGGTTCCTAGACCATAAAACTAGGTGGCGACTCCTTTTCTCCGCCTCGGTCCACTTGACCGAGGCATACTCCCCAAGCAGCCACGCGCGTTGGCGCCCATACTTTCCCTCCACAAATACCCAATACCTTGAAGACTTTTGCCTAATCTTTTCAGCTTCAGATTTGTCTTCAGGTAAGAATCCTTCCCTAATATAGGCCAGGATAGGGTCCATCCAACTAGGATTAGGGTGTATACTTAGCACAGTGATTTCTTTCGAATGACTTGTACTCGGATATGGAAGGATCTCCACTGTTATGATCCTAGGAAGTGAGTCATTCACCAACGAGGCCAAAGTCTCAAGAGAGTCCACGTAACTGTTATTTCCTTCGAAAATTTGTGAGATATCTACTCCCTCAAACTGAGACCGGAGTGCCCTAACCTCCTTTAAATAGTATATCATTCTCTGCTCATTGGCTTTAAATTCACTATTAACTTGATTCACTACCGGCCTAGAATCACACTGGAGCCTCAATTTTCTGACTACTTAGCCATCATAGTCCAACTAAGAGGGCTTCATACTCCACCTCATTATCTTCCCTTGTGATAAGAACAAAGAAGATTCTGATTCCTTTGGGAGACATCTCCGCTCATCTTATTCGGCTAGTGGAAGTAAGGTTCATTCTTTATCTTCTCTATGATTCAGTAGATTGGTTCTTTAAATAATGTGTTTACTACCTCGGCTCTCTATCGTGGCCCTTAGGGGTAGAAGTCCTTTCTTGGCCCATTAGGAGGATAATCCACTAGTGCTTCTTTTCTTTTGACTACAAGCACTTTGGATTTGGATTTAGCTTGCAACTGGTCATCTTCCAGTCTCTTGTACTCTTCTACCCACTCTATTAACTTGTGCATATCTGTGACCGGTCATAGGGTGAGAGAAGTTCTCAGCTCGGAATCAGTAGTGAGCCCGACTTTGAAAGTGCTAACAGCAACCCCTCCATTATTTCCCCCAATCTTGTTATACAATTCACAATAATGATCAAAGTATGCCCTAAGATTTTCTCCCTCCTTCATGGACATAGTGATCAAGGAATCAAATGGTTTTGGGACTCTGCTGCATGTCACGAACCTGGCAACAAACGCTCAGGTCAGCTTTGTTGGAAAAACACATGGAAAAATACAGTTTTGTATCTCATACAAAAACACGCAACGGAACATAAACGGATCTACTTCATTCATGTGAGATAACATGCAACATTTGAGTTTTAAAAATAAAGAACAATGATAGGCCAAGAATGTAATGACCCCTTGTGATAAATTAACCAATTGATTTAGCAAAGTTAATTAATTAATTCAATTAACATGCAAAACGTGTGGTAGCACAAACAAATCACCAATTAACTAAATGCAGCGAAAATTAAATTGACACGGTGATTTGTTTACGAATGGGGAAAACCTACATGGCAAAAACCCCACCGGGTGATTTTAAGGTCACCACTCCCGAGAATCCACTATTATCAAAACAAGCGGTTACAAGTAAAGGAATCCCAGTACCTTATACCAACCTACAGTTGAACCCTTACCCCAATACCCAATTGGACTTGTTCTGTAGTGACAATCTCTCCTTTTCAATGCACGGCTCCCAGTACGTGACTAACCAATAGATGCGCGGATCCTAGTACACGACTTAATCACCAAATTGAGAAAGATGTTGGCTGCAAAGTCTTCAGTTCATCACACGATGAAGATCACGAAGCTTCTTGGTCACAAAACTTTAAGGTGTAAAAACACAGCAGCTTCTTCAAGAGAAAGATGAACTAGGGCAAATTCTGTCTCTGGTCACAATTTGCATGAACACAACTTTGCTTCATACTTGCGCAACCTTTGACGACCCTTAAAATAATCCTTATATATGTTTAGGGTTGTGAGAAAAGAAAGCCCAAACATATACACACGGATTGGATGAAAATCAGCTCTGAAAAACTGAATTCCATAAACCTCGACAGATAGGGTATCTATCGAGCTAGCTATCAAGCTTTGGGCTTCAGCAGCTTTTTAGACCTCGATAGATACTAGCTGTCGAGCCTTAAAGACTAGCACTTCTTCACTTGTTTCTTGGACAGATTTGAATGGCTTTAACACTTAATCTTGAAATCTTGTTCCTTGAAGTATTAAACACATCCTAGATCTACCCAATTACAAGTAAAGTGCGTTTTGCCAAAGGATTAGCCAATTACATAAAATATTGACATATGTTCCTAACATGATTCACATATGTCCTAACAAACAAGAAGGCGTACCTTGATGCAGTGAAATTCAAAACAAAATGAAGATTGAACTTGGGAAGACTTTCAATCTTCACTCCAATTCCATAATGTGCCCTAGATATGTAGTCTCTCAATTAGTTCTATACGTATTTGTTTAAGAGAATAACCAAGTGTCTTGAGAAAACTCTGTATATTTCTCTCTTTTAATCATACGTATATATCTGCACTTAGGCAGTTACTTTATTTAATAACTCTTATTACATAAATAACTGATTATCTAATTGGGTTAGCCTTTTAGGCCAGCCCAATTGGGCTTTAGTGTGTGGCTTGGAGTAGGACCAAAAGGGACAAATAAAGCTCTAGCTCCAATAAGCTTTGGACTTATCCGTCAACTCTTGACAATCCCAAAGTTACAATTAATTATATTTAATATCACTATATAAATATAATTGCACTCTAGGCCTTATTAATAAATTATACCCCAAGACTTTATTAAACATTTAACCCCTTCATGAAAATATTCGTAGTAATACAAAGTCATAATGTGTAACTGTCACTTTGAAAATTACTACCTCTTGATCCTTGAGTACCCGGTTTAATCCTTTAAGTTATTCATATATATTTTATGAAATCTAATTTCATAAAATATAAACTTTAGTAACTCTTTACTAAAGTGGTTAGGACTAACACTCTAAATAACCAAACCCATTAAACTTATCTCAAGTGAATATTTTATATCTCTATAAAGAGACTATGAATTGCATCTTAAGAATATGTGTTCCTTCAACATTACGTGTGGTTGCCCAACATATTGAGGTTTTGACCATTTGTCTAGATCTCATTCCTAATATATTAAAGCAACCTACATTTCATGATTGGGTTCACTATTCCCTTAGGATTGAGAGTTTAAGTAAATGAAAGTGAGATTTATTATTCATTTGATAGTTGTTAATAGAATAATAAATCTCACAGCAGTCCAATTTAATATGTCTTATACATTTAAATTATATTAACATATCAACTAGAAGTTTTCACTTCCATGATCAAGACAAATCATCTTAATTGATATGTTATAGTCTTCGCAGATGAAATGCCCAATTTAATCACCGACTACAAACTAAGATTTTGAGTTTACAAAAAACTTGTGACTTATATCTTCTTTGACTAAATCACGTAAATCACATACTATGCATCTCAAGGACTATATGATAATGTCCAAATATTCTTATCACAAGTTTAGATAATAATAAAACAAGTTTATTACATAGAACATAATGTCATACATAGCATACAATAGGATTTTAGGGCACTAATCCTAACAATCTCCCACTTGCCCTTAAAGACTATTGCGCATTAATCTAACTCTCATTCCCTCTAGGTGTGACTCAAAAGTCTTTTGCGGCAAAGCTTTGGTAAAGGGATTTACTAGATTATTTGCACTACCAATCTTTGCTACTACCACATCTCCTCGAGCCACAATGTCTCGAATAATATGATACTTTCTTTCTATGTGCTTTCCTTTCTTGTGATTGGATCCTTGGATTGTGCAACTGCTCCACTATTATCACAGAACAAAGTGATTGGAACTTGCTCCATTCTCATAACACCAAGATCATAAAGAAATTTCTTAAGCCAAACAACTTCCTTTGCTGCTTCACAAGCAGCAACATATTCAACTTCCATGGTGGAGTCGACAATACAAGATTGCTTAACACTCCTCCAACTTATGGCTCCACCTCCCAAGGTGAACACACAACCTGAAGTGGACTTTTTGAAATCAAGATCTGATTGAAAATCAAAATCTGTGTTACCAATAGGTATCAAATCCTCACGTCGATAAACAAGCATACAACCTTTCATTCTCCTTAGATACTTGAGAATATGCTTTACAGCCTCCCAATGTTTTGGTCCTGGATTTGATTGATATTGGCTGACTATGCCAACCGAATAGCAGATATCTAGTCTAGCACATAGCATGGCATACATGAGACTTCCCACTGCAGAAGCATAGGGAACTTGTCTCATTGTCTTTTCCTCTTCAAGAGTCTTATGCCTTTGGTCATCAGACAGAGTAACTCCGTGTCTGAAAGGAAGTAATCCTTTCTTGGAGTTTTGCATGTTAAACCCTGCTAGAATCTTATCTATATATCCAGCTTGTGACAAGCTTAACATTCTATTCTTTCGATCTCGCCAAAGCTTGATCCTTAGAATATAGTTAGTTTCGCCCAAGTCTTTCATATCAAATTGGCTTGACAACCAAATCTTTACTGATGACATTACCCCTACATCATTTCCAATGAGTAGAATATCATCAACATAAAGCACAAAGAAAATTACTACTTTATCTTGATGTCTCTTGTACACACATGGTTCATCAAGATTTTGTCCAAAACCAAATGACTTGATTGCTTGATCAAATATGATGTTCCATGATCTAGATGCTTGCTTAAGTCCATAAATGGACCTTTTCAACTTGCATACCATATGCTCTTGGTTCTTTGCTATGAAACCTTCTAGTTGCATCATATAAATTTCTTCTTCAAGATTGCCATTTAGAAAAGTAGTCTTGACATCCATTTGCCAAATCTCATAATCATAATGAGCAGAAATGGATAAGAGAATTTTAATAGATTTAAGCGTGGATACTAGCAAAAAAATTTCTTCATAATCAATACCTTCCTTTTGTGTATACCCTTTCACCACTAGTCTTGCCTTAAAGGTTTCAACCTTTCCATCTATCCCTCTCTTCCTTCTGTAAACCCATTTGCAACCAACAGGTTTAATGTCATTAGGCGCCTTTACAAGATCCCAAACTTGATTGGAATACATAGAATCCAATTCAGATTTCATAGTTTTGACCCAATGATGTGCATCTATATCTTTCATTGCCTCTTCATAAGTGTAAGTGTCAGATTTAGCCTCTTCTAAGATAGCTTCATAAGTTTCTCCTAGACCTATAAATCTTATAGGTGGCCTAATAATCCTCCCATTACGACAAGGCTCTTGTGTACTAGTTATCTCATAAGTAATATCTTGTGGTGTATCTGATACAACCACATCATTCCTAGTTTCATCCATTGATTGTTCAATTATAGGTTCATTCATTTCAGCTAAGACAACTCTACTTTTAGGAGTAAAATCATTCATATAGTCATTTTCCAAAAATTTGGCATTTGTGCTAACAAACACTTTATTATCTTTATGACTATAAAATAAACCTCCAACAGTTCCTTTCGGATACCCTACACAGAAAACCACTTATGTTTTAGATTGTAACTTGTCAGACTTTCCTTTCAACACATGTGCTAGACAACCCCAAATATGGAGATGCCCAATCCACAGCTTTATAGGTGTTTTAGCAATAAACTTCAAATGTACAAAATTTAGAAGATACATTGCAGTATTTAAGGCATATCCCCAAAAGGAAATTGGTAGAGTCGAATAACTCAACATGGATCTAACCATATCTAAAAGAGTCCAATTCCTTCTTTCTACTACACCATTTTGTTGTGGTGTTCCAGGTGCAGTCAACTGGGATATAATCCCATTTTCAGTTAAGTAATCCTTGAAATCCACAAGAAGGTATTTGCCACCACGATCAGATTGAATGGCCTTTATGCGTTTACCTAATTGATTCTCAACTTCAACCCTAAACTCTTTGAACTTTTTAAAAGCTTCAGACTTCCGTTTCACTAGGTACACATAACCAAATCTAGAGTAATCATTAGTGAAAGTAATGAAATACTCATAGCCACCTCTTGCTTGGATAGACATTGGACCACATACATCTGAATGTACTAGTTCTAGCAAATCTTTGGCTCTATATCCTTTTGCATTAAAAGGCCTTTTCGTCATTTTACCTTCCAAGCAGGATTAGCAGACTGGGAATTCATTAAAATCTAATGGTTCTAAAAGCCCGTCTTTTACCAGTCTTTGGATCTTGTTTAAATTAATATGACCCAAATGCAAATGCCAAAGATATTAATGATTTTACATGTGAATTATTATCTAATTCAGAATTGTACAATTCATGCTTATCAGGAGTTATAATATAAAGACCATCAACAATATTGCCAGAACAGATAAACACTTTATCCTTCTTTATTACAACATTGTCTCTCAAGATAACACAATATCCATGTCTACCTAAATAAGTTGCAAATATTAAATTCCTACGAACATTAGTGTTGATGCCCGGCCTCGATCGGGGGCGGAAAACCGCCATTGTGGGCCTTCGTTCGACCACCCGCCGGGGTGACGCTCCCGCACACATAGGGCCCCGTTGGAGGGCCCCTCTCTCTCAGAAATGGTATTGCGTGGTGTGCGCGTGTGTGGTGTATGGCGTGGTTTACGTGGGGCTTCGGGTGCTTTCTCTCTCAATGGAGGAAGGTAAGTCTACCTTTGCTGTTATGGCAGGAATTTGGGCCAAACTTTAAAGGATTACCAAAGGTAAGTGGAGTCGCCACCAATCATTGGGTTTTTCTAAGGTGTGATTGGTCACTTGTTTCTAGTTGATTTTATTACCAAAAATAGGCTAAGAAAAATGGCATTTTTCCTAATATAATTTGGATGGTAAAAAATATTGATTCTTAGGCCCGAAAGTTGGGTTACGTGTGGGGGAGGTGTTAGGCACCCCATAACGCCTGTCCAAGGACAGTCCTTTGTTTTGATAAAACCTTAATTTTCGGAGATTGGTAGTAAAAACATGATTTTTGCATTGGCTTTCGGGGCTTTGCATGCATGGGGGCTTTGCGGTTTGGCTTTTGAATGGGTGTGGTCCCAATCTATGCTTTCCTAAGGCATTTGTACAAAGTACCAGATTTCCACGGCGAAAATCTGGCGACGTGTCACCTTACTTTCACGGCAGAAATTAGCATCGCTTTGCCTTAGGTGACATGGACTATGACAATCACACCGAAAGGGGGCGAGCAGGTATATATATACATACATTATGCACAATGCTATCACACAGAGCAGGAAAGTAAATGCCTACATCCCTAGAGCATAGCCCAAAATATAGGTGCAGGAAAGTAAATAGGGGTCGCCATACTCTAGAGATGAGGACAAATGGTACACGGCATGATATACCTAATAGGGGTCGCCATACTCTACATGCTTGCACTCGTGCCCTTTTTGCTTGCGCCTAGGAGACTGTGCCCTAGCTCCAAGCGTCCTTACTCCATGTGTGTACATGCAAAGGCAAAGACAAGAAACCAGCAGACAAGCAATGGAAGGAAAATATCTAAAGAGCATATGAAAAGGCATAAAGCGGATAAGCATGATAAGCATGGCAAGCAAAGAAGGAAGCAAGCAAGCAGAAGGGCAGACAAGCAAGAAAGCAAATAAAAGGTGGTGTCCACGGGGGACAGATATAGGTTTGGATCGGATGTCCATAGTCTCATTGTGTTGAAGCATGGACGACATACTAGCAAGCAAGACTCATGCATGGACATGTAAGCAAGCGTGTAAAGATGCATATAAACCCAACGGGAGGCACAAACAAACATGGTAAGCATATCATAGCACAGAGCGAAAAAGGGGAAAGGTGTGCACGAAGCAACCGGCATCACGGTGACGCATCCCAAAAGTTTACATCCAAACCAGGCCTCATGGGCGTCAGATGTAACCACGCAACCACAAACCCGATAAGGGTGTCAAGAGTGGCAAAGCTTAGAACAAGAGAGGCTAGCACAAGCATAAAGGATAAAGGCAAGCAAGCATAGATATGCAAATATAGATGATCCAAACCCTTTGATGTGGGCCAAGGTGTACGGACAGTGACAAAGACCAAAACACAAGAAAGAAAGATAAAGAGATAAAAGGGTTACAATAGCACATGGCATGACAAACATAGCCTAGGTCTAGGCACACAAACATGGCATGGAGCGCGCAAGCACATGGAAGATAGCATAAAGCATGTAGAGAACATAGATCCAAGCACATAAGCATGCGAAAACATAGATCTAGACATATAGGCATGGAAACATACATGTAAACATGTAGAAGCCTAACACATAGACATGGGAGAAGATGGATCCAAACATATAAGCATGTGAAGACAAGGATCTAACCATATAGCATGGAAATAAACACATAAAACACATAGATCCAAGCAAGGCATAGCCAACAACATCATACAAGCATGTGAGCATGTAACCTTAACGTCGACATAGAACAAAAAGAGGCACAAAACATAAGAAAACGTGGCAAAAAGCATAAAAGAAAAGAGATTTAAGCTAGAAACACAAATAAGGCAAGAAACATGCTAGAGAAAGCAATAAATCATGTTATTAAGGCAAAATAGCAAAATAAATACTAGGAAAAGATTTAGAAGGTTAGGGGTGTGGATGGTAGCTAAAAAAGCTTCATCCACACCCCTAAACCCCAAATCCCAAGTGTAGAACCAAGGAAAAGATGATTGGGTATAAGAACAATATCTTGTGTTTTTGGTATGTTTTTTGTGTTTTTTGGTGTTTGGAAGAGAGAAAAACGTGTAGAAAAACCAGGCAGAGAGAAAACCTTAGCTAAAAAAAAATGGTCTTCTCGGTCTAAGGGGTGCCTGGGGCTATTTATAGCCCCGACACGCTTTTTGAGGTGGCGACCCTTCAAGGGCTGCCAGCCTCAAACCTCCTCTAATTGGGTTGATCTTGACACCCTTAGAAAGATCTTGACTTCCTGTTTCTAAAAATGTATGGACCTTGAAAATCTAACGGTCGAATCGAAAGTTATGGCTCTCGGAAGTTAGTGGTGCATCGATCGGTGTGTCATCCTAGTTTTCGTGATATCTCGGCCGTCCTAACTCCGATTTTGACCCATGAATAGTCATTGGAATGAGAATTTCATAATCTTCGTAATGGCATTGGTTTCAACCCGTTCTAATGGCTGGATCAAAATTAGGGTTTTTAGGCCCACCTAAGATCGACTTCGGGTCAAACTTAGTCAAACTTGGTCAAAGTTGTTAAAAATCTCCGAGAAGCTCAGGTTCGATGTAAAACTATGAAAATTATTATTTTGTGAGGATTTTGACCTTGTTTGACCTTCAGTCAAACCTATGATTGACTAGGGGCATTTTAGTCATTTTAGCTTAAAAATGCACTTCGGGTGCTCCGATGTCCGAACGGGTTGCGCCACGTCATTCTAGATCTTCTCATGGCCCATAGAGAGAAAATAATATTTTTTTGGATTTTTCGGAGTTTGGCACGCAAATTAAGGGTGAACAAAATACGGTATCAACAATTAGGTACATATAAGCAGTCTTCCAATATTAAAACCCTAGAATCAAAGCATTAATTAAACACTCCAACAGCTACAAATGGAATTTTGCTCCCATCAGCCAAAGTAAGAAACAATTCCCCTTCATTCAGCCTTCTGGTCTCTTGGAACCCCTGCAAAGTATTGCAGATATGATTAGTACAACCTGAATCCACACACCAGGAATTTGTGGGATTATGTACTAAACAAATCTCAAGAATGAATGATCTCATCATACCTTTATTCTTGCCAGCTATGAATTTTGGACAATTCCTCTTCCAATGACCTTTCTCACCACAATGGAAACTGTAAGGATACAAACGGACCTACAGCCCTAAAACGACTGGACAGTGGCCCAGTGAGCCCACCACAATGAATTTGTTAGAGAATGGGTAGGATATTGACTACGTAATGAGTAAAAGTTAATCACAATGAGAAGAAATGCCAAGTAAAAGACTAGGAACACTCAATTATGAAGAAAAAGGGATCTTCGGTCCAACCCGAGGAAGATCTTTTATATATATATATATAGTTTTGTTTTCTCTCTTTCCACCAATCTCTCTCTCTCTCTCTTTCTGGATCCTCCCATATAAGGATCTTCATTTCCTTTTATATTTACACAAAGATTATCTTCATCCTACACTAGGAAGGTTGAGATTCATTTTTAGGACTTCTGTCCCATCCAAAACATACAAGTAAGCTTCTGCCTTGCAATCTGAGTTATGCCACCACTGTTCATGGTCATTTCCTCATTAATGCGGCCAGATGAGTAGTTGTCTTGCATTTAATGCGGAGGGGATAGCTTCCACTCCTTTCTCCTTTCACCCTCCTCGTAGCCCGTGCCAAGTCTACTTTATTCCCTCTGTGATATTTTAACTTTATGTACCTTCTATGGTTACTGCTCGTCCCCAGATCAACGGGTGCACGTCTCGTGGCTATCCAGTACTCGTCCCCGAGGTCTGAAAGGCATCCTCAGAAATCACCTTAGCAATCTGCTTAGATGAGATTAGGGATCCTCGTCCACACAATAGCCCCCCAGAACCTCATTTTTCACCCCCTCCCAGGAAGGATGAGGTTCTGACCAATAAAGTCACTAATAAGGGTATGCTCGTAAATAGGTTCCCCCCACGAGCATGTCTTTTCAACTAACTGTGACACGCTCCTAACGCTTCAAAATCCTCAACTCCGTAATAAATGCAACTGACAGCCCGCTGTTTCCCACGTTCTACGATGAGATCCTAATCGAACAGCTCATAATTTACCAGCAGAAGGGGCGGGAAGATTACCGCTCCCACTTTTCCCAGTCTTTATATAGAGAGAGATGTAAAGCTCCTCTCCCCATTTTGTCTCCCTAGAAGTAGAAAAGAACTCAAACACACTCCTTTCACTTAAAAATTTTTCCCGAGGAGCTTTTTCTTCCCTAAACTCGTAAGTGCATACTTCTGTTAACCAAGGTTCTTCCCTTACTCTTTCATATTAGTTGATTTCTTCTTTTTTTTCCAAATGGGTAGGTTTTTTAGTTTAGTCGAGACTCCCCGAAATCGAGAGGAGTTTAAAAGATACTATGGGATTCCCCATAATGTATCCATACAACACTGCAACCAGGGTGAATGGCATGAGAGGAGGCCTACTGGTGCAGTTGTAATTCCAATGATTGCCTTCATTGAAGGAGGTATGAGGATTCCCATGGGTAGAGTTACTAGGGACTTTTTAAATCTCTTTAGATTGTGTCCGACCCAGTGCACTCCCAATATGTTTAGAATACTAGGTTATGTGGACGCCCTAAATGAAAAATTGGGTATACAACTCACCCACCATAACATAAGTTGGGTGTACAGCTGCCAAAAAAGCGCTGATTGGGGGGTTATTACTTAAAAACTAGAGTTCCCGCCGTTAGGCTAATTTCCTATCTCCCCGAAACGAATAAAGGCATGGACGAGGACTTTCTCATTGTGTCAGGGAGTGGCACAACGGTCTCCACTGCCCTACCAAGGATGGGACTCTAGGTAGGATGGCTTAGGAGTACTTAATAAAGATTAGTACCAATTTAGGAGACTATAAATAGTTTTACTTATGCTCGTTTATCTTTTACTTGCTTAGATTGAAGTTTGCCCGACCTACTGACTAATGTTAACCTTTAATTCCTTTATTTCAAAGAAGAGAGCCACCACCAAGAGACAAAACTTGGTAAATTTCGAGCTGTTGAACAGAGTCTTGAGATCCGAGATCTTCCTGCATAAGGATGGCCAGCTCTGCGTGGTTCATATGATCCTCGACTTCACCCCTATATCAAACCGTTTTCAAAAATCCAAACACGTGATCAAAGCCCGAGACTCCAGACTCGCACTGGTTGATGTGGCCATAGAAGGTTTCATAAGTAAACCCCTACCAGAGGGAACATAAACAATCAAGCTTCCAACCTTCACGGACCTTGAGCCTGCTGAACTCCCTGCCCCTATGAAGCCTCAACTTGTCATAGAGGAGATTACATCCTCGGACGAAGGAGAGGACACGAAATCGGAGGACATCACCTTGGAGGAAGATACTGAAAATCCTATCCGAGATGAAGATTTTGAAGTCTTCTACCAAACACACGCATCCAAGGAGGAAACACTCAGCCCCCAACTAAATACAACCCTAGTTAGTAAGGACCAAGAGGACATTGAAGGACCAGAAGGCATGGTGATAGAGAGAAGGCTACTAGACCTACTTTCTCTACTTGAATCCCATTCTGGAACCACAGTTTCCGAGGTTCTAGTTGTTCCTAGGCCTCCAACCCCAATTATCCCAGCACCTGTCCAGACAGAGCCAGCCGATAAAAAGCGAAAAAACAGACAGAAAAGGGTGTAAGGGAGTTGTAGAGGAGGGCGAAGTTCAGGAGGAAACTCTCTTAGAGCCCACCAAGGTGGTCAAAGTGACACGCGTCCAACAAGGAAAAGGTGTGGAAAGCTCGAGCATTACCTCTGAGCCCAGGTCCAAGGTTCCAATCTAGAACCCCACCTTTGATTTGGACGATTCACCTCTTCGGGAGGATGCTTCCATCCACGACTTTAATGATGGAAGAGCAGGCTACATAGCCAATACCGTTGAATAGGCCCTTCTTCTCCCAAGGGACATGGACGAGCTTCAAAATTTGAAGAAGCACGAGCTTTTCCTATCCGTAAAGAAGGACTTAGCCCTGGTAAGGTTTTTCCATTCAATCTTTCATTCTTCATTTTACCTTTTAACAACACTTCAACACATGCTCTCCCACTAACTTCAATGTTAATCATCGATATATAGGCCACCCAAGCAGCACATGTAGCGAAGGAATGGGTCAACTAGGCCTTCCGCAATATGAAGGAGGAGGAATCCAAGCGCTTGGTTGCGCAGAATTCCTTGGCCACAACTGATAAGAAGCTGAAAGAGACCTTCCACCAGCTAGCTAAGTGTGACAAGGCAAGGAAGAGTGTTGAGGCTTCCATTGAAAGCTCAGCAAGGCAAGCTCGGGAGCAACTTGTATAGCTAAGGGAAGCTGAGAGACAACTTACCATTGCTCGGACCACCATCACCGAACTGAGGAAAGAGCTCTGCCAAAAGGACAAGGAGATGGAAAAGGTCGAGCAAACTGCATACGACCAAGGGCAGAAGGAGACTGAGGCCCATCTCAAAGCTCAAATCCCAGTTGTATGCCGCAGCTTCTGCCTCTAAACGTGGATTGAGGCTCTAAACACCACTGGGGTAGATTCCAATTCTGAACTGAGGAATCCAAGGAAGGCTTTCTACCCCCCAGCAATTTGAGCTCATCCCGTCAACCAGCCTCTTGTCAGTGAACCCTCTCTTGGGGTATGGCCTTTCCCAATTGGGTCATAACCTTTCCCATGATAGGTTCTTGGCTGTACCCACCACTTTTCTCAGCACCAGCTCTCTTGGGGCTAGTGGCCCTGCCCTCACTCTAGTATCATATCCTTGCTTGAGCTTCTGCTGATAATACACCATTTGAACCATGGTCGTTTCCCTTCTTTCATCAACCAAATCTAGGCTTTTCTTCAATAATTGGTCATTACTATCTGGGGTGAATAAGCTCGTCCTCAACATGGGAAACCCAGACTCTAAGGGGAGTACAGCTTCAGAACCATAGGTCATTGAGAATGGTGTTTCTCCCATTGATCAACGAGGATTAGTCCGGTGTTGGAAAAATACATGTTTGTAACGCATACAAAACATTCGCAGTGGAAAATTAACGGATCTACTTCATTCGCAATTGATAACATGTACTATGCAAATTTCAGAATTTAAGAGCAAGAAAGTGTACCTTGGTGCGGTCAAATTCAAAACCAAGACTTGAGAAGTTCTTGGGAACACTTTTAATCTTCACTCCAATTCCACTTGATGCCCAAGAAATGTGGTCTCTCAATCAGTTTCCAAGGAGAGAATAAGAGAGTGTCCAACACTCACATACAAACCATTTCATTCTCTCATATGATCTTAGTGAAAAACCACTTATGAAAGTCTTATGAAAAACTTTCATCTTAACCTTATGAAATTCTGTATGTTTCTTTGCTTATATTTATAACTGGTTATCTAATTGGGCTAGCCTTTTAGATCATTCCAATTGGGCTCTAGTATGTGGCTTGGAGTGGGACCAAAAAGGAACAAATAAGACTTTAGCTCCAATGGGCCTTGGGCTTTTCTGTCAACTCTTGACAAATCCAAAGTTACCATTAATTAAATTCAATACCACTATATGAATATAATTGCACTCTAGGCCTTATTAATAAATTATATCCTAAGACTTTATTATACATGCAACCCCTTCATTAAAATATTTGTAGTAATACAAAGTCATGAATGTAGACTGCCACTTTGAAGATTACTACATCTTAATCCTTGAGTACCCGGTTTAATCCTTTACGTTATTCATCATATATTTATGAAATCCAATTTCATAAATATATACTTTAGTAACTCCTTACTAAAGTGGTTGGGCCCAACAATCTGAATAACCAAACCCATTAAACTTATCTCAAGGGAATATTTTATATCTCCATTAAGAGATTACGAATTCCATCTTGAGAATATATGTTCCATCAACATTAAATGAGGCTCCCTAACATACTGAGGTTTTGATCGTGACTTATAGATCTCACTCCTGATATATCAAAGCAACCTACATCTCATGACCAGGTCCATTATTCTCTCAGGATTTAGAGTTGATGTAAATAGAAGTCGTGAGATTTATTATTCATTTGACAGTCGTTAGGAGAATAATAAATCTCACAGCAGTCTAGTTCAATATGTCTTAACTCTTAAAACATATCAACATACCAACTAGAAGTCTCCACTTCCATGATCAAGACAAATCATCTTAGTTGATATGTTATAGTCTTCGCAAATGAAACGCCCAATTTCATCACCGACTACTAACTAAAATTCTGAGTTTACAAAGAACTTGCGATTTATATCTTTTGTGATTTTTCACATAAATCACATACTATGCATCTCATGGACTAAGATAATGTCTCATTAGTTCATTTATAGATAATTTCACATAATTAAACAATTTAATTATTTATGAAATGCCAATAAATTGGATTTTAGGGCATAAAACCCAACAATCTCCCACATGCCCTCAAAGACAATTTATCATATATCCGACACTTATCTCTCTTTAGAGTAATTCATAGTCACTCTAAGGCAAGGTTTGGAAACAAGTTTCAGCCAGATTTATTGAAGAAATTATCTTTTCTACTACTACTTCTCACGTACTCATATCTCTCTAATGAAATAACACTTACGCTTAATGTGTATCTTCACCACATAGGATGAACACATATCTTGAAGTCTAACTTCATGAATCACAATCAAACTACAAGTCAGTATTTGTACATCTAGTTACCATCAAAAACTCACTTTGGTAGACAAGCATATAATCCCTCATTCTCCTAAGATATTTGAGTATATGCTTTGCTCTCACTGAATTAAGTGATATTTGATTCAATTGATACTTGCTTACCATGCCCACTGTAAAATAGATATTTAGCCTAGTATTTAGCATAGCATAAAGACTTCCTATCGATTTGATAAAAGGAACCGTCTAAATATGCTTTTCCTTTTATATGTCTTAGGACTATAGTCATTTATAAAGGAACTTCAAACTTAAAAGGAAAGAATCATTTCTTGAAGTATCACATGCTATACTTGGTT
Organism: Notholithocarpus densiflorus; assembly: GCA_030021035.2. Classification (NCBI taxonomy): domain Eukaryota; kingdom Viridiplantae; phylum Streptophyta; class Magnoliopsida; order Fagales; family Fagaceae; genus Notholithocarpus; species Notholithocarpus densiflorus. The sequence goes on from JARYZH020000041.1 coordinate 2,325,362, forward strand.
AGAGTCTAATCTATTTAAAGCGGTTTGAGATAGACCCAACATCCTAATTTTTGAATTTTAACGAAGTTTAATTCTTAGGATGTGACAAGTCTTTCCCAAGTACTTTATATCAAACTGGATTAGACAACAAAACTCTATTGATGACAACAACTCTACATCATTCTAAATGATTAGAATGTCATCAACATACATTAAGAGATTTATTATTCTATATAGCTTTACACACATAAGACCTTTTAATACTTGATCAAAATCAAACAATTTGATTTCTTGATCAAAAATGATATTATATGATTCATATGCTTGCTTTAGTCCATAAATGGAATTTAAGCAACTTGCATACTAAACACTACTGGTTCTTTGCTATGTACAAGTCTAGTTACATCATATAGATGTTTTCCTCAAGATTGCTACTAAAAGAAGCTTTCTTGATATCCATTGTCATATTTCATCCAAATAAAATATGATGGATAAGAGAATCTAGATAGAGTCAAACTTTACTATTAGTGAAAAATTCTTTTCATAATCGAACCATTTCTTTCTGAATAAATCTTTTCACCACTAGTCTTGACTTTGAAGGTTTGCACCTTCAAATCTATCAATCTCATTTTCCTGTAGACCTATTTGAGAATAATAGGCTTAATGCCACTAGGCGCCTCTACAAGTTCTAGACTTTAAATAGAATCTAATTCTATTTACATAACTTTGATTCAGTAATCCATATTCATATCATCTATTGCCTCTACGTAGGACCGAGGATCAAATTCATATCCTTGTGGAATGACTTCAAAATTTTATTCCAAAAGTATGAATTTATTTGATAATTGACAATCCTCCCACTACAATATTGTACCGGTGTACTAGCTATATATCTAGAATAATGCCTTGTGGTGTATCTAATACAACCATCTCATTTCTAAATGTATTTTATAGTTGTCTTACAACAAATTCTAACATTTTTCTTCTAGAACATTTCTACGTTTAGCTTTAAGATCATTCACATAGTCATTATCAAGAAACTTTGTATTTGTACTTTACAAACACCTTATTTTCTTTATGACTACCAAAATAATCTTCTGCAATTCCTTTTGGATACCCATCATAAACACACATTTTTCTACCTTTTGATTTCAATTTGTCAGACTTCCTTTCTAGCACAAGTGCTGGACAACTCCAAAAGTGGCAGTATCATTTACTAGGTTTTCACCAATTCCACAATTTGACAAATGTCCTAGGAACAAACTTTTGAAATCAATTTTAGAAAATGTACAGTAAAACATAGAGTATATCTCTAAAAGAAATAAGCAAATGGAAATACTTATCATGTACTTTACTATTTCTAAAAGAGTCTTATTCCTCCTCCTTGTATGCACTAACTTATAGAAGTCATTGAAACTATACTCATTTACAATAAAGGAGCCCTAGATCGTATTATCCTCTAAATAGAATTCATAGACTGGGATTATAACAAAATAATGGTTCTAAAAGCCCATCTTTCACCAATCTTGAATACCATTTAGATTAATAACATCTAGAGATAAGTTCCAAAACATACAATACAAAAGGATGGAAACTTTCTCTTTAAAAGGTAAAACATGTAAATTTCCATCTAGAAAACAATCATAGACAATGCTTAGCTTTACCAAAACAGAAACACTTTCTTTTTGGTCATACTTTTGAGTCTAATTTCCTTTTGGCAACTACTAGGCCAACTAGCTTGTCCAACTGTTTGGTATTATAATTTCTCTTCTTACCACCCTTACCTTTCGGTCTATGCTAAGAATTTGAATTAAATCATATTGATCCTAGCTTTAGCTTGTAGGATGTCCCCGTTGCGTAGAACTCATTCATCAATTCAGATAACATAAAAAGAATTTATTTACAAAACAAACTGAATTGATCAAATGATTCTAACAAGAACTTGTAGATCATATCCATATGAGATTAACATTTAATCTCTACATCCAAGAATTCCAATTCATTTTAAAAATAAAATATTTTCATAAAATGACATAGAATTGGAACTCCTTAAGCTTTTCTTAGCACTCAATATGATTCATACCAAAACATCTCATTTAGACTTAATATAAAGTCTAAGTCTAGTACTAACTCTTGCATCTCATGCTGTAGCACAATTGAGATAGAAGCCAAAGAAACATTTTAGCATTCCAATGGAGACTATGATCAAATCATAAGCTATTTTCCATAAATGCATCATGTATAGGAAATTATGACAATGCTGAATCGATAAATGTATTTATATACTTCAGCTCCTTTAAGCACCATGTCCAAAACAATTTCTTAGTTAATGTGATTCAATTAAAATAGTAGCTAGAGAACAAAATTATGACAACTTTATTTTGAGACTATGAACATAATTACAGGGACATTATATTTTGCATCCTTAACCATATAGTATGAAACCCTAAAATATATATATATATACATATATATACTATACTAGGTGCAACGACAACCTAATCCCGCAATTAATATTCCTCGGAAGCAAGGTCATACCAATCACTATGATCAAGCGAGAATTATTCTCATTATTAATGCTATCATGGTAACTCTTACCAAACAAAAATAATTTGCCGCTTTTCCTTCAGTCTCTAAGTAATAATGACATAGCTCCGAAGGAAGGTTAACATTAAACTTAGTCTAGTGTACACCATTGCCTGGATTCTATGTGAGTCACCAAGTAACTCCACGGAAGCATGGTCGTTCTCAATGTAAAAACACACTTCATCCATCATTAAGAAGTTTAATCTGTAGTACCATGAATTAAACACCCTCCGAAGGGAGCAAGGCATATACGCCAAGGCGAGGTGCCTAATCACACTACTATAAACCAGCAATGGAGGCCGTGAGAATCAACCCTTGAATCTCTCTCCCACTAGAAATTTTAAAACAAGTGGATTGTCATGAAATCATTGTGATCTAATCACAATTTTAACCCTACACATCAAATGTGTTTAATTGTTTAAATTCAATGTGATGTAACTAAGTCACGTCACAATAGTGTAACGAACATTCGCGCAATCACAAAGAAGTTTAACCTTGTAATCCGTGAAGTAAATACCCTCCACATGGAATGCAAGACTCAAAGTCAAGACAAGGTATCTATTCACATTACAATAAACTTAACAAAAGGGTTATTTCAGCACTCCCACTCGCTATTTGGGTTTTTCTTTAAATAATTGTGATCCCATCACAACTAATAACCTTGCACTTGTTGAAGACTCTAATCTCATTAGAATCACTAACTAAAATGGAAGTCCCAAACTATTTAGGATTCCTTAAACTCTAATGGATCAAAAATTAGTTATATAGAACTCTATCCTTAACTTATTCAATTAAGAATTCTGGTCTTATTAGAAACTATATACCTTTTAATTAAGCTTTAATCTCATTAAAACTTCTAATTAAAATAAATTAAGGACTTTCAATCATACAACAATTCTAATCTCATTAGAATGTTTCTTAAAAGACAAGTCCCAAACTTTTTAGGACTAAGAGTTCTATTGAACCAATATCTTTGATCTCATTAGGTCTTTTAGTTAGAACCATGTGTAATCTCATCACACATAGCGTTGCTCTATCTTTATGTGAAAAACACTTAGAAAAAATTATGAATTCCCGGTTCTCGATCGATGCTCGATCGCTTCTCGATCGATCGAGCCTTTGAATTTCCAGTCTCGATCGATCGAGAAAAGTTCTGATTGCTCGATGGATACTCGATCGCTTCTTGATCGATTGAGCCTCATGAATTTTGAATTTCCAAAAATTTTTCAAAGGCAGTTTTTAACCATTTTTCATGAACAAACAATCATCATATGAACATGATAGATAGATATTGATGTCAAAACTGAATTCCATTGATGCTATAGCCTTAAAGTTCAATTTAACATACTTAAATTCAAATTTAAACAACATCATAACATCAATATCAATTTTCATCAAATCATAGTTTCAACAACAATGCAGAAAATTAAATATGTATAATCTTCTAACATCATGAAACTATTATCTCTAATTCTAAAACTCATAAAACATGTTATACAGATTCAAAATTGAAGACCGCTCTGATACCATTTGTTGGAAAAATACATGTTTGTAATGCATACAAAACATACGCAGCGAAAAATTAATGGATCTACTTTATTCGCAATTGATAATATGTACTATGCAAATTTCAGAATTTAAGAGCAAGAAAGCGTACCTTGGTGCAGTGAAATTCAAAACCAAGACTTGAGAAATTTTTGGGAACACTTTTAATCTTCACACCAATTCCACTTGATGTCCAATAAGTGTGGTCTCTCAATCAGTTTCCAAGGAAAGAATAGAGAGTGTCAAACACTCACATACAAACCATTTCATTCTCTCATATGATCTTAGTGAAAAACCACTTATGAAAGTCTTATGAAAAACTTTCATCTTAGCCTTATGAAATTCTGTATATTTCTCTCCTTATATTTATAATTGATTATCTAATTGGGCTAGCCTTTTGGGCCATTCCAATTGGGCTCTAGTATGTGGCTTGGAATGGGACCAAAAGGGAACAAATAAGATTCTAGCTCCAATGGGCCTTGGGCTTTTCTGTCAACTCTTGACAAGTGCAAAGTTACCATTAATTATATTCAATACCACTATATGAATATAATTGCACTCTAGGCCTAATTAATAAATTATATCCCAAGACTTTACTATACATGCAACCCTTTCATTAAAATATTTGTAGTAATACAAAGTCATGAATGTAGACTAACACTTTGAAGATTACTACATCTTAATCCTTGAGTACCCGGTTTAATCCTTTACGTTATTCATCATATATTTATGAAATCCAATTTCATAAATATATACTTTAGTAACTCCTTACTAAAGTGGTTAGGGCCAACACTCTAAATAACCAAACTCATTAAACTTATCTCAAGGGAATATTTTATATCTCCGTTAGAGATTATGAATTTCATCTTAAGAATATATGTTCCATCAACATTAAATGTGGTTGCCCAACATACTGAAGTTTTGACCGTGACTTATAGATCTCACTCCTGATATATCAAAGTAACTTACATCTCATGATCAAGTCCATTATTCTCTCAGGATTTAGAGTTGATGTAAATAGAAGTCGTGAGATTTATTATTCATTTAACAGTCGTTAGGAGAATAATAAATCTGACACCGGTCCAATTCAATATGTCTTAACTCTTAAAACATACCAACTAGAAGTCTCCACTTCCATGATCAAGACAAATCATCTTAGTTAATATGTTATAGTCTTCGCAGATGAAACGCCCAATTTCATCACCAACTGCGAACTAAAATTCTAAGTTTACAAAGAACTTGCGATTTATATCTTCTGTGACTTTTCACATAAATCACATACTATGCATCTCATGGACTAAGATAATGTCTCATTAGTTCATTTATAAATAGTCTCACATAATTAAACAATTTAATTATTTATAACATGCTAATAAATTGGATTTTAGAGCATAAAACCCAACATCCGGTACGTCCAAAAGACATGTGGTAGTTCTTCCACCCATTTACCCTTTACTTCATCTAACCTCTTCTTGAGCCCATTTACTATTACCTTATTAACTACTTCAGCTTGTCCATTTCTTTGCGGATAGGCTGGAGTTGAATATCTATTTTTGTTGCCCATTTCACAACAATATCTCCTGAATGCTTTACTGTCAAACTGGAGTCCATTGTCCGAGATAAGGGTATGTTCCCCAAACCGAGTAACAATGTTCTTCCAGATGAATTTTTTTGCATCTACATCCCTAATGTTGGATAATGGCTCAGCCTCCACCCATTTTGTGAAGTAATCAGTTCCGACCAGGAGCCACCTGCAATTTCCCACAGCCCTAGGAAATGGCCCCACAATGTCCAAGCCCTACTAAGCAAAAGGCCATGGACTAGACAAGGGATTAAGTACCCCCTCCCCCCTTGGTTGATGGATGTTCGGAGCAAACCTTTGGCACTGATCACACTTTTTGACATACTCCAATGCTTCTCTCTGCATGTTCGGCCACCAATACCCCTGAGTAAGGGCTCTATGGGATAGCGACCTGCCCCCTGTATGACTTCCACAAATTCCTTCATGTAACTCTTCCAGAAGTGGCTCCACTGCCTCAGGATGGAGACAGAGCAAATATGGTCCAAAAAAGGAACGTTTGTACAACTTCTGCTCTTCAGACAACCAAAAACGAGGAGCATTCCTCTGAACTTTTTCTGCCTCTCCCTTTTCATCAAGTAGGGTGCCTTCTTTGAGAAACAAGACCAAAGGATCCATCCAGCTAGGCCCGACCATGATTTGATGAACTTGGACCATCTCCTTCCCCTCTTCGGTGGGCTTATGCAGATCCTTAACAAGTATAACTCGAGGTAAGTCTTGTCCAAAAGAAGTTGCCAAAGTAGCCAGAGAATTAGAATGTGTATTTCTACTCTTCAGGATTTGTTGTAATGTGAAAACTCAAAACCTAACTCCAAGCACCGAGCTTGCTTCAAATACCCTTATATTCTCAAACCCCTAGCTTCCAACTCTCCCTTTACCTGGCCTACCACCAGCCTTAAGTCCGAGAACACTTTTACTGACTTTCCTCCCATTTTCTGAACCATGGCCATCCCCACTAATAAAGTTTCGTATTCTGCTTCATTGTTCGTGGCCAAAAAACCTAACCTTAAAGATTTCTCAATAATGATTTTGTCTGGGGACACCACAACTAAACCCATTCCAGATCCTCTTTGATTGGCTGAACCATCAACATACAATTTCCAAGACAAAGGCCCTTGTAGAGAAATTGCCCCAACCTGTTTTCCTCTTAAGTTTTGCTCCTCGTCCTCATTTTCTACCGAAAACTCAGTAAATTTTGCCACTAAATCTGCAAGAACTTGCCCTTAAATAGAGGTTCGAGGCATATATTTAATATCAAAGGCCCTTAAAAGCGTTCCCCACTTGGCAATTCTCCCTGTATAATCGGCCTTTCGAACCAGTGACTGTAGGGGAAGTTGGGTTAAAACCACAACTGTGTGAGCTTAAAAATAATGAGGGAGTTTTCGTGTAGCATGTACCACAGCCAAAATAGCCTTCTCCAAAGGCAAATAACAAACCTCGGCTTCATGTAGTGACTTGCTCACATAATATACGAGATGTTGTACTCTATTATCTGTCCTTACCAATACCAGACTAACTGCATGGGAAGCCACAGCAATATAGGCAAAAAGAACTTCTTCCTCTTCGGGTTTAGACATAATGGGTGGCCAAGAAAGCTAATCCTTCAATTGCTAAAAGGCCAAGGCACATTCTTCAGTCCATTTAAATCCTTTCCATTTGTGCAATAATTGGAAGAAGGTTGTAAGTTATTGAAGGCTACTATCATTCCTGTCAGCTTCTGGACCTCTTTGGGATTCTGAGGAGGTTGTAAGTTTTTGATGGCCTTAATTTAATCAAGGTTGACTTCAATTCCACGATGGGTGATCATGTAACCTAAAAATTTTCCCGAACTGATGCCGAAAGAACACTTAGAAGCATTAAGGCGTAGTTTGTGTCTTCTTAACACCTCAAAAATACTTCCGAGCTCACTCACATGCTCAAATTCTGCCTTGCTTTTCACCACCATGTCATCTATGTAGACTTCAATATTCTTCCCAAGCTGAGGTTCAAACATTCTAGTCATCATCTTTTGATAAGTTGATCCTGTATTCTTTAGTCCAAAGGACATCACTTTGTAATGGTAATTCCCAATAGGCGTAACGAAAGCAGTCTTCTCCTGATCGTCCAAAGCTAATGGTATCTGATGGTACCCTTAAAAAGCATCCAAAAAGCTCATCTGAGGGTGACCAACCGTTGGATCCACCAACTGGTCTATCCGAGGTATTGGGAAGGGATCTTTGGGGCAAGCTTTTTTCAGATCTGTGAAATCCACACATACTTGCCACTTTCCGTTCTTCTTCTTTACTACAACTGTGTTGGCCAACCATTCGGGGTAAACACCTCTTTTATGGCTCCCACCCATTTAAGCTTGACCACTTCTTCCTTGACAGCTTCAGAATGCTCTTTAAAGGAACGCCGAGGTGGCTATTTCTTGAGGGTAACCGTTGGGTTAACGTTCAGATGGTGACAAATAAGGTCTGGGTCCACCCCGAGAGCCTCATAAGCGCTCCAAGCGAACACATCAACATTCTACCTAAGGAAGGCAACTAGCTCTTCCTTCTCTTGCAGAGGCAGCTAAACCCCTACTCGAAAGTACCTATCACCATCGCTGTTTATGATAACCTGCTCCAGCTCTTCACATTTTGCCCTCTCGGCTGCAACCTCTGAGGACATTTCCACCTCCTTTGGTTGCTATAAGGCCCTTTCTACAGTGACCAAGGGTTCACTTTGAGATTGATGTCTAATTGCTGCCACTAGGCACTGCCTAGCCATGCTCTGACTTCCTACCAGCTCCTCAACTTGATCCCCAGAAGGATACTTCACCTTCAAATGCAAAGTTAAAGAAACAGCCCCCATGGCATGAAGTCACGGCCTCGCCACGATAGCGATGTAGGGGGAATATGCGTCCACCACAATAAAATTTACTTCCACCACCTCGGATCCTGCTTGAACAGGCAGCCTAATCTGACCCTTTAGCACAACTATTTTCCCATCAAACCCCAACAAAGGGGAGTCATAGTTGGCCAAATCCTTGGGCTTCAGCTTAAGCCCCTTATACAAATCAGGATACATGATTTCAGCCCCACTGCCCTGATCCACCAGGACTCTCCTCACATCATATCCCCCTATTCGGAAGGTAACCACCAATGCGTCATCATGAGGCTAAAAGGTTCCACTTTATCCTCATCCGAGAAGCTTAAAGATGGCTGGACTTCCATCTTTCCACGCTTAAAGTCAAGGATCAAATCATCAGCATGTGGCCTTACTATAGACATAACCCTTGATGGACACGAACCCGTCCAACCTGAGGCCGCCAGGATAACACTAATTGTTCCCAGGGGTGGTCTTGAGGAAGCATCCTTTTGGTAGGCTGACCCGTCCTGATTTTCCTGCCCAGTGGAATGGTACAAGAACTTATTCAATTTTCCAATTTTGACTAACTGCCCAAGGTAGTCACGTAGGGTCCTACAATCTTCTGTAGTATGTCTTCGGTCCTGGTGGTATTGGCAATAAAGATTTTGGTTTTGCTTCATGGGATCTCCTCCCATCTTATTTGGCCATTTAAAGTATGGCTCATTCTTTATTTTCCCCAGGATTTGGTGTACGGGCTCCCTGAATACAGTGTTTACCACCTGGTCAGCAGTGTGCCCAGCATGCCCAACAAAATCCCTTCTAGGCCTATTATTGTTGTATCTTTCCAACCTGAAATCTCTTCGGTCATGGGAACTACCTTTGCTTTCCCTTTTCCTTGTTGCTGATCTTCCTCTACTCGCTTATATTCATCAATTCGGTCCATTAATTACTGCATGCTTAGGGCGGGCTTCCTAATCAAAGACTTCCTCAAGTTGTGCTCAGTGGGCAAGCCAACCTTAAACGTCCTTATGGCCACATCCTCAAAATCACCATCTATCTCGTTAAACATCTTCCAATATCTATTTGAGTAAGTTCTCAGAGTTTCACCCTCTCTCATAGTCATAGACAGTAAAGAGTCCAGAGGGCAAGGAAACCTACTACAAGTGACAAATCTAGCTCTAAAGGCCCTAGTAAGCTCTTGAAAGGAGTTGACCCTTCCCTCAAACCGTCATACCACCTCATCGCGACTGGCCCCAAGCTAGATGGGAATACCCTACACAGCAAGGCCTCATTCTTCAAATGTATGGCCATTCTTTGGTTAAAATGACTGACATGTTCCATCGGGTCTGTTCTACCATTATATATGTGTGAGAGACCTCGACGAAAAGCGTCCCTCAAAAAAGAGATTCGGGTACCTTTTAGGGCACCTCTCTTTTTGGGTAAATGGTCTAGAGTCGTCACTTATTTTTCTTTATACAAAAAAATAAGAAAAAATACTAATTACAAAATACATGACTGAATAGTTCCATTCATTGATTGAATAAAATTACATATTTGAGAGAAAATTAAAAAGTTACATAGCTTTGGGTCCTAGTTACAATCTACCAATATTTACATGGCTTGTTGTCCTAGTTACATTCTACCCAAAATAAAAGAAGACAAGTCTAGATCTACTAAACCAAAAAACCTAAATCCGGAGGGTAGGTTACGGAATAGGAAGGTGTTAGGCACCCATTCCGCCTAGACAAAGTTTGGTCTTCTAGACTTTTGTGACCAATGTACTTTCTTATGCATGTCATGAATGATATGTTGAACATGTGAATGAAAAAGTAAATCACACAAATTTATTTATGAATGAAGTCTCTTCTTTGGTTTTTTTTTTTTTTTAATTCAGATCTGTTTTAATGATTAAAAAAATGATTTTAATTTGTCAAAATATCATATCTGTTTTGTAGTATTAAAAAAAAAAAAAAAAGTGGTTTTTGATTATAAAAATTCAGATCTGTTTTGTTATATTTAAAAAAGTGATTTTTGATGACAAAAATTCAGATTTGTTTTGTTATATGTTTTACAAAGAATGAAAAAGATTTTTTAAGAAAAGAGTTTCACTCATAATCCAAATTTATGCAATCATAAATTAAAATAAACACAAACACAATAATACACAATCTCTTTCTTTATTTAAACAATTTGCGTGTTAAGAAAATCATATTTGCATCTTAAGAAAGATGCAAATCAGTTTTGAATTGAGAAAAATTTAGATTTGCATCTCATAAAGATGCAGATCTCCTTTTATTTAAGAAAACTCAGATCTACATCTAAGGAAGATGTAGATCTATTTTTATATTGAGAAAAACTCAGATCTACATCTTATAAAGATGCAGATCGGTTTTTATATTGAGAAAAATACATATCTACATCTTATAAAGATGCAAATCTATTTTTATATTGAGAAAAATTCAGATCTACATCTTATAAACATGCAGATCTGTTTTGTTTTAAGAAAAATAATTGTTCACATGAAAATTTATTGACATTCAAGAAAAAGATTATAACAATCACATAAAAAACAATCATGCTTTAACAAAACAATAATTATGGCTAATGGAGCGACTGGACATGATTGCCAAGCCTACAACCGGTAATTATGTGTTAGGATAAGTGCCCTTAAATCCTATTAAATGATGCTATGTATAATATTAAGTATGACATTATGTATGACATTATGTGTGACTTAATATTGTGTTTAATAAAGTAGTTTTATTATTATATGAAATAATGGTAACATGTATATTCGGACATTATCATATAGTCCATGAGATGCATAGTATGTGATTTATGTGAAAAGTCATAGAAGATATAAATCACAGGTTCTTTGTAAACTCAGAATTATAGTTCGTAGTCGGTGATGAAATTGGGCATTTCATCTGCGAAGACTATAACATATCAATTACGATGATTTATCTTGATCATGGAAGTGGAGACTTCTAGTTGATATGTTAATATGTTTTAAGAGTTAAGACGTATTGAACTGGACTGCTGTGAGATTTATTATTCTCCTAATGACTGTCAATTGAATAATAAATTTCACGACTTATATTTCCATGAACTCTTAATCCTTAGAGAATAATGGACCTGATCATGAGGTGTAGGTTGCTTTGATATATCAAGAGTGAGATCTAAAGTAACGGTCAAAACCTCAGTATGTTGGGCAGCCACATTTAGTGTTGATGGAACATATATTCTCAAGATGGAATTCATAGTCTCCTAGTGAAGATACAAAATATTCCCTTGAGATAAGTTTAATGGGTTTGTTATTCAGAGAGTTAGGCCTAACCACTTTAGTAAGACTAAAGTATATATTTATGAAATTGGATTTCATAAATATATGGTGAATAACTTAAAAGGATTAAACCAGGTACTCAAGGATTAAGATGTAATAATCTACAAAGTGGCAGTCTGCATTCATGACTTTGTGTTACTACGAATATTTTATGAAGGGGTTTCATGTACAATAAAGTCTTGAGATATAATTTATAGATAAGGCCTAGAGTGCAACTATATTTATATAGTGGTATTAAATATAATTAATGGTAACTTTGGACTTGTCAAGAGTTGACAGAAAAGCCCAAGGCCCATTGGAGCTAGTATCTTATTGGTCCCTTTTGGTCCCACTCCAAGCCACATATTAGAGCCCAATTGGAAAGGCCCAAAAGGCTAGCCCAATTAGATAATCAGTTATAAGGAGAGAAACATACAGAATTTTAAAAAGAGAGAACAATTTTACATGAAATGGTGTACGTGAGTATTGGACACTCTTGAATTCTCTCTTGAACATTTCATATAACTGATTGAGAGACCACACATCTTGGGCGTTAGTGGAATTTGAGTGAAGATTAGAAGTATTCCCAAGTGCTTACAATCTTTGATTTGAAATTCACCACACCAAGGTACACTCTCTTGTTCTTGTATTCTGAAATTTATATAGTGCATGTTATCAATTGCGAATGAAGTAGATCTGTTAATTTTTCCGCTACACACAATCATTTTCCATCAAATGGTATCAGAGCGGTCTTCAATTTCAAATTGTATAACGTCTTTTGTGAGTTTTAGAATTAAAGATTATAGTTTCATGTTGTTAGAAGATTTTGCATTTAATTTTCTGCATGGTTGTTGAAACTATGATTTGATAAAAACTTATATTGACGTTATGATGTTGTTTAAATTTGAATTTAAGTATGTTAAATTGATCTTTAAGACTATAGCATCAATGAATTTCAGTTTTTATATCATTCTCTGACTATCATGTTCGTATGTTAGTTGTTTGTTCAAGAAAAACCGTAGAAAACTGCCGTAGAAAAATTCTGGAAATTCGAGTTTCACGAGTTTCGATCGATCGAAAATCACTTCCGATCAATCGAGTGAAACAGTGATCAGACTTTCTTAAATAGATTGATTTTCGATTGCTAGTCGATCGATTGAGAGGCAATTTCGATCAATCGAAGAAGTCAGATGGTCAAGTTCGAATTTCTTAATTTTTTCGATCAATCGAGGGGCACATTCGATCAATCGAAAGAAGGAAAATCATAATTTTTTTTTTCTAAGTGTTTTCACATGTAAAAGGAGTAAGACTATGTGTAATTAGATTATGCATGTTTTAGAATTAAAAACCTTTCCTTTAAAACATCTAGTGGAAGAGAGATACAAAGGTTGCATCTCACGGCCTCCATTGTTGGTTCATAGTAGTGTGAAATATATACTTTGTCTTTGCCTCGAGCTTAGCATTCCATGCGGAGAGTATTTATTTCATGGTCCTACAAGATTGAATTTCTTGGTTTATAGTGGTTTGATCAAACACCTTGTCTTAGCCTCGAGCTTTGCATTCCATGCGGAGGGTGTTTTGTATCATGGTACTACAAAAGATGAAATGTGGCTACACATGATTCTAGACAATGGTATACACTAGACTAAATATTATAGTATCATCTATGTTGAGTTCTTACTATCATTATTTAGAGGCCAAATATATAACGGCATATTATTAGTGTTTGATAAGAGTTATCATGATAGCACTAATCATGAGAATAGTTCTCAATCAATCATAGTATTTTATATTCACTCTATGCAGAGGGATATTGAATATGGGATTGGGTTGTCGTTGCATATATTATATTATGGTTTTATTAAGGTTCCATACTATATGTTTATATGCTAAATTGATAATGTCCAGTTTACTTATTGTATTCATGTTTATTGTTTTCAGATTTGAACATGGCATCATTTAGCCCACTTGTAACTATTCTTAATCAAAACAAACTGACTGGATCCAACTATGTTGACTGGAAAAGAAATTTGGACATAGTTCTCACTGCTGAAGAGCACAAATATGTGCTTACTAAACCATGTCCTAGCTTTCCTTCATTAAATGCTCCTCCTGAGGAAAAACAACGATATGATCGTTGGCAGAAATCTAATGAGATGGCCAAGTGCTACATCCTAGCATCTATCTCAAATGTTCTACAGCATCAAATGTAGGATATAGAACTAGCTTCAGAAATTATGCTAAGTCTGAAGGAGATGTTTAATAAGCAAGGCCATTCTATAAGGCAAGTGACCATGAGGAAAATTTATAACTGAAGGTAGTTCAGTAAGGGAGCATTGTCTTACAATGATCTCTAATCTGAATACATTGGAAGTTTTAGGTGCCGATATTGATGGAGAATCCCAAGTGGATGTGATACTCCAATCACTACCAGAATCATTCAAGGAATTCAAGTTTAACTATACTATGAACAAAAAGATTTATACTTTGTTTGAATTAATGAATGAGTTGGTAGCGGCGGAAGGCATCCTTGGTACTTCTAATGTTGAAGCCAATATTGGTGAAGCTTCTACTTCTCAACCTAAGTTGAAAGGCAAGGGTAAGAAGAAGAAGAGAAAGGACTTCACCAAGCAAGAGGGTAAACAAATTGCCTTAGGGGTTGCTGACAAAGGAAAGAAGCTCAAAGGAAAATATTTCCATTGTGGTGAGAAAGGACATTGGAAGAGAAATTGTCCAATATTCAAGGTTGCCAACAATAAAGGTATGAAAAGTACATTCCTTCTAGAAATATGTTTGGTACAGAATCCCACGGATTCCTGGTGTGTGGATTCAGGTTGTACTAATCATATCTGCAATTCCTTGCAGGGGTTCCAAGAGACCAGAAAGCTTAAAGAAGGGGAGCTGTTTCTTACTTTGGCTGATGGGAGCAAGATTCCGGTTGTAGCTGTTGGTGTTTATAATTTATGTTTTAAATCTAGAGTATTAATATTGGAAGACTGTTTGTATGTACCTAATGTTCGTAGGAATTTAATTTCTGCTACTTACTTAGGTAAACATGGATATTGTGTTATCCTTAAAGACAATGTTGTAATAAAGAAGAGTAAAGTGTTTATCTGTTCTAGTAATATTGTGGATGGTCTTTATATTTTAACTCCTGATAAGCATAAATTATATAATTCTGAATTAGATAATAACTCTCATGTAAAATCATTAAAGAGAAAGTTTCCTTCTACTAGTGATGCATTTCTTTGGCACTTTCGTTTAGGTCATATTAATTCAAACAGAATTCAAAGACTGATCAAAGATGGACTCTTAGAGCCCATGGACTTTGATGAATTTCCAGTTTGTGAATCTTGTTTAAAAGGTAAAATGACAAAACGACCTTTTAATGCAAAAGGTAGGAAAGCACAAGATTTGCTAGAACTAGTGCATTCAGATGTATGTGGTCCTATGTCAATCCAGGCAAGAGGTGGCTATGAATATTTCATTACATTCACTGATGATTACTTTAGATTTGGTTATGTGTACCTAATGAAACGGAAGTCCGAAACCTTTGAAAAGTTCAAAGAGTTTAGGGCTGAAGTTGAGAATCAATTGGGTAAACGCATAAAGGCCATTCGATCTGATCGTGGTGGCGAATACTCTCTTGGGAATTTTAAGGATTACTTAACTGAGAATGGGATTGTATCCCAATTGACTGCACCTAGAACTCCATAACAAAATGGTGTAGCGGAAAGAAGGAATAGGACTCTTTTAGATATGGTTAGGTCCATGATGAGTTATTCGACTCTACCTATTTCTTTTTGAGGATATGCCTTAAACACTGCAATGTATCTTCTGAATTTAGTACCTTCAAAGTCTGTTCCTAAAACACCTGTGGAGTTGTGGAATGGGTGTAAGCCAAGTATGAGACATCTCCATATTTGGGGTTGTTCAGCACATGTGTTAAAAGGAAAGCTTGACAAGTTACAGCCTAAAACAGAAGTGGTTTTATTTGTAGGGTATCCAAAAGGAACTGTCGGAGGTTTATTCTATAGTCATAAAGATATTAAAGTATTTGTTAGCACAAATGCCAAATTCTTAGAAAATGACTATATGAATGATTATACTCCTAGAAGTATAGTTGTGTTGGCTGAAATAAATGAACCTGTAAATGAACAACCAATGGATGAAACTAGGGATGATGTGGCTGTATTAGATACACCACAAGATACTACTCATGAGATGTCTAGTACACAGGTACCTCGTCATAGTGAGAGAATTGTTCGGCCTCCTATAAGATTCATAGGTTTAGGAGAAACTTATAAAGCTATCTCAGAAGAGGCTGAATCGGATCCCTACACTTATGAAGAGGCAATGAATGATATAGATGCATATCATTGGGTCCAAGCTATGAAATCTGAATTAGATTACATGTATTCCAATCAAGTTTGGGATCTTGTAGAGGCGCCTAAGGGCATTAAACCTGTTGGTTGCAAATGGGTTTACAAGAGGAAGAAAGGGATAGATGGAAAGGTTGAAACCTTTAAAGTAAGGCTAGTGGCGAAAGGGTATACTCAAAAAGAAGGTATTGATTATGAGGAAACCTTTTCACCAGTAGCAATGCTTAAATCTATCAGAATTCTCTTATCCATTGCTGCTCATTTTGATTATGAGATTTGGCAAATGGATGTCAAGACTGCATTTCTCAATGGCAATCTTGAAGAGGAAATCTATTTGATGCAACCGGAAGGTTTCATAGCAAAGAACTAAGAGCATATGGTATGCAAGTTGAAAAGGTTCATTTATGGACTTAAGCAAGCATCTAGGTTATGGAACATCAGATTTGATCAAGCAATCAAGTCATTTAGTTTTGAACAAAATCTTGATGAACCATGTGTGTACAAAAGACATCAAGATAAAGTAGTAATGTTCCTAGTGCTTTATGTTGATGATATTCTACTCATTGGAAATGATGTAGAGGTGATGTCATCAGTAAAAGTTTGGTTGTCAAGCCAATTTGATATGAAGGACTTGGGTGAGGCTAACTTTATTCTAGGGATCAAGCTTTGGCGAGATCGCAAGAATAAGATGTTAGGCTTATCACAAGTTGGATATATAGATAAGGTTCTAAAACGGTTTAGCATGAAAAACTCCAAGAAAGGATTACTTCCTTTCAGACATGGAGTTCCTCTGTCTGATGACCAAAGGCCTAAGACTCAAGAGGAAGTAGATATGATGAGACAAGTTCCTTATGCTTCTGCAGTAGGAAGTCTCATGTATGCCATGCTTTGTACTAGACCAGATATCTGCTATTCAGTTGGCATGGTCAGCCGATATCAATCAAATCCAGGACCAAAACATTGGCAAGCTGTAAAGCATATTCTCAAGTATCTATGTAGAACGAGAGATTATATGCTTGTTTACCGTTGTGAGGATTTAATACCTGTTGGCTATACAAATTCAGACTTTCAATCGGATCTAGATTTCAGAAAGTTCACATCAGGATGTGTATTCACCTTGGGAGGTGGAGCCATAACATGGAGGAGTGTCAAGCAATCTTGTATTGCAGACTCCACCATGGAAGCAAAATATGTTACTGCTTGTGAAGCAGCAAAAAAAGCTGTATGGCTCAAGAAATTCCTTTCTGACCTTGGTGTAATGAGAATGGAGCAAGTTCCAATCACATTGTTTTGTGACAATAGTGGAGCAGTTGCACAATCAAAAGATCCAAGGAATCATAAGAAAGGAAAGAACATTAAGAGGAAGTACCATATCATTTGAGATATCGTTGCTCGTGGAGATGTGGTGGTAGCAAAGATTGAAAGTGCAAATAATCTAGCAGATCCGTTTACCAAAGCTTTGCCTCAAAGGACTTTCGAGTCACATTTAGAGGGAATGGGAGTTAGATTAGTGCAAAATAGTCTTTAGGGCAAGTGGGAGATTGTTAGGATAAGTGTCCTTAAATCCTATTGAATGATGCTATGTATAATATTAAGTATGACATTATATATGACATTATGTGTGACTTAATATTGTGTTTAATAAAGTTGTTTTATTATTATCTGAAATAATGGTAACATGAATATTCGGACATTATCATATAGTCCATAAGATACATAGTATGTGATTTATGTGAAAAGTCACAAAAGATATAAATCACAGGTTCTTTGTAAACTCAGAATTATAATTCGTAGTCGGTGATGAAATTGGGCATTTCATCTGCGAAGACTATAACATATCAATTACAATGATTTGTCTTGATCATGGAAGTGGAGACTTCTAGTTGATATGTTGATATGTTTTAAGAGTTAAGACGTATTGAACTGGACTGCTGTGAGATTTATTATTCTCCTAATGACTGTTAATTGAATAATAAATCTCACGACTTATATTTGCATGAACTCTTAATCCTTAGAGAATAATAGACCTAATCATGAGGTGTAGGTTGCTTTGATATATCAGGAGTGAGATCTAAAGTAACGGTTAAAACCTCAGTATGTTGGGCAGCCACATTTAGTGTTGATGGAACATATATTCTCAAGATGGAATTCATAGTCTCTTAGCGGAGATACAAAATATTCCCTTGAGATAAGTTTAATGGGTTTGTTATTCAGAGAGTTAGGCCTAACCACTTTAGTAAGACTAAAGTATATATTTATGAAATTGGATTTCATAAATATATGGTGAATAACTTAAAAGGATTAAACCGGGTACTCAAGGATTAAGATGTAGTAATCTACAAAGTGGCAGTCTACATTTATGACTTTGTGTTACTACGAATATTTTATGAAGGAGTTGCATATACAATAAAGTCTTGGGATATAATTTATAGATAAGGCCTAGAGTGCAACTATATTTATATAGTGGTATTAAATATAGTTAATAGTAACTTTGGACTTGTCAAGAGTTAACAGAAAAGCCCAAGGCCCATTAGAGCTAGTGTCTTATTAGTCCCTTTTGATCCCACTCCAAGCCATATATTAAAGCCCAATTGGAAAGGCCCAAAAGGCTAGCCCAATTAGATAATCAGTTATAAGGAGAGAAACATATAGAATTTTAAAAAGAGAGAACAATTTTACATGAAATGGTGTATGTAAGTGTTGGACACTCTTAAATTCTCTCTTGAACATTTCATATAACTGATTGAGAGACCACACATCTTGGGCGTTAATGGAATTGGAGTGAAGATTAGAAGTATTCCCAAGTGCTTACAATCTTTGATTTGAAATTCACCACACCAAGGTACACTCTCTTGTTCTTGTATTCTAAAATTTACATAGTGCATGTTATCAATTGTGAATGAAGTAGATCCGTTAATTTTTCCGCTGCGCACAATCATTTTTCCATCATTATGGGCCTAGCAGTTTTCTTAGCAGGGCTGTAATCAATACTAGATGCCAAACTGAGAGTGACTGGGTGAAATTCTTAGACCAGAAATCTAGTACCTCAATTTAACGGGACTGTTATTGGTGGAAGTGCCCACCCCCTTTACTGAGGTCTCCAGGATCAGATCATATTTTCCTTGTTGGATTGTAGAGAGCAACTTTCTACAAGGGAGATAGACTCTTAAGGTAATTCAAATATGAGCAAGGAATGCCTGGTGGCAAAAGAAGAAGACCTTTCTCTCCTGTGGATACAAATCCTACTTCTGTACAAAACATGCTATTGGGTTTAGAGATGGCTAACCGAGTGGACCAATCTTTTGTCAAGGTTCACTTCCACAAGATGACTACAAAATACTCCAACTAGTTGATAGACAAGATTGTTGACAAGGAAGCTGAAAGGATTGCTATGAGAGAACAATTTCTCAGAGACAACCGGGAAAAACTCGATGAAGACAACTATGAACTCAAAAGAAGGGACAATGCTGACAAAGTACCTATCACAGAGGGAATTGATGATCAACAAAAAAAGAAAAGACTGAAGACAAAGTGACCTTTTTTTTTTTTCTTTGAATTATATTTATTTTAGAAGTTGATGTAAGAAAACTCTTATGTTTAGGAATTATTTAGGATTTGCAGGTTAGGGATTCTGTTTAAGGTGTAGGCTTTTGGGGTTTTGGAATTTTTATGGTTTGGTTTAAGGTTTGGGCTTTTGGATTTTGTGTAATGGAATGGTTGAATTTTTGGTAATTTTGGTTAATGGACAAATGGTGGGTTTTGGGAAATTGTAACCGAACCAATGCATGGTTGCCTACGTACCCCCTTGGTAGAAGGATCAGGTCATCACGTAGTTCATGGATGATGATGGTTCTTTTTTATTTGCCTTAACTTTTGCCTAGGTCACTCTTTTATCTTTTTCTTTTTAACTCTCCTTTTGCGTAGACCGCCCTTTTGGGTTTTCAACCTACTTTTTTGTTTTTTTGTTTTTTTTTTTGTTTATTGCTTTAACTTTTGCCTAGACCGCCCTTTTGGGTTTTCAGCCTAGAGAGCTCTTTTTTTTTTTTTTAGTCAAACCTAGGAAAGGAAATAACTTAATTTACAACCACCTCCGACATGGTATTTCTTCAATTGATCCATGTTGGTTGGCTCAGTGAAAGGGTTTGCATCCAAGTCCATCAATCTTACTGTTCCCCCAGAATATATTTGCTTGATAATGTATGGGGCTGCCCAATTTTGCTTGAACTTCCCATTTGCGTCTTGAACCGGGGCTCGAATTTCTTTCAACACTAAGTCCCCCAACTTCAAATCTCTGGTTCTCACTTTTTTGTCAAAAGCTTTCCTAAGCCTCCTCTGATATCCTTGAATGTGATATAAGGCTTTGAGTCTTTTCTCATCTAGCATGCACAACTGATCATATTTGCTTTGCAACCAATTTGCTTCAGAGATTTCACTTTCTAATACTGTCCTTAGTGAACGGACACTCATCTCAATGGGAAGGACTGCTTCCATCCTATACACCAATGAATAAGGAGTGGCTCCTATGGAAGATCGGATTGATGTTCTATACCCCTAGAGTGCATAGGGCAACTGTAGGTGCTAGTCCTTGTAGTTCTTTGTGCTCTTCTTCAAGATTTGCCCAATGTTTTTATTAGCAGCCTCAACTACTCCATTAGTCTGAGGACGATAAGGCGAAGACTTGTGGTGCTGAATATTAAATTGTCGTAGCAACTTTCTGCTTCTCCCTTGAAATACTGCCCATTGTCAGAGATAATTTCATGTGGTACCCCGTATCTACAGATGATATTGGTCTGAATAAACTGAGCAACTTTCTTTGAATTCAAAACCTTGAATGAGGCAACTTCTACCCATTTAGTAAAGTAATCAATGGCTACAAGTATAAATTCATGGCCATTGGATGCTGTAGGGTGGATCTTCCCAATAATGTCCATTCCCCATATAGAGAATGGCCAAGGTGATGTCATGGTATGTAATGGCATGGGTGGCATGTGCTTCAAATCTCCATGGACTTGGCATTGATGGCATCTTTGAACATGAGCTGCACAGTCGGCTTCCATAGTGGTCCAGTAGTAACCCTGTCTCATTATCTTCCTTGATAGCATATGTGCCTTCATATGTGGCCCATAACTTGACTCATGAACCTCTTCAATTATCTATTGTGCTTCCTTGGCAGTTACACAAAGGAGATGAATTCCATCATATGATCTTCGATAAAGCCTTTCACCACAAATGATGTAATTAGTAGACAACCTCCAGATGGTTAATGGATCATTCTTGTCTGCAGACTCCAGGTATGTTCCATTCTTAAGGTATTGTAGGATGTCTGAGTACATTCGCCTTCCCCATTCTTTTCCTTGTATTCTTCTATTGTCATGCATTAGGCTGGTTCTTCTTTTCATTCCAACACTATCGGTCTAGCTTCATCTTCATTTGGCCCATCCATCATAGTTGCTAAAGCATCTGCAATTTGATTCTGCATCCTCGGCACATACTAATATTGGATCTTGCTGAATTTTGATGACCACTTCTAGAGACATTGATGATAAGGCATAAGCCTTTCTTCTTTGATCTTCCATTTATTCTATGCCTAAGAGATTATTAGAGCTAAGTCTCCATACACCTCCAACTCTTTCACTCCTAGGCCTAAGGCTGCTTGTAGGCCCATAATGCAAGCTTCATATTCTATGGCATTGTTGGTAGCAGGAAAGTTGAGTCTGCCAGAAAATGGAATGTGTGCCCCTATTGGAGAAATTAAGAGAACTCCAATTCCACTTCCGTTTTGATTTGTTACTCCATCAAAATACATCTTCCATGATTCTACTTCAATCCCCATGATGTCTTCATCCGAAAAGTCTCCTTGGATCTCTTCAGCTTCTTCTGGTGAACAATGGGCTAAAGTGATCGGCAATTGCTCTTCCTTTCACAAATTTCTGAGTCACATACTTAATATCAAATTTTGACAAAAGCAAAACCCATTTAGCAGTCTTTCCATCTTGCACAGGTTTTTTCATTAAGTACTTCAAAGGATCCATTCTTGCAATCAACAAAACCTTGTAAGCAAGCATATAATGTCTGAGTTTACAAGTTACCCATACAAGTGCTACACATGTCTTCTCTAATGGCGGGTACTTCTCTTCATAAGGAAACATCTTCTTGCTGATGTAGTATATGGCATTCTCCTTTCTATTCTCCTCTAAGTGTTGAGCAAGTAAAGCCCCCATTGCTATATCTGTAATGGTGAGATACAACAACAATGGCTTTTCGGGAACTGGTGGAACAAGTATTGGTGGTTTCATCAGATAACTCTTGATCTTCTCAAAGGCTTCTTAGCATTGTTCATTCCACACGATTGGGACCGTCTTCTTAAGTAGTCTGAAGATTGGTTCACACGTCATAGTAAGTTGGGCTATGAACCTGCTGATGTACTGTATCCTCTCCAGAAATCCTCAGATCTCCTTTTCAATCCTTAGAGGCTTCATCTCTACAATTGCCTTGATTTTGTCAGGATCAACTTCTATTCCCCTCTGGCTTACCATAAACCCTAACAGTTTTCCAGATGTGACCCCGAAAGTACACTTCTTTGGATTCAACCACAACTTGTAGAACCGGATTCTCTCAATGAACTTCCTCAAAGCCGGTATATGCCCTTCCCTGTCTTTGGACTTTACTATCATGTCATCAATATAAACTTCTACTTCTTTGTGGATCAAATCATACAGCAAAGTGATGGCTACTCGTTGGTAAGTAGCACCAGCATTCTTAAGGCCAAATGGCATGACCTTATAACGATATGTCCCCCATGGAGTGATAAATGAGGTTTTCTCCATATCTTCTAGAGCCATCTTACTCTGGCTATATCCTGAAAATCCATCCATAAATGAAAGCAACGCATGCCCTGCTGTGTTGTCAACCAGGTTGTCAATGTGAGGCAAAGGAAAGTCGTCTTTTGGGTTAACCTTATTCAAATCTCGAAAATCTACACACATTCTGACCTTCCCATCCTTCTTTAGTACCAGAACCATATTAGCTAACCACTCTGGATAGTTGACCACTCTTAAGAATCCTGCGTTGTACTGTTTTTCTACTTCTTCATTGATCTTGAGAGTCCACTCTAGCTTCATTCTCCTTAACTTCTACTTGACTGGTTTCATGGTTGGATCTGTTGGAATGCAATGATGTAATATATCTATATCAATCCCAAGCATGTCTTCATATGACCAGGCAAAGACCTCCTTGAATTTTGTCAGCAGTGCCACTAATGTATCTTTCTCTAAGGCAGTTAGGGTATTGCCTACTTGGATCATTTTGGGATCATCGTCAGTTCCCAAGTTAATGGGTTGAGTTTCTTCTTTTATAGGTTCTAGGTATCCATATTTTAATTCCTTATCATTAAGAGTTTCTTTACCAATTTCAAAAATAAAAACATTCAAAGCCAGCAAATAAGCAGAATCAGAAATCATATTAATAGGGAAAGAGTTTTTAACAGACTCTTCAGACTTAACTGGAAAACCATCACAAACAGACTTAACAAGAATAGAAACACTAGCAGAAATAGAATCAATAGGAACAGCAACAATGCTCTTAGTAGGAGTGACTAGCTCAGCGGTCTTGATCTTCTTGGCGAAAGTGACTGACTTGACGGTCTTGATTTTCCTCACAGAGTCCTTTATGGGGTGAGCGGCTCCCTCCCATGCCCAGTTCTTTAACTCGGTCGTGGCTTCCACAATGGCAGGTGGCTCCCAGTAAGCTCTTTCTTCCCTCAACATTAGTACTGTGGGGTCTACATCCATATAATTTGTAGCTTCTTCTTCAACCTCCATATTTGTGGGTTTGTTGATCACAACAGCATCCATGCGCTTCATGCTATCCATCCATTCATCAAATAGCTCATACTTGATGCTCTGGCTCACTTCCTTCCATTCTCTCCTCATTACCTTCAGCATTCTCAAGTGTCATGATTCTGAGATTGTGGACCATCAGTTTTTGGTCTAGAGCAGCCAACCTGGCATCTATGTCATCATCCTCTACAGTATGTAGGGTTGGTGTACTTGGTTTTGAATCATAATACGACCCCAATTCAAGAACCTCTCTTCCATGCTTGTCATACCTAGGGCCAGACCTTGAGCTAACACTAGTGATATCACTCCAATCTGAAAGATGCCCATAGGGATATTCTTCATGATACATTTGATTGGCTTGTGCATTCTCCTCTCTTGCATTCTCTAACACATTTATCAGCCTGTATTGATCATTATTAGTATCGCTCCACCTATTAGCTTCAGTATCATCTTCAATATCTTAATCATAGTAGTCCACATCACTGTCATATTCCTCATAGAATAGGTCTGCATCTTCATCTTCTCTTTCACTAGGGGGTTCACTCTAATCATCTCCGCTGTACGGGCTATCATAACTTATGTTGCTGTTGTCATCACTATTGGTGCTGCTGTCATCATCACCATGTCCACCATCACTGCTGCTGTCACTACTACTATCACTCTTGTCATCACCTTCATCTTCATCATCACTAGGGGCTGCTCCCCCTTCCTTGTCTTCATTATTAGCTCTTAGTTCATACGGGCTCTTCAATGTATGCTGGCAAGCCTTCCAATATTCTTCTTCTTCTATGTTATAGATATGATCTCCAAGGAGTGTAGTCATGGCGTTAGGATCCATGTGATCAGCCTAATCAGTAGGAACCCAAATGGTATCTTCTTTCTTCAATTCTAGAACCTCATTGTTGCAATCAAGTAGAATCTCGAAACCGGGCACCATTGTCTTTGTTATAGGATTAAATCTCAGTTCTGGGAATCCCCAATAACATTGATTTTCTCCAGCTTTTACAAACTTCTCATTCAGTGTAGGAGTGTAGGGCTTCAGAGGTTCTAGAGGACAAGGAAGTCCTTTTGCTTTGACCTTGGCTCAGGCCAACCTTCTTACTTCCATTTCCAACAAATCATTGTCAGTGGGCTTATAGCCTAGCCCAAAAGGTGGTGTGGCAGTAGGAATTGCCAAGTCTTGAACGGTTGGTTTCTTCACAACTTTCCCCAAATTCATCCTAGGAAGGTAGTTCATTCTCCTCATCATTGCTACCACATTGTTGTTACCATAAGGAACAAAGTCCATTAGGATCTTTTCAACTTCTTCTCCTCTCTTTTCAAAGCCAAGCTTCTCGATCTCAAAGCCATCTAAGGTCAATGGCTCTTTCTTAGAATCAATACCATAAAAGAGTTTAGGCACAGTCAAAGTATCTCCATAGATGGTCACAATAGCCCCTTCATGTGGACACCAAACCTTTTGATATAAGGAAGAAGGTACGGCTTCTGTGTCATGGATCCATGGTCGCCCAAGGAGTATATTGAAGTATGAGGCTATATTAAGGACTTGAAAATCCACCTTCTTGACCATCGATCCTATGGTAAGCTCTAATGTTATGGTTCCCAAGACTTCTCTTCTACTATTGTCGTATGCCCTCACATGTTGATCGGTAGGCACAAAGTCTTCATTGCTCAGGCCAACGCAGCTTGATGTCTTCAAAGGACAGACATTCAAGGCACTTCCATCATCTACCAAAACCATCGGTATTCTCTTCCCCATGGAATCTACTGTGATATGCAACGGATCGTTGTGGTGCTTCCCCTTCTTGATCAGATCCTTATTGGAATAGGAAATAGTGAGTTCCATATTTATGGACCCAATCATAGCATTCAGATCTTGGGAGGTTATGGTTGTTGGGACTTGGATTTGGTTGAGCAAGTCTACTAGGTTTTGTCGGTGTATGTATGAGGCCATGAGTAAACCCCATAAGGATATGTTGGCTTATGTCTTCTGTAGTTGCTTAAGGACTTCATCTTCTTCGGCAGGTGTTTGTTGAGTGGATCTGTTCAGAGCTTCCACCGAGTTGTCGGTCTCTAAATGTGGGGGTTTGAAGTGTCTCCCCCCTTTGTGATTTGGGCAATTTTGGTTGAATCATGGGGATCAGTGTCTTAGGGTTTGAAGTGTCTCCCCCCATTTGTGGGTGTTTGGTTATTCTCTTGGGTTTGAAATGTCTCCCCCCGTTTGTGGATGTTTGGCTATTCTCTTGGGGTTTGAAGTGTCTCCCCCCATTTATGGGTGTTTGGTTATTCTCTTAGAGTTTGAAGTGTCTCTCCCCGTTTGTGGATGTTTGGCTATTCTCTTGGGGTTTGAAGTGTCTCCCCCCATTTATGGATGTTTGGTTGTTTTCATGTTCTGGTACTTCGTTCCATATGTCATATCCTGTGGTGGTAGTAGAGGTTTTATCCATTAATTCTTCCCATATCATCATGAAACACTCGGGTAGGTCAAAGATCAAGTCGAACGGGTCTTCCTTATTCTCTTCTTCGGTCATCAAGCAATTAACCCTCGAACCTTTCCCAAAATTGTGATTAGGCAAGGGATTGTTAGTGATGCTAGGCCTTGTAAGCGGCGCAATCACTTTATTGTCTATTAGGTCTTGAATTGCATGACGAAGGGTGAAACAACGATCAGTGTCATGACCAGGGATTTGATGGTAAGCACATCTTTTATTCACATCAAACTTTGAGGGCAAGGGGTTTGGAATTGGTCTTGGGTCTAAGGGCTTCAGTAACCCTTTTGCTTTTAGCTTGTCAAACACTTGACTCATGGGCATGTACAACTTATGAAATTCTCTCTTAGGTCTAGGCCCTTGGGGTACTTGCACAAGTGCAATGGGTGCAATCAATTGATAAGGATCATTTTTATGAATATTGGAAATTTTCGCAGCCTTAGAATTAGACCCTACATTCTTTCTAAATCTTGGAAGGTCATCAGTCTTTATAGTGCCATTGTTTATAGCATCCTCAATTTGAGTTCCGGCAACAATTAAAGCTTAAAAACTGGGAAAATACTATGCAAACAAATATTTATGGTAAACAGGCAATAAGTTCTTTACAACCATGGCTAACTGTTCTTCTTCACTTGGCCTACTCATCATCTGTGCAGCCTTGGCTCTCCACTTGGTAATGAAAGTAGAGAAGGATTCTTTCGGCTCTTGCTTGGTAGTCTCAAGGTCTCTTCTTGTGATGTCCACTTCCATATTGTACTTGTATTGCTTGTGAAACTCTTGGCAGATGTCCTCCCAACTTCCTGCTTTTGCGTCATCCAGGTTGAGGAACCACCTAAGAGCGGCTCCAGTCAGTGTGTTTTGGAACATCTGGGCAAGTACCTCTTCGATTACGCCTAAGGGTTGCATAGCCCTCATATACATCTTTATATGGGACTTTGGGCAGCCGGTCCCATCAAACTTGTCTAGATTTGGCATCTTGAACTTGGGTGGCAACCTTGCATTAGGGAACAGGGAGAGTGAATCGTAGTCCATAAGTTCCTCCATCTTACAGGCTTTTCTAATCATCTCCTCCATTTTATTCATCCTCTCGTTGATCTTCTTCTCATTCTCTAGGGTTGGTGGACCATGATCAACCTTGTCCCCCTTTTGATTACTCTTCAAATTCTGAAACTGTTGCATCATACAGTTCATGTCTTCCCTCATCTGAATTTGACTAGCTACCATAGTGTTGAGTAGCTCTTGGGTGTTCATGGGTTCCTCTGTGTTTAGGTGTTCTCCTTCTTCTGCCATGTTACTAGGAGCTTCAGACTTCTTATGACTTGAACTGTCTTGGAGGTTGAAGATGGGGTTGTGATGTTGCAGCAGTGGAGTCTTTTCTATGCTTGAAGGCTTCAGTATTGTGATAGGAGTGACAGGCTTGGAGCTAGAGCTACTGGCTTGAGTATCGGGCTTTGGTTCTCTTTGTAGCCTTCCTTCAGATCTTGACCAGATTCTCCCCTAATGACAGGCTTGGTCAGGTTAATCAAAGCTAAGACCCCATCCACATCCATCAGTCAATTATAACAAACACACAAAACATGCAATGCAATTTTAACCGGGACCGACCTAAGGGTAGGTTCTAAGTCATTATGTTGTAAGGTAGGTTTGTTGTTTCATTGTTTCCCATAGCTAGGACGTTATACCTCCCAACTTGTAATGTAATGAACATTGCGTTGGTCCAAACGGCATGGTTTGTCCTTCACAGTTAGCAGGAAATGATCCAGTGACTTTGGGCTATAAGTTGGTGAGTTCGCCACTGGGTACCTGAATCTAATGAAGACCAGTGATCCATGGTTACTACTACCACAGATTGTTGAAAGGGGTGCATACATTGTTATTTGGATGGCACATACTATGACAGTTAGGGAAAGATTTTAACAACCAAAACAAACAACAAAATATCATACACCACAATAATATGCAACATCCCATCAAACATAAATAAACAAATAAACAACTATATCATGCAAGACCATGCAAAACAAAGGTACATATTTGGTCACTTAAGTCTAATACAAAGCTTAGCCCTCGACATCCCCAGTGTAGTCGCCACTGTGAGAGACCTCGATGAAAAGCGTCCCTCAAAAAAGAGATTCGGGTATCTTTTAGGGCACCTCTCATTTTGGGTAAGAGGTATAGAGTCGCCACTAATTTTTCTTTATACAAAAAAATAAGAAAAAATACTAATTACAAAATACATGACTGAATAGTTCCATTCATTGATTGAATAAAATTACATATCTGAAAGAAAATTAAAAAGTTACATATCTTTGGGTCCTAGTTACAATCTACCAAATATTTACATGGCTTGTTGTCCTAGTTACATTCTACCCAAAACAAATGAAGACAAGGCTAGATCTATCAAACCAAAAAACCTAAATCCAGAGGCTAGGTTACAGAATAGGAAGGTGTTAGGCACCCATTCTGCCCAGACAAAGTCTGGTCTTCTAGACTTTTGTGACCAATGTACTTTCTTATGCATGTCATGAATGATATGTTGAACATGTGAATGAAAAATTAAATCACACAAATTTATTTATGAATGAAGTTTCTTCTTTGGTTTTTTTTTTTTTTAAATTTAGTTCTGTTTTAATGATTAAAAAAATGATTTTGATTTGTCAAAATATTAGATCTGTTTTGTAGTATTAAAAAAAAGTGGTTTTTGATGATAAAAATTCAAATCTGTTTTGTTATATTTAAAAAAGTGATTTATGATGACAAAAATTCAGATCTATTTTGTTATATGTTTTACAAAGAATGAAAAAGATTTTTTAAGAAGAGAGTTTCACTCATAATCCAAATTTATGCAATCATGAATTAAAATAAACACAAACACAATAATACACAATCTCTTTCTTTATTTCAACATTTTGCATGTGTTAAGAAAATCAAATTTGCATCTTAAGAAAGATGCAAATCAATTTTGAATTGAGAAAAATTTAGATCTGCATCTCATAAAGATGCAGATCTCTTTTCATTTGAGAAAACTCAGATCTACATCTAAGGAAGATGTAGATCTGCTTTTATATTGAGAAAAACTCGGATCTACATCTTATAAAGATGCAGATCTATTTTTTTATATTGAGAAAAATTCAGATCTACATCTTATAAAGATGTCGATCTGTTTTTATTTTGAGAAAAATTTAGATCTACATCTTATAAACATGCAGATCTATTTTGTTTTACGAAAAACAATTTTTCACATGCAAATTTATTGACATTCAAGAAAAAGATTATAACAATCACATAAAAAACAATCATGCTTTAACAAAACAACAATTAACAATTCATGTTATAGATATTTGAAAAAGAAAGAGATATAACATGAATCATCACATCACAAGAAAAATGGTGAAGGAAACAACCTCTTGCATGAGCACACTTTGTTCTTGAGAGGATGTTTTAGGGTTCAAAGAAATTTGTTCAATTCTCTTTGAAACCTAAAAACCCTAATTTAAGCAGCAACCCTCAGAGAGGGGATCAGAAAATATGGGTGGGTTGAGAGTAAAAAACGTATGCCTCTCAAAGCGTAAAAAAAAAAGGTGCTAAATTATGAGGTTCAGTCCCTATTTATAGAGGCCAGAAGACTCTAAAAATTAGGTATGGACGATTAGGGTTTGAATCCGGATGCATCCTTTTGCGAAAAGATTGAAAAAGGTATGCATAATCGTCACCCAAAGGCCGTTGGGCCAAAGCCCACATCAGGGAAATTCGGCCATTTTAGAGTGCCGTTCGGCACTCCAAAAGTGCCAAATTGGCCCTATAGCTCCAAATGCACTTTCGTGTTCGGGTGCCGTTTGGACTCCTCTTCTAGGGTTTTTTGGCCGGTCCTTATACCTAGACGCATTTTCATCCCCCGCCTATGATTTTTCATCTCTTTTTTGGATAATTCAAGATATTTAAGGACAATTATCTTGTAGATAAATACCCTAAAATAAATCTTGATAAAGTTTAGATTATCCACAGTTTTATTGTTATCCAATCATCCCTTTTATTCACATGCATGCATCCCTATTTTAAACACTAATTATCAACCAATCATAAAATTATTTAATTAATTTTAATTTTTTAACCAATCAGAATTGATTTAAATTGATCATGTGTGGTCGATTCTACCTAGACACAATGCATGTTGACCGTACAAACTTGATCATGCGATATCTTCTGATCCGATAGTCCGATTTGATAACCGGGAACACCGCTGTGACCGTTAGAATCCCAAAATCATTTTTATGATATGCAATGAATGAATTAATGCATGTAATGCAAAGACAAAATGATGCATGTAATGCAAGAACAAATTGATGCATGTAATGCAAGAACAAATTAATGCATGTAATGCAATTATGATTTTTGGGGTACATGGATTGGTCATTCAAGTCATTCTCCTTGATTAAATCATGGGTGCAAAATTGAGTGTCTACAATATGGTAAACGTAGGTTGTGTGTGAACCGTCGAGGAGATTTGCTCTATCAATCCTCCTAGTAAACGGAGACTTTGAGATTTGGCGCAAAGCCCTGCTCATAGCGTCATTCCCCAAGCCTTTATAGGTCAGGATTTTGCTTCTTTGCTTATGATGGCACTCTTCCCTATAGGTGTAAGACTCACTGGGGGAGTCCTTGATCGAGGTCTGTAACTTTCATCACCGTCAAACAAAGCCTCTGTGCTTGATGATGACCTTCTTCTTTGTTTCCGAGCTCAACTTCCTACATAAATGGTCTATTTCTTTCTGTGTGTTCTTGGTTTCCTCCCCATGAGACACATGACTCCCACTCCTAGAGTGAGTCCTACTAGTATGGGTTGTATGAACACTAATCTCATGATCTCTCCTACGTTCAAGATTCACAAAATGATCTTGACATTGCGACCCCACCAACTCATCTGAATTCACCATAATTAAATTAACTCAAGTATTCTCAATATCCCCATAGACGGCACCAATTGTAAGAGCACAAACGAACCTACAGCCCTAGAATGCCCAAATAATGGCCCAATTAGCCGACCACAATGAATTTGTTAGAGAATGGGTAGGATATTGACTACTTAATGAGCTAAAGTTAATCACAATGAGAAGAAATGCCAAGTAAAAGACTAAGAACACTAAATAATGAAGAAAAAGGGATCTTTGGTCCATCCCGAGGAAGAACTTTTATATATATATATATATATGGTTTTGTTTTCTCTCTTTCCACCAATCTTTCTCTCTCTTTCTGGATCCTCCCACATAAGGATCTTCATTTCCTTTTATATTTACACACAAATTATCTTCATCCTATACTTAGAGCATTGAGATTGCATTTTTAGGACTTCTGTCCCATCCAGAACATACAGGTAAGCTTCTGCCTCGCAATCTGAGCTATGCCACCACTGTTCATGGTCATTTCCTCATTAATGTGGCCAGAGGAGTAGTTGTCTTGCATTTAATGCGGAGGGGATATCTTCCACTCCCTTCTCCTTTCACCCTCCTCGTAGCCCGTGCCAAGTCTACTTTATTCCCTCTGTGATATTTTAACTTTATGTGCCTTCTATGGTTACGACTCGTCCCTCAGATCAATAGGTGCTCGTATCGTGGCTATCCAGTGCTCGTCCCTGAGGTCCGAGGGGCATCCTCGGAAATCATCTTAGCAATCTGCTTAGATGAGATTAAGGATCCTCGTCCACACAAAACATTTTCCTTTGGTGTAGTCCATTACCTTTTTCTTTCCCTTATTGGCAACTCCTAAGGCAAGCTGTTTACCATCTTGTTTGGTGAAATCCTTCTTCTTCTTACCACCCTTGCCTTTTGACTTGGGCTTAAAAGAGGAAGCTTCAGCCATATTAGTATCAACACTGGCTGTCCCAAAGATGCCTTCCGCTGCCACTAATTCATTCATTAATTCAAACAAGGTATATATCTTTTTGTTCATATTATAATTAAGTCTGAATTCTTTGAATGATTTTGGCAAGGATTAGAGTATCATATCCACTTGGGATTCTCCATCAATGTCGGCACCTAAAATCTCCAATGTATTCAAATAAGAGATCATCTTAAGACAATGCTCTCTTACTGGAGTCCCTTGAGCCATCTTGGTATTCAGGATAATCCTCATAGTATCTTGCCTAGCTAAACAGCCTTGCTCACCAAACATCTCCTTCAAACTTAACATTATGTTTGAAGCTAGTTCCACATCCTGCATTTGATGTTGTAGAACATTTGAAATAAATGCTAGGATATAGCACTTATCCATCTCATTAGATTTTTGCCAACGATCATATCGCTGTTTTTCCTCAGTAGGTGCATCTAATGAAGGAAAGTTTGGACATGGTTGATTAAGTACAAATTTAAACGGAAAAGGAATCAAAGGTGAACTTAGTACTTCGAAGTTCAAACAAGCACCAAAAGCAAGCGGTTGATTTCATGCAAAAAAGTTTGGACATGGTTGATTAAGTACAAATTTGTACTCTTCAGCAATAAGAACAATGTCTAAGTTTATTTTCTAGTCAACATAGTTGGATCCAGTCAGTTTGTTTTAATTAAGAATAGTAACAAATGGGCTAAAATATGCCATGCTTAAATCTGAAAACAATAAACATGAATATAATAAGTAAACTGGACATTATCAATTTAGCATGTAAACATATAGTATGGAACCTTAATAAAACCATAATATAATATATGCAACGACAACCCAATCCCATATTCAATATCCCTCAGTATAGAGTGAACATTAAATACTATGATTGATTGAAAATATCTTTCATTACTAGTGCTGTCTTGATAACTCATACCAAACACTAATAATATGCCATTATTCATTTAGCCTCTAAATAATAATAGTAAGAACTCAGCATAGAGGATACTATAATATTTAGTCTAGTGTACGCCATTACCTAGAGTCATGTGTAGCCACATTTCATCTACCAACAAAAGTTTAATCTAGTAGTACCATAATACAAAACACCCTCCGCATGGAATGCAAGGATCAAAGCCAAGACGAGATGTTTGCTCACACCACTACAAACATGGAAGTTCAGTCTTGTAGTACTGTGAAATAAACACCCTCCGCATGGAATGCAAGGCTCGAGGCCAAGACAAGGTGCCTACTTCACACTACTATAAACTGGTAATGGAGGCCGTGAGAATCAACCCTTGAATCTCTCTCCCACTAGAAATTTTAAAAGAAAGGTTTTTATTTGGGAAATATATGTAATCTCATCACACATTGCTTTGCATTTTATCTATTTTTTAACACTTAGTGAAATTTCAAAAACAATTCGTTCGATCGGTCAAAGGTATTTCTCGATCGATCGAAATATTTAATAAATCCATTTTGAATTCTCTGTATTACTCGATTGATTCTCAATTCCTGTTCAATCAATTGAAAGGAACATCCAATCGATCGAAAGGAATTCTTGATCGATCGAAAAATTGAAGAAATTCATTACGAAGTCTCTGGATGACTCGATCGATTCTCTATTCCTGTCCAATCGATCGATAGGAACATTCGATCGATTGAAAGGAATTCTCGATCGATTGAGACTCGTGAAACTGGATTTTTTTAGATGTTTCTAGTAACCGTTTTTGACATTTCACTTCAACAAAACATAGTACCTTGATCATATCTGAATGTGATTGAGATCAAAACTTAATTTCATTGATGCTATAGTCTTAAAGTTCAATATGGCATGGTTAAAATCAAACTTAAACAACATCATAACATCAATATTAGTTTTATCAAACAATAGTTCTAAAACTAAAATATGCAAAAAAATTACTGCAGAATTTTCAAAAAACCATGAAAATAGTTTTCTTTGATTCTAAAACTCACTCAACACGTTATACAAACATGAGAATGAAGACCGCTCTGATACCAATTTTTGGAAAAACACATGGAAAAATACATTTTTGTATCTCATACAAAAACACACAGCGGAATATAAACGGATCTACTACATTTATGTGAGGTAACATGCAACATCTGAGTTTTAAAAACAAAGAACAAGAAGGCGTACCTTGATGCAATGAAATTCAAATCAAAATGAAGATTGAACTTGGGAAGACTTTCAATCTTCACTCCAATTCCACAATGTGCCCAAGATGTGTAGTCTCTCAATCAGTTCTATACGTATTTGTTTAAGAAAATAACCAAGTGTCTTGAGAAAACTCTAAATATTTATCTCTTTTAATCATATGTATATATCTACACTTAGACAGTTGCTTTATTTATTAACTCTTATTAAATAAATAATTGATTATCTAATTGGGTTAGCCTTTTGAGCCAACCCAATTGGGCTTTAGTGTGTGGCTTGGAGTGGGACCAAAAGGGACAAATAAAGCTCTAGCTCCAATGGGCTTTGGACTTATCCGTTAACTCTTGACAAGCCCAGAGTTACCATTAATTATATTTAATACCACTATATAAATATAATTGCACTCTAGGCCTCATTAATAAATTATATCCCAAGACTTTATTAAACATTTAGCCCCTTCATGAAAATATTCGTAGTAATACAAAGTCATAATGTGTAATTGTCACTTTGAAAATTACTACCTCTTGATCCTTGAGTACCTGGTTTAATCCTTTAAGTTATTCATATATATTTTGTGAAATCTAATTTAAGATTTCATAAAATATAAACTTTTATAACTCTTTACTAAAGTGGTTAGGCCTAACACTCTGAATAACCAAACTCATTAAACTTATCTAAATGGAATATTTTATGTCTCTATAAAGAGACTATGAATTCTATCTTGAGAATATGTGTTTCTTCAACATTACATGTGGTTGCCCTACATACTAAGGTTTTGACCGTTTGTCTAGATCTCACTCCTGATATATTAAAGCAACCTACATTTCATGATCGGGTTCACTATTCCCTCAGGATTGAGAGTTTAAGTAAATGAAAGTCATGAGATTTATTATTCATTTGACAGTCGTTAATAGAATAATAAATCTCACAGTAGTCTAATTTAATATGTCTTGTACACTTAAAACATATTAACATATCAACCAGAAGTCTTCACTTCCATGATCAAGACAAATTATCTTAATTGACATGTTATAGTCTTCGCAGATGAAATGTCCAATTTCATCACCGACTACGAAATAAAATTTTGAGTTTACAAAGAACTTGTGATTTATATCTTCTGTGACTAAATCACATAAATCAGATACTATGCATCTCAAGAACTATATGATAATGTCCAAATATTCATATCACAAGTTTAGATAATAATAAAACAAGTTTATTACATAGAATATAATGTCATACATAGCATACATTAGGATTTTAGGGCACTAATCCTAACAAGTTCGTCATACCCGTGAATGGAGCCCTTCTCCAACCCATTGAATCTTCTCATGGCCATGGGTCCAAGGTTGGAGGGAAAAATTTTGCATATCAATTCCTCATTCTTGGAAGAAATGGTCATGCTTTGGTTGTAGTGACTGACGTGCTCAACGGGGACAGACTTGCCATCATAATTGATGAAGATGGTCTTGACAAATCTCCAAGGTAAGTCAGTACTCTCTATTTCCTTGGAGAAGGAAGAATGAGATATTTGTTGTAAAGCCCTACTTATAGCATCATTTCCCAAATTCTAAGGGGTAGAGGGTTCTTCATGGTTTCCCTGTGCCCTGAACCTCCTGGGTGAAGCTCCTCTATCCACTGTCTGTTTGGGGGAGGGCCCTCTATTCCTGTCCCTCTGCGGGGGGAAATCCACCCATCTGTATCTCCTAACTAGTGAAACCGATCTATCCCTGTACCTGCACGGAGGAGTAGCAGATCTTTCCCTATACCACCAAGGTGGGGAATCCATCATTTCTCAGTCCCTCCGATGACTCCCTAAGCTATCTTCTCCTCTACAGGAATGTCCCCTTGCAAGGCTAACATATAGTTGATTTTGATGCTCCTCTCTACATCTTGCATCCCACTACAAGGCCAACACCTGAGACCTCAACCGATCCATTTCTCGGTCCCTACTAGAATAAGAGGGTCTTGTAGAGTTAGTCACCGATCTCTCCCTCTAAGAAAGAGGGGACCCTTGCTCCCTGCTATAATTGTGGGAGGACTCCTCCAAGCCTTCTCTTCTTAATCAGATTGCAATCGCCTATTTCTTGAGACGAATTCAGCTGACATGCTTGGCCAAGACTGATTAGAAGCCCTATTCCTTGCCTGACTCATCATCTTTCACTCCAACTGGCTCTTAATCCTACTGCTTGGTGGATTTTCCCATAGACAACACTAATTGTGTAGGAGTTAAAAACACCAGAAAAAGATTCTAGACAAAAGTTCTTGATCAACACAACTAATATCTAAAAAATGGGCGGTATGAATCCACAATGGAAAGATTAACAAGATAGTTGGAAATGAAAAGTAACTAAATCGTGCATTTTATATATGAAAAAGGGTGTTCCCGTGGTACCAAAAGGGGTTCTAAGTGTTGAATACAAGTAAAGAAATTCTAACTCTCACACTCTCTCTTGTTCTTCCTTAAGTCCTCTTTTTTCTGGATCCCCCTTCCTATTGCTCTCCTCCTCCTTTGAGGGATACTTGTCCCATCAGCCTTTTGCCCTACCATTTATTGATCATGAAAAAGGACTTTTGGGGGTGCTTTCACTGTTCGGGTCAGTCATTCAACATTTAATGTGGTTGAAATTAGGTGGGGGGAGCTCATTAATGTAGAGGTGACTGTTATATTAGACTCTGCATTTTCTGCAATGTATTCCTCAGGAGAAAAGTGAGCAAAAGGTGTCCCAAGCTTAAGAGGAAGGTCGCTTCTTTACTAGTCTCCATGTCCTCGGGAAAGAATAGTTTTATGGATTGCCTCAATAGCGTGCCCAGATGGTCTTCAGGAAGGATGGGTGTAGCAGATTATCTTGGCTACGGGCCCAAATGGTTTCTTCCCATCAGAAGTCCCTTTTATTTTTTGTTGCACCCCGGGGCAGGTCTACTCCTCAAATTTCCTCTTTAGGCTAAAATCTTCAAGGCGGATTTAGGTCCACTCCCCCACATATATAATCATGATCCACATCTAACAGCAATTTCTAATAAGAAGCGACAAGCTTTCTCTTTAGTGATAGAATTTTATTGTATCTCAGGTGATCTAATTAATAATTTCAAACCCTTTCAATATGTATTAACATGTGTAACAATTACACTATAAAAGTATAAATACAACAGCCACAACTATGATCGGATGGCTAAAAGTTTGCATTCATTAAACTTTATTTTAATGTAAAATAACATGGATATTAACAATTGATAAAATTTTGATATGTATCTATTGGAAAAACTGGTTTTGCATCTCATACAAAACACGAAACGGAAGCAACACATGGATCTACTTCAATCATGAGAGATAACATATAACTTTGAATTCTAGAACAAAGAAGAGAAAGCGTACCTTGATGCAGTAAAATTCAAAACAATACTTGAGAAGACCTTCAATCTTCATCCCAATTCCACATAGTGCCCAAGATGAGTGGTCTCTCAATCAGTTCTTAAGTACATTGATTTTCCAAAAAGAAAAGTGTTCTCCAAGATACTACTGAGAAAAACTATTTTCTCTTCATTTAATCATATGTATGTATTAACTATCTCTTAGCAATTACTTTATTTAATAACTCTTATTAAATAAACAACTGATTATCTAATTAAGTTAGCCTTTTGAGCCAGCCCAATTGGGCTTTAGTATGTGGCTTGGGATGGGACCAAAACGACAAATAAGGCTCTAGCTCCAATAGGCCTCAAACTTATCTGTCAACTCTTGACAAGCCCTAAGTTACCATTAATTATATAACAAGTACCACTATGGAAATATGATTGCACTCTAGGCCTTATTAATAAATTATATCCCAAGACTCTAATATGATATCATTTGACTCCTCCATAAAATATCCATAGTGAACAAAGTCATAATGAACTGTCACTTTGTAAACAACTATTTTATTTCTTGAGTTCCCGATTTAATCTTCTAGTTAATCATATTTATGAAATCTAATTTCAATAAATATAAACTTTAGTAACTCTTTACTAAAGTGGCCAGTCCTGAATAACCAATTCCTATTAAATTTATCTCAAGGGGATATTTCAAATCTCTATAAAAAGAAATTATGAGTTCCATCTTGAGAATATGTGTTCCCTCAACACTACGTGTTGTTACCCAACATACTGAGGTTTTGACCGTTATATTAGATATCAATCCTAATATATCAAAGTAACCTACATTTCATGATTGGGTTCACAATCCTCTCAAGATTGAGAGTTTATGAAATTAGAAGTCGTGAGATTTATTATTCAGGTGACAGTTATTAATTGAATAATTAATCTCACAGCGATTCAGTTCAATATATCTTACAAACTTAAGATATATTAACACATCAACTAGAAGTCTCCACTTCCATGATCAAGACAAACCATCTTAGTTAATGTGTTATAGCCTTCGCAAATAAAACGCTCAATTTCATTACCGACTACGAACTACATTTTGAGTTTACAATGAACTTATTATTTATATCTTCTGTAACTAAATCACATACAATGCATCTCAAGGACTATGATAATGTCCAATTAGTTCATTTACAAATAGTCTCATATAATTAAACAATTTAATTATTTATAACATGCCAATAAATTGAATTTTAGGTCAAAAACTCTAACATATCAACATGCATAACGATTACTTTCAATTCAATTTATGCAAAACCAAACTATATTTTAATGCCAGTGCACACTTGTATGGAAAAAATGAAAACACAAATAGAAAAGAATGATGTGAGCTTTCGTAAGCATTGTGTGAGCACCTTGAGGCTGAAGTATACACATTATTTCTATCATGGGACCACTTTGCTGTAACAGGAGAGTTGATATTATATTAGATATTGCCATATTGGAAAACTACCTATATAATTTATTTTATTTTGTAAATTTTGAGGCCACTTTGCTTTCAAGAGTGTCTTAATATTATATTGGATCTTGGAAAACTGCCAAATCAAAGACTATTTTTATTTTATAAAACGAATGGTTTACCAAAATCAAAATAAAAATGAAGGAAAAATTTCATAAAATCTGTAGTCTTGATCTGAATGACTTTTAGCCATATTAGACACAATGTTAAGACCCAAGAGTTGTTGGCTTCCATGGAACTTAGTTTGTGTTTGATCTAGATTATGATCCAACTTTATATAAAAGTGTTACAGTTTTTAAAAAGAGATTTTTTTAAGACTTAGTCCATGTAGCGGAGGCTTTTTTATGTAAAATATAAATACCGTTGCTTTAGATTAAGGTTGGTCGTATTATTTTGAAAGAGAAAAATTGTACTATCGCATCTTGTATTTTTTCTTGAAAATAATGAAATTACTGCAACTCCGTGGACATAAACAAATTGTCGAATCACGTAAATATTGTATTGTATGATTATTTTTTGTACGCATATTTTTTTTTTCTCTATTTTTACATCTCGCATATCTAAGGTTAAATTCCTAGCAAGAGTCTTAAATGTTTACAATTACATAAGCAAACAGAAATTTATTCAGAATTCCATCTTCATCCAATTTCAGAAGTGGGCTTTTGTGGAGGAAGAGAATCTAGTCCTAGATAATGGAAGGGGAGTTAGGAAACAGTATTATATAAAACATTAAAACTCATGGAAGTTGACTAACAAAGTACCAAAAATGCGTTATTTCTCAACAAGAAATTATGAGGCTACGACAGTTGGTTAGATGTTGACACAGAACCTCTCCATAGTCGTAGGTTTCTCTATCATGGCAGAAGATACCAACGGATGAATCGCAACGCATGTGAACTTTTGTGGCCTAATTTGTCTCCACCTCCGCTTCTTCTTCCTTGGGTCCAAATTTGTTTTTTATTACATTCTTTTTGTATGTGATAAGCCAAATTTAAATCCTCTCAATATTTAATTGTTTTTTGACACAATAAACCAAATTGAGAAATTATAGCCTTGGTCAACAACCAAGAGTCTTGCAGTAGTTCCATAAAAAAAGAAAAAAAATGAAAAAAAAAAAAGTGGTCTTGTAGCTCAACTTGTATCTCCTAGCATTTTCAACAAAGACATCTAAGATCTAAATCCCTCCACCTTCAACTATTGATGTATATAATAATAATAAAAATAAATATAAAATTGTTGGAAAAAAATAGTCAATCATCATAAAAGTGGGCACGACACATTACAATCATTCATGTTAAAATTTTATGTATTAACTCACAACATAATTGTTAAAACTTCAATCTGGATCATAGGATCTAAAGATCCTATATAATTTTTGAATTGTTAAATGAGTCCTGGGATTGATAGAATCACAAATCCCACTTGAACCTAAATTTTAACACATTTATAATCAATTGTTTGGACGTTTTTCAGTTCAATGAAAAAAAAAAAAAGGTTTTGTAAGACTTTTCTTTTTGTTACGAATCCATAACTTTTCTAAGATAAATCTCATGCTCTGATTGACATCTTACATATTATGATTTTTTAAACTCTAATTTTCACAACCATTGAGTTAATCACTTTTCGAAGATAAATCTCAAGGTCTAATTGGCATCTTAAATTATATAATATTTGTAAACTCTAATTTCATGTCTATTCAGTCAATCACCAATATGAGAATCTCGGCCAAAATGGCCAAATACCACCAATTTCTGAAATTTTTTGTAAAAAAACACTATTTTGGAACAATATAGGAAAATACCACTTTTTATGATACTCGAGTTTCTTAAACTCGAGTTCCTAGAAGTTTTGCTACCGTGGCACTGCTGAGGTGGAAATTGGGCAATAAAAAAAAATTATGTGGTACTCGAGTATGGTAAACTCAAGTACCATGCAACACAATACTCAAGTATACCAGGCTCGTTCAGCTTGAGTACCTTGTAAATTTTTTTTTTTTTTTTTTTTTTTGGGATTATCAACAAATAAACATAAACATAAAATGGTGTTTATTTTATTTATAGGGTACTCAAGCTCACCAAGCTCGAGTACCTAGTAAATTTTTTTTTTTTTTTTTTTGGGATTATCGACAAATAAACATAAACATAAAAATAAGTAGCTTTTTTACATTTTTATTTATTTAAATAGAAGCATTGTAAAATATAGAGATTTCAATTTCAAAATATGAATTTAATTTCTACATTAAGTACAACTGTTTACTGTTTTCTCACAAAAA
The DNA here is from genome assembly GCA_030021035.2 of Notholithocarpus densiflorus. Lineage (NCBI taxonomy): Eukaryota > Viridiplantae > Streptophyta > Magnoliopsida > Fagales > Fagaceae > Notholithocarpus > Notholithocarpus densiflorus. The sequence continues at coordinate 2,367,115 of JARYZH020000041.1, forward strand.
TTATTCACTGTATTTTGCATAAACTATTTCTAGCATTTTGCAGAAAACAGTGAACAATTTTTGTGAGAAAACAGTTAACAGTTTTACTCAATGTAGAAATTAAATTCATATTTTGAAATTAAAATCTCTATATTTTACAATGCTTCTATTTAAATAAATAAAAACGTAAAAAAGCTACTTATTTTTATGTTTATGTTTATTTCTCGATAATCCCCAAAAAAAAAATATTACTAGGTACTCGAGCTTGGTGAGCTCGAGTACCCTATAAATAAAATAAACACCATTTTATGTTTATGTTTATTTGTCGATAATCCCAAAAATAAATAAATAAATAAATAATTACAAGGTACTTGAGCTCAACGAGCCTGGTATACTCGAGTATTATGTTGCATGGTACTCGAGTTTACCATACTCGAGTACCACATAATTTTTTTTTATTGCCCAATTTCCACCTCAGCAGTGCCACGGTGGCAAAACTTCTAGGAACTCGAGTTTAAGAAACTCGAGTACCATAAAAAGTGGTATTTTCCTATATAGTTCCGAAACAGTGTTTTTTTACAAAAAATTTCAGAAATTGGTGGTATTTGGCCATTTTGGCCTGAGAATCTCTCTCTCTCTCTCTCTCTCTCTCTCTCTCTCTCTCTCTCTCTCTCTATATATATATATATATATATATTGCTTTTGCTAAGAATGGAATTTACATGAGCTTTGGAGAGCTAAATCTATTGTAGAAGAGTCAACCAAACTAGGTAAGGACCCACTACACAATTTAATGAGTAATTAATTAACTTCTATCTTTTTTCTTTTTCTTTTTTTTGAGTGAAAAGACCACCTACTTGTTTTATTATTCAACAACTTGAAAATCGGCGCATACAAAAACGTCAATGTTAGACATAACAGACTCCATCCAAGCAGAAAAAGAAAAAGATTACCTTACTCTTTGGGCCAAAGCATGTGCCACCACATTACTTTACCTTACAACATAAGCAAAAGAAAAACTCCACAAGGAGCTAACATGAGATAAAGTGTCCCTAACCAAATGCCCAAGAGATGAGAACTGCATACCAACCCCCTGCAACCACTTGATAACCATTTCCAAGTCACCTTCAAAGTGGGACTATTGTAACCCGATTTCCTTAGCGAAAATCACAGCCCGCCTTGCTACCAACAACTCCAAACACTCCACTGAATGAGGGTTTTTTATTTTTTCCGCTATCGCAGCCACCACCAGACCATTAGAGTCTCGCACCACAATGCCCACACCAGCTTCATCACATTCATTAAACATAGCGCCATCGAAGTTAGTTTTATATTAACCTGGGTTTGGAGGTTGCCATTTACGTTGCCTCACCATCTTGCTGCTGTTAGAGTGTTCACGGCAGGAGCTGAACAATTGCAGGAAGTTGCAAACCGCCTCTCTGATGCCGCTAAGAGGAACCGATTTTTCTTGCAACCTTGACTTCTTTCTGTGAGACCATATGAACCAAGCCGTTGTAGCAAAGACTTCACGAACTCTCGGTTTCGTCATGATTAACGCCACCAAGTCTTTGAACGAACCCTATGATGCTTTGAATTGATTTACCCAATGAAAGTCTCTATCCCATACTTGTTTAAGTGCTTCACAGCCCCACAAAGCATGGTGCGTGTCCTCTTCAGCTCGGCCACATAAATGACAAACCGATTTCGTCAACACTCACCTCTTCACTAAGTTTGTTTTCGTAGGCAGACTGTCTGAGCATGCTTTCCACATAAAATGCTTCACCTTCCCTGGCACATTTAGCTTCCATATACTCGACCAAACCCAACGATCAGACTTGAGTTTGAACCCGATCCTTCCCCACTCCTTGCTTCTTCGTACAAGGCTCGATACCCAGATTTTATCGAATATAGCCCATTCTTTTCAAGTGCCCAGTATAAGAGGTCAGGTTGTGGAGTGATACACAGAGGAATGGCCTTAATCCTTTGGGCATCAAACGGTACCAAGCATTCATCAATTTTTGGCTTTTCCAACAACCCAAGCCGGTGTCAATCAATTATGCTACCTTCATGTTTGCATCCCTTGCCAATGCTGAAGATATTACTCTCCCACCCGTGGCATCTGGTATCCAGTTATCACTAAATACCCTTATGGACAAACCATCCCCGATTCTCCATTTTGCACCCATGGATATTACTTTTCTTGCCCTCAAAATGCTTTTCCAAGCAAACGACCCCGAAGACTTTTTGGCATCAAAGATAGTACCATTTGGGAAGTATTTTGACTTAAACTCACGATAAAATATGGAGTTTTTATCGTGGATAAGTCTTCATACCTGTTTTGCCAACATAGCATCATTAAACTTTGCCAACTCCTTAAAATCCATTCGCCCTTCTTTCTTAGGGTTACAAAGTGTCTCACAATTTTTCAAATGAATCTTCCTTCTCTCTCCTCTTTGTCCTCACCAAAATTTTCGTATTAGCATCTCAATCTCCCTACATAGGCCCATAGGAAGTTTGAAACATCACATTGCAAAGGTGGGAATAGCTTGGACCACCGCTTTTAACAACACTTCTTTTCCAGCTTGAGATAGGAGTTTTTCCTTCCACCCTTGTAATTTATTCCAAACCCGATCTTTTATGTAATTCAAGTTTGCTCTCCTATTTCTACCAACAACTGCTGGATGTCCCAAATATTTTCCATACTGTTTTATTTCCGGCACCCCAAGTAGCTCTTTTATAGAATTTTTTGCCATGTCACTAACAGATTTGCCAAAGAAGAGTGTAGTTTTCTCCTTGTTTATTTGTTGGCCTAAAGCAGTTTCATAGACCTCCAAAATATTTTGTATTGTTGTGACATCTTCCAACCTAGCTCTACAAAATAGCAAGCTATCATCTGCAAAAAATAAGTGAGATATTTTTGGGCCATTTCTTCAAAGAGAATATCCCTGAATTTTTCCTTCCCTAACCTCCTGATTTATCAAACCATTAAGCCCCTCAAAACATAATAGGAAAATGTATGGAGATAAAGGATCCCCTTGTCTCAACCCCCTAGATGGTACTATATGCCCCCTTGGTTCCCCATTTACCATAATAGAAAAGGAAATAGTACTCACACATTCTATCGGTTTGTTTCTCAAAAAAAAAAAAAAAAAAAAAAAAAACTTCTATCGGATTAGATTCATGCTTTCAAAAGAAAAACTCATGTTGATGCTATTGCTATAAAGTTTTATAGTTAAAACCTTATTTATTTTTTATGTTCATTTTTATTTTCTATTAAAGAGGACTTTAACACTTATGTTGATGATTTCTAAACACATCATTCTTAATTGTAATTGTTCACCTTTTTTTTCAATGAAAAGTAGATTCTTATGATTTTTGATTCAATCAAGAACACCCCCTTAACAATCTTATGTAGGCTATCAATTTAAATAAGCCTTACAGACTTCTATAAAATATTCATATATTTGTTAGGTGTGTTAACTAGTGCCCATAGAGCAATCGTTAACTAGAATAAAACGAGTCTCACTTATATTAGGAAGTAGTAAATATAGTAAAAATTAATAAAAAGAGTTCTAAATCCTTATATTGTTTTTACTGAAAGGGGCTCGACTACCTTAAAAACGTGGCATGATAGAAATACATAAAGTGCAGACTTGAATATATAAAGTTAATAAATCAATGGTCAATAGACTTGCAATCAATAAAATAAAAAATAAAAACTCACAGAATTTGATGAATAAACAAGAAGAGAACAGCAACAGCAGCGTGAGCAATAGAATGCAAGAATGATGTAAGGCCCGTTTGCCAGGAGAGCGTTAGGGCATGAGTGGTATAGGGTTAATTAGGGTATGTGTTACGAAATGCAACGGTGATAAGAAAAACATGATAATTGAGTGTTAAAACTAGGATAGTATGGATAGGTTGTAGAGATCCAACTCCTCTGTTAGCTCTAGGACTGGTGTTCCTCCTGATATTATAAATGAAGATTTCATCTCTTCCACAGAAACAAAAAAAAAATTGTTTTAATCTATTATCGAAGCTATATTTTGTTAAAATCTTAAGTGTTTTATTTTAATACATATTGTTGTGCACTTCCTCCTTATGGTATCAGAGCCATTCTTTTCTGGCCGTTGATAGTGTTGTTGTGTTCTTTGAATCTTTCTGTGTCTATTCAAAAGTTTGATACTCCTTTCTTGTGTTCCTCTTTACCATCGTTGGCGTCACCTTAGTTGTAAAGTGAAGTCCCAGAACCAGACTGTAAGGCCCGTTTGCCGAGAGAGCGTTAGGGCATGAGTGGTATATGGTTAATTAGGGTATGTGTTACGAAATGCAATAGTGATAAGAAAGACATGATAATTGAGTGTTAAAACTAGGATAGTATGGAAAGGTTATAGAGATCCAACTCCTCTGTTAACTCTAGGACTAGTGTTCCTCCTGATATTATAAATGAAGAAGATAACACTGTGGAAGAAACAGATTTCCCTGATTTCTAGAAATGGAATATTCCTAAGGTTGATCCTAAGTCCATCTACAGGACTAGCTGGACTGAAAATACCTGTTGTTCTCAATATAGAGTTAGAACTGTTGAACAAACTTTCTCTATTTCAAGAACCCATGAAAAATGTTGCTTGTTTTCTAAAAGAAATATTAATGATTTCCTTGGAAAAAAATTCAGTTATTTACATATTGGCCTTGTTCAAGTTGCTGTTAAACCTCTTTCTAGAAAAGGTATTAATGCTTCTGTTCTCATGTGTTTAAGAGATGCTAGGTTTAAAAAAATTTATGATAGCATACTTGGCATGATTACTGCCTCCTTGTATGATGGTCCTGTTTATTTTGATTGTTATCCTGATATTTCTCTTGCTTTGGATGATCCTAATATTGTTAAAGCTTTAACTTTAAATGTTTTGACATCTGGTTATGATATGGATGAAGGCAGCAAGCCTTTTGCACTCCTGATGCTAAGGTCCAAATTCCAAAAACGATTCAATGGCAAGATATTAAACTTCCCAAAGAATGGTTGTTCTAACAAGAAACTCCACCAAATCCACCTACTAAACCTATTTTTGATGAGTTAAATCTTGATCATATCCAACAATATCTTGATGGAACTGTTAAAATAAGTTTTCATGATAATAAACCACTGAGGATCAAAGAAGGAAGACATTCCTTTGCTGGATCTGAAGATATTTCAAAAAGAAACCAGGATCTCAATGAATTTTTACAAAAGAATTTTGAAAAACCAGATTTAAAGCTAAAAGGAGTTTCGAGTAACAACTCCCAAGTTAGCACTGCTTTTTACTCTACAAAAACAAAACCTCCTTCTACACATAGCAAACATGCTATTGAAGAAGAGGAAGAGACCGAATCTGAGTCCCGAACTGCTTCTGATTTTCAAACTCCTATTATTGATAGTCAACTACGAGTTTTAAACAAAAGCTTTGAAATGGACATGGTCGCTTTGTTTAATGAATTTAAATCTGCAAAAAACAAAGACAAAAGAAAGACCTACCAAACTACTTTTGATCAAAAAGAAAAAGATCGTGTTAAAAGAAAATGGAAAGAAAGAATGAATAGCATGCAAAAACACATTTTATTTTTTGATTTCCTTGAAAATTACTATGTTTCCAAGAATGTTTCAAAAAATAATTTGAATATGGTAAAGAAGTTAAATTTTGTTAAAGAAGACAAAACCATTGTTCGGTCTACCCACCCACCACTTGAGACAGTTCTTATAGATTGCAAAGGGACTGAGGTAAAGGCCTATCCCTTCAAAATTGCTAATGCTGATACTCCTGTTTTAAAAATTATTGAACAAAACGATTTTACTAATAATTCCTTGCATATTATTGGCCAACAACTTGACCGTATTGAAGAAAAAAATTATTGAGAAACCAACTTCTTCCAAACCTGAGAAACCTTTGATTGATTTACCTAGTCAAAAAAAAAAAAAAAAAATTGAGTCTAAAAACCTCCCAGGCTAAGACTATTGAAAAGGTTGAACAAATGCTTTCTGATTTGAAGATAAAAACTGAGCAGAATACTTCTACCAGCACTGCTCGTGCTATTTCAAGAAAAGAAAAAGAAATTGTTTTTTATGAAAGCACAGATTCTGACTCTTCATCCTCTGCTTCTGATAAAACTAATTTAGAATTGCCTAAAGTTAAAAGATTTGTTGGAAAACCTAATCCCATGTCTTTTACAAAAAACTGGTATTCAAAACCCACTCCTCCTGATATGCAGTTTGAAGAAAGAAATTTTCAAACCCAGTTTTCTGTTTCTGCTGATAAGCTTTATGAATGGAATATAGATGGTTTATCTGAACAGGAAATTATTAATAAGATGGGTCATATGTCTATGGTTGCCACTGCCTATATGAATAACCATGATCGAGACCATGCTGAAATTGTTGATTTGCTTACTACTAGTTTTTCTGGAACTCTTCATGGATGGTGGGAAAAATATCTCACAGAAGAATCTAGAGAATCCATTAAAAAGGCTGTTAAAAAAGATGATGAAAGTTTACCCATCTTTGATGAAAGTATTGGTCGAGGTATTCCTAATGGAGTCAATACCTTAACCTATACTATTATCAAACACTTTGTTGGTACTCCTTCCAATATTTCGTCTCGAATTAGTGATTATTTAAAAAATTTAAGATGTCCTACTATGTCTGATTACAGATGGTACCAAGATGTTTTTATTTCCAGGGTCATGATTTTTAAAGACTGCTTAAAGCCTTATTGGAAAGAGAAATTTATTGCTGGACTGCCTCCTCTCTTTGCTCATAAGGTAAAACAAGAACTAATTGGTAAAAATGATGCTATTGATTATGATAATCTGACTTATGGTGATATTTTCAGCACTATTAAAAAACTTGGCATTAACATGTGTAATGATCAAAAAATGCTAAAATAACAGTTAAAAAATAGTAGAAAAGCTAAATATGAAATGGGTAATTTCTATGAACAATATGGTTTACCCCCTATTGCCCCTTCCAGACAAAAAGGGAAAAAGAATCATGATAAAATTCACAAAAATTATAACCATAAAAAACACAAAAAATACAGAACAAGTTTCATTAAACCTAATGATTTTTATGCAAAAAATAAACATGCTTCAAAAAAATATGATAAGCAAAATTCTCGTAAAGGAAAATGTTTTAATTGTGGTAAACTTGGTCACTTTAGTAAAGACTGTCGCCAGAAGCCTGGTAATCTGAAGAATAAGCTTAACACGTTAAACATTAATGATGAAGATCAAGAAGATTTGTTTAGAATCCTTGAATCGACTACTTTGTCTGATTCTTGTGAAGAAGACTTTTCTTCGTCATCTGATTCTGATTACCAATCTACTGAAACCTCTGATTCACCTAATATTAAAATTAGTTGTAGAGATTCCTGTTGCAATACTGTTAATGTTCTCTCCAAACCCAATAAAACTATTAATGTTCTGACCAAAAGTGAAGAACAAGAAAACCTGTTAATAAATTTGATAAGTCAAATTGATAACCCGGAGCTAAAACAAGAATATCTTAAAAAACTCAAGAAAACCCTAATAAAAGACCAAAATGATAAAAGACCAAAATCAAAGATAAGTCTTGATGAAACTTTGGAAAGATTTAATAAAAAGAAATTCAAAGAATTAACTGTTAATGAGCTCCAACATGAAATTTCTATCATTAAAGAAGAAATCATTGAGCTAAAAAATGAATTCAAAAATATTAAAAATGATAACTTTAATCTAAAACAAGAACTGTTACTTTTAAAAATTGATAAACAACTTGATGATCAACAAACTGATAGTGAACCTGATGAGCAAGGAAAGGATGATGCTTCCACACAACAGGTTCCTCTTTCTGGTAATACTTTTACTGATACCAAGCTTAACCTTATTAACAAACTGCTTCCCCCAAAATGGTTCTCAAAAGTTAAAATTATTGTTTTCCATGAATATGAATTCAATGTTATTGCTATGATTGACTCTGGTGCTGATTTGAATTGCATTCAAGAAGGAATGATTCCCTCCAAGTATTATGAAAAATCCATTGAAAAACTATTTTCTGCTAATGGTACTCAAATGAAAATTAAATATGAATTAAACAATGCTCATGTTTGCCATGAAAATGTTTGTTTTAAGATTCCTTCTGTGCTTGTTAAAAACATGACTGATAAAGTGATTCTTGGTCTTCCCTTTATAAATGCTTTATATCCCTTCCTTACTGAACATGATGGGATAACTACTGACCCTTTTGGGCAAAAAGTTAAATTTAAATTTGCTTCAAATTTTGAAATTGATACTGATAATGCTTTAAACCTAATTCATGCCAAAACCAAGCATCTAAACTTTCTTAAGCAAGAAGTAAGATATAAAAAGATTGTTGAACAACTTTTTGATAAGCTGTTATAGTTTAAGATCAATAATTTTCAAAAAATCTTGGTCAATGATGTTTTTTCTGATATTCCCAATGCCTTTTGGCATAGGAAAAGACACATTGTTAATCTGCCTTATGTTAAAGAATTTAATGAGAAAAACATTCCTACTAAAGCTCGTCCTAATCAAATGAATGCTGAAACTGTTGAATTCTATAAAAAAGAAATTCATGATTTGCTTGATCTTGGTCAATGATGTTTGTTATGATATTCCCAATGCTTTTTGGCATAGGAAAAGACACATTGTTAATCTACCTTATGTTAAAGAATTTAATGAGAAAAACATTCCTACTAAAGCTCGTCCTATTCAAATGAATGCTGAAACTGTTGAATTCTATAAAAAAGAAATTCATGATTTGCTTGAGAAAAAGCTGATTAGAAATAGCAAGTCCCCCTGGTTTTGTGCTGCTTTCTATGTTAAAAAAAATGCTAAAATTGAGAGAGGAACTCCTCGCTTAGTTATTAATTACAAGCCTCTAAATAAGGTCTTAGAATGGATTAGGTATCCCATCCCTAATAAGAATGACCTAGTTCATAGGCTAAGTGATGCGGTTGTATTCTCCAAATTTGATATGAAATATGGATTTTGGTAAGTCCAGATTAGTGAGAATGATAAGTATAAAATTGCTTTTACCACTCCTTTTGGACATTATAAGTGGAATGTTATGCCTTTTGGTCTCAAGAATGCCCCTAGTGAGTTCCAAAATATTATGAATGATATCTTCAATTCATTCAGTCATTTCACCATTGTTTACATTGATGATGTCCTTGTTTATTCTAACTCCATTGATGAGCCTGGAAACATTTGTATTCGTTTCTTGAATCCATCAAACGGAATGGTCTTGTTGTCTCTGCTAAGAAAATCAAACAATTTCAAACAAAAGTACATTTTCTTGGTTATGATATTTCTAAAGGACAAATTTGTCCCATTGATAGAGCCATTCAATTTGCTGATAAATTCCCTGATGTCATTATTGATAAAACCCAGCTCCAAAGATTTCTTGGGTCGCTGAATTATATTGCTGATTTCTACAAGGATTTAAGGAAACAATGCAAACCTCTTTTTGATCAGTTACAAAGTAATCCTCCACCTTGGTCAAATGTTCATACTTCCCTTGTTAAACAAATCAAGTCTCATGTTAAAACTTTGCCTTGTTTGGGTATTCCTACTGTCAATGCTTTCAAAATTGTTGAAACTGATACCTCTAACATTGGTTATGGAGGTATTCTGAAACAACATGTTTCACCAGACTCAACTGAACAAATTGTTCGATTCTATTCTGGAGTCTAGAATAATGCACAAATAAATTATAGTACTATTAAAAAGGAGATTTTATCTGTAGTACTATGTATTTCAAAATTTCAAAGTGATTTATTAAACCAAAAGTTTCTATTGCGAATTGATTGCAAAAGTGCTAAATATGTTATAGAAAAAGATGTTGAAAATATTGCTTCGAAACATATTTTTGCTAGATGGCAAGCTATTTTAAGTGTTTTTTATTTTGATATTGAATATATTAAAGGATCACAAAATGCTATCCCTGATTTCCTTACTCGTGAATTTCTGCAATGCCACAATGGCAAGTAGGAGATCGAAAGATAAACACCCTGCTACAGACACTGCTAAACAACTTGTTAAAACAGAACCTGCCTCCCCCATAGATATTGCTAACCGTTTTACCACTTTAGGGACCATTCCTAAACCAAACTACTCCTCTGTTTTAGCATCTTCTTATGACCCATATGCTTTAACCCTTATTAACCAACCTGTTAAGGCTACTTTTTCCAGAAATCCCAATGCTTCTTAGTATGTTTCAAAGCAATACTGCCAAAACCTATTTTCTATTAAGCCCCATAGAGCTTCTATTAGTGATCCTCTGAAACTTGCTAAAAGCTACTTTTCTAGGAATTTCCATTGGATTCCTGAGCATGGTGAGAAAGATTTAAGATATTACTCTGCTATCCTGCATTTTGAGAAATCAATCCTTATTAAACCCATACCTGATAAAGCCAATCCTTCAATAATTATTTACCACAGTGTTTTACTACTTGATATTATTTCTGAAGAGAAGTGGGGCTCCAGCCCTACCGCCACTAAAATGTTACCAAATTCTCCCATTCCTTATTCCTATCATGATTATATCACTGCTTGGTTTAGATTCATGCTTCACCAAGATGACAATATGACCCATTCTTGGTTTGTTAATTTTGATAAAAATTTCAATGCTCATTTGCCTCTTTGGTTCAGCTGTTGGTGGACCCAATTTGGCCCTGTTACTGAAATATTTCCCGAACCACTAATAGGTTCCTTCAAGTATTTCGCAAGTGTTTTTAAAGTTGATTCTCATGGTGCTAAGTTTCCAACTTCGCTCCATTTTGTTAAAAAATACAAGGTCCCCTGGATTTTGAAATGGCAATATGTTAAAGAAGGTGATGTTCTTACTCGCCATTGGTATGTTAAGTGATGGGATAAGTTTTCCCACACCCAAAATGTTATCGACAATGTTACCCAGGAATTCCCAGCTACTAATGAAATTTCCTATGCTAAAGCCCAATCTCCAGTGCAAATAGCTGTACCTCAACTCACAGCAAATGCACCTGCTACCAGATCCACTACTAAGTCTGCTAAACCTTCTGCTAAGACCAAAAAGAAGAAGTCTGCTTTTGATGGTCTCAACAAAACGGCCCTAATTGCCCTCCTCAAACAGTAGTGGAAGGATGAGGAAGAAGCTGCTACAAATGCTAACTCAGAAGAGGAAGAAGAAGGCCAAAACTCAGGGGCATCCTCAGAAGCCCTTGTTGCTAATACTAATCCTTATTACCCCTACAATCAGGAGTTATTTGGCCATGATAAAGCTTCCACACCAGATTTAGGGGACAATTAGCACTGTTGGCACAAGTAGCCAAAACTACTGCTCCTGCTAAAAACTGCTCAAAAGCTCCAGATTCCCTGCAAAAGTTAAAGCTGTTTTGATTCCCTGTTGAAGGTATGGGTTCCTGCTCTGGCTGCTCCCCACGGAATATAAATTCCCTCCAGAACGCACATGAGGAGAATCTTGTTGACCTGCGATGAATAGTAAAAAAAAGTCAATTTTACTGTTCACTATTCATTACTTAAATAGTGTTTTATTTTGCCTATAAAGGGGGAATGTCGCTTTCATAGAGATCATCTCTTTTTTTTCCTATCTTTCCTTTCCTACTTCCAACCCTGTGACTACTATCCCCCTTATGGTATATATATATATATTACGGCTGGTTGAAAACAAAAAGGTGTTGTGATGTGTAAAAAGGGTTGAGATTGAAGGGATATTTTAGGAGTTTTAAAAAAAAATCATTAAACCTATGTTCATTCCCTCTCATTCCTCCCAATTTTAGGGGAAACAAAAATTTGTGATTTTGAGGGAAAAGGGAGGAATGACTGTTCTCTCATAACCATTTCATTCCCTCCTACCTAAACTCCCAAACAAGGGAATGGACTTTCCATTACCTTCGTCAAAACTCCCAAATAATATTATTTTCATTTCATTCCATTCTCACCTTCCAAACAAAGGCTAAAAGTCCATTTGGATTGAGGAAAGAGAATGTGAGTATAATAAAGTTGCCAGAAAATTAAGCTAATTTCCTATCAACTTTACTCTCTCCCCCTCAATCTAAACAGACTATAATTGTTGTGCTTAGGGCACTAGAAAACTTAGGATTTAGGAGTCAAATGAGTCAAATCATCTATAGTCCATTTACCAATTCCATTGAATAGTATTACTAGTAAGAGCATTAGCAATAGTGGTGCTAAACAGCTATATTGCTATTTTTAGCACCACTAATACTTAAAATTGGAGCTGCAGCAATGGAGCTATAGCCAAAAAAATTTGCTTCTCAACTACAGTGCACAGCTAAAGATAGATGTGCACTGTAGCTCAAAGGTATTAAAAAAAAAAAAATTATTTTATTTTGTGTTCACACTGATGGTTAGAATTTTTTTTTTTTTTTCTCCTCCTTCCCCATTTCTACCCATTGCTCCTCTCTCCCCTCAGTCGGTCATCACACTCTTCATTTCTTCCCATTGCAAGGTTCAATTCCTCCACTCGCCGCCGACCCAAGCCCCTGCCCAACGCCGACAACGCCGATTGATCTTTTCGTTCTCCACCCCTATCTCTCTGCTATCTCATTTTTCCTCTACTCTGTCTCTCAATCTTTCTCCGTCTCAAACACCAAGACCCATGATCGCCGGTGCTGGGTTTTGATTTTGTCGTCGTAATTGACAAAACGGCGTTGTCGCCATGACTGGGTTTAATGTTGATGGGTTCCATTTTTATTTTGATGAATGGGGTTTGTTGATGGTTGATGAATGGGGTTTGTTGATGGTTGATGAATGGTGGCTGGGTTTCTCTGGTTTCGTGGTTGATGGTTTCGTGGGTTTCTCTGTCTCTATGTTGATGGTTGATTTGTGTGGTAGTTTTTGGCTAATTTGGATTTTTGGCAGTGGTTGTGGGTGGTTGTTCTTGGCTTGCTAGTTGTTGTTGGGCGGTTGTGGGTGGTTGTTCTTGGTTGGCAGTGGTTGTGGATTATGTCTTTGATAGGTTTGTGGTGTTTTTTTTTAGTGGGATGTATTATTTTATTATAGTAGATATATTATTTTATTGTGATGTTTATATTATTTTATTATGTTAAAAACGAAAATAGATCTACTGTGGCTAGATATTTTGTAAAATAAATAAGTAAAATAAATAAAATAACTTTTTATAGTATCAAATAATTAAAAATATAACTTCACTACTTGGATGCTTTAAGAAGTACCAAAAACAAAGCTGAGCATCTCTTAATAAGCCCAAGCCCACAAAGACAAAAAATAAATAAAAAATAAAAAAACTTCCTCCCTCCTCAGTCCCTAAAAGAAAAGAAAAATAAATGCTCCTTATAGACTATAGTCCTCTTGCGTTCCCCAACCCTAAAGAGAATTAAATGCAGCAGCTGGAATACTCACCCACCAATCCTTCCCAAAAAAAAATCTCACCCCTAATTCCCCTCTTTTTTTCACCCTCACAAATGGCTAATAAATCTCTTCTTCCTCTTCTTTTCCTCTCCCAATGTCCACCTCCACTTCCACCACCATCACTCCCCCAACTACCACTAACTACCTCACCAACCTCGGCCTCGGCTACGCCATCGCCATCGCTCTCGGCTTCCTCGTACTACTCTCTGCTCTCCTCCTCTCCTCCTACCTCTGCTGCCGTGTCTCTCGCTCTCGCCGCTCTCAAAACCACCACAACAATATCACCAACAACATCAACGAAGAAGGTATTATTCTCCCTCGCATAATCTTTGTCGCCGAGGATGAAGACGAAGACCAACGCGACGATGAAAACGCCGTCGTTGGGCTCGACCAGAATGTAATTAATTCGTACCCCAAGTTTCAGTACACTAGGAGTGTTGGCGGTACTAGTAATAACACGACGTGTTCGATCTGTTTGTGCGAGTACAAGGAAGCCGAGATGCTGAGGATGATGCCTGAGTGTCGCCACTACTTTCACTTGTTGTGCATCGATGCTTGGTTGAAGCTAAATGGGTCGTGCCCGGTTTGTCGAAACTCGCCGCTGCCAACGCCGCTGTCGACGCCGCTTTCTGAAGTCGTGCCGCTGTCGCAGTACGCCGCGGATCGGAGGCGGAGGAGGTGATGGATTTTAGGTTGCTTTCATTTGGGTGTTGGGTGGATTGGGGTTGGGTTTTGTTTTGTGTGTGTTTGGACTTTGGATGGTTGTTTGTGGGGGTAAATGTATATTTTTTGGGTAGGTAGGAGTATTGGGTTTTGATCAAAATTTCTGTTTTTTTTTTTTAATTTATTTATTAAATTGTTATGGTTTTCGGTTAAATTAGAGAGGGAAATGGAAAATTCATAAACTCGTGACTATCTTTAATCTAATGGAACAGTTGGGGTGTTAGTGTTTCGCATGGGTGTTTGAGTTCTGGAATTTAACCAAATTGCTTGGGTTGTAAACTTACATGACATGTTTGATTCAGTATTAGTGATTGTCTGTGACAATTGCGGAGTATGGAGTTCCTGTTTGATTTTGAATTAGTGAGAATTGCGACAATTTGTTTGTTACATTAGTTCAGTGAATTACTATCCTTGAATGGAATGAAATTCTTACAATTTGTAAATTTTAAGTTTCTTTTTACTATTTGAACTTTCATCTGCTTTCATTGTGATTAATTCACTGGAAGTCGTTCATTTTGGGTTGTTATTCGGAAATCCCTTTTTTTTTCTTTTTTTCTTTTTTTTTTCTTTTTTTTTTTTTTTCTTTTTTTTTTTTTTTAATGTTGGATTCACAATTACAACAGAACAGATATTGCTACTTTCTAGTTTCTACGCAAAATGGACACTGGGATATCTACTGGTCTTTGATGTAACAGATCTATGGAGGAGCGATAGGGTATTTCATATAATGATTTATTTTGTTAATTTCTTGGTTTCAACTTTCAAGTATTTATTAATTATTATAATAAATTTCACAATATAATTTTTTTAAAATAATTTAATTATATATTGGAGAGTAGAGATTTGAACACCAATGGCTTCACAATATATTAATAGGTATTTAGTTGGTCAAAATCAAAAATCTCAAGAACATCCTCAAATAAATAAACTTCTAAATGCTTAAAAAAAATTCATAATTCAATTGGTTGACAATTTCTGGTGTTTCTGACGGAGATTAAGGCCCGTTAGGTTTAGAGGTGTCTCAATTCTCAAATCCTATTTCTCATCGCTCAAACGCAGTTTTCATATCTCATATCTCTATCTCTAGTTTTTCCTTAACTCTATTTTATTTTTGTTTAGTTTCAAATATGGGTGAGTTCAATTCAAAATTTTGACGAAGTGGTGGAGCTCATGTATTGTACAGATCAGAACGGTAACATGTCTCTCTCCTCCATCTCTTTCATTTTTTTTTTTTTTTCCTCTCCTCTTTCACGAAGCCTGAGACATTGAAACCTTTCTCCTCCCATTTTCGGTCTCTACCACCTCCAACAATCCACAAACCCACCAATTGCAATTCTCAAATATCCAACCCACTGTACAAATCACCAAAAATCAAACCCATCCACCATAGCAGATCCACCAACACCTTTAACATCATAGCAAATTCTTTTACATATATATAATGAAAATAAAAATAAAAAGAAACACCCAAAAAAATTACCCCACAAAATCTACAACTCCATGCCCAAAAAGCACACCTTAACCCGATTAAAACGCAAATCACAACTGAAATCGAAGCCTTCTGTCATCATCGCGTGAAGAAAAAGAAGAAAAGAAACCAGAGTGAAGAAGAAGAAAAAAAAAAAAAAGAGAAGAAGACGAAAGAACCCAGCTGTGAAGAAAAAAAAGAAAAAGAAAGCAGCTGAAAGAACCCAGCTTGAAGAAGAAAAGAAAGAAAGAAAGAAAAGAGAAAAGAGGAGAGAGAGAGAGAAGAAATATCAGTACGGTGGAGAGAAAAAGTGAAGAAGAAAAGTGAGCACATGTGGTCTTGAGTGTCTAACCGTGGGTCTCATAAAGTAACCATATTTACCATTATTCCATTGAAACTCAGTTTTCAACTTCTGAAAACACCAATTTGGTGTTTTCAGTTTTCATCACTCTCACTCAAAATTTTTGAGTTTGAGTGATGAAAACAACAATAGGAAATCAAGCCAAACAAAAAAAATTATATGGGTCCCACGTTTTTTGATAACTCAATTATGAGTTTTGGATCATATCACTTAAAACTCCTCTAAACCAAACAGGCCCTAAATCCCTAACCTCGATTATGGATGTAACCAAAAAAAAAAGAGAGAAAAGCTTCTAAATAGTTTATGATTTTTTTAATACAACTAATTTACTAGCCGGATTGTATGGTCGCCTTGTGCCGCAATTTTTTTTTTTTTTTTTGAGGTACTGCTGCTTTGCTAATCTGCAAGCTACAGTTATTTTAATATTTTATAAAGTCAAACTTTGTGTAGGATTATAGAATATACAATGATGTTTCTATTTTACCTTCCAACTAAGAGCATTCTCATCAAGAATGCTAAATATTTTAGCATTTAGCATTTTAAAATCCTACTTTATCAATTTTAACATACCACTTTACAATCCACCAAACATCAAACATTCTATTTTTTTTACAACTTCATTTAAATAATATTATTCTCTTTCCTTCCACCACTTTCTTCTCAGTCCAAGTAATCCAGTCACAACCACACTCACGGCTAGCCACAGTTGGGATTAGTGCCCTTAAATCCTATTTTATAATGTTATGCATGATATTATGTATGACTTAATATTGTGTTTAATAAAGTTGTTTTATTATTATCTAAAATAATGGTAACATGAATATTCGGACATTATCATATAGTCCATGAGATGCATAATATGTGACTTATGTGATTTAGTCACAGAAGATATAAGTCACAAGTTCTTTATAAATTCAGAATTGTAATTCGTAGTCGGTGATAAACTTGAGCATTTCATTTGTGAAGACTATAACATATTAATTAAGATGATTTGTCTTGATTATAGAAGTGGAGACTTCTAGTTGATATGTTTTAAGAGTTAAGACATATTAAACTGGACCGCTGTGAGATTTATTATTCTCCTAACGACTGTCAAATGAATAATAAATTTCACGACTTCTATTTGCATGAACTCTTAATCCTGAGAGAATAATGGACCTGATTATGAGGTGTAGGTTGTTTTGATATATTAGGAGTAAGATCTAAAGTTACGGTCAAAATCTCAGTATGTTAGGCAGCCACATTTAGTTTTGATAGAACATATATTCTCAAGATGGAATTCATAGTCTCTTAACAGAAATATAAAATATTCTCTTGAGATAAGTTTAATGAGTACGGTTATTCAGAGTGTTAGGCCTAACCACTTTAGTAAGAGATTACTAAAGTATATATTTATGAAATTGGATTTCATAAATATATGATAAATAACATAAAGGGTTAAACCGGGTATTCAAGGATTAAGATTTAGTAATCTACAAAATGGTAGTCTACATTAATGACTTTGTATTACTACGAATATTTTATGAAGGGGTTGCATGCACAATAAAGTCTTGGGATATAATTTATTAATAAGTTCTAGAGTGCAATTATATTTATATAGTGGTATTAAATATAATTAATGGTAACTTTGGATTTGTAAAGAGTTGACAGAAAAGCCCAAGGCCCATTGGAGCTAGTGTCTTATTTGTTCCCTTTTGGTCCCACTCCAAACCACATACTAAAACCCAATTGAAAAAGTCCAAAAGGCCAGCCCAATTAGATAATCAGTTATAAGGAAAGAAACATACAGAATTTTAGTAAGTTACATGAAATGGTTTGTATGTGAGTGTTGGACACTAATGAATTCTCTCTTAAACACATTCATAGAAACTAATTGAGAGACCACACTTCTTGGGCGTTAATGGAATTGGAGTGAAGATTAAAAGTGTTCTCAAGAACTTGCAATCTTTATTTTGAAATTCACCATACCAAGGTACATTCTCTTGTTCTTATATTATAAAATTTACATAGTACATGTTATCAATTGCGAATGAAGTAAATCCGTTAATTTTTCGCTGCGTATGTTTAGTATATGATACAAATATGTATTTTTCCATCAGCCACTGCCAGCCACCACCACCACCATAAACATTCAACACAATCAACCATCAACATTCAACAGCAAACCCAAACCCATGGCCAACCCATTGCCACCACAATCAGCATCCATCCAAAAATCAACCCCATAAAAAAATTAAAAAAAAATAAAAATAAAAAAACTTGAGAGAGAGAAGCCTCACCGTGAGAGGAAGAGAGGGAGGTGGAGGATAGAGCAGCGAACAAAACCCACAAACCCAAGACCCACGGCGACTACAGCAAGCAAAACCCATCAAACCCAAGACCCACGACGGCCACGGCAAGCAAAACCCATCAAACCTAAGACCCACTGCCAGCCATCACCACCCAAACCCACATCCTCATACCACCATTAACCAGAAAAACAAAAACAAAAACAACCCAGAGAACCACGCCTCAGCCACAGCAACCAACCTCAGTCACCACCCACCCATCTCGTTCTCAACCCCAACCAAAACCCACCACCACGGTCACATCGATGATCCACGAATGCAGACCCACGAACGCAGACCCATGAACCCCAAACCCACAAACCCAGACCCATGAACTCAGACCCACAAACCCAGACCCACAAAATCGCCAGAGCACATCAGACCACGACCCACGACCATTGCCAGAGCACAATCATCGGTGGAGCACACTCATTGGCGAACCACATTGGTGAACCACATAGAGAGAAGAGAGAAGAAAGAAGTGAGAGAGGAAAGAGAAAAGATAGAAGAGAGATAGCCATTGAGGTGAATAAAAAATAATTTTTCTTTTACAATTGTAGCTACAGTGCGGTCTCAAATATGAGATTGTACTGTAGTTGAATCTTAAAAATTTTAAGATTTAGCAGCTTTAATGTTTGGCGTTTTTATCTCAAAAATGCTAAAAAATAGCATTTTTAGCATTTGAGAGCTTTAATGTGAATGCTCTAATAAGACTTTTCAAGCACCCTTTGGGACATGGTGCGTTGGTAGGAGTCCTGGATTTAGTTACACCTGCGAGTCTAGGAGTTGTCGGGTTCGAGTTATATGCTTTGCAAAAATAGTCTTTTGAAGCAGACTCAAGATACTATTTAGGCTTCGCAGAAATTCTAATGGTCCGTTCAGATTGAGGGGGAGGGAAAGAGAGTAGAGTAAAGTAGAGTAGATTTAGCTCAAAATTAGTCTATTTTTAACCAATTTTTAGCTAACTCTATTCTATTCCCCCTCTTTCTTCCTCCATTCAAACAGGTCCTTTGGTTGGTCTCACTAATAAAAAACACTGTCAAAAGGAGGGAGGGGAGGTAGAGGTAGTATCTTCTTGTGTAATGTCTCTCTCATGCACGTGTATGAGTTAAAAGTCTCACCTGCTATACATATACATGAGAGTTTTGTTTGTTTTTATGCTAGGACGGTAGGACCACGAGGATGAGGTACTATCTTTCTTTTAACATCCATATATTAATTCAGTTTGACATAATATAAAAAGAAAGAACAGGGTGCATTGGAGTATGGTACACGGTGATGTAAAAATTATAAAGGATTGGATTGAAGGGGATGATGAGCTATCTTAAAAGTACTGCAAAGTACTAACTTCTATGAACTGAAAGTAGGCACTTCAAATAAACTACTCCAAGTGCTTGGAAAATCTCCCTAATAGCAGGTGTGCGTTTGTGATGAGTTGAATTTTTCTGTTTATCTCGATTTTCAACTTATTTTTGCTACTATTCATGGGTTTCACTACACTTTTTGATACTATCATAGGTCTCACTGCATTTTTTGATACTATTTATAAGTCTCACTGTACTATTCATTTTATTTTTTGACCTTTTTTCTACACTTTCAATAAAAAATTTTCAGTTTCAATTAAATAAACTGTTCCAAACACTAAAACCAAAATAATATTACCAATAAGAAAGTACGTAAAACTCTAGACTCTGATCTGATCTGATCTCAATATGCTTCAGTCCCCATTTCTTCAGCAACAATTAAACTGCATAACTTGGTCAAGACTCAAGATCAACCCTTCCTACTCTTTTCTCTTCCAGCCAAAGCTTTTACCTTCCAGTGTCAGGTACTTCTATTTGCCATTTTTCCAGGTACCATTCCTCCAATTCCCTCATCTTCAGATTTCAGTCCCAGGTAATTTCTATATGCCATTTTGCCCATTTCTATGACTCTCAATCTGAATCCTGATTTTATAGTTTCATTGTTTATGATTTATTGGTGTAAAGATCATTTGAGTTTTTATAATTTGAACATGTTAAAGCATCTTCTTATTGAGTAAAATTCAGTTGATGTGATGTGATACTCCACATCAATAAATTGCAAGTCACCTAATACGAGAATTTTGATAGATACAAGAATTAATTACTTATCATACTACTTTTTGAGCTTATGTCATTTCTAAATCTGAGCTGAGAGTTTTAGAACAAATTCATGTGAATTTCATTATATTCATGATTTTCTAGAGTTGTGACTGCCGCTGCTGTTCTTTCTTCTCAGAAGAACCCAAGAATTTTCAAATTCAATCTTGGAAGAACAACAATGCGAAAACCAAATGTTTTTACAAAGTTAGGAACATGCAGAGTGGCTCACAGGCCAATCTTTGTATTGGCTACCTTTCTTATTCTTATCTCTGTTGCCAGTTTATCCAAACTCTACTCTCTCAGATCACTTCTTGTTACTAATACTTTCATCAACCACCTTACCCCTGAGAGCCATGATGGAAGTGGAAGTGAAGTTAGAATTACCATCCAAACTGTCATTCAAAAAATTCAACAGGAATTGATTATGATGAGAGATATGCCCACCGAATCATCCTCACCAGCATCTCTATTGAGACACACTGCATTTCTAGCTGATATCTTAAGGCTTATTGAGTCAGTACAGGCATCTTTGCCATTGAATGAAAAAACTTATAAGCAGAAGAGTGAAAACAGTAGTGCACATCCTCTAAAGCAACAATCCAATGAATTTTCTGATTATTTCTTCATTGAAGAAATTCGTAAGTACGTCAAGATGAAGCCCAACAGACTAGGAAAACAGAACTTCATGGGAGTAAATGGAACTTTCACTAGCATTGGTCATGCTTGTTTTGCTATGAAGAAAGAGCTCGAAGAATACATGAATTATGATATTGAAGAAATCTGCAATGATGATTGGAAACTAGCTCAAAAGCTCATGGTTCATGGGTGCGATCCATTACCAAGGAGAAGATGCTTCTCAAGAGCTCCACAACTATATTACAAGCCGTTCCCCATTAACGAGTCCATGTGGAAGCTCCCTGACAATAGAAATGTTCGATGGAGTCAGTATCGATGCAAGAATTTCAATTGCTTGGCCAACAATTCCACTGGCAAAGGATTCTTCAAATGTGCTGATTGCTTCAACCTTTCATATCATGAAATGCCCAGATGGGTTCAACAAGTAAATATAGTCCCGAATTCAAACCTGACCGCAGATTTCCTTATACCGGAAGTGCTTGGTATTAAGCCAGGGGAGATCAGAATTGGATTGGATTTTAGTGTTGGAACCGGGACTTTCGCAGCTAGGATGAGGGAGTTCAATGTAACAGTAGTCTCAGCAACTATCAATCTAGGGGCACCCTTCAATGAAATGATAGCTCTTCGAGGACTTGTCCCTCTCTACCTGACAATAAATCAACGGCTCCCATTCTTTGATAATACTCTAGATTTGATTCACACAACCAGATTTCTCGATGGTTGGATTGATTATGTGCTCCTAGACTTCATATTGTATGATTGGGATAGAGTTTTAAGGCCTAGGGGTTTGCTATGGGTTGACAGCTTTTTCTGTTTGAAAGAGGATTTGGATGATTATTTGAAAGCTTTCAAGATGCTAAGGTATAAGAAGCATAAATGGGTTGTCGTTCCAAAGCTAGATAAAGATGACAGAGAGGTGTTCTTTTCAGCTGTATTAGAGAAGCCGCCTCGGCCATTCTGATAATTACCTGTTGGAGTATTATACATCCTATTTTGTCATGATAATTGTACAATTTTTCATTTATAGATCTCATAACCATAAATTTCATATACTTGAATGGTTTATGGTAGTAAGCATTTAAAACTCAAATTGTTTCGTGGATTCTAGTTAGCTTGGTAAAGCTTATTATTATCAAATAAAAGGATGAGTTTGAATTTCGTCTACACAAACTAATCGATGTCTTAACATGATAATAAAGAACAATCATCATTTAGCGAATGTTATTGATTCAAGATCCTATTGTAATTTTTTTTTTTTTTTTAATTTATAGAAAAAACAAAACAAACAAATAAACAAACAAAAAAGTCAAAGTTGTTTCAAATTTCAGAAGAGTTAGAAGCGAGGGCGAACCAAATTACCAAAATCCTTTGTCCTAGTAGGGCCAGTACGGTGCTCTAGCCTGCCATCGGCCCAGCTAATTAAAAATTCCTCACCAATTATATTTTGGACCAATTCCAATAATCTTCTGCTACAGAGGCCTTCCCTTAGGCCCCTTTTAAGGCCTCTATTGCCCCATCCAATTTTACCCTCATCTGCCTGAATTACTCATCTAATCGACTATACTTGCATGATGCCATTTAAAAATTGGGTTTAGAAACATGTGAAAGAGAATTCTAAGTACTTGTTTTCAACTGTCAACAAAAGTATTTTAGAATCAAAAGGGAGAGGGATCTCGTGGCATTTTCAGAGGTCTTGTGCTCTTTTTAAAATTTGCTTGCTAGTGATCTGTTTTAATGTGCTCTAGCCTAGCATGGGGCATGTATGGAAAGTGATTCTAATTCCACCATCCATACTTTATATGTGCTTACCAACCAAAGTCATCGCTCATTACTTAAGGTCTTGGTATGTTGTGCATCTTGAACCTCAAAAAGGACAGTGTGATGATGGTTCAAACTTAAGGACCATTAATTTCTACTTTTTTTTTTTTACAATTAATATTTGCATTAAAAGTCTCGTAATATAATGATATTATATATTCTCCTTTATAAAGAGAAACAAGTTTTGAATCACCCTCCTCTATTATTATAATAGACAGAGAGAGAAAGATCAATTGACATAATTTGGGTGTTTTCAATGAAGACATCAAATGTTCAAATCCTGACTCCCTCATTGTAACTTTAGAATTATCAAGAGAAAGGGGAGGTAAACAAAACTCAGATACAATACCTTAAGAGCCATACAAATTTTCTAATTAAATGCTTCTTTTTCGAAGACAATTAAATTTAGTATAACCATGTGTTCAACTAAAAAAAAAAATTTTACAGCCATGTGTTTAAATTTAGTTGAGGAATGTAAGAGCATTCTCATCAGCTCTCTCATAAAAAATGTCATTTTGACACACCAAAAACCTACTTTATCATTTTAGCACATCATTTTACAACATACCATTTATCAGATGTTCTATTTTTTTACAACTTCATTTAAATATTATTTCTTAACTCTTTTTTATTCTTATTTTATTCTTTCTTTATTATTTGTTCCTAACAACCATATTCTTGTTCTAACGGTAACATTCTTGTTCAAATATTCTTGTTCTAATCAACAGTAACATTTTCAAATAATCCTCCTATTCAACGGTCATATTTTTTTAAATCCATATTTTCCATTTAGCATTTAAAAAAAATAAAAACTTAGAACCTGTCACCTTCACCAAAAAAAAAAAACAAAAAAAAAAATCAAAATCTGTCACCTTCAGAAAAAAAAAAAAAATAAATAAATAAATAAATTTGAACCTGTCAAGACTCATATCAAAAGCCAAAAACATATTTATATAAATGTAATCTAAAAGCCAACTTGTCAAGTTGAAGTTGTTTCAATTGAACTAAACTACCAATGTAGCCCATAGAAAACTTACATAACTCATATGCAATAACATCAACTCAAATTAACACACATAGTTGGCTTAAATGGTACTTCCTTGATCACAGATAGTACTTCAACATACATACTTGAATTAACACAACACAAATGGTACTTAAATAACATCAACTTGTCAAATTTACACAAACTGACATACTTGAAATAACATCAACCTGTCAAATTTACACACATACTTGAATTATACAGAGTTGAGCTTGCCACTTCCTTGCCACTTCCGTGATCACAAATGGTACTTAAATTTAATACAACACAACAATTGGCTAGTACTTAAACTTAACACAACGAAACAACATAGCCAATGAGTTTTAATGGCAGCTTCATAAACAAAATGAAACAAATAAACCAAATCAAAAGTTTTAATGGCAACTCCATAAAAAGAAGAGGAAAGAAATAAACAAAACCAAAAGTTTTCACAACTCTCCTCATAATTGCCATAAATGATCAACGAGATTCTTTTGGAGTTGAGAATGAACTTCTTTATCCATAATGCGTTGATGAACTTGAATGAACTCCGAAAATTCATTTGTCGGCTCACGTGACATTGGTGTACATGAAATCTCATCAATTTGTTCATATAGAAAAAAGTAACCGTATAATTCTTTAAACAATTCCCTTGCTTTCTCAATCTAAAAATAAATAAATAAATATAACATAATTAGTTTCTTCAAACATTTCATTTGTGTTGTAAATCTAAAAAAATTAAAGACCATTGCAAAATTTATACCTTCATTTCAGCAGTGGTTTCACTTTCATTCTTTGCTTCAATTTTAGCTAAGGAACCACAAAATTTAACTGTTTCCCTATTAATCACTCCCCATCGGCTTGTTAGGGATGAAATACTACGTGTAGAGTCAGTCTTGTGGTCCTTGAAGTATTTTGCAACTTTGCCGTAAAATGTTGTTTTATGTTGCTCATTACCATGTACAGGATCAACACTGGTATTGAGCCATGCTGCTACAAGCAGCTTGTCTTCCTCAAGACTGAAGCCAACACCACGTGTTGTTTTTTTCTTAGAAGTGGCAACTTCATCATCTAGTGGAGAATCTTGGACTAACATAGGACTATTTTCAGATAAACCAAAAAGTTCATCCTCACGATTAATATTCCCCCGTAAGACATCAGTGAACGATGAATATTGTCTTGAGTCCATGCTCTAAATGCTGGAATTAGAATTTAGAATTTAGCCTAAATGCTGGAATTAGAATTTAGAGCATGGACTATTAGAATTTTGTAGTGTCTCATAGATTATTCGTAGTGTCTCATAGCCTAAATGCTAGAATTAGAATCTAGAATCCGTAGTGTCTCATAATTTGCATCCAAGTAATCATTCGGTAATGCAAAAGAATTGAAAAAAAAAAATTTAAATAACACAGCACACAACACATATGAACTAAATACCGAAATACCAAGAATAGAAGTAGACACCGAAATACCGAGAATCACAGAGAAGATGGAGAACTTACCTATACGGCGATATCGAGATGAACTTCCGATCAGTAATCAGCGATACTGAGATGAACTTCCAATAGGTGATACTGAGATGAACTTCCGATCAGCGATACCGAGATGAACGGAATCAGCGATACCGAGATGAATGGAATCAGCGAGACCGAGATGAACTTCTGATAGGCGATACCGAGATGAACTACCGATCGGCGAATCGGCGATACCGAGATGAACTTCCGATCGGCGAATTGGCGATACCGAGATGAACTTCCGATCGGCGATACCGAGCTTGAACTGCGAATCGGCGACTCTGAGATGAATTAAACCGATTCGGTGTGTGAGATCATAGAACAGAGGGTAGAGCGCGAAAGAAAAGGGAAAAAAAGGGGAGGAAAAAACCGGTGAAGGAGATTTATAGATCAGTGATGGTGGAATTTGTGAGATGGTAGAGAGTAAATCGGTGGTGGCTCAGATTGAACTGCGAATCGGTGACATTGAGATGAACTTCCGATTCGGTGTATCAGATCATAGAACAGAGAGAAGAGACCGAAAAAAATGGGAAAAAAGGGGAAAAAAAAAACGGTGAACCTGATTTTTATAGATCAGTGATGGTAGAGAGGAAGTTGAAGGGAGTATAGGAGAGAGAAAGATGGCGGTGTGAAGTAGCAAAGAGCAAAAGGGAGAAGAAAGGAGTGTGGGAGAGTGGAGATGGTGAGGCAGAAAAGGAGTGGCTAAATGTGAAAGATGAAGTTATATTTTAATCCGGATGAGAGAGAAAGATGAATAAAATAATAATAAACGTAAATGGCATTCCAGTCCGTACCGTGTCAAAAATAAAAGCGTACTGTAGCATGTCTCAAATTTTTAGCACATATAGCACACCTCATGATGCTCTGTTTTTGGTGTTTGGTGTGTCAAATGCCAAATATTTGGCATTTGACACACTTGATGAGAATGCTCTAATGTTTCATACCTAAATTTCCTCTCCATAATTTATTATCATCACACGCTCACTGATTTTCCCTAAAGCATTTTTTTATTTAAAAAAAAATTACAAAAGATATTCCAATGCTTCCAAGTGAGTGAATGAGTTGGATTTTCTTCTGGGACCAAAGATTAAACAATCTACCAATTTTTATCTTTTCAAGTAATTAATTACCCAAAATTTATCACAAAGTTATACTCTAGGTTAAAATCTGATTTTCTGATTTTTCTTTTTAATGTGTATGACTTTGAATATGTGGAAAAATATTGAATACTCCGGGAGTACAATAAATGCATACTCCCCCTTCTCACATGAATTGTGGATCCCACCATGAATTTAATTAGTGGGACCCACAATTATGTGAGTGGGGGGAGTATACATTTATGATACTCTGAAAGTATCCAATAATTACCCTGAATATGTTAATCAATAAGTTTAGTGCCACAATTCACCCATGTGAAGAGTTATGAATAGTAGAAAAAAAATGAGTTCACAACTTGTCACATAATTAAGCTGTGGTAAAAGTTGTGAAAAATATTATGTAGTAAAAATTTTGTATTTCAAAAGTTGACCAATAATATATATATATATATTTTTTTTTTTTTCGTTTTTCCTTTTGTAGATGATAATATATTATATATAAAATGGATCTTGTGGGTTCGTTAGTTAAACAAGTAAAATTTCTTGTTATTAAATAAGAAATTTAGAATTCAATCTCGCATTCACGTGAATCAAAAATCAATTGTGTTTTTTCTAATCTCTCCAAACAAAAAAAAAAAGGCGTAAATGCATTTTTAGTCCCTACATTTTATTTTTACCACTTTTAGTCCCTAAACCAATTAACGCCTGATATTTAGGTCTTTTCCGTCACTCAACTAATGGCAAAATCTGACGTGGCTGGCGATGAAATAAAAAAAAATATATATATAATCACACACATTAATTAATTAAATTAAAAACAAACATTAAAAAAAAAAAATTAATTTATCAATTTTAAAAAAACAACAGCAGAATTAAATTCAAAAAATACATAAATTTAGATCTGAGTTCATCTTCAATAATAACACAATGAACATAAACCCATATTTAAATATAACAACACACACCCAAATTTTCTAGTATTTTCTTGCCATTTCTTGTCAACCAAACACAAAAACACACACAAACCGTGGCAACCAATGGACTCAAGGTAGTGAAGAACTCCATCCTTGAACTTAGATTGGTTTTAAGGAAAATTAAGATACTCTTATACATTTTCTTGGCAACCAAACAAAATTTTCAGTTTCACAAAAAAAAAAAAAAAAAAGTTCCAGATCTGACAACCAACCAAATTTTTGATGTCAATCCTAAGATCTAAACATTTTTCACAAACCCATCAAATCCCCTTATACACAAACCCAACAAATTCTCTATCACAAACCCAAAAACTTCCTTTCACAAACCCATATTATCTCTTTTCAAATTTATCAAAAATCCAAAACAAACACAGTAAACTCAACCCAGATAAAGAGAGAGAGATGAGAAAGTGAGGAGGGAAAGGGTTTTCCGATCTAACTGGAAACCCATAGGATGGCGCTGGCGCCGGCGACCTACCACCTCACCACGCTCCTCAACCTCACTCTCACACTCACGCCTACTCTCACCACCCGCACTAGCAAATGATTCTCTGCGATAACAGTGGCGGGGACGAGGACCATGAAGTCGAAGTCGAAGTCAAGGTGAGCCGAGATGTGGGTCCAAGACGAGAGCTGAGATGTGGGTTCAAGCCGAAGTCAAATAAGCACTTGTGAGAGTAGATTTCGTCGGAGATGAGAGAAGTGGAGGAACTTGCTTAAAGAGTTCAAGAAGGCTAAGCACCAAGATAGAGGGAGAAAGAAGAAAAAGAGAAAGAAAGAAAGAAGACTAAAGAAAGAAAGGGAGGCAGAGAAACTGAGAGAAAGATTTGGGGAAGAAGAAGAAAAATAAAGAAAAAAAAGAAACTATGCACAAACATAACAGATCTAAGTTTCACCATTTTTTTTGTTTTTAATTATGTTTTTTTGTTTTTTATAATTTTTATAATTTTTAAAATTGATAAATTTATTTTTTAAGGTTAGATGTTAATGTGAAAGCTGACGTGGATGCTGATGTAGCATTTTTAAATATTATTTTAATGGACACATTAGTATTTACTGTGCCAACAGTGCATTCCGTTTGCCACGTCAGTTTTTGTCGTTAGTTGAGTGACGAAAAGGACCTAAATGTCAGACATTAATTGGTTTAGGAACTAAAAGTGATAAAAATAAAATGTATGAACCAAAAAAAAAAAAAAAGTGCAAAATATATGGACTAAAAATGTATTTATGCAAAAAAAAAAAAAAAAAAAAAAAATCATAATGCGATTTGGCAAGCATAGGCAAGTAAGTCAGTCTACGTGGAACCCACTACCCCGACCAGAGAACAAAGTACCATCCACAGCCGTCCTTCGACTTCAAACATCAGCCACGTGGTCCCAACCTTTTCAACAGGCCGGTGACTTTCCCAAATCCCCACCGTCCATCCATCAGAGTCAGAGTCAGACACAGCCCACCCGCGCCTACAGTACAGTATACAGTACACACAAAAATACGCCGTCAAATCTAACGTCTTCATTTCTCGAACATGAACCCCGTTTTAACGCCGTCAAATTCCCCGAACCACAAGGCTGGGGATCCCAAACCTTAGGTTGGGACTGTGTCTATCTATATAAATCCTACTGAGAGTGAGATTCCTTCTCCAACCCTAATTTTTTTTTTTTTGAAATTCAATTTTTTATTATTGTTTATTTATTCTTTTGGTGAAATGGCGGAGCATTCTGAGAGCGGTGGTGTTTCGGCAGTGATGGAGAAGATAAGCGAGAAGATCCACGCGCACGATTCATCTTCGTCTTCAGATTACGATTCCGATTCCGAGAAACCGGCATCTGTAAAGGCTCAGATTTACCGGCTTTTCGGCAGAGAGAAACCGGTTCACAAGGTTTTCGGTGGTGGAAAACGTATGTTCTCGCTCTCTCTCTCTCTCAGTGTGAGATCTGTAATCTGATTCATTAGGCATTAAATGTGTGTGTATTTCAAGCTCAATGTGGATGTCATGTTATGTGACGTGTGTTTGTTTCATTTTCTGAAAAGTGCTTTTGAAATGAAGGCAAAACGGTGCGTTTAGTGATTTTTTGCGATCTGTGATTAATATTGAGTTGAGGTGAGAATCAGCAATGGCACATTGTGGCTTTCGTGCTCTGTTTGGTTGCTGATAATAAAATGTTCAAATTTGGATTCCTCAACTATGGTTTTGGACTTCGGTTAATGTTAAATAAATGTTATAATTCAATTATTATTTAATAAAAAGATAACTATCGAATTCGAATTTCTGTAACAGAGACTAGGACTTCTGATAGAATAGAATGGAGGAAAATAATATATGTGGTTGACGCGGACTCTAATCTATGTGTTGAGAATATATAGCTGACCCCCAAAAAAAAAAAAAAAAAAAAAAAAAGACTTTGCTATTGTTGTTGTTGATGTTGTGTGCAAGTGTTGATTTAATGCCTTTAAATGGTGTTGTTGGTGGTGCAGCTGCTGATGTGTTGTTATGGAGGAACAAGAAGATTTCAGCCGGTGTACTCGGTGGAGCTACTGCCATCTGGGTTCTTTTTGAATTGGTCGAATACCACCTGCTTACTCTTGTATGTCATGTTTTGATACTTGCTCTTGCAATCTTGTTCCTGTGGTCCAATGCTCATACCTTTATCAACAAGTAAGCTTTTTGGGATTTTACATTATTAGCCCTTAGTGTTATAATAATCTATACAAGATTCAGCCATACCAATGTAGTCAAAGGCTACCTTAAGATATCAAATCCTTGTATCGCCTGAGGCGTGATGAGTGAGGCACTAAAAAGTACTCACCATAGTCTAAGTGAGGCTATGAACTCTAAATGTACCTCAAATCATATGCATTAAATGAGAATTTTTAAACTGTTCGAATGCTTTATTCAATAACTCATTTATTAAAAAAAAAAAAAAAAAAGTCTACTAAATAAACTTAAAAACAATTTTGTAAAACAAAAATAGAACAATTATTAAAGCTAAGAGATTATATTACTGAAATTAATGGGGAAAAAATCTATTTCTAAATTGATGCGGAAAGAAATGTAAGTGTGTGAGATAGAGAGAAGAAAGTAAGAGAAAGAGGCATCCACTCACTTGAATTAAAGTATAGAACTTCTCTTCGCTAATTTCATTGAGGCTGTTGAGTGCCTTACAGATTGTTTAAGGTGCTTGGTTACTCGCATAGCCTCACTAGAGGTGCCTACATTGGTCCTTAGGTGATTATGCCATGCTTTTTATGTCCTTTGACTACATTGGTTCTTAGGTCATGAGGCCATGCATTGTATCTGTGGTTTCATTTAACTCATTGCTTAAGATCTCTATTTATAGGACTCCTCCCCGGATCCCAGAAGTTCATCTTCCTGAGGAGCCATTCTTGCAAGTTGCTTCTGCACTGAGAATTGAAATTAATCAGGGTTTTGCTGTCTTGCGGAATATTGCATCAGGAAGAGACTTGAAGAAATTTCTCATTGTATGTATTATTTTACTTCCATGTCTCTTTGGTAACAGCTGCACATTGTATGTATCATTTCCTCTTAACTTAGCACTCTTGTTGGTCTAACTATTAAATACTTTTATTGTGTCATAAAGGCTTTAAAATTTGCTATTTTTGAGATTTTGATCTTTACTGTTAAATTTACACTATATTATCATAAGTTGCATAC
Source organism: Notholithocarpus densiflorus (assembly GCA_030021035.2). Taxonomy (NCBI): domain Eukaryota; kingdom Viridiplantae; phylum Streptophyta; class Magnoliopsida; order Fagales; family Fagaceae; genus Notholithocarpus; species Notholithocarpus densiflorus. The sequence continues at coordinate 2,398,254 of JARYZH020000041.1, forward strand.
AAAAGCAACAACTAAGCCTTGGTCCCAAGACTCATTGGATGCATGTGGAGCTTACTACATTTGCTAGTTTCAGGATCTTTAACATTATCCTGACTACAATTCTATGGGTAGTTTATTTAGTTATCTGATTTCTAATAAGATCAATTTTTGGATGTCAGGTTATTGCTGGCTTGTGGGTTCTTTCCACTGTGGGGACTTGGTGTAATTTCTTGACCTTGTTCTACATATGTAAGGACAATAAAACTTGTGTTTATTCATATGTATTTTATAATCAGTTTCATATGATATGCTTAATTCTGATCATATTGATTTGAAATCAGCTTTTGTTTTGCTGCACACTGTGCCTGTTCTGTATGAGAAGTATGAGGACAAGGTTGACCCATTTGCCGAGAAGGCAATGGTTGAGATTAAAAAGCAGTATCTAGTGTTTGATGCCAAGGTTCTGAGTAAAATTCCAAAAGGTCTGTTGAAAGGGAAGTTGGCTTAGAGAAGTTGAGGCTTTTGCTTGTGGTGGACTCTAAGCTAGCACTGGATTTTGTAGGTTGTGATTGTGCTCGCTCTTTTTGTATTTGCTAGAGCTCTTCACATGAATGTCCGCACATTGATTTGCAAAATGTTGGATTTGGCATGTTAATGGACTTAGTTGGGAGTTGTATGAGTTTTGCTTCATATTGTTTTGGCAATTTTGTAATGCAATTTTATGTAGCAGTGATATTTTGATGAACTTTATAGTATGTGATATCACTTTGTGCCTGTGTATTGGGTTGTAACTTTCGAAGAACGTTTGTTATAATTCATGCTCTTATTAATTTTTGGTTGTGAGCATGATTTCCTTAATGACCGAATTGTTTGTATCATTTACGAGCAACAGAAATCTAGTGGTGTCTCGATTGAAAAGTATGGAAGTTCTGAAGTTCATGGTCAGTTTGTGATGCGATTATGTGGCCGGTTGACATGAATGTTCAAACATGCTTTGGTTGGAAGACTGACAGTAGACATGGCCGGAAGTGCTGTGGAGAACAACTCATCTAAAAATAACAGTAATAACTAGTATAAAATCTTACCCTTTGGAAACTGGAAGGTAAGTTACTACTTGTGTGGGACCAAATGTTGAGGAATCAGAGCAAGGGGGGGGGGGGGGGGGGTTAGCGTCTATTTGGCAAAGATTATTTTTGCCAATTTATTTTACTATTTAACTTATTTTTGTTACTATTCATGAGTCTTATGATACTTTTTTTTACTATTCATAGGTCTCATTGTATTATTTGAGCTAACTTTTACCTTTATCTATAATACTTTCAACAAAATTTTCAATTTCAACAAAATAAGCAGATTTCAAATGTACCTTTAGTGTTATCATTTGAACTTATACCTTGGATGGGTCGGATCTTTTCTTCTAACTTCTATAAATGACTCATGCGTGTCAGTGCATCTTCTAAGAGAACAAAGTTTTTCTTTAAATTAGCTTAGAGAGAAACTTTTCAAACTTCTTATATATTCTTATTTTGAGTGTGAATTTTGAAAATCTAACCGTTGAATTGCATGTTTCTATTATATTGTTCATAATTGCAAAATTTTAAAAAAATCAAAGATCAATTTTTATGTCATCAAAAAAATGTTAAAATTTCAAGTTTTTGTAATTTAAAATTATGTATAAAAAATAAGTTTATTTATCAAATAGTGAATAACATTCAATTTGAATGAAATTCGATATGCATGTTAAGAATATAAGGACCATAAAATTCAACGGTTAGATTTTCAGAATTTATAACTAAAAAAGAAATATATAAAAAGTTTAAAGAGTTTCGCTTCAAACTAGTTTGGAGATAAAATTTGTTCCTTTTAAGGTGTGAGATTCGTTTGCTGCCATGTTGGCTGTGTAGGTTCATGTGTGAATAGGATTGGGAGGTTGTATAGTGGAAACTGTATATTTTTTCGGATTTTGGCACAATCTTCTATAAAAGGACAAAGTTTAGCTACAAACTTAATATCGTTAACAGGGGATTCTAGCCTTTTACCCCTATTTTTTAAAATATTTGGCAATATGCCCATGTTTTGAAACTATATAGGTTTGTGCCTCTGTTTCGAAACTCGATTTTCTCAAAATCGAGTTTCAATAAAAAACTCGCTTGTTTTAAAATCGAGTTATGCCCAATTAAACTAAAAAAAAGAAAAAAAGAAAAAAAAAAGCATGGAACTCGAGTTCATGGAGCTCGAGTTCCATTTAAAACGCCACTATAGGGCTCCCTGAACCTAGTATGGGGCGATCAAACTTATAAAAAAAAAATTGCATGAAAACGCCACTATAGGGCTTTAAAGCGCCACTATAAGGCTCCTTGAACCTGGTACGGGGCGATCAAACTTATAAAAAAAAAAAAATTGCATGAAAACGCCACTATAAGGCTTTAAAATGTCATTATAGAGCTCCCTGAACCTGGTATGGGGCGATCAAACTTATATAAAAAAAAAATTTGCATGAAAACGCCACTATAGGTCTTCCTGAACGCCGCTATAGGTATGGAACTTGAGCTCCATGAACTTGAGTTCCATGCAAATTTTATTTATTTTTATTTATTTATTCATTTATTTTTTTAGTTTGATCGCCCCATACTCGATTTTCTACCAATCGAGTTTTTTGATTAAAACTCGATTTTAATAAAATCGAGTTTCGAAATAGAGGCACGAACCTATATAATTTCAAAACAGGGGCATATTGCCAAATATTTAAAAAAAAATAGGGGTAAAAGGCTAGAATCCCCATTGTTAACATTACTACATATTTCGAAAATCTAACCGTTGGATTGCATATTCTTTATGCTCTTAATACACAAGTCAAATGTTGTGCTAATAAGATATTATTTACTATATGATCTATAAGATTATATTTTATGCATAATTTTAAACTACAAATACTTGCAATTTAAATAATTTATTGATGACATAACTATTGATTTTTAATTTTTTAGAAATTTTGCAAGCATAAGGATATAAGAAGAAAATGTAATCCAATGGTGGATTTGTCAAAATTCACCTCCAATAAGCTACAACCAATTTTGTTGCTAATTTAAACAATTTATTAATGACATAGCTATTGATCTTTAATTTTCTAGAAATTTTGCAAGCATGGAAGATATAAGAAGAAAATGTAATCAAATTGTGGATTTGTTAAAATTCACCTCTAATAAAAAGATATTAAGTAAGGTTGTAGCCTAAGATTACAACTAATTTTGTAACTAAATTTTATCCATAAAAGAATAAGAACAAGATTGCAATATGCGAGGCACAACAGGATTTTTTTCCAAGGTGGAATGGAAACACAACAAAGGGAAGGGGATGAATGTTGAGTTATTTTGTTCATTTATCATGTCCCTATCGCCCTACCTGTTTATGTAATCTAGTCTTGCCCATTTGCATGGGAATTCTAATTTGATAAGCTTTATGATTACTAGACAATGTCCCACGCGATGCGTGGATGTTTGGTAATTTCATTTTGTTTTAAATTTTCTTAAGACCCATATATAATACTCATTTTGTTTTATAGTATTTATGATGCTTCTCATAATATTGCTGAATGCTTTGACGCTTAATTTTCTTAATTTATATTTTATAATTTTTCCTTATCCTAGAAGTAGTTTCTAACTATTGAGTGGGTTTTCTTTGCTAATATATATATGGGATTTTTTTTTTTAGAATACTAAATATTTTAACACACACACGGGGAGAAGGGAAAAAGTCTTAAAGAAACTGACAGTGGTGTATATTCAAAAGGGCCTAACTCTTTGATACACAGCATAGACTTTAAACCTCTTTAACTCACACTCATTTTCCAATATGGGATTAACCCACTATTATTTTTTTTTTAAAATACTAAATATTTTAATACACACACATGGGGAGAGGGGAGGTCTTAAAGTAGAGTTATTAGAAATTTCTAGGAGTTTATACCATATTATAAATTTAATATTTAAAATAATAAAATAACATCTGGATAAAAGTAGAGTTTATTTCTAGAACCGAACACTTCTTCAATCACTTCATTCCCACCACCAAATCCCAATACCCTAATCTCAAACACTTTGTTCATAATCTAAATCAAACAAAATTATTTGTGTACCAACATAAAGAGAACGTAATCAAACAAAGAAAAATTGGCTAAAAATACTTCCATTTATCAATATTTAATTTCTTCTAATAAGGCCTTTATATCCATAATAAAACTTAAGAAAAGTATAGCTAAAATTGGGAGAACTGATATTGCATTATTAATTTTACACATGAGCTATATCTTTATATAGAGAAGTAGGAGTGGTTGTATAAGAGATCTGGGGTTCAATCTGATGGAAATATGCATGTACGCAGCGGAAAATTAACGGATCTACTTCATTCGCAATAGATAACATGTGCTATGTAAATTTCAGAATTAAAGAACAAGAGAGTGTACCTTGATGCGGTGAAATTCAAAACCGAAGATCAGAAGCACTTGGGAACACTTTCAATCTCCACTCCAATTCCACTTGATGCCCAAAATGTGTGGTCTCTCAATCAGTTATGTGTGTGTTCTTGAGAGAACTTACATACATACAAATTCATATTCTTACAAAATTCTGTATGTTTCTCTCCATATAACTGATTATCTAATTGGGCTAGTCTTTTAGGCCTTTCCAATTGGGTTTTAATGTGTGGCTTGGAGTGGGACCAAAAGGGAACAAATAAGACTCTAGCTCCAATGACCCTTGGGCTTTTCTGTCAACTCTTGACAAGTTCAAAGTTACCATTAATTATATTTAATACCACTATATAAATATAATTGCACTCTAGGCCTTATTAATAAAATTATATCCTAAGACTTTATTGTACATGCAACCCCTTCATTAAATATTCGTAGTAATACAAAGTCATGAATAAAGACTACCACTTTATAAATCACTACATCTTAATCTTTGAGTACCCGGTTTAATCCTTTTATGTTATTCACCATATATTTATGAAATCTATTTTCATAAATATATACTTTAGTTTTACTAAAGTGGTTAGGCCTAACTCTTTGAATAACAAACCCATTAAACTTATCTCAAGTGAATATTTTGTATCTTCGTTAAGAGAATATGAATTTCATCTTGAGAATATATGTTCCATCAACACTAAATGTGGTTGCCCAACATACTGAGGTTTTGACCGTAACATTAGATCTCACTCCTGATATATCAAAGCATCCTACACTTTATGATCAGATTCATTATTCTCTCAGGATTAAGAGTTCATGTGAATAGAAGTCGTGAGGTTTATTATTTAATTGACAGTCGTTAGGAGAATAATAAATCTCACAGTGGTCTAGTTCAATATGTCTTAACTCTTAAAACATATCAACTAGAAGTCTCCACTTCCATTATCAAGACAAATCATCTTAGTTGATATGTTATAGTCTTCACAGATGAAACGCCCAATTTCATCACCGACTACGAACTACAATTCTGAGTTTACAAAAAACTTGTGACTTATATCTTTTGTGACTAAATCACATAAATCACATACTATGCATCTCATGGACTAAATGATAATGTCCAAATATTCATGTTACCACTATTTTAGATAATAATAAAACAACTTTATTAAACACAATATTAAGTCATACATAATGTCATACATAATATCATACATAATATCATACAATAGGATTTAAGAGCACTATTCCCAACAATCTCCCACTTGCCCTAAAGACTATTGTGCATTAATCTAACTCCCATTCCCTCCAAATGTGACTCGAAAGTCCTTTGAAGCAAGACTTTGGTAAATGGATCTGCTAGATTATTTGCACTTTCAATCTTTACTACCACCACATCTCCACGAGCAACAATATCTCGAATGATGTGGTACTTCCTCTCAATGTGCTTTCCTTTCTTGTGATTCCTTGGATCTTTAGATTGTGCAACTGCTCCACTATTGTCACAAAACAATGTGATGGAAACTTATTCCATTCTCATTACACCAAGGTCAAAAAGAAATTTCTTGAGCCATACAGCTTCTTTTGCTGCTTCACAAGCAGCAACATATTCTGCTTCCATGGTGGAGTCCACAATACAAGATTGCTTGACACTTCTCCATGTTATGGCTCCACCTCCCAAGGTGAATACACATCCTAATGTGGACTTTCTGAAATCTAGATCTGATTGAAAGTATGAATCTGTATAGCCAATGAGAATCAAATCCTCACAACGGTAAACAAGCATATAATCTCTCGTTCTCCGTAGATATTTGAGAATATGCTTTACAACTTACCAATGTTGTGGTCCTGGATTTGATTGATATCGGCTGACCATGCCAACTGAATAGCAGATATCTGGTCTAGTACAAAGCATGGCATACATGAGACTTTTTAATGCAGAAGCATAAGGAACTTGTCTCATCATATTTTCTTCCTCTTGAGTCGTAGGCCTTTGGTCATCAGAGAGAGGAACTCCATGTTTGAAAGGAAGTAATCCTTTCTTCGAGTTTTGCATGCTAAACTGTTCTAGAATCTTATCTATATATCTAGCTTGTGATAAGCCTAACATCTTATTCTTGCGATCTCGCCAAAGCTTGATCCCTAGAATAAAGTTAGCTTCACCCAAGTCCTTCATATCAAATTGGCTTGACAACCAAACATTTACTGATGACATTACCCCTACATCATTCCCAATGAGTAGAATGTCATCAACATAAAGCATTAGGAACATTACTACTTTATCTTGATGTCTTTTGTACACACATGGTTCATAAAAAATTTGTTCAAAACCAAATGATTTGATTGCTTGATCAAATCTGATGTTCCATGACCTAGATGCTTGCTTAAGTCCATAAATGGACCTTTTCAACTTGCATACCATATGCTCTTGGTTCTTTGCTATGAAACCTTCCGATTGCATCATCTAGATTTCTTCTTCAAGATTGCCATTGAGAAATGCAGTCTTGACATCCATTTGCCAAATCTCATAATCATAATGAGCAGCAATGGATAAGAGAATTTTGATAGATTTAAGCATTGCTACTGGTGAAAAGGTTTCTTCATAATCAATACCTTCTTTTTTAGTATACCCTTTCGCCATTAGCCTTGCTTTAAAGGTTTCAACCTTTCCATCTATCACTCTCTTCCTTTTGTAAGCCCATTTGCAACCAACAGGTTTAATGCCGTTAGGTGCCTTTACAAGATCCCAAACTTGATTGGAATACATGGAATCTAATTTAGATTTCATAGCTTTGACCCAATGATGTGCATCTCTATCATTCATTGCCTCCTCATAAGTATAGGGATCCAATTTAGCCTCTTCTGAGATAGCTTCATAAGTTTCTCCTAAACCTATAAATCTTATAGGAGGCCGAACAATTCTCCCACTACAACGAGACACCTGTGTACTAGACATCTCATGAGTAGTATCTTGTGGTGTATCTAATACAACCACATCATCCCTAGTTTCATCCATTGGTCGTTCAATTACAGGTTCATTCATTTTAGCCAACACAACTTTACTTCTAGGAGTGAAATTATTCATATAGTCATTTTCCAAGAATCTAGCATTTGTACTAACAAAAAATTGGTATCTTTACGACTATAGAACAAATAACCCCTAGTTTCTTTTGGATAATCTACAAGCAAACACACTTCTGATTTTGGTTCCAACTTATCAGGCTTCCCTTTTAACACATGTGCTGGACAACCCCAAATGTGGAGATATTTCATACTAGGCTTTCAGCCACTCCATAATTCCATGAGTGTTTTGGGAACAGATTTTGATGGAACTAAATTCAAAAGATGTATTGCTGTATTTAAGGCATAATCTCAAAAATAAATCGGTAAAGTTGAGTAACTCATCATGGACTTAACCATTTCTAAAAGAGTCCTATTCCTTCTTTCTGCTATACCATTCTGTTGGGGAGTTCCAGGTGCAACCAATTGGGATACAATCCCATTTTGAGTTAAGTAATCCTTGAAAACCCCAAGAAGGTATTCACCACCATGATTAGATCGAATGGCTTTTATGCGTTTACCTAATTGATTCTCAACTTCAGCCTTAAACTCTTTGAACTTTTTAAAGGCTTCGGACTTCCGTTTCATTAGGTACACAACCATATCTTGAGTAATCATTAGTAAAAGTGATGAAATACTCATAACCTCCTTTTGCTTAGGTTGACATAGGACCACATACATCAGAATGAACTAGCTCTAGCAAATCTTGGGCTCTTATACCTTTTGCATTAAAAGGTCGTTTGGTCATTTTACCTTCCAAACAAGATTCACAAACTGGAAATTCATCAAAGTCTATGGGCTCTAAGAGTCCATCTTTGATCAGTCTTTGAATCTTATTTGAATTAATATGACCCAAACGCAAGTGCCAAAGATATACATCACTAGTAGAAGGCAACTTTCTCTTTAATGATTTCACATGAGAGTTATTATCTAATTCAGAATTATATAATTCATGCTTATCAGGAGTTAAAATATAAAGACCATCTACAATATTGCCAGAACAGATAAACACTTTATCCTTCTTTATTACAACATTGTCTTTTAGGATAACACAATATCCATGTTTACCTAAGTAAGTAGCAGAAATTAAATTCCTACGAACATTAGGTACATACAAACAGTCTTCCAATATTAAAACTCTAGATTCAAAACATAAATTATAAACACCAACAGCTACAACCGGAATCCTGCTCCCATCAGCCAAAGTAAGAAACAACTCCCCTTCATTAAGCTTTCTGGTCTCCTGGAACCCTTGCAAGGAATTGCAGATATGATTAGTACAACCTGAATCCACACACCAGGAATCCGTGGGATTCTGTACCAAACATATTTCAAGAAGGAATGTATTATTCATACCCTTATTCTTGGCAGCCTTAAAAATTGGACAATTCCTTTTCCAATGTCCTTTCTCACCACAGTGGAAACATTTTCCTTTGAGTTTCTTTCCTTTGTTAGCAACCCCTAAGGCAATTTGTTTACCCTCTTGCTTGGTGAAGTCCTTCTTCTTCTTCTTCTTCTTACCCTTGCCTTTTGACTTAGGTTGAGAAGTAGAAGCTTCACCAATATTGACTTCAACATTAGAAGTACCAAGGATGCCTTCCGCCGCTACCAACTCATTCATTAATTCAGACAATGTATAAATCTTTTTGTTCATATTATAGTTAAGTTTGAATTCCTTGAATGATTCTGGTAGTGACTGGAGTATCATATCCACTTGGGATTCTCCATCAATATTGGCACCTAAAACTTCAAATGTATTCAGATTATAGATCATTGTAAGACAATGCTCCCTTACTGAACTACTTTCAGCCATTTTGGTATTATAAATTTGCCTCATGGTTTCTTGCCTTGCAGAATGGCCTTGCTCACCAAACATCTTCTTCAGACTTAACATAATGTCCGAAGCTAGTTCTACATCCTGCATTTGATACTGTAGAACATTTGAGATAGATGCTAGGATGTAGCACTTGGCCATCTCATTAGATTTTTGCCAACGATCATATTGTTGTTTTTCCTCAAGAGGAGCATCTAATGAAGGAAAGCTAGGACATGGTTTAGTAAGCACATATTTGTGCTCTTTAGCAGTAAGAACTATGTCCAAATTTCTCTTCCAGTCAACATAGTTGGATCTAGTCAGTTTGTTTTGATTAAGAATAGTAACAAGTGGGCTAAATGATGCCATGTTCAAATCTGAAAATAATAAACATGAATATAATAAGTAAACTAGACATTATCTATTTAGCACATAAACATATAGTATGGAACCTTAATAAAATCATAATATTAGATATGCAACGACAAACCAATCCCGCAATTAATATTCCTCGGAAGTGTGGTCATACCAATCACTATGATCAAGCAAGAATTATTCTCATTATTAATGCTATCATGGTAACTCTTACCAAACAAAAATAATTTGCCGCTTTTCCTTCAGCTTCTAAGTAATAATGACATAGCTTCGAAGGGAGGTTAACATTATACTTAGTCTAGTGTACACCATTACCTAGAATCAATGTGAGTCACCAAGTAACTCCACGGAAGCATAGTCGTTCTTAATGTAAAAACACATATCATCTATCATAAAGAAGTTTAATCTGTAGTTACATGAATTAAACACCCTCCGAAGGGAGCAAGACATATACGCCAAGACGAGGTGCTTAATCACACTACTATAAACCGACAATGGAGGCCGTGAGATGCAACCCTTGTATCTCTCTCCTACTAGATGTTTTAAATTAAAGGTTTTTAATTATAATCATGCGTAATCTAATCACACACAGCCTTGCACTTTATAAATTTGAATACATATAGAAAAAATTCAAATTTCCCTTCAGTGGCATTTTTGCGAGTATCTCGCGACTTAGCTCTTCCTGCGAAAATGAAATAGTGAAAACACAAAATTTAGACAGAAACTTTCGCTACTGTCTCGCGACTTTATCGCGACTAAGCTCTTCCCGCGAAAATGAAAATAGTGAAAACACTAAATTTAGACAGAAACTTTCGCTACTGTCTCGCGACAATTTCGCGAGTAAAGCTTATCCGTGAAAAGTTTTGTGCTTCAGATATACTTTTCGCGGGTACGTCACGGGAAGCTAACTCGCGAAAAACCCGTGTTTTTCAGTTTTTATAGGGAAGTTCTGAACAGTTTTCAACGGTTTTTATGAACAAACAAACATCATATTAACATGATAATTAGAATTTGATATCAAAACTAAATTCCATTGATGCTATAGCCTTAAAGTTCAATTTAACATTCTTAAATTAAAATTTAAACAACATCATAACATCAATATCAGTTTTTATCAAAACATAGTGAAAGCTCGAAAATGTGTTGAAAACACAAGAGCTGTTTAGACCCCCAATTAAAAATACGGCTAGATTGCTTTTACTCTAACTTATCTAAGTGCGGAAACAAGAGTAAATGAAGCGCAATAAACCGATATTACTCTAGTGCATAAACATGAACAACAAACATTAAAAGTAAAGCACAAGAGAAAGGGAAGAGAGAATGCAAACAGAAGATAACACGCCGATGTGTTATCGAAGAGGAAACCAAAGAACTCGGCGAAAAACCTCTTCGCTGCCCTCTAAGCGGTAATCGATCCACTAGACAATTAGTTGAGATACATGGGTTAGCAAGAGACCCTCCAAGCCTAATCTACCCAATGTACCTAAGCCCTCCAAGCTCCTACTCCAACAAGGCTTCTCGGAACCGTGTCTTGTCTAGGTTTCCGGATCCCGCAATACGCCCGATTGCATCCGTCAATGATCCACTAGAGAATGTAGTTGGGATACACGAATAGCAGAAGACCCTCCAAGCCTAACCCACTCAGTGCACCTAAGCCCTCCAAGCTTCTTGCTCTAACGAGGTTACGCCAAACCTTTGTCTTCTCTAGCTTATCGGATCCCGCTATAGCCCATAGCATCAACCAAGCCTCACTGGTTTCTTTTGGCAATTCCCCAAAGCTTCTCAAGCTCCAAAACACTCTCTACACTCTGAAAAGGTGTGGGTTGTATTTGGGTACAAATCTCCTCTCAAGGTATGACAATGAGAGAGGGATGGAGAAGAGACTACAAGGATTTCTCACTAGGGATGAGTAGCTCTCTCTCAAAAAGATGGGTGTGTGTTGTAGAGAACCTATCTAGAGTTTTTCTCTCTGAAATGGCCTCATTTATGTTTGTGGGTAATGAGGGTATATATAGTATGGGTGAAGGGTATGAAAGTCTCACTTAAAAATCCTCCAAGCAGAACGCTTTGTGACTGTCTCACGGGAAGGCCTTACCCGCGAGACACTCGCAAAATCGACAACCTGGCACGACTCTTCAGCTTCCAGCATGTGCTTCTCACATGGCTCTTTCGTGGGTTAGCTTCTAGCGAGACACTCGCGAGATCCACTGATTCTTCATTTTAAGCTTGAGTCTTCACCAACTTAATACTAAACCCAATACAATAAAATCCCACAAAATACAAGGAAATAAATTAAAGCAATTACAACACTTTTTGTCATGGAATAAATCCAACATAAAACATAGTTGTAAATCACAACTTTACACATAATTTCAACAACCATGCAAAAAATTAAATGCATATATAATCTTCTAACAACATGAAACTATTATCTCTAATTCTAAAACTTACAAAACATGTTATACAGATTCGAAATGAAGACCGCGCTGATACCATTTTGATGGAAATATGCATGTACGCAGTGGAAAATTAACGGATCTACTTTATTCGCAATAGATAACATGTGCTATGTAAATTTTAGAATTAAAGAACAAGAGAGTGTACCTTGATGCGGTGAAATTCAAAACCGAAGATCAGAAGCACTTAGGAACACTTTCAATCTTTACTAAAAACACTAAGATTCACTAAAAATAGTGAATCAAAGAGGGAGTTTTTCACAAAACATCCCCAAGTAAATTTTATTTGATTAGTTCCTTTTCTGGCCTTGATCTTTGAATTTAAAGATTACTAATCACATTTTTATTGATTTGTGATAGATTTGATTAAGAAGAACGGTAAAAAATCAAGCTTAGGAGCTTTTGCTTTAAGGTATTCATTTCAAACATTTTCTTTTATTTTCTTTAAGTTTAATTCTGTTTTGTTTGTTCCTTTACATGTTTTATGTTTTAAAATGTTTATGCAGTCTAGGTTTACGTTCTTGTACGTCTTAAAAGCATGTTAGGGTGTTAGATTTATAATTTTAAGTTCTGTCTTGTTTCTGTGTTTACTGTTTTCTGGGTTAGGGTTTTTGAACAACCCTACGCACACAGATATTTGGCCTGCGTATGCAAGCTTCTGTATGAGTACGCAGGTCGTTGTCTAGATTCCTAATTTATGTTTTGCTTTGTTTGTTTCATATGTTATACCTCTGCTTTGATCCTCCATGTATTTGTATATAGCTTGAGTCTCTGTTTCACATGCTTAGATTAGGGTTTGTTTTCATTTCTTTGTTAAACGCCATGCCATTCATTCACATGTCCATGCATAATGCCATAAGTGCTGAGTCGCTGCAAGGTAAGTGAGGTAAGTCATGCATTCACATGAGCATGCATATTTGAATATGATTTTGCTTAACAATGGATTTGAACATGCTTGTTCGATGAGTTGCGCTTAGTCACATGTTTGCTTGAATCTTTCATGTTTGTGTTTTTGCCTTGTTTTGATTGCTGCCTTAGATGATGTAATATGATAGGAAATTCCATGATTAGATATGTGCTAGGGTTTGGGATGCGATGTTATGCAATAATTAGATGTATGCTAGGGTTTGGGATGCAATGATGTGCCATGATTAGATGCATGTTTAGGCTTTGTTTGATTGCCATGATAGATGTACGGTTAGGGATGATTGATGCCATGTTGTGTGTTTAGATGTATGCTATTGTGTGTGTGAGTATAGATGCAATATTGAGTATGTCTTTAATAGGGTTAAGACATAAGACACAATGAAGGGAAGCCAACCTTAGGGTTGGGCGGTTTAGGGTGCCTAAAACCTTCCCAAGACCATACCTTAACTCCGAACCCATATCTCTGGTAGTAAGATCAAAAGGTCCTTTTTCGAGAGGACGCTATATATATGGTTCCTAGACCATTGCAAAAACTAGGTGGTGACTCCCCGTTGTGTCCATACTAATACTTATATATATATATATTTTTTTTTTTTGGCATAGAAATTGCACGATTGAAATTGGATGAGCTTGTGTAAGATGTTATGAATTTGAACATCAACAAAGAATCTATGGATAATGCTTGTAGTCATAGTCATGAGTAGTCTATTGTTTGCTCTAACTCTTTCAATATTGATACATAGGATTTGGCGAGTTCTATGGATGTTATATTTTTGTTGAACTATGTTATTTTGAATTTAGATTGAAGTGCATGTACTTCTTTTGGGGTGTTAGGGCATATGATAACACTTCAAGGAAAGTGATAGGAACCTTTAAAGCTCCTTGCAAGATTGGCCTATTGGAAACAACTGTGGAGTTCCACGTCATGAATATCACTCCTAACTACAACCTTTTCTTAGGAAGGGCATGACTTCATCCTATTGGGGCTATTTCTTCTTCTCTACACCAAAAGATGAAGATCCCATGGAAGGGAGGAATTGCTGTAGTGCTTGGTGATGGTGAAATTCTAGCACTAGTTTGTGGACTTGAGGAAGGAGGAAGTGAGCTCCAAATGAGTGGCTTCAAGTTTGTGAACATGGCTGATTATGGCTTGAAGGATGAAAGGTATACTTTAGATTTGGTCCTATATTGTAGTCATGAGGTGATTACAATGATGAAGAACAAAGGGTATATGTCTGGTATGGGTCTTGGAAAAGAAGGAAAAAGGGTGGTTGAATTCCCCAAATTCAAGACTCAACTGACCAAGGAAGGTTTGTGATTCTTCAAAGGCTGCGATGAAATCAAGAAGAACCTTGGAACCCTCAATGGAAATTTTGTGAAGGAAGGAGGAGACTGTCCTTTTTGTGGCTTTCTCGAGCTTTGGGTAGGCAAGGATGGGAAGGTGTATCCGGGATGGGAGATGTTCTTCAATGAGAAGCTCACTTTCAAAGAGAAGCCTACTGTGGTGATCAAGAAGGTTCCAAAAGAAGTCGACTGGGTGGACTACATGGATGTTGAAGCAATGGAGACTATGCTGAAGATGGAGGGGGATGTGTTCGCCATCGCCATCGAGGAACCAATTAACCCTTCTACCTTCATCATGCCCGCTGTGGGGCAACTTAATAATTGGACTTGGGTTGGGATTTTTAAGAGTGGGGAAAAGAAATTTTGTAAGACAAGTCCCGATATACTTTTCAATATTTTCAATAAGATGAATTCTGATTTGGCTTATTTTGATGTGTCCCATAATATTGAAATTCTGCACTTAAATGATTCAAATGAATTTGAAAATGAAATTAATAAACAATTGGAAATGAAAATTGAACCTATGGAACCAAATTTTGAAACTCTTACTTTGGGCAATAATGAGAATCCATGTTTAATTAAAATTGGCTCAACCCTAAATGAAGCAGAAAGAAAAGATCTCAAGGATTTCCTCACAGAATTCCAAGAAGTGTTTGAATGGTCCTATGAAGATATGCTTGAAATTGATCTCAAGATAGCCCACATCACATTAATACCCATGCCCACATGGTGCCTGTTAAGCAAAAGTTAAGGTGCATGAGAATTGAATGGCTCTTAAAGATCAAAGAAGAGGCCATGAAACAGTTGAAAGTAGGGTTCATTAAGCCCATGCACCAAGCTGAGTGGATAGCCAATGTTGTGCTCGTACCCAAGAAGGATGGAAAGGTGAGGATGTGTGTGGATTTTAGGACTTGAATAAGGCTTGCCCTAAAGATGATTTCCCCCTTCCCTACATAGAAGTCTTAGTGGATAACACGGCTGGTAGTGCCTTGATGTCTTTCATGGATGATTTCTCAGGGTATAACCAAATCAAGATGGCTTCTAAGGATATGACTAAAACCATTTTTACCACATAATGAGGGATCTATTGTTATACAGTAATGCCATTTGGGCTCAAGAATGCAGGTGCAACTTGCCAAAGAATGGCCAAGACTTTGTTACATGATATGATGCATAATGAGGTTGAGGTATACGTTGATGACATGATTGTAAAATCTAAGGATAGAGGAGGTCACATCATTAACTTAAGGATGTTCTTTGAAAGGATCAAGGAGTATAGATTGAGGTTGAACCCCTAAAAGTGTACATTCGGAGTAACAGCTGGGAAGTTGCTAGGCTTCCTAGGAAGTGATAGAGGGATAGAAGTAGATCTATCTAAGATTAAAGCCATATTGGAGATGCCTCCACCTAAGAATGAGAAGGAAATAAGAGGATTCCTAGGTCGACTACAATATATCAGTCAATTCATTGTTAAGCTCACCTCTACTTGTGAGCCCATTTTCAAACTCTTAAGGAAGAATGAACCCCACACATGGAATGATGAATGTCAGAAAGCCTTTGAAATTATCAAGGAATACCTCCTCCATCCGCCTATCCTAGTACCTCCACAACAAGGAAAACCTTTACTATTATACCTCTCTATCATAGGAGATGCGGTTGGTAGCATGCTTGCACAAGAAGACGATGACAAGAACGAGAGGGCAGTATACTATTTGAGCAAAAGATTCCATGATTATGAGACTAGGTACACCCCTATAGAGAAGTCATGCTTTGCACTCGTGTGGGCTATACAGAAGTTGAGACACATCATCCTACCATTTCAGATATGGGTGGTAGCCAGAATGGATCCCTTAAAGTACCTATTTGAAAACCAGCTTTGAATGGAAGACTGTCAAGATGGTTGATTCTATTAGCAGAATTCAATTTGAAGTATGTGGCAAGGAAGACTATCAAAGGGAGTGCCGTGTCTGATTTTTGTGCCGAAAATCCCATAGAGGGAGAGGATGGAAAAGAAGACTTCCTGGATGAGGACATCTTGGGTATTGAGCTAGGGGCATGGAAAATGTATTTCGATGGAGTTGTGAACCAATATGGGAATGGAATAGGAGTACTTTTGATCACCCCTGATGGATCTCACCTGCCTTTGGCTATCAAATTGAACTTTGAGGTAACTAATAACATGGCAGAGTATGAAGCTTGTATCGCCAGAATGGAAGCTCTCCAAAAGTATAAGGTAAAGGTTGTTTGGAGATTCGACCTTAGTTATAGCTCAAGCCCAGAAGTTGTGGAAGGTAAAGGAAGAACATTTGAAACCTTATTAGCAGTATCTAGAGGATTTGACCAAAACTTTTGACAAAATTGAGTACACGATCATCCCTAGAGCTCAGAATCAGTTTGCAGATACCTTAGCTACTTTGGCATCTATGGTGGAAATACCCGAGGGAGTATGGACACGACCTTTAGAGATTGAACAAAGTTATGAGTTAGTGCACAAGGAGAAGAGTGAAGCTTCAGTCTTGGTTATAGAAGAAGAAGGGGTTCCTTCGTATTATGATGTCATGAAATTCCTAGAGTTGGGGGCATATTCGGATGGTGCCGATAAGAGAGAGCGCCATTCAATTAGGATGATGGCAATGCAGTACATCCTATATGGAGGATAGCTCCATAGGAGGTCCTATGATGGTATACACCTTTGTTGCCTAAAGAAAGAAGAAGCATAAAGAGTTATGGAGGAAGTTCGTCAAGGGATTTGTGGTCCTCATATGAATGGGAGAATGTTAGCCAAGATGATTCTAAGGATAGGGTACTATTGGAACACGATGGAAACCGATTGTGTGGACTTTAGGAAGGGTTGCCATGATTGCCAAACGCATGCAAACTTGAACCATGTACCACCTAGTGAATTTTACAGCATGACCTCTCCTTGGCCTTTCTCAGTATGGGGCATAAATGTGAATAGAAGAATAGCCTCTAAGGCCTCAAATGGACATGAGTACATTCTAGTGGCAATTGACTACTTCACCAAGTGGGTGGAAGAGGCCTCCTACTCCATGTTGAAAGTCAAGCACGTGGCTCGATTAATAGAGAATAACATCATCTGCCAATATAGGGTACCCTAAGAGATCATCTCGGATAATGGCTTCCACTTTAAGGGGGAGGTTCGAAAGATCATGGAGTTGTACAACATTGAGCATCACAAGTCTTCTCTATATCAACTGCAGATTAATGGAGCCGTAGAAGCAGCCAATAAGAACATCAAGAACATCCTAGCCAAAATGGCAGTGACATACAAGGATTGGGCCGAGAAACTTCCATTTACTTTATAGGGTTACAGAACTTCTATCTGTGCATCAACTAGGGCAACACCTTACTCTTTGGTCTATGGGAGTGAAGCGGTGCTTCCAATTGAAGTGGAGATACAATCTTTGAGAGTGCTAGTAGAAACCAAGGTCTTAGAAGAAGACTGGATGAAGGCAAGATATGAGCAATTGGCTTTGGTAGATGAGAAGAGAACTAGGGCACAATACCATGCACAGGGATACCAAAAGAGGATTGCTAGAGCATTTAACAAAAAGGTGAAGCCTAAAAACCTTAAAGAAGGGGAGTTGGTGCTAAAAGTGCTTAGAGATGAAACTGTTGATCCAAGAGGAAAGATGAAGCCGAGATGGTTTGGTCCTTTTATTATCAAGAAGATCATGTCAAGGGGTGCCACAAGGATTACAGATATGGATGGGGAAGAGATGCTTCGGCCAATCAACATGGATAGACTCTGGAAATACAATATTTGAAAAGAAAAAAAAAAGTTAAGGCAAAAGGACCCCGCTAGGTTGAAAACCCGAAAGGGATCTAGGCAAAAGATAGGGGAAAAACCATGGTCATGGCAAAAATTCCTTCAAGGACGTCATGGGAAAAAATTACATGGCATGGAAAAGGAAAAGAAAAAGAAAGAAAAAAAGAAAGAAAAAAGAAAGACAATAAATAAATGATTATCTTATTGTTCAAATTAAAATATAATAAATTATTTCCATTGGGGGTTTGGAATATTGCAATCCTTCATTAAATTCGAAAGAAAAGACATGAGAATCATAAAGTGCAGAAAAGTAAAATTTAGGTCATATCAAGTTAGTCATTCAGCACTCTTCCTTTTGCTGGACTTCTTGTAAGCTTTTTCATCTATGAGGACCCATTTCATGTCATCTTGTAGCTGCTTCAGGTACCTCAAAGTTGGATGAAGGAATTGAGGAGGACGGATGTCCTTAGTCACCCTACGTCGTGGCCAAGCCTCACGGATTCTGCTCAAAGTCCTATCAGTAAACTCCAAGGTATGGAAAGAGCCATCATCACTAGGAGCCCCTTGGTGGTCATCAAACTATCTGGCAATACGATATGTGGAGTAGTAAGAGCAATGGCAAAGTCCCACCAAAGGAACATAGTTGTCCTTGAGGCTACGATGAGCCATGCTTGAGATGTGCCACCACTCCACCACCCATTGGATGTCTGTGGCATCAATGCGCTCCATGAGCTCAGTAAGTGCTTTCAATATGATATTGGGGCAGATTTTAAGTGGTCTCATTCTCGTTAGACCAGTAAAAAATCCATCTTGTTCAACCTCCACATCATCCACGAAAGGCTAGATACTGTAAGTCTAGGAGCAAAATTCAGTCAGAAGTGGGATTCGACCTGGACAGCTTGCAAGCTCTTCTGTCAAAGCATCTCTAAAGGGTGAAAAGAACTCGACATCTCTCAATCAAGATCAGCCAGCTCAAAATTGGTTTTCTTCAGCTTGCCTCAGTAGGCCTTTCCTTCGGGTCTTCAAAAACTCTTCTTGCCTTCGGGTAGTCTAAGTGTTTTCCTCGGGTATCCCCTAAGACAAAATCCCCTTTCTCCTTCGGGTAGATTGGGAAGTTCCTTAAGAAAAAAAGATCTTTTTTTGCCTTCTAGTAGTCTAAGTGTTTCCTTCAGGTATTTCCCAGATAAAATCTTCACTCACCTTTGGGTAGACTAAGCGGTTCCTTCGAGTTTCCGCCAAACAAATATTCCTTCGGGTCTTCTTTAGAAAAAAACATTCTTTCACCTTTGGGTCTTTCTGAACAAAGTCCTCCCTTTCTCCAAGTGTCCTAAGATGTCTTTGGGTTTCTTGATATGTGAATCCCCACATCCTTTAGTTAAAAATTCCACAAAGTTGTGAAAGTGATTGAGAGACCATGGAAAACGCCTCACTAGGGAAGTTTTTTTTTTTTTTTTTTTTTTTTTTTTTTTTTTTTTTTTCTGCACGGTTTCTCCCCTTTGAATGGACTTCTTTACAATAGCCTCAACAGCATCTTGAGCTTTAGCAAGGGCTAAAGTCGCAATTTCTTTGCAAGGCCATCAGAAGGTCTTGTAACTCGCTTAAAGCAATCCTTGGAAGCCTGGCTTCCGCATTGACAATAGAAAAGGGCAAACCAAGCCTACATTCAGGGAGAATTATGAACTATCTCCAATTTTATCAGATTCTGCCATGAGCAAAGCCTTCATCTAACCTGGACCACTTCCATCTCTGGAACATTCAAACAGTATTGGGACCACCTCAGTCATGGTGATTCACTTGACGAATCTCAAATCCATGAGAAATCAGCTCCAACTACTTCAGCAATACAATGTTAGAACTTGCTCGTAATGAATGCCCACATGTGAACCATGGAGGAAGAGTAAATGGATTAATTTTGGTCGAATAAGAGCCAAAATGCTTCCAATTTTATCAGGTTTGTCATAGCCCGGACATGTCACTAACTCCCTTCAATCAATTTCCTTTTCAGGGACATGCTTTAATCAAGCCAACAAGTTCATCTAAGCATTTGTGATAGAACCATTCACCTGCTTAACATCTGGGTGATAGTGCCCTATCAAAATTTCAGGGAATTGTATTAACATCCCTTCTTGTTGTACTCATATTGCCTTTATTAGGTCTCTAATGTGGCACACTGCCTTAACAGGTCATTTCGACAATTGACATGAAAATGAAGTTTGTTACTTGTGCCTCATAAGAATCTTCACCACAGATAAGAAAATCCTCATCCTAAAAAGTATGCCAAGCATGGAATCAATCACCTAAGGCTTCTTTACAAGGGGAAGACCTCCATCCCCTAAATGGGTCTTTACGAAAGCTTTTGGATATTGGGAATGCCGTCCATCTGAAACACTGGAATTTAGATTTGGCCTTGTCACTACATCCCAAACACTATCTCAACAAAACCTTCTCTCATTTCGGTTGGCTTAGGTTTGTTGCGATCTTGTACACACTTAAAAAAAAAAAAAGGGATTTTCCAAAATAAGAACAAAGCGTAAAGGTTAAAATTAAAACATCAAATTATGAAAATCTGTGTTTTGAAATGCGTGCGTCTTTCAAGAGCGGCAAGTCAATGCCAAAACCCCTTTTGTGGGAAAAGAGTTGTTTGAGTGTAGTGGTTGTCCCTTACCAGGGATAAGGGGCATGTGATCCCTAAATGCTAATTTCATGATATCACATCCCAACAACTCCACATTCATAAAACATTCCCCACTTTTGCAAAGTGCACATTCAATTCTTGACAATTAACCCCCCTTGGGGAGGTCCTACCTAAGATTGGTGTGGACCCTGAATCAGTGAATGACCATATGTTCAAGTTTCATTGACCAACTGATTAGATTTGAAATGATGAAGGCATTTGTTTCAGCTATCCAAACAGTTATATCACTTGATAGCCCTTTTAAGCCAGAAAGAAAATGTTTTTCAAAAATCACCTGAATTTATAATTTGGCACATAAGCTCCTAAGGCTAAGAAGTAAGCGTTCAAGATGACGGAGAAAGACATTCATTTCACTAGCATCCCACTTATAGAGAAATATCCCTTGTTAGCCCAGTTGAGCCCGCTGAATTCTTTTCTTGATTTAACCCAGCTAAGGATTAGCCCCCCACACTGGGGCAGGTTAGATGGTTACAAGGATCTCATGCTAAGTGATCTCCAATTTGAGTCCATCAAATGAGTCCATAATTAATAAAAAAATGAATGAGAAAAGAGCCCAAATCAAATGACAAATGTCATGGGCCAATCAAGTCTAATGAAGCCCCAAGCAAAGAAAGGGCAAAAGAAAAATTCAGCCCGAAACAAGCAAGAAACATGGGCTAAAGAAAATAAAATGAAAGCCCCAAAAATGAAATGGGAAAAATTCAAGAAATGGACTCAAATTGAGGATATAGCCAAGCATGAGAGGCACCCCAAAAAGATTCTCGATGAAGTGTAATACTTGACTTTAGGAAACCCTTCAAAGAATTTCATAGCCAAAATATCCTCCCGTGAGCCTAGGAAACCCATATCCTTACATTATGGTCTTGAGAAAGTCCTTCCTGATTAAGAGTGACTACTTAGTCTATGGAGCTTATGCCAAATAATCATCCACATGTGAAAGTTTTGAGTCTGATATCCTTCATTTTAAGCACCTAATTAACCCTAAGGCCACGTTACAACCTAATGAAAGACCTCACTGATCACAGAGGATCAGTTGGTCGTGGCACATTGAACATTTGGTCAATCATTGATGACGGAATCATCCGCTTATGCCAAGGCGTCATGCCTAAAAAAGGGTAGGGTCCTCTCCCAACCCACCTGATGAGTTCAAAAAGCCAAACATATCATTCATGTTTTCCCTACATAGCTTAAAAAGGGACACCCATGCATTTGGTAAACGCAAGCACTTTGCTCAAGAAATCCTTGCTCGCGAGCATGTTCCCTATTCAGGGTAAATGATATTTGTCAAGCACATACACTTATAAAACACATAGGAAACATGGCCTTAACGAGCCCCTCTTGTGGTACATGCATTTAAACAGATTTTCATGATCATGAATGAATTTCCAAAATTTCTGAACCAGGTTTTCAAAACCAATTTGTTAGGACATATGAGAGACTTGTTAGAAACATATGTTATGTAAATTGGCTAATTCTTTGATAAAATGCACTTTACTTGTATTTGGGTAGATCTAGGATGGGTTTAGTACTTCAAGGAACAAGAGTTCAAGTTTAGTATTGAAGCCATGCAAATCTGTCTAAGAAACAAGTGAAGAAGTGTTGTTCATTAAAGCTCGACAGATATCTCGACAGATCATATCTATCGAGGTTTAATGTTGATGCTTGACAATAGCTCGACAGAAGCTGTATCTATCGAGAATTACAAAATTCAGATTTCCAGATCTAATTTCACGTATATCCATGTGTATTTGTGTAGGGTTTCTTTTCTCACAACCCTAGACATATATAAGGATTATTTTAAGGGCTGTCAAATGTGATGCAACTTGATGCAAAGTCATTATGCATGCAAATTGTTACCGGAGACAGAATTTTCCCTAGTTCATCATATTCTCTCTAGAAGCTACTGCGTATTTGTGCCAATGGTTTTGTGACCAAGGAGCTTCCTGATCTTCATTGTTAGATGAACTGAAGAACTTTGCAGCCAACATCTTCCTCAAGTTGGTGTGTTAGTCATGTACTGGGATCCGTGCATCATTGGTTAGTCACGTACTGGGATTTGTGCATTGAAAGGAGAGATTGTCGCTACATTACAAGTCCAATTAGGTATTGGGGTAAGGGTTCAACTGTAGGTTGGTGTTAGGAACTGAGATTCCTTTTACATGTAACCGCTTATTTTGATAATAGTGGATTCTCGGGAGTGGTGACCTTAAATTCACTTGGTGGGGTTTTGCCTCGGTGGTTTTCCCTATTCGTAAACAAATCACTTGTGTCAAATTTATTTTCCGTTGCATTAACTTGGTGATTTGTTTGTGCTACCACGCTTATTGCATGTAATTGAATATAATTAATTTCACTTGGCTAATAATTTGATTAAGTTACCAAAGGGGTCAATACATTCTTGGCCTATCAAGTGGTATCAGAGTGGGCACACTCTGATTAGGTTTAATCTTTGCTGTGTGATCCATTGACCCTTGTTTGTCATGGATAGAGGACAGTCACTTATTATACCTCCTTTATTTGATGGCACTAACTATGCATACTGGAAAGTACGCATGAGAGCTTTTTTGCAGTCTTTAGATGAGAAGGTGTGGCAAGCTGTGGAGATTGGCTAGACTAAGCCAAAGGAAGCATTGGCTGATTGGGATGATGCCAAGATCAAAGTGGCAAACTTCAATAGCAGAGCATTGAATGCTTTATTTAGTGCAGTCACAATGAGGAGTTCAAGAAGATATCCTCTATTGAAACTGCTAAGGAAGCATGGACTATCCTCCAAACAACCTATGAAGGAACTAAGGCTGTCAAGGATTCAAAGCTCCAAAGGCTCACTACTAGCTTTGAGGAGATAAAAATGGAGGAGGATGAGTCATTTGTTGAGTTCTATGCCAAGCTAAAGGACATAGTCAACTTAGCCTTTAATCTTGGGGAAACCATTCTCGAACCTAAGGTTGTAAGAAAGGTGCTAAGGTCTCTGCCTGAGAGATTTCATGCCAAGATCACTGCCATTGAAGAATCAAAGGATATTGACTCCATTCCTTTGACGGAGCTAGTTGACAACTTGCAAACCTATGAATTGGGTTTGACTAGAATCGGGAAAGGAAGCAAAAGCAAGAGCATGGCACTGAGGACCAAAAGCAATGAGACTGATGAGTCTTTCGATGATGAAGATTCCAAGATGAAATCCTACATCACTAGGAAATTCAATAAGTTCATGAAGAATGCCAATGCGAAAGGATTTGATAAGGACCATAAGCAATCCAGTTCTTCTCATTTCAAGAGCCAAGACAAAGGAAAGAAGGATACCAAGGATGGCAGTCAGTACACTATTCCCTCAAGACCAAAGTGCTTCAGATGTCAAGGTTTTGGACACATGAAACAAGAATGTCCAACATATCTCAAGTCAGTTGGAAAAAGCAAGGCTCTTGCTGTTACCTTGAGTGATACCGAGCCTAAGATTGAGTCAGATGACAGTGATGATGAGGGAATTTTAAATGCCTTAATTGCTAAAGTTGATCCTATTGAAGGGGTTACAAAAACAGAAGATGAAGAAGAGGATTTGGTGGATTCTAAGTTTGAGAAAATGGACGATCAAGATGACATCCATACAGCCTATGCAAAATTGTACAAGGTTTCTGTAAAGCATGAGAAATTGTATAGGCTGGCCACTAAGAAGCTGAATGATGTTGAGCTAGATTGAGAGGAGCACTCTACCAAGGTTGATGAAGCCAATCAAACCATTGGAGCTTTGCGATTCAAGAACAACTTCCTTGCTGAAAAGTCAAAGAAGCTTGAAGTAGAACTGTTCCAAGTTAGAGCATGATTGGAGAGGACTTCCAATGCAAAGCTCGATAAGATGCTTAGCTTTCAGAAATCTGCTTCTGATAGAACCGGTTTGGGGTATGATTTCTCTTCTCCTAATATTGCCTTTTCTAGTACTACTGTGTTTGTCTCACCTGTTAATAATGTTAATTATAAAAACAATGAATGTAAAACTGATATAGCTAGTGGGAACATAGGCAAGGGCAAATCTATTTTAGGAGCACCCCCTAAGCTTGAAAAGAAAGAGACTAGAAACCCTAGGACTAAGAAGGTTAATAACAAAAAGTCTCAACCGAAGAAGCCGCATCTCTGTCATCACTGTGGAGCTTCAGGGCATACTCGTCCAAATTGCTACAAGTGGTTAGCCACTCAACAAAGAAATAGTATGATCTCATCCGAAAACCAGAATCATTTTCCATCATTTTTTGCTCCTCTTGGAGATCTTCTTAAGGCCCTCATGTTCCTTTCGAACTTGAACAATTTCAATTCTTCCCCCTCACCACCGGATCAAAGGTTCGCTCAAAGGAAAGGTTCTTCCAAGGTGTGGAAGGAAAAATGCTCAAAGTGATTTAGTCACTTTTTCTCTCTCTCCCCTTATGGTTATGCATTACTTGTATGTTTTGCTTTCTTGTTCTTGAGTCAGTCTAGTTTTATGCTTTGCTTTGTTTAACATGTTTTTGTTTGTTTGTTTTCAGTTTTTGCTTTATTTTGTTTTTCATAAAAAAAAAAAATTTGAAAAATTGAAAAATACAAAAACAGTGTGTGTTTTGTGTCATTGGTACTTGTGTACCTTGGATGGCCATTAAAACAAATTTTTCTAAACTTTGTATCTTTTGCAGCTTAGATGAGCATCTCAATGCACAACTAAGCAAGTGAGCTTTGTGGCGTGTTTATGATGAGTACGATTAAGTAATCTCTTATACTTAACACTCATATCACTCTTTTTGATGGAAAGGACTAAAAAAATCCTAAGAGAAAGGCATAAATAACCATCTCACCCCTAAAGCCCGCCAATCATGTATAACATGATGGAAAAATACATGTTTGTATCGCATACAAAACATACGCAGCGAAAAATTTATGGATCTACTTCATTCACAATTGATAACATGCACTATGTAAGTTTCAGAATATAGAATAAAGAGAGTGTACATTGGTGTGGTGAAATTCAAAACCAAAGATCAGAAGTTCTTGAGAACACTTTTAATCTTCACTCCAATTCCACTTGTGCCCAAGAAGTGTGGTCTCTCAATCAGTTTCTATGAATGTTGTTTAAGGGAGAATTAGAGAGTGTCTAACACTCACATACAATACATTTCATATTTATTCAAAATTTTGTATGTTTCTCTCCCTATAACTGATTATCTAATTGGGCTAGCCATTGGGAATTTCCAATTGGGCTTTAGTATGTGGCTTGGAGTGGGACCAAAAGGGAAAAAATAAGACACTAGCTCTAATGGGCCTTAGGCTTTTCTGTGAACTCTTGACAAGTCCAAGGTTACCATTAATTATATTTAATACCACTATATAAATATAATTGCATTCTAGGCCTTATTAATAAATTATATCCCAAAACTTTATTGTACATGCAACCCTTTCATAAAATATTCATAGTAATACAAAGTCATTAATGTAGACTGCCACTTTGTAAATTACTATATCTTAATCCTTGAGTACCTGGTTTAATTCTTTAACTTATTCATCATATATTTATGAAATCCAATTCCATAAATATGTACTTTAGTAATTTCTTACTAAAGTGGTTAGGCCTAACATTCTGAATAACCGTACCTATTAAACTTATCTCAAGGGAATATTTTATATCTCCGTTAAGAGACCATGAATTCCATCTTGAAAATATATGTTCCATCAACACTAAATGTGGCTGCCCAACATACTGAGGTTTTGACCGTATCTTTAGATCTCACTCCTGATATATCAAAGCAACCTACACTTCATGATCAGGTCCATTATTCTCTCAGAATTAAGAGTTCATGTGATTAGAAGTCGTGAAATTTATTATTCATTTGACAGTCATTAGGAGAATAATAAATCTCACAGAGGTCCAGTTCAATATGTCTTAACTCTTAAAACATATCAACATATCAACTAGAAGTCTCCACTTCCATGATCAAGAAAAATCATCTTAGTTGATATGTTATAGTCTTCGTGGATGAAATGCCCAATTTCATCACCAACTACGAACTAAAATTCTGAGTTTACGAAGAACTTGTGACTTATATCTTTTGTGACTAAATCACATAAATCACATACTATTCTCATGGACTAAATGATAATGTCCAAATATTCATGTTATCATTATTTTAGATAATAATAAAACAACTTTATCAATAACAATATTAAGTCATACATCATGTCATACATAATGTCATACATAGCATCATACAATAGGATTTAAGGGCACTAATCCTAACATAACATCTGTGTGCTTCCGCATAGCAAAATTGTGATGTTTGTGGCTTAACATAATTATGTATTTCTTCTCTGTCTCTTATATGCCCATGCATGATATGCTAAAAAAGAAAAATATGCAAAGAAAATAAAAATCAAAAGAATCAAAATGCTTCTTAATATGGTTGCAAGCGTGTTTCTAGTAGATGTGGGAGTTATAGGATGTAGCTCGAAGGTGATAGTCCCTATCAAGCAGTTATGATTGTGTGTGAGTGTATGTGATTTTCTTATATCTCAAATCGTCATAATATGAGACACTTATGCACTCTTGCTATGTTTTCACACACAACATGCAAATTCTTTACTACTTTTGATACATGTGCAGGTACAATGTGATTTGGCAATCACAAGGAATATATGTGTTAATGTATGCTCACTAAACTGTCATAACTTGTTTTTGAAATATAAAATTGGTTAGACTTGTTTAGTGTGTGTGTGTGTGTTTTGGATCATGAATGCTTTACATTTTTTTGTTGAGAGATGTTTTTGAGAGCTTAACATGTTGATTGGATCTATATTTAAGTAGCTTGCTTGTTGCATTCATCTTTATGTGTTTTTCCACTCTTTGAAAAACTCATTTTCTTCAAGATCGACAGCTTCTCGACAGATTCTTATCTATCAAGCCCCTTGGACTTCCTTTCTCGACAGAAGTTAGCGCAATCTCGATCCATCAAACTTTCTGGAATTTGTCTCGATATCTTCTCTACAGCTTCTCGATCCATCTAGAAACTTTCTGTCTGGTCGATAGATTCTCGACAGAATCTCGATCGATCGAGGTACTTTTGCCGTTGACAGATTCTCAACAGGACCTCAACAGATTCATATCTGTCGAGATTTAGTGCTCGACAGATCTTGATAGCTCCTCAATCCATTGAGCTGCGATTTCTATATATATATATATATATATATACTCAGCGCGAAATCAGAATCATTTTTCTCACCTCTCTCTCGACAAAAAATCTTTTCTCTCCCTGCAAACACTCTCTTCTCACTCAAATCCCTCTACCCATGTGATTTTCGGCCTAGACCAAGATAAAATCACTTGGTAAGTGTCCTAAATCCTTCATTATTTATGCATTCATGCATTTTAGACCTAGGTTTTAGGGTTTTTGAAAATTTTTGGGGTTTTTGAGGTTTTTATGAGATTTTTGGGTTGGGTGTTGTTTAATTGAAGCTATATGATCATGCATTGCATTCCATTAGCATTTTCACAATGTTTCATGCATTTAGATGTGTGCTTGATTATTGAAAATTGTGTGCTGGTAGGTTTGGATTGGGTTTCAACCCATGATGCAATTATTTTTTAGCACGTCACATGTTCATGCAGCATTCGTTCTATTTCTTTTCTTTCTATTTGCTCTTTTGTGACTGTGTTCTGTTTCTTTCTCTCTCTCTCTCTTAGATAGACTGCGCATGGCACCCAAGCACAAATCTAATTCGACTCAAAACCCTTTTCGTTTCGGGTCTTCATCTTCTTCTAATCTTCCCGTTCCCCCTCTTCACGTTCGGTTTTTTGATGAGAAGGCCCATAAGGACTTCTCTGAGAACTTTTCTAAACGTGGCATTTATCTGGAGTGCCATGTGATTCTGTCGGACTTTGCCGACACTCCTCTACCTGATGTCATTCACACTCAGGGATGGGAATCTCTTTGTGAGATACCCTTGAGGTGTCCCATCATGTTCATATAAGAGTTTACCTCTAATATGCACGGTATCAATACCTCTGTACCTCAGTTTTACTACGGTACTCCGAGGTACACGTATTGTAGTCACTCCGGATCTTGTATCCGAGATACTACATGAGCTTCTGTCTCACTTCTATGAGACACCCTCCATATGGGGTGAGCGTCAAAACACCCCATGCTCGGGCTTTGCAAAAGGTCCGAGATTCCTTAATATGGTGATGACATTTGTTCTTACTCCACTATCTCACTATAACTCCATCACAGAGCCTCGTTCTCGATTTTTGTTGTCCCTCTTAGAGGATCTTTCCATAGACTTTCCCTCTCTTTTCATTATCTCTAACATAGATGTCTATAGGGATACGACGACCCGAGATAAGCTCGTTTTTCCTTCTACTATCACGCGGATCCTTTGCCATTTTTCCTCTATATTCCTGATTCTCCCTTCTTCACTATCATGGGTGCCATCAGCGCAGCATCTGTTCGGCGGAGCGAGGCTCAGCTTCGACCGAAGTGGCCACGAATGGAGACGACTGATCCTCCAGCCTCCACCATTCCTTCCACCTCTGTTCCTTCTTCTTCGGGTGGTGGTGTGACCCTCGAGGCTATCATGGCGCAGCTTCAGCGCATGGATGTTCGCCTTGACACTCTCAATGATGAGTTGTGTCAGGTGAACACCCATGTTGGTCGTATTGCACGACGACAGGCTCGCCTCGGTGGTTTCGCCGCTTCTCCCTTTCCTTCTACCGAGGCTGCGGCAGATGAGGATGGGGATGTTGGTACTGATGATGATGATGAGGATGAGGATGCTAGCTCTTCTAGTGATGAGGAGATGACTACCTCTCAGTGACTTACCCTTTGTCATTCGTGACAAAAAATGGGAGTAGTTTTGGGATGATAAGAGTAGTCTTGTATCTAGGGGGAGAGTTAGCTTAGGACATTTTTTGTTAGAGGGAGTCTCTATATTTTAAGGGATGTAGTGAGGATCTATTGTACTTGTCTTTTCATTCTCTTTAGTTACATTATCCTCTTGTACACCGGTCTTGTGACCATTTATTTTCATATATATATGATGATGTATGTTGTTTTTCACCTATCTCTCCATGTGTTGTTTTTTTTCTCTCTTTATACA
The DNA here is from genome assembly GCA_030021035.2 of Notholithocarpus densiflorus. Lineage (NCBI taxonomy): Eukaryota > Viridiplantae > Streptophyta > Magnoliopsida > Fagales > Fagaceae > Notholithocarpus > Notholithocarpus densiflorus. The sequence continues at coordinate 2,428,257 of JARYZH020000041.1, forward strand.
CATGTTTCTTTATGTATGCAATCCTTTATTTCTGTTTCACACTAAGATGCCTTGATGAGTTTTGTTTAAAGTGTTTCAGAAAGGCAGGTTGTGAAAATCTACCATGCCATGAACTCTCTTCTTGCAAAGTTTTTCAAGAGTTTGTGTTAGGGTTAGATTTTATTGTATTCAACAAATGGTTATGAGTTTAATGATTTAAGACTTCTCTCATAATTCATTTGTTTGTTGTGGTTTTGTCATGGATTGCCAAATGGGGAGATTGTTAGGACATATGTGAGACTTGTTAGAAACATATGTTATGTAAATTGGCTAATCCTTTGACAAAACGCACTTTACTTGTAATTGAGTAGATCTAGGATGAGTCTAGTACTTCAAGGAACAAGAGTTCAAGTTTAGTATTGAAGCCATGCAAATCTGTCCAAGAAAAAAGTGAAGAAGTGTTGTTCATTAAAGCTCGATAGATATCTCGACAAATTATATCTATCGAGGTTTAATGCTAATGCTCGACAGTAGCTCGACAAAAGCTGTATCTATCGAGAATTATGAAATTCAGATTTCCAGATTTGATTTCACACATATCCATGTGTATTTGTGTAGGGTTTCTTTTCTCACAACCCTAGACATATATAAGGATTATTTTAAGGGTCGTCAAAGGTGATGCAAGGTGATGCAACTTGATGCAAAGTCATTGTGCATGCAAATTGTGACCGAAGACAGAATTTGCCTTAGTTCATCGTATTCTCTTTAGAAGCTACTGTGTCTTTGCGCCATGGGTTTTGTGACCAAAGAGCTTCCTGATCTTCATTGTTAGATGAACTGAAGAACTTTGCAGCCAACATCTTCCTCAAGATGATGTGTTAGTCACGTACTGGGATTCGTGCATTGAAAGGAGAGATTGCCACTACATTACAAGTCCAATTGGGTATTAGGGTAAGGGTTCAAATGTAGGTTTGTATTAGGTACTGGGATTCCTTTTACTTGTAACCGCTTGTTTTGATAATAGTAGATTCTCGGGAGTGGTGACCTTAAATTCACCCGGTGGGGTTTTGCCTTGATGGTTTTCCCCATTTGTAAACAAATCACTTGTGTCAAATTTATTTTCCGCTGCATTTAACTTAGTTGGTGATTTATTTCTGCTACCACGCTTATTCCACGGTGTAGGACCCTTTCCACATTTCCACGGTGTAGGAACTTCTCCTCTCTTGTTCTAGGAGTCATTATGGTGCTTGATACCCGACAACGGATTAGCACAATCTTCTATACTTCCACAGTGTAGGACCCCTGCCACGCTTCCACAGTGTAGGAATCCTTATGGTGCTTGATACCCAACAACGAATTGGCACAATTGTCCATGGTTCCATGGTAAACCCGTGAGGATTGATCTCCCTTTTCCTTCTCCCTCAGTGGATTGATCACTATTGGATTGAATTGATAAACCCGTGAGGATACGATGTGATGCAAGTGCTACCAATATCACACATGTAAAGCTTGTTGAAAGGCGATTTTTAGAATTGTACATGTAAGTCCTACCTAGAGACATTGTTTCACACATACAGCAGCAGCCCTTAGAAATGCGATATCCAGAATCATACATATAAGTCCTACCTAGAGGCATTTTTTTGTACACACATCAGTAGCCTACTTAGAGTCATTGTTTCACACATAGAGCATTAGCCCTTTGAAAGGCGATATCCAGAATCATACATTTAAGTCCTACCTATAGGCATTGTTCTGTACACACATCAGTAACCTACTTAGAGGCATTGTTTCACACATACAACAGTAGCCCTTTGTAAGGCGATTTCTAGAATTATACACGTAAGTCCTACCTAGAGGAATTGTTTCATGAGAACAGCAGCAGCCCTTTGAAAAGGCAGTTTCCAGAACTATACATCAGCCTTCTCAAAGGCACTCTTCCTATAGTCATATAGCAGCCCTCTCAAAGGCACTTTTCCTAAAGTCATACATCAGCCATCTCAAAGGCAGTTTCCAGAATCATACATCAGCCCTCTCAAAGGCACTCTTCCTAAAGTCATACATTAATCCTCTTCAAAGGCATTCTTCCTAAAGTCATACAATAGCCCTCTCAAAGGCATTCTTCCTAAAGTCATACATTAGCCCTCTCAAAGGCACTATTCCTAAAGTCATACAACAGCCCTCTCAAAGGCACTCTTCCTAAAGTCATACATCAGCCCTCTCAATGGCAGTTTCCAGAATCATACATCAGCCCCCTCAAAGGCACTTTTCTTAAAGTCATACATCAGCCCTCTCAAAGGTAGTTTCCAGAATCATACATCAGCCCACTCAAAGGCAGTTTCCAAAATCATACATCAGCCTTCTAAAAGGCACTCTTCCTAAAGTCATACATCAGCCCTCTTAAAGGCACTCTTCCTAAAGTCATACAGTAGCCCACTCAAAGGCACTTTTCCTAAAGTCATACATCAGTCCTCTCAAAGGGCCCAAGACCCTTGCATGAGTGAAAGAGTACTGAGTAGGTCCAAAAAAGGGGCCCAATCCATTTGTACAAAGGAAGCTAAGTAAATAGAAAAAAGCCTAGGAAGGTTGCGTTTGGATAGCTTATTTTTTGCTAACTTATATTACTATTCAGCTTATTTTTGCTATTATTCATGGGTCCTACTACACTTTTTGATACTATTCATGGGTCCTACTATACTATTTTAGCTAACTTTTACCTTTATCTACAGTACTTTCAGCAAAAAATTTTCAGTTTCAGCAAAATAAGCGGATCTCAAACAGACCCAAAAAGAGGAAGACATTTCAAGAAAGAATTCTCAAGTCTCGAGCATTGTAGAAGAGAAAACATGGGGATAAAAGCAAGGTAGGCAAATGGGTTCACCTATTTGTATCCCAAACATATAGAGGAGGTGTACTCGTCACTGTTAAGGTTCAAGGAGATGGATTTAGATGGAGGGGAGGAATGTTTTAGTTTTGGTGTCTTGTCATGGCCATTTAGGGGATACTTTTGTTGGATGAAAGTGATAGTCATCATAATGTGCATGTCATAAAACCAATTTGCATTGAGCCAACTAGCATTAATGATCTTGCACCATTTATGCTTAAGAAAACTTGTGTCTCAACCTCATGCCCACCCAAAAACAAGTGAACCTTCTATTTACAGTAAAACCAAAGAAACCTTTGGGATATTAATTTCCCAAAGAGATAAAGGTTTGTGGAGTTAAGGACAGGTTGGAAGGGCTCGCTCTTCGAAGTGAAAACCAATAAGTCATTGAAGAAGGGCATTAAGGGGAAAATACCCATTCAAATTCAATTATAAAAGGAGAAAATCTCATTCACTCAAAACAACATTAAAACACAACACAAAGTAAAAAAATTGAAAAATTAAGGAGAAAAGAGAAAGGATAGGATCGGTCGAGAACAATAGAGAATTAGTAGAGAAATAGAGTACCCTATAGTAAAGTATTATCAGCATGCACCACTAAGATAACTTCCTCCCTCCCATTTAACCATCCTCACCTGAATCTCTTGAAAAGAGGCATTTAAGTAAGGCCACTTTAATTCGAGTCCCCAACCTCACTGTTTTGTGCAATATTGGGTTAAAGAAATAAGGTTGTGAGGGTTGGGGCCGAAAACCTTGTGATCCATTCTCTCTCTCTCTCTCTCTCTCTCTCTCTCTCTCTCTATATATATATATATATATATATAGAGAGAGAGAGAGAGAGAGAGAGAGAGAGAGAGAGTATATATGCTAATCTAATGTGTTAGGACATATGTGATTCACTTGTTAGGAACATATGTCACTATTTGATGTAATTGGCTAATCCTTTGACAAAACGCACTTTACTTGTATTTGAGTAGATCTATGATGTGTTTAATACTTCAAGAAACCTTGTTTCAAGTTCAAGTGTTAAAACCATGCAAGTCTGTCCAAGATTCAAGTGAGAAAAGTGTTGTTCATTAAAGCTCAATAGCTAGCTCGACAGCTAGCATCTATCGAGACCTGTAGAGCTGTTCCAGCCCGTGACTTGACAGCAGCTCGACAGATAGGGTATCTGTCGAGGTTTATGAAAAACAGAGTTTCAGTTCTATTTTGACTCCAATCCGTGATTGTATGTTTGGGCTTTCTTTTCTCACAACCCTAAACATATAAAATGATTATTTTAAGGGCCGTTAAAGGTGACGCAAGTTGCACAAGTGTTGAGCAAAGTTTGTTCAAGCAAATTGTGACCGGAGAAAGAATTTGCCCTAGTTCATCTTTCTTGTGAAGAAGTTGCTGTGTTTGTGCATCGTAGAGTTTTGAAACCAAGGAGCTTCTCGATTTTCATCGTGTGATGAATTGAAAAACTTTGCAGCCAACAACCTTCTCTAATTGGTGATTGAAGTCGCGTACTAGGATCCGCGAAATTGGTTAGTCACGTACTGGGAGCCGTGTATTACAAGGAGGGATTGTCACTACAGAACAAGTCCAATTGGGTATTGGGGTAAGGGTTCAACTGTAGGTTGGTATAAAGTACTGGGATTCTTTTACTTGTAACCGCTTGTTGTGATAATAGTGGATTCTCGGGAGTGGTGACCTTAAAATCACCTGGTGGGATTTTTGCCGTGTAGGTTTTCCCCATTCGTAAACAAATCACCGTGTCAATTTATTTTCCGCTGCATACTTTAGTAATTGGTGATTTGTTTGTGCTATCACGCATTTGCATGTTAATTTGATTAATTAATAAACTTGGCTAATTAATCAATTAATTTATTACAAGGGGTCAATTCGTTTTTGGCCTATCAAGTGGTATTAGAGTGGGCACACTCTAATTAGGGTTAATCTTTGCTGTGTGATCCACTGACCCCTGTTTTTCATGAATAGAGGACAGTCTTTTATTATACCTCCTTTATTTGATGGCACTAACTATGCATACTAGAAAGTACGCATAAGAGTTTTCTTGCAGTCTTTAGATGAGAAAGTATGGCAAGCTGTGGACATAGGCTGAACCAAGCCTACAAAAGCGCTAGCCGATTGGGATGATGCTAAGATCAAGGCAGCAAACTTCAACAGCAGGGCATTGAATGCCTTATTCAGTGCGGTCACTAATGAGGAGTTCAAGAAGATATCCTCCATTAAAACTGTAAAGGAAGCATGGACTATCCTCCAGACAACCTACAAAGGAACTAAGGCTGTCAAGGATTCGAAGTTTCAGAGGCTCACTACAAGCTTCGAAGAGATCAAGATGGAGGAGGATGAGTCGTTTGATGAGTTCTATGCCAAGCTCAAGGACATAGTGAACTCAGCCTTTAATCTTGGGGAAACCATTCCTGAACCCAAGATTGTGAGAAAAATGCTCAAATCTCTACCCGAGAGATTCCATGCCAAGATCACCGCAATTGAGGAATCAAAGGATATTGACAAAATTCCTTTGACAGAGTTGGTTGGAAATCTGCAGACCTATGAGTTCGGTTTGACAAGAATCGGGAAATCGAGTAAGAGTAAGAGCATGGCATTAAAGGCCAAGAGTAGTGATACTGATGAGTTTTTTGAGGATAAAGATTCTAAGATGAAGTCCTATATTACAATGCAATTCAAGAAGTTCATGAAGAATGCTAATGGGAAGGGCTTCGACAAGGACCGTAGGTAATCTAATTCTTCTCAATTCAAGAGCCAAGACAAAGGGAAGAAGGATGTTAGGGATGGCGGTCAGTACACTGTTCCCGCAGGACCAAAGTGCTTTGGATGTCAAGGCTTTGGACATATGAAACAGGAGTGCCCCTACATATCTTAAGACTATTGGGAAAAGCAAGACACTTGCTGCTACATTGAGTGACACTGAGCCTGAGGATGATTCCAACAATGAGGATGACAGAATCCTAAATGCCTTCACTGCCACTGTCAATCCCACTGAGTGGATTGTTGAAGATGTGGATGAAGAAGAGGAATTGGTGGAGTCCAAATTCAAGAAGATGGATGATCAAGATGATATCCATACAGTCTATGAGAAACTGTACAAGCTTTCTGAGAAGCATAAGAAACTTTATAGGCTGGCCACCAAGAAGCTCAGTGATGTGAAACTTAATCGTGAAGAGCTTTCCACAAAGTTTGATGAAGCCAATCAGACTATTGGAGCACTGCGTTTTGAGAACAACTTTTTGGCTGAGAAGACTAAGAAGCTTGAGGCAGAACTGTTCCAAGTCAGAGCCCAGTTGGAGAGGACTTCAAGTGCAAAGCTTGATGAGAAGCTAAATCTTCAGAAATTTGCTTCCGATCGAACTGGTTTAGGGTATGGTCTCTCTTTTTCTAATATTGCTTCTACCAGTATTACTGTTTTTGTTCCTCCTAATAATAATGTTGAAATTAAGAACAATGTTGTTAAAAATGAATTAGCTAGTGAGAACATAGACAATGGTAAATCTATCTTAGGAGCACCCCCTAAGCAGGATAAGAAAAAAGCTAAAAACCCTAGGGCTAAGAAGGTTATCTCTCAAAAGCCTAAACAAAAGAAGCAGCATCTCTGTCATCACTGTGGAGCAGCCGGTCATACTCGACCTAATTGCTATAAGTGGTTAGCCACTCAACAGAGTAATGGCATGATAGCATCGAAAAACCAGAATCAGTTCCCATCCTCTTCTGCTCCTCTTGGAGATCTTCTCAAAGCCCTCATGTTCCTTTCGAACTTGAACGGTTTCAAATTCTTCCCCCTCACCACCGGTTCAAGGGTTTACTCAAAGGAAAGGTTCTTCCAAGGTGTGGAAGGAAAAGGGCTCCAAGTGATTATGTCACTTTTTTTCTCTTCCTCTTCTTGTTTTTGTTTGCATTACTTGAGTGTTTTGCTTTACTGTATTGAGTCAGTCTAGTTTTAAGCTTTGCTTTATTTAACATGTTTTTGTTTGGTTTCGTTTCAATTTTGTTTATTTTGTTTTTCATATAAAATAAAATAAAAATTGAAAAATCAGAAGAAAAAAAAAATATAAAAACAGTGTGTGTTTTGTGTACTTTGGTACTTGTGTACCTTGGATGGCCATTGAAACAAAGTTTTCTAAACTTTGTATCTATTGTAGCTTAGATGAGCATTTCTATGCACAACTAAGCAAGTGAGATTTGTGGCTCGTGTTTGTGATGAGTAAGATTAAGTAATCTCTTGTACTTAACACTCGTATCACTCTTTTTGATGGGAAGGACTAAAAAATCCTAAGAGAAATGCATAAATAATCATCTCACCACTGTTGCCCGCCAATCATGAAATGACATTTGTATGCTTCGGCATAACAAAATTGGAATGTCAATTGCTTAACATAATTGGGTATTTATTTTCTAACTCTTATATGCCCACAAATGATTTGCTTTAAAAAAAAGAAAAATATGCAAAGAAGAAAATAAAAAGCAAAAAGAATCAAAATGCTTTATATATGATTGCAAGCGTGTATTCTAGGAGATGTGGGAGTTATAGGATGTACCTCGAAGGTGATAGTCCCCATCAAACAGTTATGATTGTGTGTGAGTTAAATTGATTTTCTCATATCTCAAATCGTCATAACATGTAGACGCTTATGCAATCTTGCGATGTTTTTCACACACAACACGCAATATTCTTTGCTACTCTTGATACATGTGCAGGTACAATATGATTTGGCCATCACAAGGTTTACATGTGTTAATGTATGCTCACTAAACTGTCTTAACTTGTTTTTGAAATATAAAAATGGTTAGACGTGTTTAGTGTGTGTGTTTGGATCATTGGTTGAGAGATGATTTTGAGAGTTCAAAATGCTGTTTGGATCATTGGTTGAGTTGCATGGTTGATTGCATTTATATCTGTGTTTTTCTTTTCTTGAAAAACTGTTTTTAAGCAATCTCGACAGCTCCTCGATACCTCTCGATACCTAGCTTATCTGTCGAGCTCTTCAGTTGCTTTTTATCGCAATCTCGACACCTCTCGATAGCTAGGTGAATCGATCGAGAAAGTTCATGTCCCCTCAATACCTCATCGATCCATCGAGCTTGTTTTGCTGTGGACACCTCTGGACACCTTTTCGATCGATGCATCTGTCGAAGTCTTTAAATCTCGACACCTCTATTGTCAAGATTTACTTAACTTCTATATATTTGTTCAACGCGATCCGGTCTTCATTTTCTCGATCTCTCTCGATCTGTCTGTGCCTTTTCACCTCCCAAACTTCTCTCTCACACTTCAAACTTCATCTCAAAGAGATTTTCGGCCTTAATCAAGTTCTTCTTCACTTGGTAAGTGTCCAAATCTCTCATTTTCATGCATTTCATGATTTTTTAACCTAAGTTTTTGGGTTTTTGAAATTTTTTTGGGGTTTTTCAATATTGATGAAGTTTTTGTGAAATTTTTGGGTTGGTTTTTGTGAAAATGCTTTAAAATCTTCATGCATTGCATCCCATGTGCATTATAACTATATGTTCATGCATTTAGATGTGTGTTATATATGTTAACTGCTTGCGTGCTGATAGGTTTGGATTGGGCTGAGCCCATGATGCAATTATCTTTGCACGTCACATGCTCATGCATTTTCATGCATACGTCCTTTACATTCAATATATTTTTATGTATTTGAACTGTTTTTGGGACTTTTCTGAGTGTTTCTTTCTTCCCCCTCACTCTCTAGTTTACGTTAGTGCGTTATGGCACCAAAGCGTAAATCTGCTCCGTCCAAGAACCCTCTGCGTTCTAGGGCATCGTCTTCTTCTTCTGATCCTACCCCCTCTTCTGTTCGGTTTCGTGATGAGAATGCCCGAAAGGACTTCTCGGAGAACTTTTCTCGACGAGGTGTTCATTCGAAACACCAAGTCATTTTGTCGGACTTCTCCATGACCTACCCACTGTCATTCACAGTCGGGGTTGGGAGTCACTGTGTGATGTCCCGGTCACCTGTCCTTCCGTGCTGATTTAGGAGTTCTACTCCAGCATGCATGGACTTGATTCTTCAATACCTCATTTCTTTACTCGTGTTTGAGGTATGCGCATTACTGTCACACAGGAGATTGTCTCTGATGTGCTCCATATCCCGAGGGTAGAGTATCCTGACTACCCCGGTTGTAAGCGTTTGAGGACTGTGTCCAAAGACGAGATGATCTCTGCTTTTTGTGAATGTCAGTTTACTCCATGTTCGACCTTTGCTAAAGGTCCTAGATTCATGAACATGGTTATGACTTTTGTTCTTCACCTTCTTTCTCATTATAACTCTATTACCGAGCCCCGTGCTCAATTTTTCCTTTCTTTGTTAGAGCATCTCACTATAGATTTTCTCTCACACTTCATTCTTTCTATCATAGATGTCTATAGGGATACGACGACCCGTGATAAGCTCATCTTTCCTTCCGCTATCACGAGGATCTTACGCCATTTTTCTGTTCCCTTTCCTACTTCTGACCACTTTCACGTGATGTGTGCAATTGACGCCACTATCGTTAAACGGAGCGAGGTGCAGTTTTGTTCAAGGCGGTCTAGTACGGTAACTCCCCCCACTCCTTCTACTCCATCCACATCTAGTCCCTCCTCTTCTACGGGACGTGTGACACTCGAGGACATCATGACGCAACTTCAGCGCATGGATGCTCGCCTTGACACTCTCAGTGATGAGTTGTGTCAGGTGAACACTTGTGTTGGCCGCATTGCTTGACGCCAGGCTGAGATAGGCGGTTACACCATGCCTTCCACTCCTGTGGCCTCTGCAGATGAAAGTGATGGCTTCGGTGATGATGATGATGCTACTGCTTCAGATGATGAAGATGATGGAGATGCTAGCTCACCCAGCGATGACGAGATGTCTACTTGACACTCTTATCCTTTGTCACTCGTGACAAAAAGGGGAAGTAGTTTTGGTTATGAGAGTAGTCATAGTTAGGGGGAGAGTTAGTATAGGAGATTTTTGTTAGGGGGAGAGTAGACACTGAGGGATGTAGTGAGGACTTGATGTATTTCTTTTATTTTTTTTCTATTTGAGATACATTATTCTTGTATATTGGTCTTGTGACCATTATTGACATACATTGTACGTATATTCCTTTTATATTGATGTATGTCTTGTATGCAATCTATTATTTTCTGTTTCACACAAAGATACCTTGATGAGTTTTGTTTAAAGTGTTTCAGAAATACAGGTTGTCAAAGTCTTTCTTACCATAGACTCTCTTCTTGCAAAGTTTTTCAAGAGTTTGTGTTAGGATAGATTTTATTATATTCAACAAGTGAATATGAGTTGAGTGATTTTCCAACAGTATTTTGGTAGATTTAGGATGTGTTTAATACTTCAAGAAACCTTGTTTCAAGTTCAAATGTTAAAACCATGCAAGTCTGTCCAAGATTCAAGTGAAAAAAGTGTTGTTCATTAAAGCTCGACAACTAGTATCTATCGAGACCTGTAAAGCTGTTCCAGCCCGTGGCTTGACAGCAGCTCGACAGATAGGGTATCTGTCGAGGTTTATGAAAAACAGAATTTCAATTCTGTTTTGACTCCAATCTGTGATTGTATGTTTGGACTTTCTTTTCTCACAACCCTAAACATATAAAAGGATTATTTTAAGGGCCGTCAAAGATGACACAAGTTGCACAAGTGTTGAGCAAAGTTTATTCAAGCAAATTTAGTAATTGGTGAGATTGTCACTACAGAACAAGTCCAATTGGGTATTGGGGTAAGGGTTCAACTGTAGGTTGGTATAAGGTATTAGGATTCCTTTACTTGTAACCGCTTATTGTGATAATAGTGGATTCTCGGGAGTGGTGATCTTAAAATCACCCGGTGGAGTTTTTGCCGTGTAGGTTTTTCCCATTCGTAAACAAATCACCGTGTCAATTTATTTTCTGCTGCATACTTTAGTAATTGGTGATTTGTTTATGCTACCACGCGTTTGCATGTTAATTTGATTAATTAATAAACTTGACTAATTAATCAATTAATTTATCACAAGGGGTCAATTCGTTTTTGGCCTATCATAATGTGAACAAACATTTACTTAATAATATTTTCTTTGTGATTTGGGGTTTGTATAGAGAGTTGTAGCAATAGAGGAAAAAACAAATCTCTTTTTGTGACAACAGAAAGTGGAGAAAAGTTTCATAGTAGCATAAAGTGGAGAAAGGTTCCACAGTAGAACAAAAGGTCAAAAGCACAAGATTTTATTGCGCGAATGCTATTCGGACTATAGATTTAAAGTTTGTGCATAGACTGACAACGGCAAGATGGGACTTCAAAGCCTGTTCTGCGGTAATAGTAGACCGAACTCCTTTCTTAGTAAAGGCCCATACAAGAAGCTATCCACTAGTATTAGGACACGTGTCTAGGGTGTGAAAAAGAGGGAAAAAGGCCCCAACAATATCTTTTATACCATGTTTTATATAGATTATTTTATTCTTATAATTTACATTTAAATAATATAAATTGAATATAGTATTTCTTCATTTTACTTTGCAAGATATATATATATTGTTATTTAATTAATTAATAATGTAATATATTTGATATAGATCATGTCGAACCTTACAAAACTTGAATTTGTGGCCCTTGACATCTTGAGCAAGAATTATTTATCATGGATCGTTGATGTCGAGATCCATCCAAAGGAAATGAACCACGCATTGATAAATCTTAAAGCAAAATCTACTACTCTAGTCCAGTCCTGACATGACAAGTGTCATTAAACTAGGAAGGGTGAGTTTTATATGGTACAAAATGTTGTTTGCTCAATGAGGCCCTATTTGGCGATCGAATACCGTTGTTCCATGAGTGGTGGTCCCTTGGGACATATCTATCAATTCCACAAGCCCTTCAAACTACGATCTTGTATCATTCCCAAAATGTACTATGCCGAACCCTAATCCTAATGGGTCCAAGTTTCAACTCTTGTCCATAGACAAGCCAACAAGCTTAGTCTCTGTTGAGTTGTGTTTCGTAAGAGTCAACCTTGTCGATGCCAAATGTCATTGAATTGAGGTTTCTGTATGAGTTGGGATATTTTTCCAGAACACCTATGCATGATGATTAATAACATGTTGTTCATTTCATTTCTGACGAGTATCAAGTGGAGGTCGTCTAGCTTAAAGATGACCATAGCTGCATCTAAATCAGAAACGAGTGTAGGGGCAAGACCCCGTCCGTATAGACGAGACAGGACCGCATTCATTGAAGGCATAAATAAAGGCCATCAAGACAGCTGATAAGGAATAAGTGCGCCGGATCAGTTACAAAGGCAATGATGGCCCAACGGTCATCCGTTACACTCTAAATAGAATCTTCATTGTCAATTAATGCTGCGTTTCTTTCAGGAGAAAAATTCTTAGAGGAGCATTAACAAACATAACTACACCGACCCGAAGCAAACTATAAAAAGTAAATAGAACTCATGTAAAAGAGATGTGAAAAACAAAATATATACCTGCGAGAGAATTCATTGAGAGCTATTTAGCTGCCTTTAGCATCGGAGTATTCTTAACTGGCGCCACGCCGGTGAAACTTCATTTGCCTTTCTTTTCTTGACAACAGGTACCGGAGCTCGTCCATCGACATTGACGAGGACCATACTGACGAGGTCAATTTTTGGCTTCATCAGTTTGGCGCCGTCTGTGGGGACACGAGTTGATTCCTTCTCAAACCATTGTGCTCCTACCGATAAAGCTCCTGTCGCTTGATGGACTCCACACCAGCACCACCCCCAGATCCTATGGTGATGGCTCAGCAGATCCAAACTCTAACAGCCAATGTACAAGAGCTAATGAAGCAGAATGAAGAGTTAAAGCACCGAGCACGTCCAAAGGGCAGTAATGCTTCGCACCACCGACGTAGACATAGCGACATGACGAGGAAGCTAGCAGCCCTGAAAATAGCATGGGAAAGGACACAACAGAGTACACTGGGCAGTCTGCACATGACAACGATCACATAATGAAGAGCTTACGAAGGGAGCTGGATGAGGTAAAGAATTCCATGAAGGGGAAGACAGTAATGAACCTTGATGGCATGCTTAAACGAAGATTCACCTTTCACAACAAGCGTGTTGGAGTGCCCCCTGACTCTGAAGTTTTGTCTGCCACAGCTGGAGTTCTATAGTGGCACGAAGGACCCTCTCGACCACATAGGGGCCTTCAAGACTATCTTGAACCTCCAACAGACCCCGGATGAAGTCATATGCAAATATTTCCCTACCACCTTCAGAGGGGCTGCTAAGGTATGGTTCAGCAAGTTGCCAGCGTCTTCAATAGCGAATTTTGAACAACTCAGTGACTCATTTGTTCACCATTTCATTGGGAGGCAGCATCATAAAAGGCCAACTTCTTATTTGCTAACAATAAGGCAGCAGGAAGGGGAAAGCCTAAGGGATTATATGAAGCGTTTCAACAAGGTTGTGCTGGAAATTGACGAAGCCGACGACCAAGTGATAATGACGACCTTCCAGGCTAGACTCAACAACCCTAATCTCATCTTTTCATTGCGAAAGACGCCGCCAACCTCTATGACGGATCTCCTATTCAAAGCTCAGAAGTACATGAACGGAGAGGATTTCTTACTACAAAAGGGCTAACAGGAAAACAAAAGAAGGAAGAACCTGGTGATTCCCAAGGTAAGAAAAAAGATTGTAAGGACTCATATTCGGAGGCTAAGGACAGCAAGAGCAGTTCTGACACCCTGAAGAAGAAGATGAACTTCACCCCATTAGTGATGCCTGTAGACAAAATCCTGATGCATATTAAGGATGAACTAGGCCTGAAATGGCCCAAGCCATTAAGTACGTCCTCCAGGAAGCGTGACCCGAAGAAGTACTGTCGTTTTCACAAGGATCATGGCCACTACACTGAAAAATTCCGTGACCTAAAAGAGCAAATTGAAAAATTGATTCAACGAGGGAAACTCCAAAAGTTCATCAAGAGGGACCATTAATTCCGATCACGGACTGACGACAAGCCTCATGACGATACCAAGGATGATAATAGGAGGACCAGTATCGGGAGGGTCATACGAGTCTTTGAAGAAGATTTACCAGAGGCAGATTAACAGCGTGCACATCAAGCATCCATCCATAAAGTACCGACGATCAGAGAGTGACGACATAACATTCTCTGAGCGAGATGCAAGTGGAATCAAGCAACCCTATGACGACCCGCTAGTCATCATGCTAGAAATTGAAGGTTTCAACACAAGAAGAGTGCTAGTTGACAACGGGAGCTCTGCGGATATAATGTATATGATGGCCTACCAACAGTTGAGGTTGGAACCAAAGCGGCTTCGACCTTTCAAATCCTCGTTGGTCAGCTTCAGCGAGGATTGAATCTATCCAAAGGCCATCATCTCATTGAGAGTCACAGCAGGAACACATCTAGCCCAAATAACAAAACAAGTTGATTTCTTGATCGTCGATTGTCCATCGTCCTATAATGTCATCTTGGAACGACCTACACTGAATCGGCTTAAGGCTGCAACTTCAACCTATTGCCTCAAAGTGAAGCTTCCAACCCCGCATGGGATAGGAGAAATACGTGGGGATCAGCTCCTGGCTCGAGAGTGTTACCAGGCGGTGTTAGCCTCCAGAGAAAACCATACCTGGGTGGTAGAAGAAGAGCCAAAGAAGCCTGTCCAAGAGTTGGAAGATGTGAACCTAGTAGAAGGAGACACTACCAAGGTCACGAAGATTGGAGCAGGACTTGACTTAACCCTGAAGGACAAGATCGTGGAGTTCCTAAAGCAGAATATGGATATCTTCGCCTGGACCCATAAGGATATACCAGGTATAGACAACAAAGTTATAGAACACCGGTTGAATGTCAACCCCACTAGAAAGCCCGTCCAACAGAAGCGACGAGTTTTTGCTCCTGAAAGGAATAAAGCTGTTGTGGAAGAGGTAGAGAAACTTTTAACTGTCGGGTTCATCACGGAAGTCTACTACCCTAAATGGCTCGCCAACATTGTCGTGGTGAAGAAGTCCAACGGGAAATGGCGTATGTGCGTTGATTTCACAGATCTCAATCGTGCTTGCCCAAAAGACAGCTTTCCACTTCCTAGGATCGACCAACTAGTAGATTCAACAGCTAGTCACGAGCTACTAACCTCTATGGATGGATTTTCAGGTTACAACCAAATTCGCATGAGCAAAGAGGACCAGGAGAAAACAACCCTTGTCACTAGCCAGGGGCTGTACTGTTATAGGGTCATGCCTTTTGGTCTGAAGAATCACTAGCCAGGGGCTGTACTATTACAGGGTCATATGTCTGAAGAATGCAAGGGTGACCTATTAGAGGCTGGTGAATCAAATGTTCAGCAAGCAGATTGGACGGAATATGGAAGTGTATGTGGACGACATGCTCGTGAAAAGCAGAAAAGCAAAATTACATCTGGACGACCTCAGAGAAACTTTTGACACGTTGAGGAAGTATCAGATGAGATTGAACCCGGCAAAGTGCGTGTTTGGAGTCTTGTCAGGCAAGTTCCTGGGGTTCATGGTTTCGCAACGGGGTATAGAGGCCAACCCAGGGAAAGTCAAAGCCATATTAGACATGACCTCCCCAAGAAGTGTGAAGGAAGTACAGAGGCTGACGAGACGAGTAGCAGCTTTGAACAGGTTCGTCTTTAGAGTCACGGATAAATGCATCATACTTTTTAAAACGTTGAAACAGGCCTTCTAGTGGACGGAGGAGAAGAAGCTTTCCAGGCCCTCAAGAATTACTTATCCAAGCCACCGCTTTTGAGTCCATCCGTTGAAGGAGAAGATCTATTCCTATATTTGGTTGTCTCCCAAACGGCCGTGAGTTCGGCATTGATCCGTGAAGAACTGAGGATCTAGAAGCCGGTCTATTACACAAGTCAGACTTTCCAGGGCATAAAAGCAAAATGCCCAAAAATAGAAAAGCTAGCCTTTACACTGATTGTCGCGTCAAGGAAACCTCGTCCCTATTTCCAGGCACACACGATACTAGTCATGATAGACCAACCTCCACAAAAGGCCATGGGTAGGCCGGATGCAGCAGGAAGAATAGTTTCCAGAATCATACATCAGCCCTCTCAAAGGCACTTTTCCTAAAGTCATACATGAGCCCACTCAAAGGCAACATCTCCACGCTATCATGGCGTAGGAATCATTTTGTTGCTTGATACCCAACAACGGATCAGCACAATCTTTTATGCTTCCACAGTGTAGGACCCTTTCCACACTTCCACGGTATAGGAACTTCTCCTCTCTTGTTCTAGGAGTCATTTTAGTGCTTGATACCCAACAACGGATCAGCACAATCTTCTATGCTTCCACGGTGTAAGACCCTTTCCGCACTTCCACTGTATAGGAACTTCTCCTCTCTTGTTCTAGGAGTCATTATGGTGCTTGATACTCGACAAAGATCAGCACAATCTTCTATGCTTCCACGGTGTAGGACCCTTTCCACACTTCCACGGTGTAGGAATTTCTCCTTTCTTGTTCTGGGAATCATTGTGGTGCTTGATACCTAACAACAGATCAGCACAATATTCTATGCTTCCATGGTGTAGGATCCTTTCCACACTTCCACAGTGTAGGAACTTCTCCTCTCTTGTTCTAGGAGTCATTATGGTTCTTGATACCCGACAACGGATCAGCACAATCTTCTATGCTTCCACAATGTAAGACCTTTTCCACACTTCCACGGTGTAGGAACTTCTCCTTTCTTTTTCTAGGAGTCATTATGATGCTTGATACCCGACAACGGATTAGCACAATCTTCTATACTTCCACAGTGTAGGACCCTTGCCACACTTCCACGGCGTAGGAATCATTATGGTGCTTGATACCCAACAACGAATCGGCCCAATCGTCCATGCTTCCATGGTATAGGAACCTTGCCATGCTTCCACGGCGTAGGAATCATTTTGGTGCTTGATACCCAACAATGGATCAGCACAATCTTCTATGCTTCCATGGTGTAGGACCATTTCCACACTTCCACGGTGTAGGAACTTCTCCTTTCTTGTTCTAGGAGTCATTATGGTGCTTGATACCCAACAACAGATCAGCACAATCTTCTATGCTTCCATGGTGTAGGACCCTTTCCACACTTCCACGGTGTAGGAACTTCTCCACGCTTCCACGACGTAGGAATCATTATGGTGCTTGATACCTAACAATGGATCAGCACAATCGTCCATGCTTTCGCAGTATAGGACCCTTTCCACGCTCCCACGGTGTGGGAACTTCTCCACGCTTCCACGGCGTAAGAATCATTTATTAGGCGTGCTATTCAGATATTCTCTATCTTCGCCTAATCCTATTTTGAGGCTAACTAGCAGCGGTGCCATACGTCTCACCATCCCATAGTCACTAAGTTCCTAAAGAATCCTAAGTTCCTAATCACCAGGTAAGTCCCCTTACTTTTGCCTAGCATTTTATTTTCTGCATCCATAGCATCCAGCATTTGCATGTTTTTCTACCTAGCCCAAAAAAAAGAAAAAAAAGAATGAAGTTTTTGCCCTGTATCAAGAAATAGATGTAAAAGAAATTTTCCGAAGCAGAAGTAGCACCTCGACCGCATTAGGCAAAAAAAAAACTGGTCTCAATCCATGAATAGCCTCTACACGCAATTAGGGGCAACAAAATGCGAAATCACGTTCTTTATCCAGCACCTCTCATTGCACTTGAGATATCAAATAAAGAAGGGGCAGCTGTTGATACTGTATTTTGTCTGCCTTCGATTTGCGTGCCGGAGCCTGAAAAACCCAAAAATATCATTTTCTCTTCGTGGGGTCACGAGAACATATATAATGGTGTGGCACAACCCATTCGGACACCGGAGCGCTTAAAGTGCCTTTTTCAGCCAAAATGACCAAAATGCCCCTGGTTAACCCTGGGTTGACCGAAGGTCAAACAAGGTCAAAACTCTCACAAAACAACACTTTTAATTTTACATCAAACCCGAGCTTCTCGGAGACTTTTGACTACTTTGACCAACTTTGACCAAATTTGACTTGGAGTTAACTCCTAGCGGGCCCCAGAAACCCTAATTTTCATCTAGCTGTCAGAATGGGTTAAGACCAATGCAATTACGAAGATAATAAAATTATCATTCCAATGACTATTTATGGGTCGAAATCGAAGTTAAAACGGTTAAGATATTGAGAAAACTGTGAAAAGTGCATCAGCACGCTTCTCAAGGTTATAACTTTTGATCCAACCGTTGTAATTTTAATAATTTTGGCTTTCTGAAAACTAGGCATCCAAATATTTCTAGGGACATCAAGATTGCCTCAATCCGAGTCCGGGAAGACCTCCAAATGCGCATCCGAAGTTGGAACCAAAAAGTGCAACAGGACAAATTTGCCGATGTCACGATGACATCAGCCCGGCGCACCTTGTTGGGTCTTTGGGTCAACCTGGCGGCCCTTAAAGGTGCGCTGTGCCTCGAAAAGCGTTCCAAGGGCTATAAATAGCCCCTAGCACCCTGGATTGGACAAGAACTGAAAATTTGGGTTTTGGGAGCTGTTTGGGCCTTTTTTGGGCATTTTTTTTTCTCTCTTTTCTCACCATATTTCTCTCCCAAAAAACACAAAAACACATCAAAGTTTCTTGATTCTTCTCTCTTCTCCAAAAATACAAGGTAGTGTTCATACCCTCCATCTTCCTCTCCTTGGTTCCATATCTTGGATTTGAGATTTGAGGGGTACGGATGTAGCTTTTTAACTACTATCCATACCCCTTTTTCTTTAAAGCTTCATCAAGCTTTTTATCCTTTCTTTTTGCTTGAATAACACGATTTATTTCTTTCCTTAGCATGTTTCTTGCTTTATCTTGCTCCTAGCATGTTCTTAGCTTAGATCCATGCTCTTCCACGCTTGTTTGTATGTTTTTTGTCTTGATCTACATGCTTTATGCTTTAGACCATGTTTTATGCTTGGATCTACCTTTTCCATGTGGTGCTTGTGTTTGGATCTTCAAGTTTCCATGCTTTCCATGTTTATGGCTTGATTTACATGTTCTATGTTAGTTTATATGCCTATCTCCATGCTTGTGCCTAGATTTATGGGTCCCTATGCTTTTTTTTATGCTTCATGCCATGTTTTCCTATACTTTGTTCCTCTTTTGCTCTATGTTGATGTTAGGGTTACATGCTCACATGCTTGTATGATGTTGTTGGCTATGCGTTGCTTGGATCTATGTGTTTATGTGTGTATTTCCATGCCATATGGTTAGATCCTTGTCTTCACACACTTATATGCTTAAATTCATGATCTTCCATGTTTACATGCTTAGATGTATATCCACATGCTTACATGTGCATTTCCATGCTTATATGTGTAGATCGGTGTGTTTACATGCTTAGATTGATGTTCTCTACATGCTTTATTCCATCATCTATGTGCCTGTGTGCTTCACGCCTCGTTTATATGCTTAGGCCTAAACCTTGTTTGTCATGCCATGTGTTGTTGTAGCCCTTTTGTTCCTTTTATTGCATCTTCTTGTGTTTTGGCCTAATGGTTAGGACCCGATCTAGACCCTATGGTCTTTGACAACGTCCATACACCAAGGCCCACATAAAAGGGTTTGGATCACCCCTATTTTCATGTCTATGCTTGCTTGCTTGCTTCTATGCTTTATGCTTGTGTTAGCCTCTCTAGTTCTAGGCTATGCCACACTTGACGCCCTTAGCAGGTTTATGGTTGTGTGGTTACATCCGATGCCCATGAGGCCTTGTTTGGATGTAACCACTTGGGATGCATCACCATGATGCCGGTTGCTTCGTGCACGCCTTTCCCCCTTTCCGCTTCGTGCGATGATATGCTTGTTTGTGCCACCCATTGACTTTCTATGCATCTTTACACGCTTGCTTACATGTCCATGCATGAGTCTTGCTTGCTAGTATGTCATCCATGCTTCAACACAGTGAAGTTATGGACATCCGATCCAAACCTACATTTGTCCCCCGTGGACGCCACCTTTTGTTTGCCTTCTCGCTTGTTTGCTTGCTTTCTTGTTTCTTTGCTTGCTATGTCTATCATGCTTATCTGCTTTATGCCTCTTTCATATGCTCTTTGCATCTTTTTCCTTTCATTGCTTGTCTGTTGGTTTCTTATCTTTGCCTTTGCATGTACACACATGGAGCGAGGACGTTTGGAGCTAGGGCACGGCCTCCCAGGCGCAAGCAAAAAGGGCAAAGACGCAAGCATGTAGATATGAGCCAAGTGGCAATGTTCAGTAGTTTTAGGGGTCTAGCCTCTCCCATTTGGTTATGTACTCTTTTAAAACCCTTTCCTTCATTCTTCCTTTCTCTCTTAGATGGGTTGTATTAGGTATATCATGTCATGTACCATTTGTCCTCATAACTAGAGTATGGCGACCTTTGTTTACTTTCCTGCACCTATATTTTGGGCCATGCTCTAGGGATGTAGGCATTTACTTTCCTGCTCTGTGTGCTTGCATTGTGCATGATGTATGTATATATATACCTGCTCCCCCCTTCCGGTGTGATTGTCACAGTCCATGTCACCTAAGGCAAAGCGATGCCTAATTTCCATCGCAAAAGTAAGGTTAAATGTCGACAGATTTTTGCGGTGGAAATCTGGCACTTTGCTTGAATGCCTTAGGAAAGCATAGATTGGGTCCACACCCATTCAAAAGCCAAACCTCAAAGCCCCCATGCATGCAAAGCCCCGAAAGCCAATGCCAAAATCATGTTTTTTATTGCCAATCTTCGAAAATTAAGGTTTTATCAAAACAAAGGACTGTCCTTAGACATGCGTTGTGGGGTGCCTAACACCTTCCCCACACGTAACCAAACTTCCGGACTCAAGAATCAAGATTTTTTGCCATTCACATTAGATTAGGAAAAATACCATTTTTCTTAGCCTAGGATTGGTAATAAAATTAACTAGAAACAGGTGACCAATCACACCTTTGAAAAACCCAATGATTGGTGGCGACTCCACTTACCTTTGGTAATCCCTTAAAATTTGGCTCAGAATCCTACCACAACACCAAAGGTAGACCTACCTTCCTCCACCGAGAGAGAGAGCACCCGAAGGCCCGCGCGAACCACGCCACACACTACACGCGCAATCATCATTCGAGAGGGGCCTCCAACAGGCATCGTGCGAGCGGGAGTGTCGCCACAACGGGTGGTCGAACGAAGGCCTCGACGGTTATTCCATTTTTGGGCCAGGCGTCAACACCAATTAAATTTGAGTCCAATTGGAGCAAGGAATCAAAGGAAATTTGCACCAAATCCAAGTCCAATTCGGATTAGGATTCCATTCTCCGCACCAGTTAGTATTTAGAGCATAACTTTTGGCTCAGATGTCCAATCGATATGATTGAAGTTTTTCTGGAAAGTTAACTTAAAGGGATAAAACTTTGTAGTTTACCAAAAGTCTGACTTATGAAGTTAAATGGGCCGAAAACGTCGGTTAAGTGAAGCCTACAAACCTGGGATTTTCTCCAAACTGGAATTCAATTTGTAATAGGATTCCTTGACACTTTTAAAGGCTCTTTAGGGAAAAATTCATGGGGAGCTACCGTAGAAAATTATTTCAGTTTTCTTAAAGTTCTTTACAGTTTTTAAATTTTTATTTCTGTTATGGCTTGCTAGAAGCCTTGCTAAGGCAAGGGGTGAAATCCAACTGTTTATTGGTGTGTTCTTAACAATTATTATATGGCTTTAGTGCTTATGTTATTATGTTTTTGATTGATTTACTCATCTAGAAAAGTGTTTAGTTCTATATAATTATTTGATTTATTGTAGACTCCGGGCACGTTAAATGCTTAGTATTCCCTGCGAACTAATTCACTAGTTTTATTTTGCCTAAAATCAATCAATTTTCATGAAACTACCTTAGACAATTAATTCTTGAGTTTTTATTGTTAAATCATTCGACTAAGATCATCCTTCGTATGAATTTTAGTTGAGTTATAAAATAAATATTGTTAAGACTACCAATAGATGTGTTGTGTGTGGATCCCTAAACCTTAGCGCCTTATTGTATTGTTATTTTCTCTCAATTTAAATTAACTTTAATTAACCATAAAAAATCTTTTTAATTAAACTCTATTATTTTAGTTTTATTCTCTTGTGGTTTGCTAATCAATTCCTTTTTCCCTGTGGATTCGACCTTGGACTTACTGAGTTATTACTTCACGACAATCCTGCACTTGGGAGCATTATTTAAGTCGCAGCAAGTTTTTGGCGCCGTTGCTGAGGATTAGGCGATTAGAGAAGTGTTCCACTTCGTTTGGAGAGGTTTTCGACATTAAATTTCTTCACATATTTGGTAATATCTTTTTATTTTTACTTCTCTTTATTGTTAAAGGTATTTGTTTTCTTTTTTTTTTTCTTTTTTTTTTTCTTTCTTGCTTTGCTTTTGCATGTGTGTTTGGTGTCGTGATAGTGATAATTGCTTGGTTAGAATTGAGTCTAATAATTTGTTTGGAAATTTATCTGATTCTTTCACACATTCTCACACACTTGATATCATGGCGGACTTAGAGAGTAATCATGGTGATGAGAATAATTTAAATAATGAAAACTTTCGTGCTCACCAACCCATTAGAACTCTCAGGGATTATTTGCAACCTACTAGGAGTAGTGCACCATCATGCATCATTTTTCCAACTAATGCAAATAATTTTAATTTTAAGCCCGGTATGATTTCATTACTTCCTAAATTTTATGGCTTAGATTATGAAAATCCTTACCTACACTTTAAGGAATTTGAGGAGGTATGTTCAACGTTCTATGACCAATCATGTAATGAAGAGACCATTAGGTTGATGTTGTTTCCTTTTTCTCTGACAGGGCAAAAACTTGGCTTAATTCTTTGAGACCTAGGTAAATTGGTACTTGGCAAGAGATGCAAGCTGAGTTTTTAAAGAAATTTTTTCCAATTCATAGGACTAATGCACTTAAAAGACAAATAATGAATTTTTCACAAAAAGATAATGAGACATTTTATCAATGTTGGGAAAAAAGATTTGCTTAATGCTTGTCCATATCATGGCTATGAAACTTGGCGTATAATTAGTTTTTTCTATGAAAGTTTAACTCTAAAGATGCACCAATTTGTAGAGATGATGTGCAATGGAGATTTTTTGAATAAAGATCCTAATGAGGCTTTTGATTACTTTGATCTCTTAGCTAAGAATGCCTAATCTTGGGATACCACTGATACCTCAGATAGGTCTAGAGCATCCACCAACCCTTCTGGGGGTGGTAAGTACCAACTTAGGGAAGATGATGACCTTAGTGCTAGGGTGTCTAGTCTAACTAGGAAGCTTGAAGCCATGGAATTAAAGAAGGTCAATGGAATCAATACTGTGCCTAATTGATGAAGTTTGTAGAATTTACGAGACCATAGAACACCCTACCAATGAATGCCCTACAATTCCAGCTTTTAAAGAGGTGTTGCATGATCAAGGAAATGCTATGAACATGGTGAAAAAATCATACCCTTCCCCTTATTCAAAGACATACAATTCAGGGTGAAGGAATCACCCAAATTTTAGTTGAAGGAATGATAATGTGGTTGCACTTCCTACACATGGTTCTTCAAATTTTGTTCCCTATAATCCCCCTCCAAAGAAAAGTCTTGAGAACACTTTGCAACAATTCATGCAAACTTAGTCCACCATTAATAATCAGAACTCACAAGCCATAAATGACATTAGGAGCACTCTCACTAAATTGACCACATCCATGAGCACAATAGAAAATGGTAAGTTTCCATCTCAACCACAACGAAACCCCCAAGGTCAATTTTGTGTTGATGATTGTAATTCCTCTGAAAATAAAGTAAGTCAAGTTAAATCTATAACTACTCTTTGTAGTGGAAAAATCATTGAGAAAGATATTCCTAAAAGCAATACACATGATGAATCTTCCAAAAAAAGAGTAGTGATGAAGTTCTTGAGCCTAAATCTAATGAAATTGAAAGGTGTCCTATCCCTGCTCATTTTCCCCAAAGGTTGATTTCCCCTCAAAAAGTGAATCAAAATTTTGAAATCCTTGAAAAGCTTAAGCAAGTTAAAGTGAACATTGCTCTTTTGGATGCCATAAAGCAAATTCCATCATATGCTAAATTTTTGAAAGATTTGTGTATTGTTAAGCGTAAGCTTAATGCACATAAGAAGGCATTTTTGATTGAACAAGTTAGTGCAATCATTCAAAACAATAGACCTCCAAAGTTCAAAGATCCAGGTTGTCCCACTATTTCATGTGTGATTGGTAATTCAAAAATAGAGAAAGCTTTGCTTGATTTAGGGCAAGTGTGAATCTTTTGCCATATTCAGTGTATGAACAATTAGGTCTAGGAGAGTTAAAACCCATTTCCAAAATTTTACAACTTGCCGATCGATCTGTGATTGTTCCAAAGGGTGTTGTTGAGGATGTTTTGGTTCAAGTGGACAAATTTTATTTTCCTGTTGACTTTATTATTTTGGACATGCATCCTGTTTCTAATGCTAATTCTCAAATATCTATGATTTTAGAACGCCCATTTCTTGCAACTTCTAATGCATTGATAAATTGTAGAAGTGGAGTCTTAAAATTTTCTTTTGGGAATATGACCCTTGAGCTTAATATTTTTAATACTTATAAGCAACCTAGGGATGAAAAGGATGTGCATGAAGTTGACTTAATTGAAACACTGGTTCAAGAACAATTCAACAAAACATGTTTTTCAGATCCATTAGAAGCTTGTCTAGTCAATCATGTGATTTTAATATTAATGAGAATTCTGAAATTGCCTACATTCACTGTCTTTTGGAATTTGCACAGGAATTGGAAGTGAGCAATTGGAAATTGAAATATGAGGAGTTGCCACCTCGTGAGATAAAGTTGTTGCCATCTAGTGAGCAAGTACCTAAATGGGAGTTGAAGCCTTGGTCAAATGATCTCAAGTATGCTTTTCTAGGAACCGATGAGACTTTTCCTATGGTAATATCTTTTGAACTTGACTCCTTGCAAGAATGTAAGTTATTAAATGTTTTGAGTAAACATAAGGGTGTCATTGAAACATGGCTAACATAAAAGGACTTAGTCCATTGGTTTGTACTCTTAGGATTTATTTAAAGGACAATGACAAACCATCTAGGGAGACTAAACAAATTTTGGAAAAGACGGTTAACCCAAATCGTAAAGATTGGTCTTTGAGGTTGAATGATACACTTTGGGCGTACCGCACTGCCTATAAAAATATTCTTGGTATGTCTCCCTATAGACTTGTTTATGGTAAAGCTTGTCACTTGCTTGTGGAATTGGAACATAAATCATATTGGGCAATAAAGATGTTTAACTTTTACTTAGACAAGGCTAGTTCATTGAGAAAATTGCAATTGAATGAGTTGGAAGAAATTCGGCGTGATGCATATGAGAATTCTAGGATTTCTAAAGAATGAATGAAGGTTTTTCAAGACAAACAAATTTTAAGGAAATCTTTTGAAACATCTCAAAAAGTTCTTTTGTATAATTCTAGGTTACATTTGTTCCTCGAAAAATTGAGATTTAGATAGACTGGACCTTTCATTGTTAAAAATGTTTTCTCCCATGGTGCCATAGAAATTGAAAATCCTAAGAATGGTAACATATTTAAGGTGAATGGACAACGTCTTAAGCCATTTCTTGAGAATTTTTCATAAGAGGAGGAATCCATTAATTTGGAGGATCCCATTTATCAAGACTTGCCAAGCAATTAGCATTAGTATTTGTGTTGTAGTTTAGATTGTGTTTTTATTTTCTTTTTATTATTTTTGTTGTTTTTGTTTTCTAACCCCTTTTGCAGGTGTTAAAGTTTTTTTTTTGGGTTCATTTATGTTCATCTCTTTAAGGTACTCTCTGTAATCTTTACTCTTTATTGTTTTTTCTTGTTATCATTGAGGACAATGTAAGTTTTAGGTTGGGGGGAGGAACTTGAGATGATTTGCATTTGGTTTTATTTTATGTTAATTTTTTTTTTGGGGTTGTTTTTAGTGATTTTTGTTTTTGTTTTTAGTCCAATTTCCAAAAAAAAAAAAAAAAAGTGTTGCTTTAGCAAGAGTTTTAAGTCATAGTTCTTTATGCTACTTCTATCTAAAGAATTCCACTGTTTTTCATGCTCAACTATTATGCACATGCACTTTAGCCACATGAACATGTTTCTTGGTTGAGAGATAGAGAAGACTTTGAAAATCTTGAAAATAAAATGTAGAGACAATAACCCAGGTGAGTTCTTAAGCCATTCATTTTTTTAGAGGGTTATTTTCTTTTGATCTCATTTTTCATTTGGAAGCACACAACTTTGTTGTTGCTTAGTCTCATTATTCTTTGATTTGGTCGAATGCTAAGAATTCATCAATTTTATGCCACACTTGAATATGTTAAAGTAATGGATTTTGAAGAACCATCCCAATCCTTAAGAGATTATTTTAGGCCATCTTTGTTAATTTTGAGCCTTTAATATTTTCTTTCTTGATACATTACCACTAGTCACCCATTTGAGCCTATTATTTTAGCCATTCTTTCTCAAACCCTTTCCTAAAGTGTTCCAAGAATGAATGCAATCAAATTGTCTTATTGCGGTAAATTTGTGGTGAAATAGTTGGAAGAAAAGGAGGACTCACTCAAAAAAAAAAAGTCATAAACAGAAAAGGAAAAACGTTGGAAAAAAAAAGAATGTGAAAGAGGAAGAAATAGAGAATGAATTTGTTGATGAAATTTTGAAGAAAAAGAGAGAAAATGAAAGTACAATATTCAAGAAACTTGAGAGGATAAATCAATTGTCATATACTCAAAAGAAGTTGCCTCTCTAATTATTCTTGGGAACACTTTTTATTTTTACCTATACCCTTTGTTCTAAATTCCTCCATTTTACCCTACATTACATCCCAATGAAAGTCCTATTTGATCTTAAGGAAGGTATGGTTTGGATCTTGACATGACTAATCAATGTGTGTGGTGTAATATTCTTAGTGTTTGGCATCCTTTCATAAGACTATAAATGTCTGTTATTTTGCTTCACTGTTCTTCATCTTATTTATATGTGAGATATTAGTCTTTGTTCTACATTATTCTGCTCACATATGTTTGAGAGTGTTACACCCTTTTTAGAGTGATTTTATTTGTTGAGTGTTAACAACTGTGAGATTTGAGTTGAAGCATAACTTTGGATAGAAATTCAAGCCATATTTTATCCTAAGATTAAGGTTGTGTTTGTGTTGGCTAAACTATTCACACACAGAGTATTGATGACATGTAGAATATCTTTGGTGGTTGTTAGTGTTTTGACCTTTGATTAACTATTTCCACTAAAGTAATAACTTTTTCTTATTCTGTGTCTTTATCTTGAGTCACTTAATTTGCTAGGGACTAGCAATGAGCTGGTTAGGGAGTGTGATAATAGCTTAATTTTGCATATTTATATCATTATTAGAAAGCATTATCATACTTATTTTGAGTTAATTCATGCATTTTATAGTTGGTTTTGGAATTATTTTGAATAATCAATTTTGTGCTTAATTGAATTTTAATGAGTGAATTTGTCTTTTGTAGGATAATGAAATTAAATAAGTGGATTTGTGTAAAGAAGAAAGTTAATGGACTTTACTTTTACAAGGGCCATGATGAAGTCAAAGAAGGCCAACCCAATTAAATTCAAGTCCAATTGGAGCAAGGAATCAAAGGAAATTTGCACCAAATCCAAGTCCAATTCGGATTTGTTAGGATTAGTGCCCTTAAATCCTATTGTATAATGCTATGTATAATATTAAGTATGACATTATGTATGACTTAATATTGTGTTTAATAAAGTTGTTTTATTATTATCTGAAATAATGGTAACATGAATATTCGGACATTATCATATAGTCCATGAGATGCATAGTATGTGATTTATGTGAAAAGTCACAGAAGATATAAATCACAAGTTCCTTGTAAACTCAGAATTATAGTTCGTAGTTGGTGATGAAATTTGGCATTTTATCTGCGAAGACTATAACATATCAATTACGATGATTTGTCTTGATCATGGAAGTGGAGACTTCTAGTTGATATGTTGATATGTTTTAAGAGTTAAGACATATTGAACTGGACCGCTGTGAGATTTATTATTCTCCTAATGACTGTTAAATGAATAATAAATCTCACGACTTATATTTGCATGAACTCTTAATCCTAAGAGAATAATTGACCTAATCATGAGGTGTAGGTTGTTTCAATATATCAGGAGTGAGATCTAAAGTAATGGTCAAAACCTTAGTATGTTGGGCAGCCACATTTAGTGTTGATGGAAAATATATTCTCAAGATGGAATTCATAGTCTCTTGACGGAGATACAAAATATTCCCTTGAGATATGTTTAATGGGTTTGTTATTCAGAGAGTTAGGCCTAACCACTTTGGTAAGAAATTACTAAAGTATATATATTTATGGAATTAGATTTCATAAATATATAATGAATAACTTAAAGGATTAAATCGGGTGCTAAAGGATTAAGATATAGTAATTTACAAAGTGGCAGTCTACGTTTATGACTTTGTATTACTATGAATATTTTATGAAGGGGTTGCATGTATAATAAAGTCTTGGGATATAATTCATAGATAAGGCCAAGAGTGCAACTATATTTATATAGTGATATTAAATATAGTTAATGGTAACTTTGGACTTATCAAGAGTTGACAGAAAAGCCCAAGGCCCATTGGAGCTAGTGTCTTATTGGTCCCTTTTGGTCCTACTCCAAGCCACATACTAGATCCCAATTGGAAAGGCCCAAAAGGCTAACCCAATTAGATAATCAGTTATAAGGAGAGAAACATACATAATTTTTATATAGAACAACTTGCATGAAATGGTGTATGTGAGTGTTGGACACTCTTAAATTCTCTCTTGAACATTTCA
Organism: Notholithocarpus densiflorus; assembly: GCA_030021035.2. Taxonomy (NCBI): domain Eukaryota; kingdom Viridiplantae; phylum Streptophyta; class Magnoliopsida; order Fagales; family Fagaceae; genus Notholithocarpus; species Notholithocarpus densiflorus. The sequence continues at coordinate 2,457,050 of JARYZH020000041.1, forward strand.
TATAACTGATTGAGAGACCACACCTCTTGGGCGTTAGTGGAATTGGAGTGAAGATTAAAAGTATTCCCAAGTGCTTACAATGTTTGTTTTGAAATTCACCACACCAAGGTACATTCTCTTGTTCTTGTATTCTGAAATTTACATAGTGCATGTTATCAATTGCGAGAGGCAATCGAGTATCGATCGAACAAGTCAAGTGGTGAAGTTCAAATTTTTTTTTTAATTTTTTCGATCGATCGATTGAGGGGCACATTCGATCAATCGAAAGAAGGAAAGTCAAAATTTTTTCTAAGTGTTTTCACATGTAAAAGGAGTAAGACTATGTGTAATTAGATTATGCATGTTTTAAAATTAAAAATATTTCTTTTAAAACATCTAGTGGGAGAGAGATACAAGGGTTGCATCTCACGGCCTCCATTGTCGGTTCATAGTAGTGTGGAATATATACTTTGTCTTTGCCTCGAGCTTAGCATTCCATGCGGAGAGTATTTATTTCATGGTCCTACAAGATTGAATTTCTTGGTTTATAGTGGTTTGATCAAACACCTTGTCTTAGCCTCAAGCTTTGCATTCCATACGGAGGGTGTTTTGTATCATGGTACTAAAAAATAAGCCTGTTAAGGGGATGAAATGTGGCTACACATGATTCTAGACAATGATATACATTAGACTAAATATTATAGTATCCTCTATGTTGAGTTCTTACTATCATTATTTAGAGGCCAAATGTATAATGACATATTATTAGTGTTTGATAAGAGTTATCATGATAGCACTGGCCAAATGTATAACGGCATATTATTAGTGTTTGATAAGAGTTATCATGATAGCACTAGTAATGAGAATAGTTCTCAATCAATCATAGTATTTTATATTCACTTTATGCTGAGGGATATTAAATATGGGATTAGGTTGTCATTGCATATATTATATTATGGTTTTATTAAGGTTCTATACTATATGTTTACATGCTAAATTGATAATGTCCAGTTTACTTATTATATTCATGTTTATTTTTTTTAGATTTGAACATGGCATCATTTAGCCCACTTGTTACTATTTTTAATCAAAACAAACTGACTAGATCCAACTATGTTGACTGAAAAAGAAATTTGGACATAGTTCTCACTGCTGAAGAGCACAAATATGTGCTTACTAAACCATGTCCTAGCTTTCCTTCATTAGATGCTCCTCTTGAGGAAAAACAACGATATGATCGTTGGCAGAAATCTAATGAGATAGCCAAGTGCTACATCCTAACATCTATCTCAAATGTTCTATAGCATCAAATGCAGGATGTAGAACTAGCTTCAGACATCATGCTAAGTTTGAAGGAGATGCTTGGTGAGCAAGGCCGTTCTGCAAGGCAAGAAACCATGAGGCAAATTTATAATACCAAAATGGCTGAAGGTAGTTCAGTAAGGGAGCATTGTCTTACAATGATCTCTAATCTGAATACATTGGAAGTTTTAGGTGCCGATATTGATGGAGAATCCCAAGTGGATATAATACTCCAGTCACTACCAGAATCATTCAAGGAATTCAAACTTAACTATAATATAAACAAAAAGATTTATACATTGTCTGAATTGATGAATGAATTGGTAGCGGCAGAAGGCATCCTTGGTACTTCTAATGTTGAAGCCAAGATTGGTAAACTTCTACTTCTCAACCTAAGTCGAAAGGCAAGGGTAAGAAGAAGAAGGACTTCACCAAGCAAGAGGGTAAACAAATTACCTCAGGGGTTGCTGACAAAGTAAAGAAGCTCAAAGGAAAATGTTTCCATTGTGGTGAAAAAGGACATTGGAAGAGGAATTGTCCAAAATTGAGGGCTGCCAACAATAAGGGTATGAAAAATACATTCCTTCTAGAAATATGTTTGGTACAGAATCCCATGGATTCCTGGTGTGTGGATTCAGGTTGTACTAATCATATCTACAATTCCTTGTAGGGGTTCTAGGAAACCAAAAAGCTTAAAGAAGGGGAGTTGTTTCTTACTTTGGCTGATGGGAGCAGGATTCCAGTTGTAGCTGTTGGAGTGTTTAATTTATGCTTTGAGTCAAGAGTTTTAGTATTGGAAGACTATCTATATGTACCTAATGTTCGTAGGAATTTAATTTCTGCTACTTACTTAAGTAAACATGGATATTGTGTTATCCTTAAAGACAATGTTGTAATAAAGAAGGGTAAAGTGTTTATCTGTTCTGGCAATATTTTGGATGGTCTTTATATTTTAACTCCTGATAAGCATGAATTATATAATTCTGAATTAGATAATGACTCTCATGTAAAATCATTAAAGAGAAAGTTTCCTTCTACTAGTGATGCATATCTTTGGCGCTTGCGTTTAGGTCATATTAATTCAAACAGAATTCAAAGACTGATCAAAGATGGACTCTTTGAGCCCATGGAATTTGATGAATTTTCAGTTTGTGAATCTTGTTTGGAAGGTAAAATGACCAAACGACCTTTTAATGCAAAAGGTAGGAGAGCACAAGATTTGCTAGAACTAGTGCACTCAGATGTATGTGGTCCTATGTCAATCCAGGCAAGAGGTGGCTATGAGTATTTCATTACTTTCACTGATGATTACTCTAGATTTGGTTATGTGTACCTAATGAAACGGAAGTTCGAAGTCTTTGAAAAGTTCAAAGAGTTTAGGGCTGAAGTTGAGAATCAATTAGGTAAACGCATAAAGGCCATTCGATCTGATCGTGGTGGCGAATACCTTCTTGGGAATTTTAAGGATTACTTAACTGAGAATGAGATTGTATCCCAATTGACTGCACCTGGAACTCCACAACAAAATGGTGTAGCGAAAAGAAGGAATAGGACTCTTTTAGATATGGTTAGGTCCATGATGAGTTATTCGACTCTACCTATTTCTTTTTGGGGATATGCCTTAAACACTGCAATGTATCTTCTGAATTTAGTACCTTCGAAGTCTGTTCCTAAAACACCTGTGGAGTTGTGGAATGGGCGTAAGCCTAGTATGAGACATCTCCATATATGGGGTTATCCAGCACATGTGTTAAAAGGAAAGTCTGACAAGTTACAGTCTAAAATAGAAGTTTTTTTCTTTGTTGGGTATCCAAAAGGAATTGTTGGAGGTTTATTCTATAGTCATAAAGATAATAAAGTATTTGTTAGCACAAATGCCAAATTCTTGGAAAATGACTATATGAATGATTATACTCCTAGAAGTAGAATTGTGTTGGCTGAAATAAATGAACCTGTAAATGAACAACCAATAGATGAAACTAGGGATGATGTGGTTGTATTAGATACACCACAAGATACTATTCATTAGATGTCTAGTACACAGGTGCCTCGTCGTAGTGGGAGAATTGTTTGGCCTCCTATAAGATTCATAGGTTTGGGAGAAACTTATGAAGCTATCTTAGAAGAGGCTGAATCAGATCCCTACACTTATGAAGAGGCAATGAATGATATAGATGCACATCATTGGGTCCAAGCTATGAAATCTGAATTAGATTCCATGTATTCCAATCAAGTTTGGGATCTTGTAGAGGCGCCTAAGGGTATTAAACCTGTTGGTTGCAAATGGGTTTACAAGAGGAAGAGAGGGATAGATGGAAAGGTTGAAACTTTTAAAGCAAAGCTAGTGGCGAAAAGGTATACACAAAAAGAAGGTATTGATTATGATGAAACCTTTTCTCTAGTAGCAATGCTTAAATCTATCAGAATTCTCTTATCCATTGCTGCTCATTATGATTATGAGATTTGGTAAATGTATGTCAAGACTGCATTTCTCAACGGCAATCTTGAAGAGGAAATCTATATGATGCAACCGGAAGGTTTCATAGCAAAGAAGCAAGAGCATATGGTATGCAAGTTGAAAAGCTCCATTTATGGACTTAAGCAAGCATCTATGTCATGGAACCTCAGATTTGATCAAGCAATCAAGTCATTTGGTTTTGAACAAAATCTTGATGAACCGTGTGTGTACAAAAGACATCAAGATAAAGTAGTAATGTTCCTAGTGCTTTATGTTGATGATATTCTACTCATTGGAAATGATGTAGGGGTAATGTCATCGGTAAAGGTTTGGTTGTCAAGCCAATTTGATATGAAGGACTTGGGTGAGGCTAACTTTATTCTAGGGATCAAGTTTTGGCGAGATCGCAAGAATAAGATGTTAGGCTTATCACAAGTTGGATATATAGATAAGGTTCTAGAACGATTTAGCATGCAAAACTCCAAGAAAGGATTACTTCCTTTCAAAAATGGAGTTCCTCTGTCTGATGACCAAAGGCCTAAGACTCAAGAGGAAGAAGATTTGATGAGACAAGTTCCTTATGCTTCAGCAGTAGGAAGTCTCATGTATGCCATGCTTTATACTAGACCAGATATTTGTTATTCAGTTGGCATGGTCAGCTGATATCAATCAAATCCAGGACCAAAACATTGGCAAGCTGTAAAGCATATTCTCAAGTATCTACAGAGAACGAGAGATTATATGCTTGTTTACCGAAGTGAGGATTTGATACCTATTGGCTATACAATTCAGACTTTCAATCGGATCTAGATTTTAGAAAATCCACTTCAAGATATGTTTTCACCTTGGGAGGTGGAGCCATTAGTTGGCGGAGTATTAAGCAATCTTGTATTTTAGACTCCACCATGGAGGCAGAATATGTTGCTGCTTGTGAGGCAGCAAAGGAAGCTGTATGGCTCAAGAAATTCCTTTCTGACCTTGGCGTAATGAGAATGGAGCAAGTTCCAATCACATTGTTTTGTGACAACAGTGGAGCAGTTGCACAATCTAAAGATCCAAGGAATCATAAGAAAGGAAAGCACATTGAGAGGAAGTACCATATCATTCGAGATATCGTTGCTCGTGGAGATGTGGTGGTAGCAAAGATTGAAAGTGCAAATAATCTAGCAGATCCATTTACCAAAGCTTTGCCTCAAGGGACTTTCGAGTCACATTTAGAGGGAATGAGAGTTAGATTAGTACACAATAGTCTTTAGGGCAAGTGGGAGATAGTTAGGATTAGTGCCCTTAAATCCTATTGTATAATGCTATGTATAATATTAAGTATGACATTATGTATGACTTAATATTGTGTTTAATAAAGTTGTTTTATTATTATCTGAAATAATGGTAACATGAATATTCGGATTTATCATATAGTCCATGAGATGCATAGTATGTGATTTATGTGAAAAGTCACAGAAGATATAAATCACAAGTTCTTTGTAAACTCAGAATTATAGTTCGAAGTCGGTGATGAAATTGGGCACTTTATCTGCGAAGACTATAACATATCAATTACGATGATTTGTCTTGATCATGGAAGTGGAGACTTCTAGTTGATATGTTGATATGTTTTAAGAGTTAAGACATATTGAATTGGACCACTGTGAGATTTATTATTCTCCTAACGACTGTCAAATGAATAATAAATCTCACGACTTATATTTGCATGAACTCTTAATCCTGAGAAAATAATGGACCTGATCATGAGGTGTAGGTTGTTTTGATATATCAGGAGTGAGATCTAAAGTAATGGTCAAAACCTCAGTATGTTCGGCAGCCACATTTAGTGTTGATGGAACATATATTCTCAAGATGGAATTCATAGTCTCTTGATGGAGATACAAAATATTCCCTTGAGATAAGTTTAATAGGTTTGTTATTCAGAGAGTTAGGCCTAACCACTTTGGTAAGAAATTACTAAAGTATATATATATTTATGGAATTGGATTTCATAAATATATAATGAATAACTTAAAAGGATTAAACCGGGTACTCAAGGATTAAGATATAGTAATTTACAAAGTGGCAGTCTACGTTTATGACTTTGTATTACTATGAATATTTTATGAAGGGGTTGCATGTCTAATAAAGTCTTGGGATATAATTCATAGATAAGGCCTAGAGTGCAACTATATTTATATAGTGGTATTAAATATAGTTAATGGTAACTTTGGACTTGTCAAGAATTGACAGAAAAGCCCAAGGCCCATTGGAGCTAGTGTCTTATTGGTCCCACTCCAAGCCACATACTAGAGCCCAATTGGAAAGGCCCAAAAGGCTAACCCAATTAGATAATCAGTTATAAGGAGAGAAATATACAGAATTTTTATATAGAACAACTTGCATGAAATGGTGTATGTGAGTATTGGACACTCTTGAACATTTCATATAACTGATTGAGAGACCACACATCTTGGGCATTAGTGGAATTAGAGTGAAGATTAAAAGTATTCCCAAGTGCTTACAATGTTTGTTTTGAAATTCACCACACCAAGGTACATTCTCTTGTTCTTGTATTCTGAAATTTACATAGTGCACGTTATCAATTGCAAATGAAGTAGATCTGTTAATTTTCTGCTGCGTACATGCATATTTCCATCAGGATTAGGATTCCAGCCTGCGCACTAATTAGTATTTGGAGCATAACTTTTGGCTCAGATGTCCAATTGAGATGATTCAAGTTGTTCTGGAAATTTAACTTAAAGGGATAAAACTTTGTAGTTTACCAAAAGTCTGAATTATGAAGTTAAATGGCCGAAAACGTTGGTTAAGTGAAGCCTAGAAACCTAGGATTTTCTCCAAACAAGAATTCAACTTGTAATAGGATTCCTTGACCTATTTAAAGGCTCTTTAGGGAAAATTCAGGGGGAGCTACCGTAGAACATAATTTTGGTTTTCTTAAATTTTTTTTTTACAGTTTTTAGAGTTTTATTTGTGTTATGGCTTGCTAGAAGCCTTGCTAAGGCAAGGGGTGAAACCCAATCGTTTATTGGTATGTTCTTAACAATTATTTATTGGTTTTAATGCTTATGTTATTATGTTTTTGATTGATTTACTCATTTAGAAAAGTGTTTAGTTCTATATAATTCGTTGATTTATCATAGACTCCAGGCACGTTAAATGCTTAGTATTCCCTGTGAACTAATTCACTAGTTTTGTTTTGCCTAAAATCAATCAATTTCATGAAATTACCTTTAGATAATTAATTCTTGAGTTTTTATTGTTAAATCATCCGACTAAGATCATTCTTTGTATGAATTTTAGTTGAGTTATAAAATAAATATTGTTAAGACTACCAATATATGTGTTGTGTGTGGATCCCTAAACCTTAGCGCCTTAATATATTGTTATTTTCTCTCAATTTAAATTAACTTTACTAAACCATATAAAATCTCTTCAATTAAACTATAGTTTTAGTTTTATTCTCTTGTGGTTTGCTAATCAATTCCCTTTTCCCTATGGATTCGACCTCGGACTTACCGAGTTATTACTTCGTGACAATCCTGCACTTGGGAGCATTATTTAAGTCACAGCACACGGTGAGAGGCAGAACCCTAGTTTTCTTTGTTTTGAGTATGGTTTTCTTCCACATGCTTCTCCTATGGATCCTATGGCCTGAAGGATTACTCAAGACACAACTTAAGCTCAAATTTCTAAGCATCAAAGACCAAGGAAAACGTAAAATTGTGCATCTATTCCCATAAATTGTAAATTAAGTAAATATCCCAAATAAAAAACATGAATGTAAAAGATGTTCATCAAATACAACCCATGAAGTTTCTAAAAAAAAAAAAAAAAAAATACAACCTATGTCTCAAATCAAATCCAAAGTGCAGGAATGTGTGCTGAAAGGAGAAAATAATAATAAAAGCAAAAAAAGAAGAAAAGAGATATGCTATGCTGTGTACTGTGTGTTTGTTAGTCTATCATGCAGGGATCACCGGAAACGCCTCTTCCTTGGTTGGTAACTAGGGGTCACCTCCGAGTCCTCACCACCACCACCATCACCGGCACCACCACAACCATCATCATCATCATTACCGAGATAGGCTAGTTCTCCAGGGCCATACAAGTCCTTCGAATACTGAGTCACCTTCAGCTTAAGATTCCTAGCTAGCCAAACCAACTCCTCATGCTCTAGATAGTGAGCTGAAATTTGAAAGGAAAACAGGTTAGAATGAGCAGTTGAAAGATGCAAGAGAAGAAGAAACAAAGAAAGAAGTGGAAAGAGAACTCACCACCCGTGTGCCGTCCAGAAAAGGATAGCCCATGACATTTTTGTTGCGAGGCATGGAACACTCCCTAGCAAAACCGTCAGGGCCATAAGCATAGACTGTCCAAGGCAGGTGAGGAGGGTCAATAGGAATGCTAGGAGCAGGGGTATCCAAGTACAAGCATTTCAGTGAAACATCACCATGTACAAGAATGCAAAAGAAGAGAGTAGGAATGGAAAGGATGGGAAGAAAGAGCAATACCTCAACAATAAGGGAGGGCATAAGGCAAGTACGGTTGAACTCATCATAGTCCAACTCATCCCTAAGCCGGTTAACATAGGCCACACCAGGACTTCATAGGGTGTACTCGGCGTTGGTCATAAAGAGTAAGGCAAGAATGAAATCCAGCGGATCCATAGGTACTTGTGGGGCATCCTCACCCACCAGTTGGTAGCGCACTCGCTTCGCCTAGTAAAGCACCCTCAAGCCCACACCTTCTAAAGGCTTGGTGATCTCAGAGGCAACAACAGCAGATGCCTTCAAGTCGGGGGTCACAGCAGGAGGAACGCCGGCCCATGGGTTCCAGTTGATTTGTAAAAGTGCATGAGGTTAGAAGGAAAACATAAGAAGCATGTGAAAAACATAATGAAAGGCTTTGAATTTCAAACTCACATCATCAGAAGACAACCCTTCGAGGTGGGCCCTCATTGCGATAGAATTTCTAAGACTCAGGTTCAGCCCTGGAACGATAAGACCATATCGAACAGCCCAGCGCTAAAAAAGAAAAAAGAAAAAGAACGGGGAGGCATGAATACAGTTTGCAAGTACACAACATACAAGATGAATACAGTTTGCAAGAATTATAGTGTACAAGTGAATATAGTGTGCAAGAATATAGTGTACAAGTGAATACAGTTTGCAAGATGTAGACATCGCATTTTGTACCCCTTACGACTCGGGCCCCCGTACCCCAATGATGCTTAAACTCTAAGGCTTAAGGCTAGTTTAGAGTCCAATCAGATATCAAATTGACTTGAGAAGTGTTAAATGGAAAAATATAACTTTTTAAATGAGCAAAAATCTATTTTTGGAAATAAAAAGACCAAAATGACCCTCAACCCATGTACGTGGGCAGCAGCCTTCATACGCACCTAGGGTTTCAAAAGCATAAAAAAAAAGCAAGTTTTCTGCAATAATGGCTGAGGTTTGGAATGAATCCCACATCATATGGGAGCTGTTCCAAACCCCATTTTTTCCACTATATAAAGCCTTACATGGTACATTTTCAAAACACACAGAAAATCCTAAAGGAAAACCTAAGATTCACTAGAAAATAGTGAATCAAAGGGAGTTTTTCATAAAACACCCTCAAGTCATTTTTATCTGATTAGGACCTTTTTTGGCTCCAATCCTTTTAGTTTAAAGTTGCTAATCACAATTTTATTGAGAGGGGAATGGTCAAATTCAAAGTTTGGGAAATCTTTTTTAAGGTATCAAGCTTCAACCTTTCTTTTTCTTTTTAGCCTTTCTTTTACCGTTTTAATCTTGTTTCCTTGCTTTTTTTGTGCTTATATATGTTTGTGTAGTTTAGTTTTATGCTCTCTTTATGTTTGTGCACATGTTTGGTTGTTAGAATTAGGGTTTTAGTTCATGCTCTATTTTCTTTTTAGTTTGTTTCTAGGTTAGGGTTTTGAACGACCCTGCATGTGTGCTCCATGAGCATGCGTACGCATATCAAATCCTGCGTACGTGGGATTTGGCCTGCATACGCAGGTCGTTGCCCAGAAACCCTAATTCTTCTGTGTCATTCTTTGCTTCATATAACATGTTTCTGTTTTGGATCTCTTTTCACATGTTTTATACTTTATAAGTTTCTGTTTGCTTTGTTCACATGCTTGTTTTTCCTTAACATGTTTAGATTAGGGTTTATCTTTTTGTTTCTTAGTTTTAATACCATGCCATTCTTTCACATGTCCATGCATTGATGCCATAGGTTATGTGTTGCTGAAAGGTAAGTCATGCATTGGTATGAACATACATTTGATAATGTATATTGTTTGAATGTTCGCTTTATGTCTTTTGATCCCAATTGTATGCTTTATATAATATTTGTGATTGTCATGATATCTTACTGCTATGATTAAGTTACTGCCTTGTTTTAGATGTATGATAAGGTTTTCATCTGCGAAGACTATAACATATCAACTAAGATGATTTGTGTTGATCATGGAAGTGGAGACTTCTAGTTGATATGTTGAAATGTTTTAAGTGTTAAGACATATTGAACTGGACCGCTGTAAAATTTATTATTCCACTAACGACTGTCAAATGAATAATAAATTTCACCACTTATATTTACACAAACTCTCAATCCTGAGAGAATAATGAACCTGATCATGAATTGTAGGTTGCTTTGATATATCAGGAGTGAGATCTAAAGTCACGATCAAAACCTCAGTATGTTGGGCAGCCACATTTAATGTTGAAGGAACATATATTCTCAAGATGGAATTCATAATCTCTTAACAGAGATATAAAATATTCTCTTGAGATAAGTTTAATGGGTTTGGTTATTTAGAGTGTTAGGCTTAACCACTTTAGTAAGAAGTTACTAAAGTATATATTTATGAAATTGGGTTTCATAAATATATGATGAAAAACTTAAAGGATTAAATCGGGTACTCAAGGATTAAGATGTAGTAATTTTCAAAGTGCCAGTCAACATTCATGACTTTGTATTATGACAAATATTTTGATGAAGGGGTTGAATGTATAATAAAGCCTTGGGATATAATTTATTAATAAGGCCTTGAGTGCAATTATATTTATATAGTGGTATTAAATATAATTAATGGTAATTTTGGGCTTGTCAAGAGTTGACAGAAAGGTCCAAAACCCATTAGAGCTAGTGTCTTATTTGTCCCTTTTGGTCCCACTCCAAGCCACATACTAAAGCCCAATTGGAATGGCCCAAAAGGCTAGCCCAATTAGATAATCAGTTATATATAAGGAGAGAAACATTTATAATTTTAGAAATGTAATGAAAATGGTGTATATGTGAGTGTAAGCCACTCTCTTATTCTCCCTTGAACACGTACCTATAAACTGATTGAAAGACCACACTTCTTGGGCATAAGTGGAATTGGAGTGAATATTAAAGTGTTCCCAAGTACTTCTAGTCTTTGGTTTTGAATTTCACCGCACCAAGGTACTCTCTCTTGTTCTTAAATTCTGAAATTTACATAGTACATGTTATCAATTGCGAATGAAGTAGATCCGTTATTTTTCCGCTGCAAATGTTTTGTATGCGATACAAACTATGTTTTTCCTACACAATGGTCCTTCCTCGAGAGGACACTATATATATGGTTCCTAAACCATTCCAAAAACTAGGTGGCGACTCCATCCATTATGTCCATAGTGGCAACTCCGCTGGGGATTGTGAGTTTAATTCATATGTGTCTTACTTCTTAACCTTGATAAAAACTATTTCAATACTTGTTTGCACACACATCACTTGGTTTCTTTTGTCCCTTAACCTTGGTTGGTGATGAGTGGGAAGATGGAAGGCTCCATCCGAGCCCAAATCTTCCGAAGTTCATCCCACCAATTCATAATCGGTGCCATCGCCTATAATGGGCTTTGAGTATGTTAAAGGTTTGCTATCAATCCATTATGGGGTCCACTTAGGCCCTTGGTTGGAATCATAGCCTACCTAGTTGTAAGTGACCTACTTATCTATCCCTTTAGACTTAGGGAACCTATCACAAAGGATACCCTTTATATCTCTTGTTTGTTCAACCATATACCATGTGTTCACTTAATTCTAAGGAAAAAAAAAAAAAAGATGTAAAACTGGAAAGGATGACCCTAAAGTTATGGTATACCCTAAAATGTTATGGGATAAAAAAAAAGAAGTTCTCACATATAAAAGGCATGTCCCTAAATCCAAAGGTATATTTTAACTTAAAAAGTTCATAAGACCATAGCCTAATTGCTATCATAGGCCCAAATGGAAAAAGCCCTTTTGAAAAAAAGGACTTTAGGCCTAAGGTAACAAATATGCTATGGACTTAGCATCCAAAATCTTACAAAGCCAATATGAACTACCCTAATCTTAGGCCTCCTTGTTGTATGCCTAGGCCCAAAATGATGAGAACTTCATGGACTTTGAGAGGAAGGCTTCAACATATTCTAGCTAAAGGGCTATTTCAAAAAACTGATGATGAAATAAATGAATAAAAATGAAAAGCCCAAAGGTGATGAATGAATTGTAAGCCCATGTTTGAGACAAAGGGTTAAAAATTTCTAAGTGAATTCTAATGAAAGCCCATGAGAGCTTTATTGTAAATGGACCAAAGCCCAATGAAACAAGGGGAAAAAATCCATGACAGGGAAGGGAATGATATTGTAATTGGGCCTTCATCAAAATAAACTTAAACCGTTAAAAATCTTTAATTGGGACATAAACTTAATGAAAATGAGGCTTCATTTCAGGCATCATTGCACCATTAAAGTCAAGAAAGCACATCCCCACTCCTATTTGGATTTGAGAAATAGGAAAGTGTTTGATTAAGATTGAGGACACACACCAAGAAGAAACAATGGCTACCTCCGTGGAAGACCCAATGGCATAAAAGATCCTTAAGGCTTTGGATGAACATGGAGAGGCCTTTAAGAAAATGGGAGGGCGTCTCACTAGGTTGGAGGAATCTAGTGATGGTTAAATACATGTTTGCATCACATACAAAACATACGTAACAGAAAATTAACGGATCTACTTCATTCGCAATTGATAACATGCACTATGTAAATTTCAGAATATAAGAACAAGAGAGCGTACCTTGGTGTGGTGAATTTCAAAACAAAGATTAGAAGTCCTTGGGAACACTTTTAATCTTCACTCCAATTCCACTAACGCCTAAGAAGTGTGGTCTCTCAATCAGTTATATGTTTATGTTCAAGAGAAAAATGAGAGAGTGTCCAACATTCACATACAAACCATTTCATGTATCTTGTTGTTAGTTATTACAAAATTTTGTATGTTTCTCTCCTTATAACTGATTATCTAATTGGGCTAGCCTTTTGGGCCTTTCCAATTGGGCTCTAATATATGTGGTTTGGAGTGGGATCAAAAGGGAACAAATAAGAAACTAGCTCCAAGCCTTGGGCTTTTCTGTCAACTCTTGACAAGTCCAAAGTTACCATTAATTATATTTAATACAACTATATAAATATAATTGCACTCTAGGCCTCATTAATAAATTATATCCCAAGACTTTATTGTACATGCAACTCCTTCATAAAATATTCGTAGTAATAGAAAGTCATTAATGTAGACTGCCACTTTGTAGATTACTACATCTTAATCATTGAGTACCCGGTTTAATCTTTTAAGTTATTCATCATATATTTATGAAATCCAATTTCATAAATATATACTTTAGTAACTATTTACTAAAGTAGTTAGGCCTAACATTCTGAATAACAAACCCATTAAACTTATCTCAAGAGAATATTTTGTATCTCCATTAAGAGACTATGAATTCCATCTTGAGAATATATGTTTCATCAACACTAAATGTGGCTGCCCAACATACTAAGATTTTGACCGTTACTTTAGATCGCACTCCTGATATATCAAAGCAACTTACACTTCATGATCAGGTCTATTATTCTCTCAGGATTAAGAGTTCATGTAAACAGAAGTCGTGAGATTTATTATTCAATTGACAGTCATTAAGAGAATAATAAATCTCACAGCGGTCCGGTTCAATATGTCTTAACTCTTAAAACATATCAACATATCAACTAGAAGTCACCACTTCCATGATCAAGACAAATCATCTTAGTTAATATGATATAGTCTTCACAAATGAAACGCCCAATTTCATCACCGACTACGAACTAAATTCTGAGTTTACAAAGAACTTGTGATTTATATCTTCTGTGACTTTCCACATAAATCACATACTATGCATCTCATGGACTATATGATAATGTCCGAATATTCATGTTACCATTATCTCAGATAATAATAAAACAACTTTATTAATTACAGTATTAAGTCATACATAATGTCATACTTAATATCATACATAGTATCATACAATAGGATTTAAGGGCACTAATCCTAACATCTAGGCTCAAGAAGTCTTTGTTGGGATAAATGCCCTAAAATCCAATTTATTGGCATGTCATAAATAATTAAATTATTTAATTATATGAGACTATATATAAATGAACTAATGGGACATTATCATAGTCCTTGAGAGGCATTGTATGTGATTTATGTGACTTAGTCACAGAAGATATAAATCACAAGTTCCTTGTAAACTTAAAATGTAGTTCGTAGTTGGTTATGAAATTAGGCGTTTCATCTGCGAAGACTATAACACATCAACTAAGATGGTTTGTCTTGATCATAGAAGTGGAGACTTCTACTTGTTGTGTTGATGTGTCTTAAGTGTTAAGACATATTGAATTGGACCGCTGTGAGATTAATTATTCAATCAACAACTGTCACCTGAATAATTAATCTCACGACTTTTAATTTCATAGACTCTTAATCCTGAGAGGATAGTGAACCTTTGTCTTCTTTAGCTTACCGGATTCCGCTATAGCCCATAGCATCAACCAATATCAATTGGTCCCTTCCTAACTTCTTCCCAAGCACCAAATAGCCTTCTCACAGATATGGGTATGGTGAGAAAAGGTTTTGGCTAATGTACCTCTCAAGGATGTAACAATGGAGAGGGTGAGAGTAGAGGAATTTGGAGAAATAAAGATGAAGATTGTGGATGAGTCAATCTTGTTTTTCTCTAGGGTTTCTCTCTGAAAGCTCTCTACATTTTGTGGGTATAAGGGGTATTTATACTATTGTGAGAATGGAATGCGAAGAGTCAGTTTTTTCAAAACAGAGCTGGCTGGCGACTTAGCCTCGCGACTTGACTGAGTCGCGAGTTCAAGCCGCGAGCTAACTAAATGGCTAGTCTGGACTTTTTGTCCTATAGTGCTACAGCTGGCATAACGGTTCAGCTTCTTTGCATGCTTCACTCGTGTGCATCTTCTAGCGGCTTACAAGCTGCGAGCCACCCGCGAGATCCAGTCGCGAGTCCTTGCTTCACTGCACAGTCTTGAGCATTTCTTCACACTCTCTCACACACTACCCTTACATGATTCCCACCTAAATACAGGGTTTCTAAGTACTGAAATACAAGCAAATTGGCACGGAATAAAGCCAACAGAATGGTTGATTAAATTTAACCTTACAATCTCCCCCTTTGGCTATTCCGTGACAAAACCTTAAAACAAACTCTAAACATAACATGTGAGTTGCGAACAGTTGAACATAACTCACTCACACCTAACTCTAGAATCTGTGTAGCTCTTGAACCATAATAACAAGTATCTCCTGAAACATAACAACACAATATGATCATTGTATGCAGAAAACTTGTAATGCATATGGAGCAGGCACAATGTGATCAAGCAAAATGGAATTAAGCAATAAACCATGGCTTGACCAAAAATGAACAATCACTATAAATAGTGACCACAATGCTCATTCACATAAGGAATGAACATCCGGACATGCAAGCTAATAAGCTCAATGCAAAGTATAATTTGCATGTCCAACACTCAACCAATGCAACAACTCAAGGTATTTGTATTAAGGATATAAAATCCAACAAAGGGCACAAGAGTGAAAGTACTTAAAGAGAATGCGTAACATTAATCAACAAGTACTACGCTACAAAGCAAGGGTACAACAACATGTACTATAAATAAACATCTTATATATATATATATATATATATATACCACAAATCCAAAAGCTTTAAAACCATCCATGAGTTTAAACCAAGAAAATAACCAAAATGTTTAACACAGTATGTAGCAAACCCATAACTAAAGAGTTATCCAAAACATAATAACAAAACACATAAGTAGTATAAAGTAAACACTGCTGAAATTAAGTTTTTGGCATGCTCCCCCTCAAAATGACACTTCCCCTCAAGAGCTACCCTCCAAAAATGTCTCCCCCTTTTTGACCGAAATGGCCAAAGGATTACTGCTGGGTGGTGAAGCTATCAAATTTTGTTGAAAGTATGTTCATCTGATCTTGGAGAGCTGCCAGCTTGTCAGATTGCTCATTCTGGACATCTCTGAGCCCATCAATCCTCTCAAGGATGATCTGGAATGCATCTGAAGGAACAATAGATGAAGATGAAGCTCTGTTCCTCTTGGCACAGCCTCTTGAGCTTGAGGGTTATCCTGCAGCCTCTGTCTTAGTCTCCATAGGTGCACCTTCTTCTTGGTCACCCTCTCCTTCATCACCCGGAAGACGAACTCTTATCCTTGTAATGGTTAGATTGTTAATGGCTGAGGGAGTAGGCATGAGGCTGATATCTTGAGGGATTGCCACACCTTTTGCTCTAAATAGCCTCATAAGTAGGCTGGGGAAAATCAACTTGGCCCTGGAGGTTGTTCTGGTCTCATCAACAATGGTGTAGAAGATATGAGCACTGATGTCTATGTGGGTTTTCTCCTTGAGCTCCATGAGGAAGATACCTCTAGCATTGTTGATGGCGGTCAGCTTCCTCAATAGGTACAGATTGAACATCATGATAGTTGTAAGACACCTCATGTCAGTTAGGAAGGCAGTAGTGTTAAGGAATTTCCCTTCTCTAACTCCACTAATATGAGATTGGATAGTTTTAATGGATAGCATCCTGTCCTTATAATGGGTGAAGTCATGGTCATCCAAATCTTCAAACCCCAGCACCTCATCTATGTCATCTACATCTATGGTGAATTCATGTCCCCTTAACTAACAGTTGATCTCATGCTCTCTTAACACAGCCTTAGCATAAAATTCCCTGATCTGAGGCTCACACACTCCAGGCAAGTCACTCAACAACTTATCCCAACCTCTGCCCTGAAAACAGCTTGGAATGAAAGTGTCCTTCAAATCCACCAAGTCTACAAATCTTTCTTGAATGATGGTTGCCTTTATGTAGAACTGAGTGTATCTCTCAAAGTGTTGAAGAGACCTGAACTTGGCATTGTCCATCTTTAGCCTTTTGTCACCCTTATTGGCAGTAGTCTTCTTCTTTGTAGGAGTCATTTGCAAAATCACAGCAGCAAAGCCCACAAAAAGAAATAGAACACAATAGATGGAAACCCAAAAATTAGTCACAGGTCAATAGTACTGAAAAGAACAAATAATAATACCAAACAATCAGTCTATATTCAGTTCAGAATCAATACGACAAGAGGTAGCCTAAAGCACAAGAACACAGTATAGTTGTATCACCAACTCTTAAGCAAAACACAGTATAACAGTGTGCATAGACACAACATGAACAACCTGGGGCACGAAGCTAAACACATAGGCGGATAAGCAATAAACAAACTAAACCAAACAGTGTGCTCCAAAGACAATTCACAATCAGTGTATAACATAGAATCCCCAAAGCTTAAGCAAGTGTCTAAAAGACATTTCACAATAGGTATGATATGCAAAACACAAATCAAATCAATAATCATACTCAAGAATGAAAATCAACCATGAGAACAAGCATAGGGCTTCTTATCACCAAATCCCAACATTAGAAAGAACCCTTTGCTTGATTACCATAGGGCTCCTCCTCCATATCAAAATTGGGTGCAAATAGATGAGATTGCTCAAAGTTGATAGAAGTTACAAATGTCAATATCAATGCCATGGAAGTCCAAGGAATATGGGATGAAGAAGATGAAGCCTTAAAGGAAGCGGTAGCGGTGTGGGGAATACTTCCCAAATGAGTGACGGAATTAAAGAAAAGGGTCTTAGAGGACAATGTAGCAAATATCACTAGGAGTGGGAAGCACTATAAACCATCATTTTTGGAAAAGGATCATCCTAGTAGAGATTTAGGGGAGGGGTCCAAGTCCACAGAACTTAAAGGAAAAAAAAGACAAAGAGGAAGAAGTTAGGGTCTCGATGCGATTGAAGAAGACCCAAGCTCATGTATTCCTATGGGTTTGCTCATGGCCTCTCAAAAGCAACGTAAGGCTTTCTTGGACGCCTTGAATGGGAAAGAAGTACCTATAGAAACTACACCACAAGAAGTTTTGTCTCTCATTGGAGTCGAGGGTTCCTTACACCCTCTACTTGCCTTTTCCGATGAAGATCTCCCTCCCGAAGGAGCTACTCACACTAGACCCTTACAAATCACCATTGAGTGCATGGGTGCCAAGGTTCCGATGGTACTTATTGACAATGGGTCCGTCTTGAATGTTTATCCTTTTAGGACCGCCCTCACTATTGGCCTAGATATGGAGACTATCATCCCTTCTCCCTTGACTGTAAGGGCATATGACAACACTTCAAGAAAGGTCATGGATACTATCAAGGCTCCTTGCATGATTGGGCCAATAGAAACCATTGTGGAGTTTCATGTAATGGACATCACCCCAAATTACAACCTTCTCTTGGGAAGAGCTTGGCTTCACCCCAGTGGGGCAATCCCTTCCCCACTACACCAAAAAATGAAGATCCCATGGAAAGGAGGGATTGCTATAGTATTTGGAGATAATGAAATTCTGGCACCGGTTTGTGGACTCGAGGGAGTGAGCTTCAAATGAGTGGCTTTGAGTTTGTAAACATGGCTAACTATAGGTTAAAGGATGAAAGGTATGCTACCAACTTGTTCCCCTATTATAGCCATGAGGTGATTGCAATGATGAAGAACATAGGATACATGCCCGGTATAGGCCTTGGAAAAGAAAGAGAAGGGGTAGTCGAGTTCCCCAATGTCAAGACTCAAGTGACTAGGGAAGGTCTAGGATTCTTTGAAGGCTATGACAGAATTAAGAAAAACCTTGGCACTCTCAATGGGAACTTCGTGAAGGAAGAGGGAAACTTCCCTTATTGTGGCTTCCTCGAACCTTGGGTAGGCAAGGATGGAAAGGTGTACCCGGGTTGGGAAATGTTCTTTAATGAATAGCTCACCTATAAGGAGAAGCCTACTATGGTGATCAAAGAGATACAAGAAGAGGTCGATTGGGTGAACTACATGGATGCTGAAGCGATGAAGACCATGATGAAGATGAGTGGGGATAAGTTTGCCATCACCAATGAAGAGCCAAGTGATCCTTCCAAATTCATCATGCCTATTGTGGGGCCCATTAATAACTGGACTTGGGTTGGGTTTTATGAAAACATGGGGAAAAAGTTTTGTAATGCAAGTTCCATGTACTCTTCAATATTTTCAATAAGATGAATTCTGATTTGGCTTACTTTGATGTGTCCCATAACATTGAAATTCTGCACTTAAATGATTCAAATGAATTTGAAAATGAAATTAATAAGCAATTGGAAAAGAAAATTGAACCTATGGAACCAACTCTTGAAACTATTAATTTGGGCAATGATGAGAATTTACGCTTAATTAAAATTGGCTCAACTCTAAATGAAAAAGAAAGAAAAGATCTTCAAGAACTCCTCACAGAATTTTAAGAGGTGTTTGCATGGTCCTATGAAGATATGCCTGAAATTGACCTCGAGATAGCTCAACATCACATTGATACATGTTCATATGGTATCCGTCAAACAAAAGATGAGAAGAATGAGGACCAAATGGCTTTTAAAATCAAGGAGGAAGTCACTAAGCAATTAAAGGTAGGGTTTATCAAACCCATACACCAAGCCGAGTAGATAGCCAATGTTGTGTCCGTACCTAAGAAGGATGGGAAGGTGAGGATGTGTGTGGATTGTAGGGACTTGAACAAGGGGATGACTTTCCTCTCCCTCACATTGATGCCTTGATGGATACCATCGCGGGAAGTAACTTGATGTCTTTCATGGATAGTTTCTCAGGGTACAACCAAATCAAGATGGCTACCAAAGATATTGTTGGAAAAACACATGGGAAAATACAATTTTGTATCTCATACGAAAACACGCAGTGGAATATAAATGGATTTGTTTCATTCATGTGAGATAACATGCAATATCTAAGTTTTAGAAACAAAGAACAGGAAGGTGTACCTTGATGCAGTGAAATTTAAAACAAAATGAAGATTGAACTTAGGAAGACTTTCAATCTTCACTCCAATTCCACAATGTGCCCAAGATGTGTGATCTCTCAATTAGTTCTATACGTATTTATTTAAGAGAATAACCAAGTGTCTTGAGAAAAACTCTAAATTTTTCTCTCTTTTAATCATACGTATATTTCTGCACTTAGGCAGTTACTTTATTTAATAAATCTTATTATATATATAACTAATTATCTAATTCTGCACTTCAGAATTTTGATAGAAACCCTGACCCAACGTTTATAATCGAAACGCGAACCAAAGGTATAAGTATAACACCTTGACCCAATGATTATAATGAATCACGAACCGAAGGTATAAAGTTTGAATGCCACAAGGAAGAATCCCTGATAAGTTCACAGTTCTTGAAGAACCAAAAGAAGAGCAAAGCCTCACCTTTTCTGATTTTTTTATTCAATCCTTTCTCTATTACAATGAGTGCATGCTACTTATAAGACATGACTGAAAAATATAAAATATAAAAAACGTACTAAATAATAAAACCCTAAATAAAAGCTGATTTGGTCTGAAATTAGCAGATCCAAAATAGGAAAATAGCTAAAAAAACGTTATAAATAATAAAAGCCTAAAATTAAGGTAGACCTGGTCTGAAATTATAAGCTCCAGAATAGGAAAAATGTCTATTAACTGATATGGAGCTGGAAAGTCAATCAGCCATTAATCCACGCCATAAATCACGCCCAATCAAGCCAGATCAGCCCTCAATAGCTTGGATTAAATTTATTACGCCTTTATCTTCCTTTGGGCCAAGCTTGGAATGTCCTGTGTTAGAATCAGCCCATTAAGTGCGTCTTTGATCTTCTTGGATCTTGCTATAATAATAGGCCCAACTGGAACATGCAATGGATCCTTGAATGCTTGTTGATTCTCATCAGATTGGAACTTGCTCCATTCTCATAACACCAAGATCAAAAAGGAATTTCTTGAGCCAAACAGCTTTCTTTGCTGTTTCACAAGCAGCAACATATTCAGCTTCCATGGTGGAGTCAGCAATACAAGATTGCTTAACACTCCTCCAACTTATGGCTTCAACTCCCAAGGTGAACACATAACCTGAAGTGGACTTTCTGAAATCAAGATCTAACTGAAAATCAGATGTTGAGTTAGGGACATGGAAGATGTACTTTGATGGAGCTGTAAACCAATATGAGAATGGGATAGGAATACTCTTGATCACTCCCGTGAGATCTCACATACCTTTGGAAATCAAGTTGAACTTTAAAGCAACTAATAACATGGCTGAATATAAGGCTTGTATTTTCGGAATGGAAGCTCTTCGCGAGTTGAGGGTAAAGGAGGTCGGAGTTTTTGGGGATTCAACTTTGGTTATAGCCCAAGCACAAAAGTTGTGGAAGGTGAAGGAGGAACAGTTGAAGCCTTATCAACAATACTTGGAGGACTTGAACAAGACCTTTGACAAGATTGAATACACAATCATCCCTAGAGCTGAAAATCAATTTACGTATGCCTTAGCTATCTTAGCCTCCATGGTAGAAATACCCGAGGGAGTATGGACACGACCCTTGGAGATTGAGCAAAGTTATGAGGAAGTGCACAAAGGAAAGACCGAAGCTTCAGTAATGACCATAGAGGAAGAGAAAGTTTCATGGTACTATGACATCATGAAGTTCTTGGAACTAGGGGCATATCCGGATGGTGCCAAGAAGAGAGAACGTCGTTCCATTAAGATGATGGCAATACAATACATCCTATGTGGAGGACAACTCTATAAAAGGTCCTACAATGGTATACACCTTCGTTGCTTAAAGGAGGAAGAAGCTGAGAGGGTAATGGAAGAAGTTCATCAAGGGATTTGTGGTTCTCATATGAATGGGAGAATGTTAGCCAAGAAAATTCTAAGGATAGGATACTATTGGAATACGATGGAGACCGATTGTGTCGACTATGTGAAGAGTTGCCATGATTGTCAGACGCATGCCAACTTGAACTATGTATCACCTAGTGAGTTGTATAGCATGACTTCTCCATGGCCATTCTCAGTTTGAGGTATAGATGTGATCAGAAGGATAGCTCCTAAGGTTTCAAATGGGCATGAATACATTTTGGTGGCAATTGACTATTTCACCAAGTGGGTGGAGGCAACCTCCTACTCCATATTGAAGGCTAAGCATGTAGCTCAATTCTTAGAAAACAACATCATATGCCAGTTTAGGGTGCCCCAAGAGATCATTTCTAATAATGGTTCCCACTTTGAGGGGGAGGTTCGAAGGATCATGGAATTGTACAACATTGAGCATCACAAGTCCTCACCATATCGACCACAAGCTAATGGGGCTGTAGAAGCAGCTAATAAGAATGTGAAGAATATCCTAGCCAAGATGGTAGTGACATACAAAGATTGGGCCGAGAAGCTTCCATTTGCCTTATAGGGTTATAGAACTTCTATCCGTGCGTCAACTGGGGCAACACCTTACTCTTTGGTTTATGGTAGTGAGGTGGTGCTTCCTATTGAGGTGGAGATAAAATCTCTAAGGGTATTGGTGGAAACCAAGGTCCTAGAAGAGGATTGGGCTAAGGCAAGATATGAACAATTGGCCTTGACAGATGAGAAGAGGACTAGGGCACAATATCATGCATAAGGTTACCAAAAAAGGATTGCTAGAGCATTCAACAAGAAAGTGAAATCGAGAAACCTTAAAGAAGGAGACTTGGTCCTAAAGGTACTTAGAGATGAGACTTTTGATCCAACAGGAAAGATGAAGCGGAGGTGGTCTGGGCCTTTTATCATTAAGAAGATCATGTCTAGAGGTGCTACAAGAATCACAGATTTGGATGGGGAAGAGATGCTTTGTCCAATTAACATGGATAGACTCCATAAATACAACATTTAAAAGAGAGAGAGAGAGAGAGAAAAAAAAAGAAAAAAAAAGAAAAAAGCCTATTAAGTTGAAAACCCGAAAGGGCAGTCCAGGCAAAAGTTAGAAGAAAAGACCATGGGCATGGCGCAAATTCCCGAAGGGATGACATGGGCAAATATTACATGGCAAAAGAAAAAGAAAGAAAAAAAGAAAGAAAAAAAGAAAAAAACAAAAAACAAAAGGAATAAGATGACAATAAACAAAGATAATAAAAAAGTGATTCTCTTATTGCTCAAATTAAAAGGTAACAAGATTGTTTGATAGGGGATTTGGAACATTCCAATAATTTGTTAAATTCAAAAACATGAGAATCATAAAGTGCAAAAAAGTAAAATATGGGGCATATCAAGGTGGTCACTCAGCCCTTCTTGCTTTCTTACTAGTCTTCATGTAAGTTTTCTCATCCCTCTAAATCCACTTCATGTCATCCTCCAACCATTGCTTGTACTTAGCAATGGGATAGATGTATCAAGGAGGACAACATATCCCATTGCTACATCCATCCTCCAACCATTGCCTCTAGTCACCCTATGGCGCGGCAAAGCCTCATAAAGCCTACCCAAGATCCTATCAGAAAACACCTTGGTGTGGAATGCACCT
This sequence comes from Notholithocarpus densiflorus, assembly GCA_030021035.2. Classification (NCBI taxonomy): domain Eukaryota; kingdom Viridiplantae; phylum Streptophyta; class Magnoliopsida; order Fagales; family Fagaceae; genus Notholithocarpus; species Notholithocarpus densiflorus. The sequence goes on from JARYZH020000041.1 coordinate 2,480,635, forward strand.
TCATCATTAGGAGCTCTTTAATGTTCTCCAATGAGTCGAGTAGTATGAGCAGCAACGAAGTCTAACTAAAGGCACACAGTAGTCCTTGCAGCAACTGTGAACCATGCTTGCAATGTGCCACCACTCCACGAACCATTGAATGTCGGTCTCCTTGATGTGGCCCATAAGCTCTGTGTATGCCTCAAAGCTTGTGTCATTTTGATAAAGCCGGCAGTCCCTAAAATGCCTAGGGAGGTACGTGCTGGGGGGTACAGTAGGAGGTTGAAGCAACTGAAGCCTCTCTTATAACCATATTTGAAAAAAAAAAAAATGGAGGAAGGAGTAAAAAAAAAAGAGAGGGAAAACAAAAAAGAAAAAAGAGAGAAAAGAAAAAAGTAAGAGATAGCATGAGTGGAAAAGAAATGATGATGAAAGACAATATAAGGTGCCTCGATGGGTTGAAAACCAAAAGGCAATCCATGCAAAATTAGAGGAATCCCACTAGGTTGAGAACCTAGGCAAAAGTTAGGGATTATACTTGAAGGAGAGAAGGACTTCCCGCAAAGAAGCTTGCTTCCTTCCGATGAAAGGCATCCAAACCATTAAGGGTTTCCGCCAAGATCAAGCCCACCGGGTTACCTCTCTTTAGCTCATAGACCACCATGCACATTCGAAGGTCTACACAGTATGACCTTTGGACCAAGAAGTACCTTGCAAGAGCACATAAGCAAAAGGCACGAAGAAAGTATGAACATGGCCTCTCACCCATGTGAAGGGCCGAGCCGGAAAAATGTGCAAAAACCAAACTAAGGTTGAGTTTGCCAAAAATGCACCACCTATTTGTCGTAGCAAGAGAGGCGCCCAACACAACTTGTAGCAAGGAAGGGAGGTCTCCACCCATCGTAGGGAAGATGAGATTGTCAATCTCCAGTTCACCCATTATGGCACCAAATTCTTCGATAGTGGGACATAGTTATATTCCATTGAAGCAGAAAACATGCCAAGAAGGAACCCAATAGTTGGCAGCAGCACGAAGAAGAGGCTCATTCACCCTAATTTGATGGCATGGAAAGACACAAAAAAGACCATATGGAGCGATGGAATCCTTGAAATCCAGACTAAGCCTCCTAATCCAAGCAGAGACATCGAGTGGAGAGTTTTCTACCATTGGGGGACCTTAAAAGGGGTCTCTCTGCGTTGAAAATATCTTGGTGAGGGTTTTTAGACTCGAATAGCTACTTTTATACTTAATTAAGGCAGTTAGGGTTTCCTCTAATTCGCAGTCCATATATGCAAGGTTAACACTGCGTACGCAAAGTCAAAGCTTCATATGTAGGTCCATCCCCACATACGCATGGCGCTTGGCAGAAGCCCATTCTCCCCTATTTTATGCATGATTTTTCATTCCAAGGCATTCTTAGGGTTCCTTCGACCTAAAGGGTCATCCAGAGCATATTCCAAGCATCAAAGACGCAATGTTGTACAGAAACATACAAATTAACTATATGTCTTGTAAATTAAGTGCTAGTCCCAATTAAAAGCATAAGTGTAAAAAGATGTTCTTAAATACAACCCTTTGTCTCAAACTAAATTCAAATGTTTGGTAAAGGAAATTAAAAAAAAAAAAAAAAAAAGCAACAAAAAAGAGAAAGCTGTGTGTTGTATGCCTATATGTCCTGATTGCAGGTAATCAATGGTGTCATCTCATCCTTGACTGATAGCTAGGAGTCACCTCCGAATCCTCCTTATCATCGCCATTATCATCATCATCAACATCACCACCGCCCGGGAGGGTCGCCCCTCTAGGACCGTATAAGCTCGTTGAATAGTTGGTCACTTGCAGCTTGAGATTCCCAACCACCATACCAACTCCTCATGCTCTTGGATGGTGGACTGTAGTTCAAAGAAGGAAAGGTTAGTGACCGAAAAAAGAGAGATAGCAAAAAGAACAAAGGAGAAGAAAGACTCACCGCACAGGTATTTAAAGGAAAAGGGTAGCCCATAACATTGGGATTATGGGGCATGACACACTCTCGAGCAAAGCCATCAGGGCCATAAGCGTAGACCGTCCAAGGGAGATGAGAAGGGTCAATGAGATCATCGGCAATAGGCTTTTCTTGCTACAATTTTTCACTATTAGAAGCCATGACAAACAAGGTAAAGGAAAAGGAAAAGAAGAAGAAGGGATTAAGCATATACTTGAGCAGTAAAGGAAGGCATGAGGCAGGTGATGTTGAATTCCTCATAGTCCAATCCCTTAAGGAGCTGCCTAGCGTAGGGAATGCCACCTCCCCCATGAGTTGTACTAGGCATCGATCATGGAGTGTGGGGCAAGCATGAACTTAGGAGGGTCCATCGAAATATGTGGGTCATACCTACCTATCAGTTGACATCGCACCCTCTCCGCCAAGTAGAGTGCCCTCAAGCCCACTCCTTTAAAGGGCTGGGTAATCTTCAAAGCAATGATGGCAACGGCTTCCAAGTCTGAAGAAGCAAGAAAGGGATGGCTGGCCCATGGAGTCCAGTTGACCTGTAATGATACAAGGTTAGAAGAAGAGTATCCTAGGGGAAATGCATGAAGAAGCATGAAAATTAGAACTCTTAAACTTACCTTATCCGAAGTTAACCTAGTAAGGTGGGCCCTCACTCGAGGGAATTTCCTTAAACTTAGATCAGTGCCCGGGGTTATGGGGCCATACCTAACAACCCACTGCTGCAAAAAGAAGCACAAGCCACAGGTTAGATGCAAGATGACAGTTTGCAAGATGACAATTTGCAAGATGACAAATGCAAGATGATAGTTTGCAAGATAATACAATCTGCAATACTACAAACTACAAGTGGAAATACAAGAAGTGGAAAGAGAACTAACCTCGAGGAGCTTCCAAGGCCCCATAAGTTGCTGCAGGGTGCCCCGGCTAAGAGTGTTGAGGGTAGAGTAAAGATAGGCAAGACATGCCTACCCTTAGTTGGCCCTCCGTGCATCTCCAAAGTCTTCAAAGAGGGCCAACCACCTCAAGGACACCATTTGTCCACCATTGGCAAAGAGTTAAGCTCCCAACAAATGTAGAAGGAAGGCCCTAGCTATACGAACACGCTCCTCTATAGTCCTCTATGGGAGAAGCATGTAATCCAACACCACGTCGAAGTAGCGGATGGTCTTGGTGGAATACTTCCTCCCCAACACGTCAAGACCCAGCTGGATGCTCGACACGTCGTCCAAGTTGATGATGGACCCTTCAAAGCTAAGGCCGATCATACAGTAGAAGTCGTAGGGAGTTAGCGTCATCTCCCACTCAGCAATATGAAAGGTGTGAGTAGTATCCCACCACCTCTCGAAGGTAGCTTTTGCGGACCTTTCCGAAAGAAGGCCAATGATAGGCTTAAAGCCTGCTTCTCAGAGCTTTAAGAATAGACCCGCGTACGCAAGAACAGAGTTGCGTATACATGAATCCAAGCATCGTACGCAGGCTTGAGCCCACGCACATAGAAGCACAGACAGAAAGAGTCCTTCGACATTTTCCAGCGTATATCACCCAAAACCAATCCTAAATATGTTCCTACCCCTCCTAATGTGTCAAGTTTTCATCTAAACCCATCCCATAACAAAACCCAAGCATTTGCATGACCAAAAACAGATCAAAACGGAAGATCAAAGAGAAACTTGAAAATGAGAAAAGTTTGAAAAACTTACAGATTCAGCCATAGGAATATGATTCTCTGGCCGATATGTCAATGGAGGAGGCCCCATCAATCTCACTGCCCCACTCTAGTGGGTGAGGAGGAATGCATCAGAGGAAAGGACGTAGGAAGACTTCTTGGCCTTGGGTGCCATGGGAGAAGATGAAGAGAGTTTAGAGAGAAAATGAGAAAATGAGGGAGTTTGAGAGAATGAGAGGATCAAATGGTGTGAGGAAAAGAGAGAAGTTCTTATAGAGAAAAAAGAAGATTTATGAAGAATGTGAAGAGATGAGGGAGATAAAGAGAGTGAAGAAGAAAAATAAACAGTTGGTAACTATTAAGAAAAATTAAAAGGCAAGAACACACTTGATGGCTAAACTACGTGTAGTTTAGTCATGAACAGTAAATAAAATAATAAATAAATAAAACTTTCTTTAAAAAAAAAAATAAATAAACATCTCAAGATTGCCCCAATCAGGCACAAAGTCACCAAAGGCCCTCCAATGAGCAGTAAAGGAACAGAAGACTCTTCCCCCTAATGAAGCATGTATATCCCAAAGCCATTTCTAGCAGATCACATAAAATCAAGAACACTATCCCTAGTAAGGAAGCAGAAGATTCTTCCCCAATGGATCAAGCATATCTAGAACATCATCCCCATAGAGGAGGCAGAAGATTCTTCCTCAATGGACCCAAGAATACTTAAACAATCCTCAGTGAGGAAGTAGAAGATTCTTCCCCAGTAGATCAAGTACACCTAAAAGCATTCCAGTGAGGAAGCAGAAGATTCTTCCTCAAAGTCCTCAGCATACCATAAAGGAAGTAGAAGATTCTTCCCTAGTGGATCACGCATCTACAAAGTTACACTACTCCTCAGCGAGTCCGTTTCTACTACTCCTCAGCGAGTTTCTCATCCCCAAGCAAGAGGCAGAAGATTCCTCCCCATGCATACCTAATCCTCAACGAATTTCTCATCCCCAAGTAAGAGGCAGAAGATTCCTTCCCATACATACTTACTCCTCAGTGAGTTTTCACCACTCCTAGTGGGTCCAACAATCAAGACTACTAGTGAACATATCCTCCGGGAATTGAACATGCAGGCACGGTAGAAAAAGGTAGAGATAGAGATAGAGAAAGAGACCAAGGTCAACTTGAGGCAAGAGCCTCACCAGAAAAGGTAGAGAAAGAAGCGGAGAAGGAAAGAGGAGCAAGTCACCCGGAGAGTTTGAGGCAAGAGCCCCGGACGGACACCATAGAGACTATATCCTTTTGTTGTTTGTTGGGTTAGCTCGAAGAGCCCCTTTGTTTCTTTTTTTTTTTTCTTTTTAAGTGACTCTAGGATAGTGAGTCACTTGCTATTTGCTTACAAGTGGCAAAATAGGTTTTGGGATAGTGAACCTATCGTTGCTCATTTTTCGATCAACAAAGGTGGGACTTCGGACATACGAATCCCACGCAACTCTCCAGAGTTGCACCCCGCCCCATGTATACGTGATGTGTGTCGTTTCCGTGGGTTGGGCCCAAGCCGTATGTCGAAAAAAAATGTTTTGTCTCTTATTCTTTTGATTCCATTAGCGAAGCTCACAAATCGAAAGACTGGCATCTGTAGACACTGCATTTTGTAACCCTTACTACTCGAGCCCCCTTTTCCCAATGATGCTCAAACTCTAAGGCCTAAGGCCAGTTTAGAGTCCAATTAGATATCAAATTGACTTGAGGAGTGTTAAAATGGAAAATATAACTTTTTAAATGAGAAAAAAAATCTATTTTTGGAAATAAAGAGATCAAAATGACCCTTGGCCACGTACGTGGGCAGCTTGCGTACGCGGGCCAAAGCATGCATATGCAGGCATATTCCTAAGTACGCAGCTAGGGTTTCAGAAGTATAAAAAGAACAAGTTTTATGCAATAATGGCTTAGGGGAATGGTCAAAATCAAAGCTTGGGAACTCCTTTTTGATGTATCAAGCTTCAACCTTTCTTTTTCTTTTTAGCCTTTTTTTTACTATTTTAATCTTGTTTCCTTACTTTGTTTGTGCTTATATATGTTTGTGTAGTTTAGTTTTATGCTCTCTTTATTTTTGTGAACATGTTTGGTTGTTAGAATCAAGGTTTTAGTTCATGCTCTATTTTCTGCTTAGATTGTTTCTAGGTTAGGATTTTGAACAACCCTGCGTGTGTGTGCCATAAGCATGCGTACACAGATCAAATCCTGCGTACGTGGGATTTGGCCTGCATATGTAGGACTCTGTCTGTGTACGCAGGCCGTTGCCCAGAAACCCTAATTCTTCTGTTTCACTCTTTGCTTCATATAACATGTTTCTCTTTTGGGTCTCTTTTCACATGTTTTATACTTTATAATTTTCTGTTTGCTTTGTTTACATGCTTGTTTGTCCTTAACATGTTTAGATTAGGGTTTATCTTTTTGTTTCTTAGTTTTAATACCATGCATTCATTCACATGTCCATGCATTGATGCCATAGGTGCTGTGTTGCTGAAAGGTAAGTAAAGGTAGGTCATGTATATTGTTTGAATGTTCACTTTATGTCTTTTGATCCCAATTTTATTCTTTATATGATATTTGTGATTGCCATGATATCTTGCTGCCATGATTAAGTTGCTGCCATGTTTTGGATGTATGATAGGGTTTTCACATGCTAGATGAATGCTAGGGTTTGTATATATGTGTGGTATGGCTTACTTTTACTTCATAGATAGATAGGTATGTGTTTTGGGATGAATGATGCCATGATTGTATGCTTAGATGTATGCTAGTGTGTGTGTGAGTATAGATATAAGTGTTTAACATGTTTTTAATGAGGTTAAGATGTAAAACACAATGATGGGAGGCCAACCTCAAGGTTGGGTGATCTTGGGTGCCTAACACCTTCCCAAGAGCGTACCTAAACTCCAAACCCATATCTCTGGTAGTAAGATCAAAGGTTCTTCCTTGAGAGGACGCTATATATATGGTTTCAAGACCATTCCAAAAACTAGGTGGTGACTTCATCCATTGTGTCCACACAAGACAAAAGAGGGTATGAAGATAGTTTGTAGGAACATGGGTTACAGTTTTCTTTAGCATGTACAAGAGCTACAAAAGAAAAGAGAAATGAATAAACCTCCAGAAGCTTCCAAGGCCCCACTAGCTGGTGCAAGGTCTCCAGTTGAGTGTATCCATGCACAAGTACAGATAGGCTAGACATGCCTGCCCTTAGTTAGCTCCCCCAGCATCCTCGAAGTCACGAAAGAGGGCTAACCACCTCAAGGATATGGTCTACCCTCCATTGGCAAAGAGATATGCCCTTAGAATGTACAGCAAGAATGCCCTAGCCATCCGGGCATAGTCCTCAGCCATCTCCTGTGGAAGAGGCCGGTAATCCGTCTCAAGGTCAAAGTGGCGAATCATGTCTGTAAGGTACCTCCTCCAAAGCAAGTCGATTGCCAATCGAGTACTTGACTCACCCTTCAAATTTATGATGGCATCGTCACACCTAAGGCCGGTCATGCGATGAAAATCACAGGGAGTCACAATCACAGTCATTTCCCTCTCAGCAATATGGAAGGTGTGGGTAGTATCCCACCACCGCTCGGTAAGACATTGCACCAAGATGGCGCTCGCCGACCTCTCCAGTAGAAGACGAATGATGGGCTTAAAGCCTACGGTGCGAATGTGAGCCTTCGTCACCTCGGCAAGGTCCCTGTACCACTCAGCCACATGATTAGTACTGCCGCTACCAGAATACGGGGACATAGCTTGCAAAAAAGTATGGTGATGTTAGATTCACAATTTGGATTAAGGAAAGACAAAAAGAAAGTTTTAGATTTCCAATGAGGTGCAAAGTCTTTTAGAATCACATTCAGATGCATAAATAATGAAGGAAAGTGTTAAATTTGCAGTTGGGTGAGAAATAAATGAAAAAAGAGTTCAAAATGGTCAAGATAGGGTTTCTGCCTGGCAGTGTGTGTGCATGAGCCCAAGTCTGCGTACGCAGACACTAAGCACGCGCACGCAAGTTGAAGCCCATGTACGCAGACTCTCAAGAACAAGCCCGCGTATGTAGAAAGAGAGGCTGCGTATGCATGAACATAGGCCGCATACGCAGGCTCGAGTCGTCATACACATGAACCAACATAGAGAAATGTTCTTCGACATTTTCAAGCATATTTCAACCAAAATTCATCCTAAGCATGTTCCTACCCCTTCTAAGGTGTCAGGTTTTCATCTAAACCCATCCCACAACAAAACCCAAGCATTTACACGTCTAAAAACAGATTAAAATGAAAGATCAAAGGAAAATGAGAAAATGAGAAAAAATGGAAAACTCACCAAGCTGGCCCGGGCATTTGTCGAAAGATGATCCTCCGACTAGTATGTCAACGAAGTGGGTTCCATCAGCCTCACTGCCCCACTCCAACGAGTGAGATTGAAGGCATCGCTTGAAAGCACGTAGGAGGTCTTCTTGGACTTAGGTGCCATGGAGAAGATGAAGAAATGTAGGGAGGGAGAGAGTTTCAGAGAGAATGTGAGAGGGAAGAATCAGATGGTTAAAGAAGGAGGGAGAGGGTAGAAGCTTTTATAGAGAAAAAAAGAGAGATGTTGAAGAATAGAAAGAATATGAAGAGTTGGGAAGATGAAGAAAGAAAAAAAAAACGGTTGGTAACCGTTAAGGAAAAGAATGAAGAGGTGAGAACACACTTGGTGACTAAACTACATGTAGTTTAGGCCACCACTAAACTACGTGTAGTTTAGCACAAAAAAAAACCCTCAAAATCTCAAGTGGGTTCCCAGAAGGTAGGAAGTACAAAGGAAAAATCCAAGAACATGTCAAAAGGACCAAAACGCCCTCAGTCGGGTGAAAGACACGAATACCACATAAGCATCCACAACAAATTGAAAGCATCAAGACCATTCCTTAGCAAACCATAAGTCACCAAAAGAACTCCCTCGTGAGTTCAAATTTTCAAACAAATCCCTAGTAAAGTACAATATCATGAAGGGACTCCCCTGTGGGTTGAAGGCACAATGGCAACCCCCTCGTGAGTTGTGAAGAAGATAATCCCCCTGGAGTTGATGAAAACCCCTTGTGGGTAGAGTCAACACAAGTTCCCCAGTAATCCATAAAAGGAAAATCCTCCCCAATAGATCACACATCTTCAAAGACTTCCTCGTAGGTCAGAATTATCACCAAATTATCAGCAAGTTCTTTTTCCCCAATAAGGAGGCTCCCCCGAGGGCCACCAAAACTTCAAGAAGATCATACTCCCTAGTGAGTTCCCCTTTATCATCTTTAGTGGATCATTAAGCCAAGACTCCCTCGTGGGTCAAAACAGATAGAACTCGTGCACATATCCCGAGGGAATTGAACATGCATGCACAGTAGAAGAGGTAGAGATAGAGATAAAGACCAAGGTCACCCCGAGGCAAGAGCCTCACCAAAACAGGTAAAGATAGAGATGGAGAAGACAAAAGGCGCAAGCCAACCGGAGAAGTTTGAGGCAAGAGCCCCAAATGGACACTACAGATATATATCCTTTTAACCTCAAAAGATTACCCTTGTTTGTTTGTTTGTTTGAGCTCGTAAGCGCACCTTTGTTTTTTTTTTTTTTTTTTTTTCATTTTTAAGTGACTCTAGGATAGTGAGTCACTCGCATTTTGCTTGCAATTGGCAAAACACGTTCTGGGATAGTGAACCTGTCGTTGCTCGTTTCCTGAGCAACAAAGGTGGGAATTCAGACATACAAATCCCATGCGACTCTACGGAGTCACACCTTGCCCCATGTATGTGTGTTGTGTGCCATGTGCGTGGGTTGGGCCCAAGTCGTACGTCGAAAAAATTGTTTTGTCTATTTTTCTTTTAATTCTGTGAAAGAAGCTCACAAATCAAATGAGGGGCATTTGCAGACACCGCATTTTGTACCCCTTAGGACTTGGGCCCCTGTTCCCCAATGATGCCGAAATTCTAAGACCCAAGGTTGATTTAGGGCCCAATCAGATTGCAAATTGACATGAGAGATGTTAAAATGTAAAATATAACTTTTTAATGAGCAAAAAATCTATTTTTGGAAAATAAAGGCACAAAAAAACCCTAGGCCTACATATGTAGGCATGAACCTGCGTACGTAGCCTAGAAGCCTTCGTACGCAGGCACGAGCCTGCGCACGTAGGTAGGGTTTCAGAAGTATAAGAAAGGCAAGTTTTCTGCATTGAAATCTGAGGTTTAGAACGAATCCCACATTGTCTGGGAGCCATTCCAAACCCCTATTTTCACACTATAAATAGCCATACATGGTATCTTTTCAAAACACACAAAAATCCCATGGGAAAACACTAAGATTCACTAGAAATAGTGAATCAAAGAGGGAGTTTTTCACAAAACATCCTCAAGTCAATTTATTTGATTAAGGCCTTTTCTAACCTTGATCTTTGAATTTAAAGATTACTATTCACATTTTTATTGATTTGTGATAGATTTGACTGAGGGAAACGGTCAAAAATCAAGCCTAGGAGCTTTTGTTTTAAGGTATTCATTTCAAACATTTTCTTTTATTTTTTTAAGTTTAATTCTATTTTGTTTGTTCCATTACATGTTTTATGTTTTAATATGTTTATGTAGTCTAGGTTTACATTCTTGAATGTCTTAAAAGCATGTTAGGGTGTTAGATTTACAGTTTAAAGTTCTATCTTGTTTATGTGTCTACTGTTATCTGGGTTAGGGTTTTTGAACAACCCTGTGCACACAGGTATTTGACCTTCGTACGCAGGCTTCCGTATTAATACATAGGTCGTAGAAACCCTAATTTATGTTTTGCTTTGTTTGTTTCACAAGTTATACCCCTGCTTTGATCTTCCATGTATCTGTATATAGATTGAGTCTCTGTTTCACATGTTTGTTTTCCTTTCACATGCTTAGATTATGGTTTTTTTTTCTTTTTCTTTTTTTTTTGTTTTCTTTTCTTTGTTAAACGCCATGCCATTCATTCACATGTCCATGCATAATGCCATAGGTGCTAAGTTGCTGCAAGGTAAGTGAGGTAAGTCATGCATTTACATGAGCATGCATATTTGAATATGATTTTGCTTAACAATGGATTTGACCATGCTTGTTTGATGAGTTGTGCTCAATCACATGTTTGCATGAATCTTTCATGTTTGTATTTCTGCCTTGTTTTGATTGCTACCTTAGATGATGTAATATGATAGGAAATGCCATGATTAGATATGTGCTTGGGTTTGGGATGCGATGATGTGCCATGATTAGATGAATGTTTAGGCTTGTTTGATTGCCATGATATATGTATGGTTAGGGATGATTGATGCCATGTTGTGTGTTTAGATGTATGCTAGCATGTGTGTGAGTACAGATGCAATATTGAGTATTCCTTTAATAGGGTTAAGACATAGAACACAATGAAGGGAAGCCAACCTTAGGGTTGGGCGATTTTGGGTGCCTAACACCTTCCCAAGACCGTACCTTAACTCCAAACCCATATCTCTGGTAGTAAGATCAAAAGGTCCTTCCTCAAAAGGACGCTATATATATGGTTCCTAGACCATTGCAAAAACTAGGTGGCGACTCCCCATTGTGTCCACACTAATACTTATATATATATATATATATTTATATATTTGGCATAGAAATTGCACGATTGAAATTGGATGAGCTTGTGTAAGATGTTATGAATTTGGACATCAACAAAGAATCTATGGATGATAGTTGTAGTCATAGTCTTGATTAGTCTATTGTTTGCTCCAACTCTTTCAATATTGATACTTAGCATTTGACGAGTTCTATGGGTGTTATATTTTTGTTGAACTATGTTATTTTGAATTTAGATTGAAGTGAATGTACTTCTTTTGGGGTGTAAAGAACTTATTTCTAGATGAATGTTATATTTTTGTTGAACTATGTTATTTTGAATGTGGGTTGAAAACTTAAAGTGTATGCATTACTTTCATGATGTAAAGAACTTTTTTCTACATTGATGTTATATTTAATATTAAGTAGGTCGAAATAAGTTGTGCTACATTCGTGTCAACCCAACACGACCCATTTATTAACCGTGTCAAGTGGGTCGAGTTGTGTCAATCTGCTTCATTAACAAGTCGGGTTAGAGTTGAAAGGAAATAACACGATTATTAAATGGGTCGGGTTTAGATTGAGGCATTTAGTTGAATACTCCTATCTTGACACGACACGAATACGACACGCTAACCCAAATTGACATCCCTAAATTAAAAGTATCTTACTCCTCATGAAATTAGTCTAGCTAATCTAGTTTTACTATGTGATAAGATCAAGGTTTCTAGATTTTGTCCTAAAAGAATCCTTTTGGCGATTTTCCGTTAGACCTCGATCGTCCAATCTCGCTATTTCCAATTAGGTTAAGGAGTGTATTAAGGGAGACCATTTCAGCAACTTACCCTATCAATCACAACCAATCAAAGGATTCCTACTCGGCATCTTAAGACACATTAATTTGGTGAATGCTTGGGTTTGGTTAAATAGAAAATGAGTGACATGCACGAAAATTTTTAAATACTAATAAAAGCATGAATAAATTTTCTGCAAAAAATTAGTTTTATTCATTGATATAAATTTAGTTTCTATTTCATTATATTCCGAAAATACTTAAGAATTTTCTCCCAATTGCAACAGCTCAAAAGCAAAACCAAGATCATATAAATATATATATATATATATATATATTAATAGGTAAATCTGAGAGAAAATTTAATTATATTTCAAATTGGAATTCAATTAGAGTATAATTTTGCGCCACATATCCCATCTAATCTAAGTTTTTAAATTTTTGTACCTAGTTAATTAATTTAGTGAAAAATTTGGAATTTAGTTAGAGTTTCATGTTGTGTCACGTGTCTCATCTAATATAAGTTTTTTAATTTTTGTGCCAAGTAAGTTAATTCAATGTAAAAAATGATGAGTTCAATATAAATAAACCATAAAAGACCTAATTATATATACATATATATATATAACACCAATGTTTAGAGAAAATTTAATTAGATTCAAAATTGAATTTTACTTTCGTTAGCTTTCCATACAAATTAAATTGTTTAGATTTTTGCTGTTATTTTTTCTCTAAACTAATGAGCATATTTTTTGTAATATTTTTATTTAGATATTTTGTATGCCAAGATCTTGAACATAATAAATTGTAATTGAATTGAACGATCTCATGCACCTATCCCCATTCAACTTAGGAGATACTATTGGACTAATTTATTCTTTTATTTTGTGTTGTATTTAGTAGAATTTTACGGATAGTGATTGTGAATTGATATTGTATATGTAGTATCCAATGGTGATTTTCAAAATTATATACATAATAACAATGTAATGAGAAACTTGGCGTAACCAATATCATATAAATTGCAAGAAAAAACTATTTTAGTACCTCCGAATGTCCTGGTCGAACTAATATCCTATATGTTTTATAACTCAAGCTAACATCAATAGCACCACTACAATTCATCATTCTCTTATATAACCATGGGTTACATACTAGTATATATTAATAGGCAAAAAAGAGGGAAAATCCAATTAGATTTCAAATTGGAATTCAATTAAAGTAATTTTGTGCCATGTGTCCCATCTAATCTAACTTTTTAAATTTTTGTACCAAGTGAGTTAATACAGTGTAAAAATTGGATTTCAATTAGAGTTTAATTTTGCGCCACGTGTCCCATCTAATCTAAGTTTTTTAAATTTTTGTGCCAAATGAGTTAATTTGGTGTAGAAAACGAGAAGTTCAATATAAATATATCATAAAAAATCTAATCATATATCTAACTCTATATATAAAATTAGAGGTTTATATATAGAGGAAGAGAGAGTTTGAATGATTTTATATTTATGAGCTTTTTTTTCAAATTTATATGTCATTTATGTAATATACCATGATTATGTATGGTCCATTACTAACTAGGTAATATATATATATATATATATATATATTGCTTTTTTAAACCAAAGTTTAGAGAAAATTCAATTAGAATCGAAATTGGATTTTGATTTTGTTAGCTTTTCATACAAATTAAATTGTTTAGATTTTTGCTGTTATATTTTTCTCTGAACTAATAAGCATTTTTTTTTTTTATATATATATTGTCTCTATTCAGATATTTTGTATGCGAAGATATTGAACATAACAAACTGTAATTAAGCTGAACGATCTCATGCACCTATTCCCAATTTAGGAGATACTATTTGACCAATTTATTATTTTATTTTGTGTTTTATCTAGTAGAATTTCACATACAATAATTGTGAATTGATATTGTATATGTATGCAATAGTAATTTTCAAAATTGTATATGTAATAGCAATGTAATGAGAAACTTGGCGTAACCAATATCCTAAATATTGTAAGTTTAGATACCGTATCTTGTCCGCCCTCAATTTGTGTTCCGAACCCCGAAAATTCCAAAAAAAATATTAACTTTTCTCCCTCAGGCCATGGAAGCATCTAGATTGATGTGGCACAACACGTTCGTGTATCAAAGCACTCAAAGTGCCATTTTAGGTTAGAATGACCAAAACTCCCCTGGTCAACCCTGGGTTGACCGAAGTCAAAGTTGGTCAAAATCATCCCAAAACAATATTTTTCATGTTTCTACATCAAACCCGAGCCACTCGGAGAATTTTGTCAACTTCGACCAAGTTTGACCCAAGGTTGACTACCGAAGGCACCAAAAACCCTAATCTTGATCAAATAGTTAGAATGGTCTGGGGCCATCGTAATTTTGAAGATTATTTAATTCTCTTTCCAATGACTGTTCATGGGTCTAAATCGGAGTTAAAATGATTGAGATCTTGAAAACCATGTGGACTGCGTTAGCATGCTTCCTGAGGCCATAACTTTTGATCCAACCATTAAGATTTTAATTTCTTTAAAGTTTTGGAATTAGACATCCAGAGCTTTCCAAGAACACCAAGATCAGCTCAATCGGAATCCGGGAAGGCTTTCAAATATACGATCGAAGTCAAGCGGGAAAAAGATGAAATTGTTGATGTCAACATACCCGACCAGGTGGCCACTAAGTGGCCGCCAGTCTGACCCGGTGCACAAAAGTGGCCTCTGAGCCTCGAGAAGCATGCCAAAAGTCTATTTAACCCCCTAGACCTCTAGATTTCAAAAGAAAAATCGATTTTAGGCATTTTGGAGCACTTTTCTGTGCATTTTCTCTCTCTTTTCCTCTCTAAATTCTCTCCTAAACACATCAAAAAACCTTTGATTTCTCTCTTTTCTCAACAATCAAGAAGTAGTGTTCTTGCGCTCTTTTTCCTCTCGTTGGTCTTAGGACCTTAGATTTGAGGTTTTAAGGGTGTAGATGTAGCTTTTTAGCTACTATCTACACCCTGTGCTTTATCTTGCTTTGTAATATGCTTTATCGCTTTCCATAGTATATCTCTTGCTTTATCTTGCTTCCTAGCATGTTTTATAGCTTTCCTAGCATGTCTCCTTACTTTCTAGCATGTTTTATTGCTTTAATGATGTTGGCCTAGCCTTTTTGGGTTAGGATATGTCTAAATACCTTGTTTGTGCTTAGATCTACATGTCTAGGTGCTTTTTACCATTTTTTTTCTTTAGATCTACTTGTTTCCATGCATTTTTCAATGTTTGTGCTTAGATTTACATGTCTATGTGCTTTTTGCCATGTTTGAGTTTAGATCTACATGCTGGATGCTATGCCATGTGCTTTTATAGCCTTTATGTCTCTTGATATATCTCTTTCTTGCGTTTTGACCCTTTAGGTAGGGTGTAGATCTAGATCTCGTGGTCTAAGCCTACATCCATACACCTAAGCCTACATTGAAGGGTTTGGATCGTTTCTTTTATGCATGGGTATGCTTGCTAGCTTCTATGCTTTAAATCCATGTTTTTTTGGCTAGATCTAGGTTCTTGCCATGCCTTGTGCCCTCAGTGGGTTTATGCTCGTTGGCCTTTAGGACCACTTGCCTGTGTGGTTGCATCCATCCCTTCAGTGGCTTGTTTGGATGCAATCACTTGTGAGAACACATTCCCGTGATGTTGGTTTGCTTGATGCATACCCTTTCTCCGCTACGTGTGATGTTTTACTTGCCTTGTGCCACCCGTTTGGCTTTCTTTGCTTCTTTGCATCTTTGCACGCTTGCCTACATTTTCTTGCATAAGTCCTTGCTTGCTTATGTCATTGTTAAGGACATATTTTATGTAATTGGCTAATCTTTCGACAAAATGCATTTTACTTGTAATTGGGTAGATCTAGGATGTGTTTAATACTTCAAGAAACATGTTGTTCAAGTCTAGTATTAAAGTCATGAAGATTGGACCAAGAAACAAGTGAAGAAAAGCTGTTCACTAAAGCTGGACAGATAGCTCGACAGCTATCTATCGAGGTTTTATGAGGCTCGACAGATACTATCTATCGAGGTATCTATCGAGGTTACGGGAATTCAGATTTTCAGATCTGATTTTCAACCCATGCTTATGTATTTGTGTAGGATTTCTTTTCTCACAACCCTAGACATATATAAGGCTTATTTTAGAGGCCGTCACATAAGAGAATACAAGGAGAACATATGCAAAAGGTGACCGATGCCTTATTCTCTCTGAAAGAAGCTACTGCGTTTTGCGCCTTAGGGTTTTGTAACCAAGTGCTTCTTGATCTTCATTGTTGATAAAGTGAAGAACTTTGCAGCCAACAATCTTCTTCAAGTTGGTGCTTAAGTCGCATACTGCGATCCGCGCAATTGGTTAGTCACGTACTGGAATTCATGCATCAAAAAGGGTGGCGTTCATATATTGAAGAGTTCAAAGGTTCTGAAGCGATAGAAGGTTTCTGCTGTGAGTTCATCTACGGGGATTGTAAAGTCTAGGGACAAAGGTTTTGTACTAGATCTGAAACTTCTCTTTACTATAGTGGATTGCTTTTCGGGAAGATTTCCCCCCAGGTTTTTTACTATGAAACTAGTTTGTTTCATTGGTTTTCCTGGGTCATCATATCTTGTCTTATTTAATTTTTCTGCGGCATGTTTTTGACATGATATTGATGTTTGTTTGTTTTAACAAGTTTTGTTCATAATAAATCTAATTAACAACTTGGGTTTAAAACTTGTTAATTCTATCAATTGGGGTCTAAATTTCCCAACAGTCATCAAGCCTAATTCTTACTATCTCGTGTAGGTTCACACCCGTCTTTGATACACGAGACCCCGAGTCCTTTTTAGGAATTTTGCTTGATGGCACGTGTGTCGTCCATACTCCAATCTCGTGGAACAATGGACACCCAATCCAAACCTTCATTTGTCCTCCTAAGACACCCCCTTTGTTGGATAACATGTTTGTTTGCCCCTTCATGTGCTTAACATGTTTATTGGCCCCCATTTGGCCCTTTTGCTAGTATGCCTCTTTGCACACTCCCTTTTACCTCTTTGTTATCCCCTTTGCTTGTCTGCTGACTGCTTTGTTTGTTTGTTGCATGTACATACTTGGAGCAAGGATGCATGGAGCAAAGGCACGACTCCCTAAGCACAAGTAAAAAAGGGGCAAGGATGCAAGCAAGAAGACGCAAGCCCGAAAAGGGCAATGTTTAGTAGATTAGGAGGCCTAGCCTCCCCGAGTGGTTTTCTCTCTCCCTCTCTCTTAGTCTTTTCCCTAGAATCATGTATTTGGGTCCCCTCTCCATGTATCCTTTATCTTTCCAGCACATTGCTTGGACCGCGTTCCCTAGGTATGGTAATGTCTGATTTACATTTCCTGTACCTTGCTGGGCCATACCCTTGGAACGTTGGCAATGTCCGCTTTACATTCTCTCTCTTATGCTAGCATTGTGCATGATGTATGTATATGCCTGTGTGGGTGATTGTGCACTTTGTATGATGGACTCTCGTGGCTATGTGAGCAATCCTCTCTAGTCACAAGTGCTCTTGACCTTATAGTGTGGGTATGTGCTCAAGGCAATTACTGTAGGTGCATATTTCTGCTATACTGTATGCAACACGCATCAATATGTTTGATGCTTTGAGGGCATGCGTCATATACACAAGCAAGAAACCTTGCCGGTGCGCCATAGCACACCAAACGCGAAACTTTGCCAGATTTTTTCCGTGAAAATAGGGCACCTCCGTTGCCATATTCTTAGGGCAAAAGCTTAGTGAGAATAGTGTTTTATGTGTTATGATGTACTTGAGGCGAAGCACTGCTGGATTTCTACCACAAAAATAAGGTGAAATGCTGCTGGATTTTCGTCGTGGAAATTTGGCACCGATTCCAAACACACTAGGGAAGCATTGATCGAGACCACACCCCTTTCGAAACCAAACCTCAAAGGCCAATTCGTTTAAAGCCCCGAAAGCTAATGCCAATAGCTTGAATTTTTTTTAATTGCCAATGTCCTTAAATTAAGATTTTACCAAAACAAAGGACTGTCTACGAACAGGCGTTGTGGGGTGCCTAACACCTTCCCCACACATAACCAGACTTCTGAACTCAAGAATCAAGAATTTTTATCCGTTCGTATTAGATTAGAAAAAACAACCTTTTTTCTTAGCCTAGGATTGGTAGTAAAATCAAAAAAAGTCAAGTGACTAATCGCACCTTAGAAAAAAATCCAATGATTGGTAGCGACTTCACTTACCTTTGGTAACTCAATTAAAATTGACTCATTTTCCAGTCACACACCAGAGGTCTACCCTTCTTCATAGCACCCAAGCTCCTGAGCCTGCACACGCAGGGTGCGCGAGCGTCACTGCGATGGGTGGTCGAACAACTATTTTAGTAACTCCAAATGTCCTGGTCAAAGTATGTCCTATATGTTTAATAACCCAAACTAACATCAATAGCACCGTTACAATTCATCATTTCCATGCGTAAGCACGGGTTACATACTAGTTTAATATAATTTATTTAACTAAAATTTTCCAAACCAAATTATTTATTCCAACTTGATATCTTATAATTATTTGAGTAGTGATACGCACTAATTTGCTTATTATTTTCATGCACAATACTTTATTTGAGAGCTCTTAGATCAACGATCTTATTAACTATTAAGTTATTTATTTAACATTTTAGTTTCATTTAATAATCATATGTGTACTAATATTGAAAAAAAGAAAACTATTGAAGCAAGCTGAAAGGATGCACATAGATCTGGAGACTCAAGAAGCATGAGACAATTGGAGAGCGAGATAAATTTGCTGCTGGACAAAGAGGCTAAGATGTGGGGACAGAGATCCCGGGTGATGTGGCTCAAGGATAGGGATAGAAATACAATAAAAATTTCACAGCAAAGCTTCTCAGCGTCGTCTTCGAAACTACATCACAAAGCTCCATGACGCCATGGGTAGATGGTGTACATAGCAGTCCCAAGTGCATGAAACTATTGTGAATTTCTATCAATCCCTTTTCACTTCTGCTGCTCCTGACGGTTTTGAAGAAGTGATTAATGCAATTCCCCACGTGGTAACATCAGAGATTAATGAAAACTCACTGCAGATTTTACAGTTGAGGAAGTGGAAATAGCTCTGAAACAAATGGCCCCATTAAAAGCCTCAGGCCTGGACGGTATGCTCCCCTTATTTTATCAAAGCTATTGGTTTTTAGTTGGTTATGATGTTTCTCAATCTATTTTTCATTACCTAAATATAGGTTCCCTACCCCATTCTTTATGTCATTCTTTTATCACTTTAATCCCTAAGGTAAAAAATCCGGAATATGTGAATGAATTTAGACCAATCAACTTGAGTAATGTACTATATAGAGTTTTCTCTAAGGTCTCGGCCAAAAGATTGAAAAATATAATGCCATAGCTTATATCTGAGCATTAGAGTGTCTTTATGTTTGATCATTTGATTTCAGATAATCCTTTAGTGGCTTTTGAAACTTTGCACTACATGAGGAATCACAATACTGATAATACAGGTTTTATGCCTCTAAAGCTCGATATGAGTAAGGTCTATGATAGGGTGGAGTGGCCTTATATGGAAATTGGTTTTGGTGAAGATGGGTTTTTAGGATAGGTGGGTGAAGTATATGATGAAATGCATTACCACGGCCTCATATTCAGTTTTGATAAATAAGGAGCCCTATGGAAATATCACCCCTGCATGCAGTGACGTAACTATACCTGGACTTTGGGGGCAAATTTTTTCAGTTTTTTTTTTTTTTTTAGTATATATATATATGTGTGTGTGTGTGTGTGTATGTGTATTAATTTTAGTAATTTGTTTCAATAAATTTGCAATTTGCCCCCCCCCCTCCCCCTTCCCCTCAACAATATTATTGATCTTTTTAAAGGCTATAAAAAATTTTAGTGATCTAAAATCTGAAA
Source organism: Notholithocarpus densiflorus (assembly GCA_030021035.2). NCBI lineage: Eukaryota > Viridiplantae > Streptophyta > Magnoliopsida > Fagales > Fagaceae > Notholithocarpus > Notholithocarpus densiflorus. The sequence goes on from JARYZH020000041.1 coordinate 2,500,633, forward strand.
TAAAAAACAAGCTCAACAACAAAATTTACCAATAACAAACTTAAGCCCAAACAACACCCCAAAACAAACCCACGCAAGAAACAAACAAAAAATAAAATAAAATAAAAAATTCCTAAGCCGATTCTAACTAGTCTAAGTGAACACCCACACACATCTGACAACACACAAGACACCCAAAAAAAAGTTATTAAAAAAAAAAAAAAAAAAAAAAAAAAAACCTAAACTTTCTAAATTGAGAAGTGTTACGTCGACAACATTTTCACAACAAATCACATGCGGTAAGTTGTTATTGGTTCTAATTTGAATCCACAACTTAAATTACTTTTTTACCCACTCATAACAACCAATAATAACCTATCACTTACGATTTATTGTGAAAATATTGTGGACATAGAATTTCTATTCTAGATGAATGCTTATTTGGAGTTTCAAAAAAAAAAAAAAATTATACTTTTGCCCACCGTAACTCCAAATCCTGGCTCCATCCCTGACTGCATGGTTTGATAAATAAGGCAGCCACAAATGGGGATATCAAAGGCGTTTCTCTCTGCTGGAATGGATCTAAACTAACACATCTTATTTTTGCAGATGATAGTTTACTTTTTTTCAGAGCCAAAGAGAGTGAATGCCAAAGCTTGCTGAATATTTTAGCCAAATATGAAAGAGCTTCAGGGCAACAAATCAATAGAACAAAATCCACTACTTAAGATATGCAAACAGTGATAAAAAAAAAATGCTTGGAGTAACCTAAGTCCAACAATATGAAAAGTACCTAGGTCTCACTTCACTTGTTGACTGTAACAAGAAAGAGAGCTTTACACATATTAAGCACCAGATTTGGAAGAAAGTACAAGGGTGGGAAGCAAAGCTATTGTCTCAGGCGGGTAGGGAAATCTTGATTAAATCCGTGGCACAAGCTCTCCCCACATATACCATGGCATGCTTTAAGTTATTGGTTACCCTTTGCTAGGAGATTGAGACTCTTATCTGCAGATATTTTTAGGGACAATGAGGAGACAGTAGAAAGATTCACTGGGTGAAGTGGCAGAATATGTGCAAAATGAAGACACATGGAGGTATGGGTTTAAAGATCTCTCCATGTTTAATGATGCACTATTGGCTAAACAAACATGGAGACTTCTCCGTGATACACAATCATTTTTTTACCGGGTTTTCAAAGCCAAGTTCTTCCCTAATACTTTTGTGATAGAGGCCAAAAATCCAACTAATGCAATATATGCAGGGAAAAGTATAATTAAAGGTAGGGAAGTCATTAAAATAGGAGCGACATGGAGAATCAGTTTGGGAAACTCAATCCATATTTAGGGCAATAATTGGCTCCCTGTGAAAAATAAAGCCAAGATTATCTCCCCAATGATAGATAGAGAAGACACTGCCATGGTGAGCTCGCTTATTGATCCAGTCTACAGAACTTGGAGGGAAGATATCATTGATAATGTCTTCTTTGATTTTGAAGACTCATTGATTAAGAATATCCCACTCTGTCATTCCATTCAAGACAATGTTCTAATCTGGCCTTTTAATCCGGATGGGGAGTATTCAGTTAAGTCATGGTATAAGTTCCTGCAAGAAGAGTCTCTTACACCAACCTGGTCCATTTGTTAATGATTTTTTGAAGTGCGTGTGGAAGAGGATTTGTAGCCTTCAAGTTCCAGGTAAAGTAAGACATTTGGTGTGGCGAGCGTGCAAGAACTCACTGCCTGCCAAAACTAACCCAGTCCAAATTATCACCAACAACCTGTGTGAGATATGAAAACAACATCAGGAGGATGTCGTCCATGCCCTCTATCGCTACCCTACACTGGAAATTCTTTAGAACCAAACTCCAAAGTGGAATCACGATACACTCAAGCAAAACTCGAACTTCATTGACATTATTGGTTTCATCTTTGCAGAAAATAGGGACCCTGAATTATTCTCCTCTGTCATATGGGCTCTGTGGAATCGTCAAAACAATCTTCAACTGGGTAAACTAGCTCTCCCCCTTGACAAACTGCTGGAATAGGCTCGAGAAATACAGGTGGAGTCACTCTCCATCCCTTCGATCCCCCCTGCCTCTTGGTCACCACCTAAACCTCCCTGGTACAAAATAAATTTTGATGGTGCTAGCTTTGTCAAAAAAAACTTTGCTGGACTGGGGGTTGTCATCCGTAATAGTAAGGGACTTGTCATGGCATCGTTATCACAACAAGTAGCTCCGCTGGCCATGGTTATTAAGGTTGAACTCTTGGCTGCAAGAAGAGCTCTTGAGCTGGCCCTGGAACTTGGCTTCGATCAAATTATATTTGAAGGGGACTCGGAGATCCTTATTAAAATTTTGAAGAACGGCGACCACAGCTTGGCACAATATGGACATCTTACAAATGATATTCTTTTCCTTGCCTCACATTTTTCGGCGTTTAAATTATCTCATGTACGTAGTTTTGTAATGAGGTCACTCATTCCCTTGCAAGAAGAGCAAATATCTCGCCTCAAATGTCAGTCTGGATAGAAGATGTACCACTAGACCTTTTATCTATACTTCAGGTTGATTTAAATAGCTTTCCTTAACAATATGCATCGAATTTCTTCTATAAAAAAATGTGTACTAATATTTACAAACATAAATCTGTTAAGGATATTGGTCTAGGATATTGATATGTTTATATGAATTCAATTGCAAAATTATGTTGTCAAGATTAACTATTGTACTCCTCCCTTTAATTTCAATCAATTTCATCAGGTCCTAGCACATGTGTGTGTGATGACATAAGGAAGCTTACAGGCACCATTAAAATGGGTTATATTCTTTAATGTTGAATGTGTCCGATTCGACACTAGAAGGAAGATTGGCCATAGAATTTGTATATCCCTTTATGATATTTTCCTCATCAATCAACCATGTCATCTACAATCTATACCGTTATATTTGAATGCACAGTTGAGAGACCAGCTCTCAAAAAAGAGTATACCAGTACCTCTTTTTGGGGTTTGGTGGAGTCACTAATTATTTTTATATTAAAAAAATAAGAAAGCTAAAAAAAATACAGCGTACATGAATAATACTGAGTTTTTATTGATTTGAACACTTACACAGTTATACTTGATAGAAAGAAACTATACGAGGCTTTGGTCCTAATTTACAATCTGAGTAAAAAGATTACAAAACTTTGTTTCCTAATTACTATCTACCAACAATAAAGACTACTCTACGAACCTAAAATCTAGACTTAGGGGCTAGATTACATGATAGGAAGGTGTTAGGCACCCATCCTGCCCAAATAGAGTTTGGTCTTCTAGACTCTAAATGACCATCTAGGTACCCATATGCAATAGATAATGAGATGCAAAAAATGCTATGTTAATTTTCCTAGATCTATGGCTAAAATGCCATTAAAAAATCTTAGATTTGCATCTTATTCCATGCAAAAAAAAAAAAATGTTTAATTCATTTTGTTGTAAAAATCATGATTAGAAAGTCAAGATCAGATTCTATGATGAAAATTGTGAATTCTAATAGAAGATTCAAATCTAGTTATATGATGTAAAACCATGGTTGTCAAAATCGCAATTTGGATCGTATGATCGCACGATTTTACGTTCCCACCTCACCAAAACATTTAGGATCGCACTAGGATCGTAAAAATGGTAGGATCATACGTAGGATCATGTAAGATCATATAGAATCATAGGATCGTATGGGATCCTACCGATCCCACCAAAAACATAAATTTTTGGTTTTTTTTTTTTTTATGGGATAAATTTTTTGTTTGGATGAAGCTTTCAGGGTTTTAATTTTTTCATGTTATGATGGTATGACTTTTTTTTTTTTTTAAATTATGATAACCTAAGCAAATGTTTTATAGTTTCTAATTCACTTGTAATCAAAATGAAGGAATGTTTCATCATTTCTAAATGAAGAATTTCATGTTGGCTTTGCTGCCTTTTAAGTTATAATGTTGTTAAATTTGTTTGATCAATATACTAATTTGTGTTCTAATATTACTAAAATATTTTTTATATATAATTTTATCAGTTATGCCTCTATTTGCATATTGATTGATTGATTTTTTTTAGCATGCTCTTTAATTGTTGCTGGGTGGTATAACTTGAATAGTTAAGTGTGAAATTGTATCTTGATGTCTTTTGCAGCTCTAATATACAAATATATAATGTCTACATAGATGATGAAATAGATGATGATGATTAGGAATTTAGGACAGTGGTTATATGAACCTTAGAATGTGAATAATTAAATGTTCACTTCACCTTAATATTCATCTTGATTTTGGATTTCATATTGTAGTTAGCTAGTTTCCATTTGCTAACTTATTTTGGATTTCAAACTTGGAACTTAGAACTTGGAAAATATTTTCCATATGTTTTGATAAATATTTTGGTATTTGGTTGTTAATTAAACATTTATTGAACTTTTTAGATACATTGGGTCAAAACTTAAATATATTTGTTTCGTTAGTATAGACTTAGCGATGTATGACATGCAAATTACATAATATGATGCAAATCTTAGTTTTTTTTATGAATGATGATAGGCTAAGAATGTATTGACCCCTTGTGATAAATTAACCAATTAATTAGCCAAGTGAATTAATTAATTTAATTAACATGCAATACGCGTGGTAGCACAAACAAATCACCAACTAAGTTAATATGGAACAGAAAATAAAGTTGACACGGTGATTTGTTTTCGTATGAGGAAAACCTACACGGCAAAAACCCCACTGAGTGATTTTAAGGTCACCACTCCCAAGAATCCACTATTATCACAACAAGCAGTTACAAGTAAAGCAATCCCAGTACCTTATATCAACCTACAGTTGAACCCTTACCCTAATACCCAATTGGACTTGTTCTGTAGTGACAATCTCTCCTTTCAATGCACGGCTCCCAGTACGTGACTAACCAATTGATGTGCGGATCCCAATACGTGGCTTACACACCAACTTGAGAAAGATGTTGGCTGCAAAGTTCTTCAGTTCATCCACACGATGAAGATCACGAAACTCTTTAGTTACAAAACCCTACGGTGTACAAACACAGCAGCTTCTTGAAGAGAAAGATGAACTAGGGCATATGTCTTCGGTTCACAATATGCTTGTGAAAAACCTTTGCATCAAGTTGCACTCACTTGCATTAGCTGTGACAGCCCTTAAAACAATTCTTATATATGTTTAGGGTTGTGAGAAAAGAAAGCCCAAACATCTATACACCGATTGGATGAAAATCAGAACTAAAAATATGATTTTCTTAAATCTTGATAGATACCTATCTATCAAGCAGCTGTCGAGCATCGGGCTTAAACAACCTTTTAAACCTCGATAGATACTAGCTGTCAAGCTTTAAAATCCAGCACTTCTTCACTTGATTCTTGGACGGACTTGCATGGCTTTAACCCTTGAACTTGAAACCTTGTTCCTTGAAGCATTAAACACATCCTAGATCTACCCAATTACAAGTAAAGTGCATTTTGTCAAAGAATTAGCCAATTTTATAATGACATATGTTCCTAACATGATTCACATATGTCCTAACAATCTCCCCCTTTGGCAATCCGTGACAAAACCACAACAAACAAATGAACATATGAGAGAAGTCATAAATCACTCAACTCATACTCACTTGTTGAATACAATAAAATTTATCCTAACACAAACTCTTGAAAAACTTTGCAAGAAGAGAGTTTATGGCAAGAAGACTTTGACAACCTGTATTTCTGAAACACTTTAAACAAAACTCATCAAGAGATTTTAGTGTGAAACAAAAATAAAAGATTGCGTACAATAAATAAGAAGCATGTGCATAAAGAGAGAAAATAAACAACACATGTAGAGATAGGTGAAAGAACTGTAATAACAACCTCATCATATATATAACATCATAAGTACAAGGTTTGCTATCACAAAGTAAGAACAATGTATCTATAAAGTAAGAAAAAAAATACATAAGTCCTCACTACATTCCTCAAAAAGAAAAGCACTCCCCCTAACAAAAATCTCATATGCTAACTCTCCCCCTATGTACATGACTACTCTCATATTCAAAACTACTCCCCATTTTTGTCACGAATGACAAAGGGTAAGTAAATTAAGCAATCATCGTGTCGTCACCGGAAGAGCTAGCATCCTCATCCTCATTGAAAGCTTGAAAATGTGTTGAAAACACAAGAGCTATTTAGACCCTCAAATTAAAGTTACGGCTCGATAGATTTTACACTAATTTAATACTAAGTGCGGAATAGTGTAAATGCGAGCAGATAAACAAACAAGCTACTCTAATCCATATTAAAAGAAACACAACAGTAAATGGAAATATAAAAGAGTAGGGAAGAAAGATGCAAACACAAGATAACACGCCGATGTGTTATCGAAGAGGAAACTAAAGTACTCGGCGTAAAACCTCTCCGCAGCCCTCCAAGCGGTAATCTATCCACTAGACAATCAGTTGGGATACATGGGTTAGCAAGAGATCCTCTAAGCCTAATCTACCCGATGTACCTAAGCCCTCCAAGCTCCTACTCCAACAAGGCTTCTCGGAACCGTGTCTTGTCTAGCTTTCCGGATCCCGCAACAATCTCCATATTGCATCTGCCATCTTTGGCTTCTTCCAATGCTACCCAGCAGCACCAAACTATCACTTGACACTCTGAAATGGTGTGGTAAGTGTTTGGGCTATCAGCCTCTCAATGATATGAAATGGAGAGGTAGGAGTTGAGGAAAATCTATAAGCAATTGTGTAGAGGATTGTGGGTATAACAATCTCTAACTCTTAAGGTATTTGGCTAGGGTTTTCTCTTAAAAGCACTCCTCAACATTTGTGGGTAATGTGGGTATATATAGTGTGGGTACAGAAAGTGTGTATTAGATAGTACAGTCTGGCAGAACAGAATGTCTCGCAGGTGTCTCGCTAGAAGGCCTTACCCGTGAGATACTCGCGAGACACAGCTATCTCCATCTTGTCCTGATTCTTTGCATTCCAGCATGTGCAAGTCACATGATTCACTTTACGGGATGCTTAGTCGCAAGATACCCGCGAAAACTCTTCAGTCTTCAATTGCTTGAGTCTTCACACTCTCTCTCTATTACACAACCCTTACAATCAGATCCCACAATAAATACAGGGTACAAAAAATTGAATAAAATTACAATCAAATTTGGCACAGAATTAAAACCAAAAAAACACATAGTTGTAAATCACAACTTTACAATCTCCCCCTTTGGCTATTCCGTGACAAAACCCTTAAAACATACTCTAGACTTAAACGTGAGTTTGGGAACAGTGGCAAAACTCACTCACACCTAATCTAGAAGCTGTGAAGCACTTGCACGTATGTACCTATAACCTGAAACGCTTGCACACAAACAAAATTTCCATTAAGCTTATGACAAGTTGAATACATGGTATGTATATGAGCAAGTAAAATGTGATCAAGTTAGTAAACACAACAAAACATGTAAGCATATCTTGATCAAATAGGATCAGTCATTAAAGAATGACTACAATGAACATTTAGCAAGTAAATGCTCATCCGGACATGCAATGCAATTAAGATCAATCCCATGGATCAATTGCATGTCCAACACTCAACCAATGCAAAATACACGAAGTATTTGCATCTAGGATACACAATCCTACTAAGGGCACAAAAGTAAGGTACTTAAGACATATTAGCAATATCTTAAAAGTACAAAAAAAATGCTACAAAGCAATAAGGTAAACACAACATACTAAAATATAAAACAGTGTACTAAAGCTTTAAACAAAAGCAGTAAAACCTATAAGCAAAAATAATTGTCCAAGAGTTATAAAAGCTGAAACAGTTTAAACCATAACATAAATAAAACTGAACCACCTGTATGAATCAAGGTTTCTAAGCCTAAGCTATGTCAATGCTCTGCTCCCCCTCAAATGTGCAAGCTCCCCCTTAAAATTTTCTTTCCCTTTTTAACCGGAATGGCCAAAGAGGCTAGAACTTATTAGACACTGAATTTGACCCCTGCGCCATGGACAAGTCGTCGATCTATGAAGACAATGCAGTGGTCTGTCCCTGGACATATGCAAACTGGGTCACGGTGTGTTGTACATGAGAGTCTAGCATGGTGAACATCTGGTCCACTCTATCCAGGAGGCGATCAAGTCTGTCTGGTCCTCGTGCTGGTGCAGAAGAGGATGGCTGTGCTGAAGTCTCTAGAGCAGAAATGAATCTATCAATCTCCTCTTCTGTATCTCCACCCTCGTCCTCAACACGATCCTGTGGTATCGTATGCACAACTGTTTTGGAGCCCTTGATGTGAGCTGTGCTCCTAGTGACTGTGTGTGCACCAATGGGATAGTCCCTCTGAACTACTGTCAGACCACTCGGGAGTTTAAGCTTTGTCTTCACAATTAGGCCCATAATCAATGAGGGAAAGGGCATTACAGTCCTTGAATTTTGCTTCTCAATGCTCTTTTTCAACAAATGGAAGATATGTCCACAAATATCTATCTCTTTGTGTGTAAAGAGATCATACAGAAATTTTGTCCTTGGAGTAGATAAAATGGTAAGGTTGGTGACCGGATATAAGTTATGGATCATCACATATGCCAAAGTCCTCATCTCTGGTGAAAAAGGTATTGTGTTCATGGATGATTTCTTCGGTGTACCACCAAGTATTTCTACCATCAACTCAGTCGATCCCAATCTGTCTTCATATTGAACTGAGATTGGTTGAGAGGGAGGACGAATCTCCAGAAATTCTTGAATGCTATCCTTTGTAATCACAAATTCTTTGTGCCTCACCCAGCAATCTATATGGTCTTCCTCCACAGTAGCATTTGAGAAAAATTCTCTTATGATCTCGGAGTACACAACCCCAACCGGGTTCAATAGCTTAGTCCAAGTCCTTTCTTTGAACACCTCAGGGATGAAGGTGTCCTTAAGGGTTTCTAGCTGGACCACCCTCTCCATAATAATGGTTGCTCTTTTGTAGCAGTCATTGTATTTCATATCAGCTTCAGCAGACTTGAAATTGTCAGAATCAATACGAGAAAATTTTGTGGATTTCTTGGTCGCAGAATGTTTGGTAGGAGACATCTGCACAAATATCACAGAGAATAAGAAACAAAAACAAGTGCACACAAAAAAAAAAAAAAAAAAAAAAAAAAAAAAAAAAAAAAAAAACACAAAACACAAAACACAAAACTTGATTAAATTCAAGTTAGATCAAAACAAAGATAAAACAACCAAAAACAGAGCAAAAACAACTCAACACAGAGCAAGTAGACACAAAACTGTTGGAAATGTGCAAGTGCGCAGTGGAAAAATTAACGGATCTACTTCATTCGCAATTGATAACATATACTATGTAAGTTTCAGAATTTGAGAACAAGAAAGCGTACCTTGGTGTGGTGAAATTCAAAACCGAAGATCAGAAGTTCTCGGGAAGACTTTTAATCTTCACTCCAATTCCACTTAATGCCCAAGATGTGTGGTCTCTCAATCAATTTTCAAGGAGAGAATAAAGAGTGTCCAACACTTACATACTAAGTATTTCATTCCTTAGAAGAACTTTTATGAAAGACTCTAATAGAAAAACCCTTAATAAAATTTTGTATGTTTCTCTTCTTATATACAACTGATTATCTAATTGGGCTAGCCTTTTGGGTCATTCCAATTGGGCTCTAGTATGTGGCTTGGAGTGGGACCAAAAGGGACCAATAAGACACTAGCTCCAATGGGCCTTGGGCTTTTCTATCAACTCTTGACAAGTCCAAAGTTACCATTAACTATATTTAATACCACTATATAAATATAGTTGCATTCTAGGCCTTATCTATAAATTATATCCCAAGACTTTATTATACATGCAACCCCTTCATTAAAATATTCGTAGTAATACAAAGTCATGAATGTAGACTGCCACTTTGAAGATTACTATATCTTAATCTTTGAGTACCTGGTTTAATCCTTTATATTATTCATCATATATTTATGAAATCCAATTTCATAAATATATACTTTAGTAACAACTTTACTAAAGTGGTTGGGCCCAACTCTCTTAAATAACCAAACTCATTAAACTTATCTCAAGGGAATATTTTATGTCTCCGTTAAGAGATTATGAATTCCATCTTGAGAATATATGTTCCATCAATACTAAATGTGACTGCCCAACATACTGAGGTTTTGACCGTGATTAATAGATCTCACTCCTGATATATCAAAGCAACCTACATCTCATGATCAAGTCCATTATTCTCTCAGGATTTAGAGTTCAAGTAAATAGAAATCGTGAGATTTATTATTCATTTGACAGTCGTTAGGAGAATAATAAATCTCACAACGGTCTAGTTCAATATGTCTTAACTCTTAAAACATATCAACATACGAACTAGAAGTCTCCACTTCCATGATCAAGACAAATCATCGTAATTGATATGTTATAGTCTTCGCAGATGAAACGCCCAATTTCATCACTGACTACGAACTAAAATTCTGAGTTTACAAAAACTTGTGATTTATATCTTCTATGACTAAATCACATACTATGCATCTCATGGACTAAGATAATGTCCCATTAGTTCATTTATAGATAGTCTCATATAATTAAACAAATTAATCATTTATAACATGCCAATAAATTGGATTTTAGGGCACAAATCCCAACAATCTCCCACTTGCCCTCAAAGACAATTTATCATATATCCGACACTTATCTCCCTTTAGAGTAATTCATAATCACTCTAAGGCAAGGCTTGGAAACAAGTTTCAGCCAGATTTATTGCATAAATTATTTTTTCTACTACTACTTCTTAAGTACTCATATCTCTCTAATGAGATAATACTTACGCTTACTGTGTATCTTCACCACCTAGGATGAACACATATCTTGAAGTCCAACTTCATGAATCACAATCAAACTACAAGTCAGTATTTGTACATCCAGTATCTATCAAATCTTCATTTTAGTGAACAAGCATATAATCCCTCATTTTCCTAAGATATTTGAGTATATGCTTTACTCCCACTAAATTAAGTGACCTTTGACTCAATTGATATTTGCTTACCACGCCCACCACAAAATAGATATTTAGCCTAGTATAAAGTATAGCATAAAGACTTCCTATTGATATGATATTAGGAACTGTCTTAATATGCTCTTCCTTTTATATGTCTAAAGACCATAATCCTTTATAAAGGAACTTCAAACTTAAAAGGAAAGAAATCCTTTCTTGAAGTATTATATGCTATACTTGGCTAGAATCTAATCTATTTAAGCAGTTTGAGATAGACCCAACATTCTAATTTCTGAATTTTAACAAAGTTTAATTCTTAGGATGTGACTAGTCTTTCCCAAGTACTTTTTATCAAACTGGACTAGACAACAAAAACTCTATTGATGACAATAACTCTACATCATTCTAAATGATTAGAATGTCATCAACATACATTAAGAGATTTATTATTCTATATAGCTTTACATACACCTAAGGCCTTTTAATACTTGATCAAAATCAAACAATTTGATTTCTTGATCAAAATTGATATTTTATGATTCATATGCTTGCTTTATTCCATAAATGGAATTTAAGCAACTTGCATACTTAACACTACTGGTTCTTTGCTATGTACAAGTCTAGTTACATCATAAAGATGTCTTCCTCAAGATTGCTACTAAAAGAAGCTTTCTTGATATCTATTACCATATTTCATCCAAATGAAATATAACGGATAAGAGAATCTAGATAGAGTCAAACTTGACTATTGGTGAAAAAATCTTTTCATAATCGAACCATTTCTTTCTGAATAAATCTTTTCGCCACTAGTCTTGACTTTGAAGGTTTTCACCTTCAATTCTATTAATCTCATTTTATTGTAGACCTATTTGAGAACAATAGACTCAATGCCAATAGGTGCCTCTACAAGTTCTAGACTTTAAATAGAATCTAATTCTATTCACATAACCTTAATCCAATAATTCATATTAATATCATCTATTGCCTCTACGTAGGACCAAGGATCAAATTCATATCCTTGTGGAATGACTTCAAAAGTTTATCCCAAAAGTATGAATTTACAATCCTCCCACTACGATATTGTACCGGTGTACTAGCTATATATCTAGAATAATACCTTGTGGTGTATCTAATACAACCATCTCATTTCTAAATGTATTTTATAGTTGTCTTACAAAGAATTCTGACATTTTCTTCTAGAACAATCCTTTAAGATTATTCACATAGTCATCATCAAGAACTTTGTATTTGTACTTTACAAACATCTTGTAAGAACTTTGTATTTGTACTTTACAAACATCTTGTCTTCTTTATGACTACCAAAACAATCTTTTGTAATTCCTTTTGGATACCCAACATAAGCATACATTTTTCTACCTTTTGATTTCAATTTGTCAGACTTCCTTTCTAGCACAAGTGCTGGACATTTCCAAAAATGGAAGTATCATAAACTAGGTTTTCACCCAATCCACAATTTTACAAATGTCATAGGAACAAACTTTTGAAATCAATTTTAGAAAATGTATAATAATTATTAGAGTATATCTCCAAAAGAAATAACCAAATGGAAATACTTATTATGTACTTTACTATTTCTAAAAGAGTCTTATTCCTCCTTTATGTATGTTATGACTTAAAGAAGTCATTAATACTATATTTCTTTATAATAAAGGAGCCCTAGATCATATTATCCTCTAAATAGAATTCATAGATTGGAAATATAACAAAATAATGGTTCTAAAAGCCCATCTTTCACCAATCTTGAATACCATTTAGATTAATAAGATCTAGACATAAGTGTCAAAACATACAATACCAAAGGATGGAAACTTTCTCTTTAAAAAATAAAACATGTAAATTTCCATCTAGAAAACAATCATGAACAAAGCTTAGTTTAACCAAACCAGAAACACTTTCTTTTGGTCATACTTTTGAGTCTAATTTCCTTTTGGCAACTACTAGGGCAACTTGCTTGCCCAACTGTTTGGTATTATATAATTATTCTTCTTATCACCCTTGCCTTTCGGTTTAGGCTAAGAATTTGAATTAAATCATATTGATCATAGCCTTAGCTTTTAGGATGTCTTCCATTGCGTAGAACTCACTCATCAATTCAGATAATATATATATATATATATATAAATTATTTTCAAAACAATCTGAATTGATCAAATGATTCTAACAAGGACTTATGGATCATATCCATATGAGATTCACAATTAATCTCTACATCCAAGAATTCCATTTCATTTTAAAATAAAAATATTTTCATAAAATGATGTGGAATTGGAACTCCTTAAGCTTTTCTTGGAACTCAATATGATTCATACCAAAACATCTCATTTAGACTTAATATAAAGTCTAAGTCTAGTACTAACTCTTGCATCTCATGCTGTAGCACAATTGAGATAGAAGCCAATATAACATTTTAGCATTTCAATGGAAATTATGATCATATCATAAGCTATCTTCCATCAATGCATCATGCATAGGAAATTATGACAATGCTGAATCGAAACATATATATATATATATATGTACTTCAACTCCTTTAAGCACCATGTCCAAAATTATTTCTTAGTTAATATGATTCAATTAAAATAGTAGCTAGAGGACAAAATTTATGACAACTTTATTTTGAGACTATGAACATAATTACAGGGACATTATATTTTGCATCTATAACCATATAGTATGGAACCCAAAAAACATACTATACTAGGTGCAACGACAACCCAATCCATGTCTATAATTCCTTGGTAGCAAGTTTATTATAAATACATTAATTGATTGAGAACTATTCTCATTATTAGTGCTATCATGATAACTCTTATCATACACTAATAATATGCCGTATTACCTTTAGCCTCTAAGTAATAATGACATAGCTCCTTTGGGAGGTTAATATTACACTTAGTCTAGTGTACACCATTATCTAGAATCATGTGTAGCCACATTTCATCTCCCTTTATTGTGTTTAAACTTGTAGTACCATGAAACAAAACACCCTCCTTTGGGATCGCGAGGCATATACGCCAAGACGAGGTGTTTACGGGGCAAGTTTATAGGGAGGAGATTTCATATATGTATTTCAAGAAAAGAGACATTCAACCATCTTATTAATCAACCCAATATTTTTTCTCTCGAAATTCCAAAAATCTTTTACCTATTTGATTTATTGTCAGAATTTTGTAACAATTCTGACTATTTTGTGATTTTCATATTTTTGTGTTTGTTTGTTTGTTTGTTTTTTTTTTTCATTAAAAAAAACTACTTCTTTCAGCTCCTTTTTTTTAGTAGGTATATTGGGGAGGGAGAACTGAGATTTGAACCACATTTGGAATACCGTAAATAATGTCATTACTATTAGACTATCACTTGAACCCTAATATAAAACATTATTTTGGCATTATAAGAATCAATAATGCATGCAAACAACTTATTCAATTTTTTTCACCAAAAGTTTAAGCAATTAGGAAATTGTGAATTTAATCACATAACCATAATTCTAACATTCCGCCTCACATATGAGCCTAAATTCTCCTTTAAGTTTAAACTATTAGGAAATAACAAATTTAATCACTTAACCATAATTCTATATATCCATAACTATGAACTTATTATATTTATTAATTTGTTGTGCATTTGGTGTGACAGCCACCATGCCTCCCTAGCTAATCTTTACAGTAAAAGAGGATGTCATACTGATCATACGTGCGTTGCCTGCCTATTAACTTCAAGTGCGAAGCATGATATATCATCATTCTCAAGTTCATTAGAAAATCTTTGTAAGAACCTGCTTCCTATATACAATTTCCATTTATACAACTCATTTGTATATATACCACCCATAAGAAATGTTCTTAAATATGGACCTAATTACAAATATCATGATGCGTAATTCAACTGAACAGAAGGTGATAGTACTATGTTCCCAAGTGATCCACATCGTATACGAAGTAATGGGATGGCCTATTAATCTTCACGTAATTATGTAATATGGATAATATGATCTTTTACGAGTACTTTTTGTTACAAACCTCTCAATAATTAATAGTATTATTGATTTTTAACTAAAATCAAAAGTAATACAGTCGATGAGAGGTGATGACAAAAAATGTATACAAAGGGTTTAAAAATGACCTTATTATTGATATGAAATTTTTATACAATTGCGATTGTTTTCCTTCTAAATAGGTGATGGGATGTGGATGGGTTTTGTTTTATATTATCCTATTATCATTTTTAATTACTTTTTTTTTTCTCACTAATACTCTTACGACTACTCCTCCCATTTCTATGTCATCTATATTACTTTATTAATGTGGAAGCCATCTTATTAAAGATGTCAAATTATATCCAACCATCCCGACCTTGATTCCAATTTTTCTCAATATCACCCATGCAGGATTTCCCCGTCCCGAAGAGGTGACAACTGACAAGGTGAAAATGGAGCACCATTGGTTCGACTATGTTCCATCCCATTACTATCGACAATGACGAGAATGAAATGTGATCAATTACTATTTCATTAATATCCTTTTTTTTTTTTTTTTTTTTTTAATCTTTGAGGTAAGTAAATAATTAATATTTACTTAATATCTTTTTTTTTATTATTATTATTATTATAAACTTTAGTAAGAATTATGGTGCTAAGCTTACTAATGAGCTGAAGCCTGTAAGCATGTAACATATGCCATATTAAGAAAGCTTTCCATAATTCCATTTGACTAGAGTAAGTAGGTTTATGGGAGGTGAGGTATGATTGTGCTACATGGTCTACATTTGCTGCAAAGTCTATTTCTCAATGTTAAGTTCTAGTATGAACGATCAACCAAAGGATGGAAAAACTCAGCCTAGTTGCCATATCGAGCCAAGACAAAGACTTTACGTTGGAGAGATATGCTGCTTTTTGTCAACATGGCTTTCTAACCATAAAAAATTTCATGAGGTTGGCAAACTAATATATAGGTTGGCCCATGGTTTGTGTAAATTTGCCACTTTGTTCTGCTTATTCCTCTATCATTTACTATTTCTTTATTTATTATTGTAATAATATATTTTAAAAAGTTTGGAGATTGAAAGATTCGAAACTAGATGCTTTTCTAGAGGAAATATGGACAACCGTTTATTCTTTTCTCAATATATATGTAAAATTATTTCGTTTAATCATATTATATGATCAACTTTGATTTCTATTTCTCTCACGATGACACTGACACAAATAGAAAAAGAAAACCTTCCTAAAAAAAAGAAAAAGAAAAAGAAAACCTAATAAAGCAGAGAGAATATGGCTCTACTTAGACCAAAATTTCAGATTTTTTTTTCATTAATAAAAGGAAAAGAAAAACAATTAGGTAACTTGTACTTGCTTTCTTTGTAGCTATCTTAAAGCGAGTTTGATTTTTCTGCTCCATTAAAAAAGTCGGCTAGATCAAGATAAGGTAAATCACTTCATAACAACGCAGGCATGATTTAATCGCGTTCTTGATTTCTTTGTCAATAATGTTAAAGCGAGTTTGAGTATATTTTCCGTCAAAGAATTTTTTCCCTAATAGTAATAACTTAATTTAATTATAACTCAAGAAAGCAAAGCATGTTTTAATTAACAGAACTATTGCTTGTAAAAAAAAATAAAAATGATGTTAATGATGCTACTACTGGTGCACTACTAATTCGTAAAAAATAGATAATGGTAGTGATGGCCAATCCGAGCTCGTTATGCATATATTAATAATGAAAATTTGTGGTCGTAGCTCGTAGGCTGTAGTGCACGCGGAACAGACACTCTTCGCCTAACATTTTCTATGGTACGTTTCTTTCTTTCTACCCAAACGCACGTCCCATTGTCACCTTATGTTGAAGACTCGAGATTTTCTTATTCTTTTATGTTTTCAAATAGGTAGGTTTCTCATTATGATTTCCAAGTTCTCTTCAGAGTGCAAATCATCCCTTATTTTTTATACATCAGTTTTCTCATATTTATGCACTTATGTATACATCTCTCTCTCTCTCTCTCTCCCCCCCCCCCCCCCCCCCAAAAAAAAAAAATCACTTATGTATACAAATTCTTTTTTATCTATTTGTAAGAGGCAACAAAATTAATTAAGCCAATTACAAAATACCATGTCAAAATTTATTGACAAATTTCAAATTTACGTGTCGTTAAATTAAAAAAAATCAAGTGTTGACATGTGTCATCCCAGATGATATCATATTCGCAAATTAAAAAAAAAAAAAAAAACTCAATGGATCAAGTCTCTAAAGTCTCGAAGAAATTCCATCAAAAGCCTTCAAATTCAAAAAATCTCTAGAGAGTATGAAGAACACTCAAAAAACTTGAAGAATAACAAATTCAGACTATAGCTATAGATTGGTTGTGAAGATTTTTCGTTTTGTCTTCCAACCAAAGTGAATAAGATTTCTTGTTCGAGTTAAGACTTCGAGAAGATAGAATAAAATGATTAATCTTTTCTAAAAGAATCAAAATAAAGAATTGTACTCACTCATTCTATAAATACAAATTTATATTTGTGAAACATTTTCCAATTGTTTGATTTTCAATATGAGAATTTTGTGTTTGTGTTTACACCATCTTCCATTAGGATAATTTATAATAAAATTATTTAACAAGATTTCTAGCATTTTATTTACTAAAATCCAAAATTTATCTTTTGAATATAAAGGAGATAAAATATAAAATTAATGTAAAGATTGTAGAAAATGGGTTGAAGCAAAAGAGAGAGAGAGAGAGGACACACAAATTATGTGGTTTGAATTTATGGCTTTATGTTCATAGAGGAATCCATAATGGATACATATTTATTATATGACCAAGTGTCTTACAAAGAACCTTAAGTAGAGTATATGTATAGAGACTAGGGTTAGCCCTTGTTGGGCTTTATAATATATTGAGCCTCTGGAGCTATTAATTACACATACTAAGCCATAAACTCATAACTTTAACATTATCCTTCAAACTAAAGGTAGAGGCTTGGTCATACTTCTAGTTTGGCAAATAAGCTTGTGAAGATTCCTCAAATATAAATTTAAAGTGACTAAGTTAGGTGG
This sequence comes from Notholithocarpus densiflorus, assembly GCA_030021035.2. Lineage (NCBI taxonomy): Eukaryota > Viridiplantae > Streptophyta > Magnoliopsida > Fagales > Fagaceae > Notholithocarpus > Notholithocarpus densiflorus. Next base: position 2,518,717 of record JARYZH020000041.1, read on the forward strand.
ATGACGGATCGGGCACACCCTCCTTTGGGATCGCGAGGCATATACGCCAAGACGAGGTGCTTACCCACACTACTATGAACCGATAATGGAGGCCGTGAGATCCAACCCTTGTATCTCTCTCCCACTAGAAATTTTAAAACAAGTGGATTGTCTTGAAATCATTGTGATCTAATCACAATTTTAACCCTACACATTAAATGTGTTTAATTGTTTAAATTCAATGTGATGTAACTAAGTCACGTCACTATAGCGTAACGAACATTCACGCTATCACAAAGAAGTTTAACCTTGTAATCCATGAAATAAATACCCTTCGCATGGAATGCAAGACTCGAAGTCAAGACAAGGTATCTATTCACATTACAATAAACTTAACAAAAAGGGTTATTTCAATACTCCCACTCGTTATTAGGATTTTTCTTTAAATAATTGTGATCCCATCACAACTAATAACCTTGCACTTATTGAAGACTCTAATCTTATTAGAATTACTAACTAAAATGGAAGTCCTAAACTATTTAGGATTCCTTAAACACTAATGAATCAAAAATTAGTCATATAGAACTCTATCCTCAGTCTACTAGATAAAGTATTCTAATCTCATTAGAAACTATATAACTTTAATTAGAATTTTAATCTCATTAAAAACCTCTAATTAAAATAAAAGGACTTTTAATCATAAAACAATTTAGGACTAATAGTTCTATTTAACTACCATCTTTGATCTCATTAGGTCTTTTAGTTAGAACCATGTGTAATCACATCACACATTGCCTTACACCTTATACATTTGAAAAAATTTAGAAAATATTCAAAATTCCCTTCAAATGCATTTTCGTGAGAATCTCGCGACTAAGCTCTTCTCGCGAAAACACAAAAGATAGAATCTTTCTTTATGTGAAAACACTCAGAAAAATTCTTATTTTCCTTATTTCGGTTGATCGAATGTGTCCCTCGATCGATCGAAAAAATTAAGAAATTCGAAGTCTTATCACTGTTTCATTCGATCGATCGAACGTCATTTTCGATCGATCGAAAATCGTGAAACTTGAATTTCTAGAAATTTTCCGAGGCAGTTTTCAACGGTTTTTGATGAACAAACAACTAACATACGAACATGATAGTCAAAGAATGATATCAAAACTGAAATTCATTGATGCTATAGCCTTAAAGATAAATTTAACATACTTAAATTCAAATTTAAACAACATCATAACATCAATATAAGTTTTTATCAAATCATAGTTTCAATAACCATGCAGAAAATTAAATGCATAATCTTCAAACAATATGAAACTATAATCTCTAATTCCAAAACTCACAAAACATGTTATATAATTCGAAATTGAAGACCGCTCTGATACCATTTGTTGGAAATGTGCAAGTGCGCAGCGGAAAAATTAACGGATCTACTTCATTCGCAATTGATAACATGTACTATGTAAGTTTCAGAATTTGAGAACAAGAAAGCGTACCTTGGTGTGGTGAAATTCAAAACTGAAGATCAGAAGTTCTTGGGAAGACTTTTAATCTTCACTCCAATTCCACTTAATGCCCAAGATGTGTGGTCTCTCAATCAATTTTCAAGGAGAGAATAAAGAGTGTCCAACACTCACATACTAAGTATTTCATTCCTTAGAAGAACTTTTATGAAAGACTCTAATGGAAAAACCCTTAATAAAATTCTGTATGTTTCTCTCCTTATATACAACTGATTATCTAATTGGGCTAGCCTTTTGGGCCATTCTAATTGGGCTCTAGTATGTGGCTTGGAGTGGGACCAAAAGGGACCAATAAGACACTAGCTCCAATGGGCCTTGAGCTTTTCTGTCAACCCTTGACAAGTCCAAAGTTACCATTAACTATATTTAATACCACTATATAAATATAGTTGCACTCTAGGCCTTATCTATAAATTATATCCCAAAACTTTATTATACATGCAATCCCTTCATTAAAATATTCGTAGTAATACAAAGTCATGAATGTAGACTGCCACTTTGAAGATTACTATATCTTAATCCTTGAGTACCCGGTTTAATCCTTTATATTATTCATCATATATTTATGAAATCCAATTTCATAAATATATACTTTAGTAACAACTTTACTAAAGTGATTGGGCCCAACTCTCTTAAATAACGAAACCCATTAAACTTATCTCAAGGGAATATTTTATGTCTCCGTTAAGAGATTATGAATTCCATCTTGAGAATATATGTTCCATCAACACTAAATGTGGTGGCCCAACATACTGAGGTTTTGACCGTGACTAATAGATCTCACTCCTGATATATCAAAGCAACCTACATCTCATGATCAAGTCCATTATTCTCTCAGGATTTAGAGTTCATGTAAATAGAAGTCGTGAGATTTATTATTCATTTGAAAGTCGTTAGGAGAACAATAAATCTCACAGCGGTCCAGTTCAATATGTCTTAACTCTTAAAATATATCAACATACCAACTAGAAGTCTCCACTTCCATGATCAAGACAAATCATCGTAATTGATATGTTATAGTCTTCGCGGATGAAACGCCCAATTTCATCACTGACTACGAACTAAAATTCTGAGTTTACAAAGAAATTGTGATTTATATCTTCTGTGACTAAATCACATACTATGCATCTCATGGACTAAGATAATGTCTCATTAGGTCATTTATAGATAGTCTCATATAATTAAACAAATTAATCATTTATAACATGCCAATAAATTGGATTTTAGGGCACAAATCCCAACAAAAACAGCATGCTATAAGCGTTTAACCATGTAAACAATAGCAAAATGCATGAAGTGAATCACTGTGCATGTGTGTGTATGTGTTGTGCATGTGTTGATGCATATGTGTGCAGCATGAGATGCAAAAGGTGTGCCTAGTGTGTGCATGGCATGGCATTGAGGCACAAAATGGACAACGTGTGAAAAACACACAAACACTAACCAAAACATGATAAACATGATCAGTCAAGACAAAATCCAATCATTGTAACTCACTTAAGTCCAATTCAGCACAAGAATGTCACTAGGACATTTTGTCAAACACCTAACATGCAACAAAGTACACAGATGATGAAAAATGCTTGAACATAATGAAATTTGCCTCAATACATGCTCAAACTGCCACATAAGGCCAACACAGATACACAAACATCAAATAGGACTCAGCCATTCAAAGATTTGGAAAAAATTTCACAAAATTAAGAATCCCAACCCAGTTTTCGAAAATCCCCAATTTACAAAAATCTAAGCTAAAATCTGCATAATCTAAGACAAAAATGAAGAAAATGTTTAGGAAAACATACCTTGAAGTGATCTTGCAGAGATTTTTTCTTGAAAATGATGGGGTTTGAGTGAAAAATGATTTTAGGTTGAAGGGGGGTTCGAGAGAGCCTTTGCGATGGAAATGAGAATGTTTTGAAAAACTATCACATCTGCCTTATAAAACTAAAAACATGCATTTTTTATGGGTTAGAAAGTCGCGATATTAATCGCGAGACACACTGAAGCTTTCGCGATAAGCTCTTAGTCGCGAAACAATTGTGAGACAATTGCGATAGCCTCTGTATGAACTTGAAAAGTTTCCAGTTTTTGCCTAAAAACATTTCGCGAGAAGAGTTTAGTCGCGAAATAATTGTGAGGCAATAGTGAGACTTTCTGTATGAAAATGTGACTTTGTAATTTCCCTTAAGCACATTTCGCGAGAAGCTCTAAGTCGCGAGCTTCTCGCGAAAAGACCTCTGAACCAGTTTTTTGAAGAAAAACACAAAAATGCATTTTTGAACAAAAACTAAAGCACAAAAGTATAAAATCACTTTCAAAAACATATAAAACACTCAAAAATCTTTTTGGGTTTGATCAGCAAGTACTTGAGCATACACATAACATTTGAACATGTACAATCACACAAATGAGATAAGCATTAATTGAATCGAAGTCTTGTGTGTTGTGGGTGAGTATCAAATGTGGAATAGTCCTTAGACCAGAATGAAGCTTCAATGATCAATTCAATCAAGTCATACACAACTGATACTGAGTCAAGTGAACTATCTCAATTATAGAAATGAACATATATGACCTCTCACAAGAGAATGATTACAAAACTTAGAAGCTTTTCATTTGGCTTCTGCATAAATCATAACAATTGATCCTTTTTGGATAATACATCTCCTTTTTGAGATCGGTGTTTGAAATTCTTGATATTTCAACATGTAGAATTAGCCTTTGGCTTTTTGAGCACCATACATTTCAATACAAGAGTCGCTTTCCCTTTTTCCTATTCAAATACTAGTATGTGCGACAGGCTTTTGCAGCTCATTATCTCTTTTCATTTTGAGATTTACATTTGGTGAGGTCTATTGCAAAAACATAAAAATAAAGGTGGGAAGATATATAGGCACAAGTCTATGCAAGAATCAAGACCATCAAGACTATTAACCAATCATTCATGACAAGCTTGAAGATCTATTTACAACAATCACACAAAGTTTTCAAGATTTCTCCCACAGAGATATATGTGCATACATAACAAGCTAAACTCGTAAATGCACTACGCCATTAGTACGAAGGTACTAGGCCAAACTCACATGTGATATGCACAACACAAGTGATCAAACTTTTTGGAGATTTTTCAATTTTTATGGGTTTTTGAATTTTTGAACACACACAAAAACAGAACAAGTAAAGTAAGATCAACAAACAGGTATAAACCAGAACAAGTAAAGAAACATGCTATAAACCAGAAGCAAATGACACAAAGTAAATTATGCATGTCGTGATGCATGAACATATGTCCCTAAAAATCGGAAGTATTAATGCATGGACATAGGAGGTGATCATGCATGAGTACCCTTCTTCACCCACACGTCACGTGCGTTTGGGGTGATATCCCTATAGGATTGGGTACGAGTGTTGTGGCCTTCAAACCTTATGGAAAAGCTTGCTAAACAGGTGGTGAATGCATCGATCATTTTCATCACATCCATCACTCTGGAATCACCATCTCAACCTCTTGATTGCTCAACAGCCCAATTCCTTTTATCATTTCTTGGTCCTCTTGACCTCTGATCACTTGCATTCTTCAATGCCCTCAGCTTATGACAATTTGGTCTGGTGTGTCCTTGAAGTCCGCAGTGATGGCAGAAATGGTTCGTTCTAGGACCTCTTTGTGATCTTGGGAGTGATTTCCCTTTGGCTTCAAACCTGACCACAGATAGGTTACGGGGCTTGTTCAACATCCGTTGGTCATCCACATTCTTCTTTTTCTCAACCTTTGCCTTTTCCACAGTAAGGGCAACTACAACTTGCTCTTTGGCCTTTATAAACTTCACTTCTTTGGAGATATTCACAGCTGAACAACTTTCTCCGTTGTATCCTAATCCAGTTTTGTCGGAGAAGGGTTTTTGATGAGAAAGTACATCATCAATCTTCTTTGTGGATACTCGCTCTACCTTGGCATTTGCTTGATCTACCTCAAGCTCAAGGAATTTCACCTTGGTGTAAGCTTCGATTAGCTCACCATTTAGCGCCTTAATCTCACACTTGGCCTCCTTATATCTTACTAGGAGACTTCTATAGTCCTCCTCTGCTTTCTTCATCTTTTTCACAGCCGCCTTGGTCACCCTTGCATACTCTCCCGACTTCTTAAGGAGAGAGTTGTAATTCTCTTGAAGACCGGTTGTATCTTCATCTACTTCAGCATCCGATTCTTCTACAATTCCCATGGATTCCTCATCACTATGCTCCCCAAGTTCTTGCACAAGCAAATTCAAGTCCTCTGAAGATTCAACATGAGAAATAGTCATAAATGCTGAGAAGTTCCCTTCTTCATCACAGCTATCCTTCGAATCTGAATTGGAAGAATCCGAATCACTAAGAGTTGTGGCATATGCCTTGGCCTTCATTCTCAAATAATTAGGACATTCTCTCTTGACATGTCCATGTCCATTGCACTCGAAGCAAGTGATTCCTTGAGTAGATTGAGACTCCTTCCCATCTTTCTTCCTAAATTCCTTCCTATCACCCTTGGGAGATGAAAACTTTCCTTTATTGAAAGGCTTCCCACTGTTGTTCATTTTCAGAAATTTTCGGAAGTTCTTTGCAAGGAATGCTACTTCCTTCTCCACATCATCCTCTTCGAAGGAGTTGTCCATTCTCTCAGTGATGGTTTTAAGAGCAAGAGATTTGCTCGATTTATGAGAAGGCAGTCCCAGCTCATACATTTGGAGAGATCCAATGAGCTCTTGAATTTTGATCTCATCCAAATCTTTACTTTCCTCTATAGCTGTGACTTTTGCTCGGAAGCTCTCAGGCAATGATTGGAGGATTTTCCCCACTATCTTTGAGTCCTCCGTTCTCTCACCCAAGTTGAACTTGCCAATAACCACTTCATTTAGCTTACTGTAGAAAGAGTCAAATGACTCGTCCTCACTCATTTTCAGCTCCTCAAATCTGGTGGTTAGCATCTACAACTTTGTATCCTTTACTTTCTTTGTTCCTTCATATGTGGTCTCCAATATCTCCCAAGCTTCCTTGGCTACTGTTATGTGAGAAATCCTGTGAAACTCATCTGCAGAAACACCACAAAAAATTGCATTCAAAGCTTTACTATTAGCGTTAGCTGCCGCAAGTGCTGCCTTATCCCAAATGGATTTAGCGACCTCCGGCCTAGTCCATCCTACTTCTACCGCATCCCAAATAGTATCATCAATTAAACACAAGAATGCCCTCATTCAGACTTTCCAAAAGGCATAGTTACTACCATCAAAATATGGTGAAACATTTAAAGATTAAGACCGGTCCATCTCAAAACGGGGTCAAGGATCACGCTCAGGTATTTAAACCACAGCGAGTGTACCCGCTCTAATACCAATTGAAAGCTTGAAAATGTGTTGAAAACACAAGAGCTGTTTAGACCCCCAAATTAAAGTTACAGCTCGATAGATTTTACACTAACTTAATACTAAGTGCGGAATAGTGTAAATGCGAGCAGATAAAAAAACAAGCTACTCTAATCCATATTAAAAGCAACACAGCAGTAAAATGGAAATATAAAAGAGTAGGGAAGAAAGATGCAAACACAAGATAATACGCCAATGTGTTATCGAAGAGGAAACCAAAGTACTCGGTGTAAAACCTCTCCGCCGCCCTCCAAGCGGTAATCGATCCACTAGACAATCAGTTGGGATACATGGGTTAGCAAGAGACCCTCCAAGCCTAATCTACCCGATGTACCTAAACCCTCTAAGCTCCTACTCCAACAAGACTTCTCGGAACCGTGTCTTGTCTAGCTTTCCGGATCCCGCAACAAGCTCCATGTTGCATCTTCCATCTTTGGCTTCTTCCAATGCTTCCCAGCAGCACCAAACTATCACTTGACACTCTGAAAGGGTGTGGTAAGTGTTTGGGCTATCAACCTCTCAATGATATGAAATGGAGAGGTAGGAGTTGAGGAAAATCCACAAGCAATTGTGTAGAGGATTGTGGGTATAACAATCTCTAACTCTCAAGGTGTTTGGCTAGGGTTTTCTTTCAGAAGCACTCCTCAACATTTATGGGTAATGTGGGTATATATAGTGTGGGTACAGAAAGTGTGTATCAGATAGTACAGTCTGGCAGAACAGAATGTCTCGCGGGTGTCTCGCTGGAAGGCCTTACTAGCGAGATACTCATGAGACACAGCTATCTCCATCCTGTCCTGACTCTTCGCATTCCAGCATGTGCAAGTCACATAAGTCACTTCGCGAGATGGTTAGTCGTGAGATACCCGCGAAAACTCTTCAGTCTTCAATTGCTTGAGTCTTCACACTCTCTCTCTCTATTACACAACCCTTACAATCAGAACCCACAATAAATACAGGATACAAAAGATTGAATAAAATTACAATCAAATTTGGCACGGAATTAAAGCCAACAAAACACATAGTTATAAATCACAACTTTACACTCATCATCATCATCGTCAGAGTCACCATCGTCGTCCTCGTCCATAGATGCCTCTGGAGAAGGAGAGGGAGACTCTACGAAGCCACCAAGATGAGCCTACCATCGAGCAATACGGCCGACACGGGTGTTCACCTGACACAACTCATCACTGAATGTGTCAAGGTGAGCATCCATACACTACAACTACGCCATGACCGCCTCGAGGGTCACACCACCCGCCGATGAAGAAGGAGTGGATGTGGAAGGAGCGGAAGAAGCTGGAGGAGTCGTTGTCTCTGTTTGTGGCCGCTTCGGTCGAAGCTGGGCGTCACTCCGTCTGACGGTAGCAGTATCTATGGCACACATAACCATAAAATGAGGAGACTCGGGATAGGAGACAGAAAAATGGCGGAGAATCCACGTGATAACCGAAGGAAAAATGAGCTTATCACAGGTCGCCGTATCCCTATAGACATCTATGGGGGATAGAATAAAGTGAAAGGGAAAATCTATGGTAAGCCTCTCAAGGAGGGATAACAAAAATCGAGCAAAAGGCTCTGTGATAGAGTTATAAAGAGACAAAGTATGAAGAACGAATGTCATCACCATGTTAAGGAACCTCAGACCTTTTGCAAAGCCTGAGCAAGGGGTGTTTTGACGGTCACCCGAAGAAGAAGGTGTCTCATTGAAAAGAGACGAGAGTTCGTCTTTGGACACAGTCCTCAAACAATCGCAGCCAGGGTAGTCAGGATGCACTACCCTAGGAACATGTAGCACCTTGGATACAATATCCGGAGTGACTACGATGCACGTACCTTGAACACGAGTGATAAAATGAGATACAGAATAGTCAAATCCGTACATATTGGAGTAAAACTCCTGTATGATCATGGAGGGACAAGTGATCGGGATGCCACACAATGACTCCCAACCCCTACTATAGATGACAGTGGGAAGGTCAGTATCGGAAAAGTCCGATAGAATGACTTGGCATTCCAAATGAATGCCGCATCGTGAAAAGTTCTCCGAGAAGTCCGACTTGGCCTTCTCATCATGGAACCTAACATAGGAGGGAGTAGAATCAAAGAAAGATGCCCCGGAACAAAGAGGGTTCCAGGACGGAGCAGATTTACGCTTAGGTGCCATAGATCAAGCTAACGCGTAGAAAGAGAGAGAAAGAGACAAACAGAAAAGCACCAAACAGTTCAATATAAGAAAATAAAGAAATGAAGGTACGTATGCATGAAAAATGCACGAGCATGTGATATGCAATAGTAAAAACATCATAGGCTCAGCCCAATCCAATCCTACCAACACACATGAATTCAACATATATAGCACACATCTATAATCCATGAAAATATAGTTAAAATGCAAATGTAATGCAATGCATGAACATTTAGGATCATTTAAACAAAACCCATCGCAAAAATTTTGCAAAAACCTCTTTAATTTTGAAAAACCCCAAATTTTTCAACAAACCCCAAAAGTTATGTCACAAAAGATGAAATGCATGATAAATGAATGAATAAGAGACATACTAGAGGAAGAAAATTCTCTTAAGACCGAAGAACACTTGAGGAAGAGGTTTGGAGTGAGAGAGAAGAGTTTGGGAAGGTGAGAAGACAGAAAGAATCGAGAGAGATCGAGAAAAATGAAGTAGAAATCGCACTAACCCTTTATATAAAAATCCATAATTCTCGACAGATCGAGAGGTATCGAGAGGTGTCGAGATTTAAAGTTCGACAGATACATCTATCGAGAAGTTATCCAGAGGTGTCCACAGAAAAAGGGGCTCGATGGATCGAGAAGCTATCGAGCATCTATCGAGCATACAGAAACCTCCTCGATGGATCGAGAACCTGTCGATAAGCTGTCAAGACAAATTCTCAAAAAGCTCAATGGATCGAAAATGCGATAGCAGCTGTTGAAAAAGGAAGCTGAAGAGCTCAATAGATAGCCTAGCTGTCGAGAGGTGTCCAGAAGCTGTCGAGATTGCTTAAAACAATTTTTCAAAGAAGAGAAAAACACAGAAATGAATGCAATCAAGCATGCTACACAACCAAAGATCCAAACAACATTTTAAGCTCTCAAAAACATCTCTCATCAAGAAAAATGTCAAGCATTTAGATCCAAAACACACACACACACACACACTAAATGAGTCTAACAAAGAATGTATTGACCCCTTGTGATAAATTAACCAATTAATTAGCCAAGTTAATTAATTAAGTTAATTAACATGCAATACACATGGTAGCACAAACAAATTACCAACTAAGTTAATATGCAGCGGAAAATAAAGTTGACACGATGATTTGTTTTCGAATGCGGAAATCCTACACGGCAAAAACCCTACCGAATGATTTTAAGGTCACCACTCCCGAGAATCCACTATTATCACAACAAGCGGTTACAAGTAAAGAAATCCCAGTACCTTATACTAACTTACAGTTGAACCCTTACCCCAATACCCAATTAGACTTGTTTTGTAGTGACAATCTCTCCTTTCAATTCACGGCTCCCAGTACGTGACTAACTAATCAATGCGCGGATCCCAGTACGCAGCTTACACACCAACTTGAGAAAGATGTTGGCTGCAAAGTTCTTCAGTTCATCCACACGATGAAGATCACGAAACTCCTTGGTTACAAAACCCTACGGTGTACAAACAGAGCAACTTCTTGAAGAGAAAGATGAACTAGGACATATGTCTCCGGTTCACAATATGCTTGTGAAAAACCTTTGCATCCAGATGCACTCACTTGCATCAGCTGTGACGACCCTTAAAACAATCCTTATATATGTTTAGGGTTGTGAGAAAAGAAAGTTCAAACATCTATCACGGATTGGATGAAAATCAGAACTGAAAATTTGATTTTCTTAAATCTCAATAGATAACCTATCTATCGAGCAGCTATCGAGTATCGGGCTTAAACAGCCTTTTAAACCTCGATAGATCCTAGCTATCGAGTTAGCTGTCGAGCTTTAAAATCCAGCACTTCTTCACTTGAATCTTGGACAGACTTGCATGGCTTTAACACTTGAACTTGAAACCTTGTTCCTTGAAGCATTAAACACATCCTAGATCTAACCCATTTACAAGTAAAGTGAGTTTTGTCAAAGAATTAGCCAATTCTATAATGACATATGTTCCTAACATGATTCACATATGTCCTAACAATCTTCCCCTTTGGCAATCCGTGACAAAACCACAACAAACAAATGAACATATGAGAGAAGTCATAAATCACTCAACTCATTGAACAAAAATACAAATCTATTTTTGGAGAGATAAAAATGAAGGAACTTTATGAGAAAAATTTAGATTTGTTTTTGTAGATGTAGAAAGGAAGGAATTTTATGAGAAAAATTTAGATCTGTTTTTGTAGACGTAAAAGGGAAAGAATTTTATAAGAAAAAATCAGACTTGTTTTTGTAGATGTAAAAGGGAAAGAATTTTATAAGAAAAATTCAGATCTATTTTTGCAGATAAAAAAGTTTTATGAGAAAATTTAGATCTGTCTTTGTAGATAAAAAAGTTTTATGAGAAAATTCAGATCTGTTTTTGTAGATAGAGAAGTTTTATAAGAAAATTCAAATCTGTATAAAAGAATGAATTTTATAAGAAAATTCATATCTGTTTTTCTAGAGATGTAAAAAGATGTATTTATGCAAAGAATTTCAAATCTATTTTTTTAGAGATCTAAGAAGATGTATTTATGCAAAGAATTTCATATTTGTTTTTAAGATAGGAAATAAAAGAATGATTATCATGCATGAAACAATTTGTAGATCTAAAATTTCATATAATAATTTAACCCTAGATCTACACATATGAATTAACAAGAAATCCTTGACTAATCATGTGAATTAAGATTTGGAAAAGAAAATCATGCAATGAATAAGCAATATATACGATCATGCAAGGATTGGAATATTAAGAACACACATGTTATTCACAAAATTTTAAATAAAACTAAACTATATCTACATGAATAAATTATACAAAGGAGAATTTGTGTAGAAATCAAAGAGAATAGGTCTCTCTAAGATCTAAAGAATTGTCGCTAACAAAATAGAAAATCCTGAAGAAAAACTTCAAGAGGTTCTTTAACGTTAAGGGAAGATGGGTGCTGAATCTTGGGTGGTCTCCTCTATTTATAGAGGTGGTAACTGCTTGAAAAATAAGGTAAAGTTGTCTTCAAAATTAGTAGACATGAATTGGGTGAGTTTTATACCAAAAAAAAAAAAAAAATTGGATATGCTGAATTTTAAACCAAAAAAAAGATGAATTTGGACATATTCTGTGATGTGTGCCGATTGGCACTGTTGAAATGCCTATCGGCACTTTACAACTGCCGATCAGCACTTCACAAGTGATGATTGGCACTCTCGAAGTGCCAATTGGCACTCTTGGTAGACTCATCCAATTTTCATTTTTTATACATTTTGGACTATTTTCAACGTTTTTTTCTGAGTTGGAAAGTGCACCTAGACATATTTTAGAATTATATTCTTGATAAAACTCATCCCAAATTGATAATTTTTTTTTTAGGGTAACCAAATTGATAATTAAGCCTTTAAAATAATTATTTTAAAGATAATTATCCTAAAAACCTAATTTTCAGTCCAAATTTAATATTATCAGCTTTGATAGGCCAAGAATGTATTGACCCCTTTGGTAACTTAATCAAATTAATTAGCCAAGTGAAATTAATTAGATTCAATTACATGCAAAAAGTGTGGTAGCACAAACAAATCACCAACTAAGTTAAATGCAGAGGAAAATAAATTTGACACAGGTGATTTGTTTACGAATGGGGAAAACCACCGAGGCAAAACCCCACCGAGTGAATTTAAGGTCACCACTTCCAAGAATCCACTATTATCAAAACAAGCATTTACAAGTAAAAGGAATTCCAGTACCTAATACCAACCTACAGTTGAACCCTTACCCCAATACCCAATTGGACTTGTAATGTAGCAGCAATCTCTCCTTTCAATGCACGGCTCCCAGTACATGATTAACCAATGATGTACGGATCCCAGTAAGTGACTAACACTCCAACTTGAGGAAGATGTTCGCTGCAAAGTTCTTCAGTTCATCTAACAATGAAGATCAGGAAGCTCCTTGGTCACAAAACCCTTAGCGCAAAGACGCAGTAACTTCTAGAGAGAATATGATGAACTAGGGCAAATTCTATCTCCGGTCACAATTTGCATGCACAATGACTTTGCATCAAGTTGCATCACTTTTGACGGCCCTTAAAAATAATCCTTATATCTGTCTAGGGTTGTGAGAAAAGAAACCCTACACAAATACACATGGATATGCATGAAATCATATCTAGAAATCTGAATTTCATAATTCTCGATAGATACAGCTTCTGTCTTGCATCAGCATTAAACCTCGATAGATATGATCTGTCGAGCTTTAATAAACAGCACTTCTTCACATGTTTCTTGGACAGATTTGCATGGCTTCAATACTAAACTTGAACTCTTGTTCCTTGAAGTACTAAACTCGTCCTAGATCTACCCAATTACAAGTAAAGTGCGTTTTGTCAAAGGATTAGCCAATTTACATAACATATGTTTCTAACAAGTCTCACATATGTCCTAACAAGCTTATTTCTTTTATTCCCATGCAAGAAATCACATTTTAATAAAAATATTCCACCAATCACCAAAATTCATTTAATTAATTTTAATTGTTAACCAATCAAAATTAATTTCAATTAATCACATGTGATAGGTTTCACCCAAATGAATGCATGCAAACCGTTAAGACTTGATCTTGTGATATCTTTCGATCGGACCGTTCAATTTTGAAACTAAACAAATTGTTGTAATCATTAGAACCTCAAGATCATTTTCATGATATATGATGTATGAGTTAATGACTAAAATGCAACCATGATTTTTGGGGTACATAGAATGGTCATTTTATCATCTTCCAAATTGTATAGAATGGTCATTTTAGAAGGCATGGATGACATCCTCCATATTAGTAGAATTTGAGGTACATAGAAGGTCATTTTATCATCTTCCATATTAGTTTCCATTCATACAAATTGTATCGATACTAATACATCAATCCCACATAGCTTCATAAAGAATAATAAATAGATAAATAAAAGGTTTCCTTTCATAATGCTACAACCTTGCCAAATTGAATGCCGAGCTGAGTCTGGCCTAACGTGGGCGCATTAAAGGTAGGTTTGAAGAATTAGGAATAAAAGGACCATTTGTCGCTTGAATGTAATTACTCACCAATAACATGCAAAATGTTTTAGGCGAAAATACCATTTCGGTACCAAAATTTTGGTAGTCGACAATTTGGTCCTTATTATTTTCTACTTGCAATCAATTAAGTTCCTATCATTAACTCACTAATAGAAAATTCTTATTTGGCAAATGGTTTGCATTGTTAGTGCACTTGTGCTTAAAATAATAATATAAAATCAAATAATTAAATATTAAAAAAGCCACATAAACATTTTAATGAAAAATAAAAATCCACATTAGCCAAAAAATTCTAAAAAAAAATTAATTGAAAGGAAAAAAAATTAAAAAAGTGAATTAAAAAAAATCTTCAATTTCTTTTAATTACTTTTGTATTCTTGCACTTTCTTAGTTACCAAACACTAATCACACAGTGTACAATACACCAGCTGAGGCATGGGAGAATGCTGACATGGCTGGATCTAGACCTTACACGTGGAATGGCTATGAGCAAGGAAAAGTAATGTTGCCTGGGAGCAGAGATCTTTGGTCCGTGCCAACAGCGTGATCATCTTGGGGAAAGTGAGATTTGCACCTGACATGGACACCCAACACTCACAAAAAGGGGATAGTGACTCTCTTTGGTTAGAGGTTATGAAATCCTTCCCTCTCATTGGTTGTGTTTGTGCTAGACCACTGTTGGGGACACGTGCATTACTCACAAGGCCCCTGATGTCCCTTTCCTTTTCCAAGGATTGCTCCCCACGTAGTGGCAGGGTTACTTTTCATGCTGCTATACTGATCTCGGTGTGCTCATTCTCTCTTCTCCAGCCACTACATAGTACAACAGCTGTATTAGGATTCAAATGGGGGAATCACAATGTGACATCTGTCCTATACCTAGCAACATTCCTCGGACTATAAGAGGAATATGTTGCTGGACTTTTAGGGTAAGAACCAGGATAGAACAATAGAGGAAAGGGTAGAAAGTTTGTAAGGAAGTAAGGTAGAGAAAAGGTCCCTCCTTTAGTAAGAACATCACTACAGTACAAGGGAAACCTCCATTTTTATGTAATACAAAGTTGACAGAGCAAGGGATATTCACCCTTGCTCACCCATGGTTTTTCTTCCCTTTCAAAGGGTTTTTCACGTACATCCCATTGTCATCTTTACTTTCCTTGCATTACTTTATTTTTCTCTCGACATCATGGTACTGTTAGATATCTCACACACTTTCCACATGAGCTTTACAAATCTAACTTGCATGTACATTTTTAGCGACTCCGCTAGGGAGAATCTCTGGCTATCCTTCCTTTTAGTTGTATACCATATGTTCTCCTACATTCTTGTTTTCAATCACCTTCTCTTTAAAGTTATTTGATGCCTCCAAGGAAGAAAAATGTAGGCGCTCAGGCTGGTTCAGGAGAGAACCAACAAGTAGAAGTGAGTGTAGACCACGTTTCTATGCACACCGAGGGCTCAAAGTCATCTGAAGAGGTCAGACAACTAGATAACAGAGACATCGTGGCAGCCATTGAGAACCTCCAGCGTTCTCAGACCTCCATATGGGAGGAGATCCAATCCTTATGCTAGAGGACAGCTACCCCTCAGACCCTACAAGGTGGCCAAGGACCTCAAAGAGAGACCGAAAGGTCACATTTGGAGCCTCCTCTCAACCAAAGGGTGCCCTCACAACCTAAAGTATCTCAAGCTTCTCCTTACCAAACTAGGGAAGATATTACAGCCATCCTACTCGAGCCTAGAAAAGCAGAGAGCTTTGCTTACATCAACACCAGGCCTCCCTATCTAGAAGAGATGGCTAGGAAGCCTTACCCTGCCAACTACACACCTTCCATTTTCCCCAAATATAATGACGTGGTGGGGAATGCTAAAGAGCATATCTAAAGGTACGTGGATGAGCTGAGGCTTATGGAGTTTTCTAAGTCTCTGGAAGGTCGTGCTTTCTCCTAGTACATTAGCCTTTCACCAGGGTCAGTTTTGAGCTGGAATGACATGGCGATCCAATTCATGAAGAAGTTTTTCGCCTTAAATGAGAAGCTTACCTTATCAAATCTGCAGCAGGAAAGGCAGAGGATATCTGAAAGGTTGCTGGACTACATCTATAGGTTCAGAGACCTCTCCTTGATGTGCTACGATCTTGTGGAGTAAGAAAGACTGATGGACATCTACATTGCTGGCATTCTGTATGAATATTGGCTCTACTTGGAGAACCTACAGATCTCAAGCTTTACAAGGTTGGTATAGGTATCTAGGAGAACCAACGTGTTAGTGAAGAAACCATCCAAAGGCTCGACTTCAAAAACCACAAGTGCCCCTAGACAACCTTAGAAGCTAGAGAGTAAAAAGGTAGATGTAGCTGTGGTGGAAGAGCCAAAAAAGACCACCAAAGGTAGAAAGAGAGAGAGAAGTTGTATTCCTCCTCCCTTTTCTGTCTCAGCAGAGGAGTTATACAATATCCTTAAAGTGTGGGTGAAGGATGGCGTGGTGATCCTACTTGAGTGTAAGCATGAACTAACAGAAGAAGAAAAGCAATGAGTGCTTTACTATCAGTATCACAGGAGTGATTATCACATCATGGACTGTTATGCTCTGAGAAACATATTTCATGAGAAGGTGGCCAAGGGTGATTTGGTCATCAAGAATGGAAAGTGTATAGATCAAAGAATGCGCAGGCCTGAAGTTGCAATGACTTTCTTCATAGGATGTGATGACCTTATGGAGTAAGAAGCTAAGAATATGGCCAGTAGCTATGTTGCACCTACGCCATTGCAAGATGAAGAAATGACGCTGGGAATTCAACAGGATGGCAAAGTGCATGCCTTTCTTGAAAGGATGGGCCTCAGGCCATTAGCCAGAAGAGAGGTAGCTCAGGTCCTGACTCGAGTAATGGAGAGGAGCCAAGAAGTAGCTGCCTCGTAGGGAAGTGAGCTGCAGGTGGCATACCAAGAAACTAAGGAATCAGTGACCTTCTCTCTTAGAGATTAGCCAACAAGGCCATGGATGGCAAGAGGCCCTTATATATTGCTGCTATCCTAGAAGCTTCTCAGATTAAGAGGGCCTTAATAGACACTTGTGCTTCCACCAACATTATGCCCCTTCCGACATTGAATGCATTGAGCATTCCACAAGAAATGATTATTCGAGAGCCCACTCCAGGTGGCAGGGATAGGGTCATTGCAACAATATACCCTAAGACATGTGTCCTTGGACCTAAGGGTAGGACCTATTAGGGCTCGCACTCTTATGCACGTGATGGATGGTGATACCTTGTATCATGTTATTTTGGGCCACCCTTGGCTCAATGCACATAGAGCAGTGGCTTCCACATATCACCAATGTGTGAAGGCCGTTTGGAGAGGAAGGCCAGTGACTATTGAGACCACTAGAATGGCTTTTGATAGGGCAGAGCTCCACTATGCTGAAGCAGCCCTGTATCAGGAATTAGAACCTAAAGGAGAAAACAGAGTTCTTCCTTTCAATGCCGCTGTTTTGGAGCAAGAGAAAAATGGTGATGGGGAAGTCATAAAGTCTGAGAGACCTCCTAAGATCAGGAGGATCACCAAGCCTGATGGCAAGGTGATTTATGAATTCTAACGGTTAAGGGAAGGGGGTCGGGAGAGTGGCGGGCCTAACCCCTTTTGCCTTGCTCAACAGCTAGGAAGAGAGTGCATGGTTGAAGAACCTATCAAGGAAGCCCCTGAGTTTATGAATGATGTCGTAAAGAATGTTCAGGAGGAATTTGTTGAAGTCAATCTCAATGAGGGAGGAAAAGAGAGGATGGTTAAGATAAGCAAAGGTTTACCGAAAAAGGAGAAAAGAAGATTGATAGCTTTGTTGAAGGAGTACAGAGATGTTTTTGCTTGGCACTATGAAGAAATGCTTGGATTGGATCCAAATGTGGTCACACATAAGCTGAATGTTGACCCCAAGGCCAGGCCTGTAAAGTAGCCAGCAAGAAAGTATCGTTTGGATGTTGAAGAAAAGATCAAAGCTAAAGTGAACAAGCTTTTGAAAGCAGGGTTCATAGAAGAGATCAAATGTCCAGAATGGCCAGCTAACATAGTTCCTGTGAAGAAGAAAGGTGGGCAGATAAAAATTTGCGTGGACTTTTGGGATCTCAATAAGGCATGCCCTAAAGATGAATTCTCACTGCCCAATGTTGATATTCTTGTAGATACAACTGCTGGACACGAGCGTTTTTCTTTTATGGATGGCTACAGTTTTCATGAAGCCATCAGATGCTCAAAAAACTGTCTTTAGAACACCTTTTAGGAATTTCTAATATAAGATGATGCCCTTCAGATTGAAAAATGCTGGTACAACATATCTAAGGACCATGACTCTGATCTTTGGTGATATGCTGCACAAGCAAGTGGAGGATTATGTGGATGATCTAGTGATAAAGGCAAAGAGCCCGATTGAGCATCTATTGCACCTAAGGCAGGTTTTCGAAAGGTGTAGAGAGTACAACTTGAGGATGAATCCTTCCAAGTACGCCTTTTGGGTATCCTCAGGGAAGTTCTTGGGATTCCTTGTCCATCAAAAGGGGATTGATTTAGATCCCACGAAAGCTAAGGCAATGGCTACTCTTACTCCACCAGCAACTTTGAAAGAGTTGAGAAGCTTTGTGGGAAAGGTGTCTTATTTGAGAGGATTTATCCCTGGTTTAGCTGATATCTTGAAGCCTTTAGTTAAACAAACCAAAAAGGGGGTGGCCTTTGTGTGGTGTAACCAATGTGAGAAGGCATTTAAGAATATATATAAGCAATTTTGGCAAATCCCAAGATCATGGTGGGTCCATTTCCTGGGAAGCCTCTTATATTATATATAGCAAATACAGAGCAATCACTACGGGCTCTATTGGCTCAGGAGCAAGGAAGCACGGAGAGGCCAGTATATTACATTAGCAAGCTCATGAAGGGACCAGAGTTGAGATACTCCACAGCTGAAAAGGTATGCCTTTCCTTAGCTTTGGCTGTGTTAAAGTTTAATCACTACTTTCTATGGCATCGTGTACAGTTGGTGACCAAAAGCAATCCTGTGAAGTATCTCCTAACCCGCCCTCAGTTGTTTGGGAGAATGGCTCAGTGGACCATCCTAACAGCGTGCCATGATATCAAGTGCATAAGGCCATCCGCCATTAAAAGGCAAGTAGTGGCTGACTTGTTAGCCAACTTCTCAGGGACTAGTGATTTCTCACTTCCCCAGCAGGAAGTTTTGATAATAGAAGAACAAGAATGGTCTATGCACTTTGATGGCTCATCTACATCCCAGGGAGGAGGGATAGGAGTAGTGTTGAAGTCGCTAGGGGAGGAACACACATTTGCTTACAAGCTACGTTTCCTTTGTTCAAACAATTAATCGAACTATGAAGCCCTAGTGGTGGGGTTAAAGGCTGCCAAAAGACTTGGCATCAAAAGATTAAAAGTATTTAGGGATTTCGAGTTAGTCATTAAGCAGGTAGAGGGAACCTATGAAGTGAAGAGTCCTAGCTTGGCTGCTTATAGGGCCACAGTTCAGGATCTCATGAAACACTTCACATCCATAGAATGCAAGGTGATTAACCGGAATGAGAACAAGTTGGCAAATTCACTGGCCACCCTAGCCACCAAGTCTATGCTAAAGAAAGAGAAGATGACTCTCAAGGTAGAGAAACAACTTGGCCTGATCAAAGGCGGATTGTGTCCTCCAAAAGATTAGCGAGAACCCTTGTTGAAAGCAATGGTCCAGGGAAGAGATATTGGATCAAATCTACCATTAAACATGAAGAACTTCCTTAAGATTAATGGGAGTTTATTTTTCAGAGGAGCAGAAGGGTTGCTAATGAGGTGTGTCTCAAGACAGGAAAGGTTGAGACGATTACACAAGTTACACCACGAGATGTGTGGGGTGAACCTTGATGTCAACCTATACAAAAGATTGCAAAGGCTATAGGTCTTTTAGCCAGAGATGGCCAATGATGCCAAAGAAGAGCAGAGAGTTTGCAAGACTTGTTCCATCATTCCCCCAGAATAGGCAGAAGAGCTGAATAGTGAGGTACAAGAAAAAGATTGGCAGGATTCGTACTTAAAATACCTTTCACAAGGTGTACTACCTGTTGATCGTTTGAAAAATAAAAGTTGAAGAGATATGCAACAAGGTTCAAGATGGTGGATGGGAAGCTGTTAAAGAGAAGTTTCCAAGGGAAGTGGTTAATGTGTATTCCCAGCAAAGAAGTAAAGGGTATTCTCTCTGATTTGCACGAGGGAGAGCCAGCAGGATATCCTAGTGGTAGAAAGCTATGGCAAATGGCTTTGCACCAGGGATACTACTGGCCCACCATGCAAAGAGTTGCCCAAGATTTCGCCAATAAGTGTCAAGAATGTCAAAGGTGAGGGGATGAAATACACACCAGCCATCAAAGCCTACAACCAACTATGGCACCATATCCATTCCATAGTTGGGGGCTGGATTTCATAGGTCCTATAAACCCCCCCCCCCCCTTCTAAAGGATGTGCTTGGATACTAGTAGCCACTAAGCTATTTACAAAATGGGTAGAAGCTGTGGCCATGAAGAAAGCAACAGGTAGCTTAGTGGCATACCATTCCTAAATAAGGATGTGCGCTGTTTAATAGAATGGTACTCCATAGCTCACACGACATTAACACCTTATTATCCCAAAGGAAATGGTCAAGATGAGACTTCCAATAAGAGATTGTTGAAGATATTAGGAAAAATGACCAAGGAGAACGGAAAAGGATGGAGAGAGGAACTTCCTACAGCTCTGTGGGCTTATAAAACAGCCAAATCACAAGCTACAGGAGCCTTACCCTTTTCCCTGGTCTATGGTACAGAGGCCATTATCCCAATAGATTTAGTGAGGCTAACAGTGAAGTTAGCAAAAATAGCACGGAGATAGCACGGATACCCAAGGAAGACATCCTAGAGATCACTAAAGAAAAATGAGACAATGCTACCTCTCACAACCGCCTTTACCAAGCTAGTATGAAGGCAAGGCAAGAAGGTCAAGTTAAAGAAAGGAAGTTTCAAGTGGGAGAACTTGTTTGGAAGATAGCCCCTCATGTACGAGTGTGGACACAATGGAAAGCATTGGAGTCGCCACCTAGTTATATGGTCTAGGAACCATGAATATAGCGTCCTTTCGAGGAATGACCATTGATCTTACTACCAGAGTATAGGTTCGGAGTTTAGGTACGTTCTTGGGAAGGTGTTAGGCACCCAAGACCACCCAACCCTAAGGTTGGCCTCCCATCATTATGTCGTATATCTTAACCTTATTAAAAGCATGGTCAACAATTATATTCTAACTCACACACACTAGCATACATCTAAGCATACAATATGGCATCATTCATCCCAAACCCTAACCATACATCTAATCATGCTCATCAAACAAAGCTAACATACATCTATCATGGCAATCATCTCATCACAGACCCTAGCATACATCTATCATGGCATCTCATCAACCTAGCATTCATCATGTCATTATATCATATCCAAGGCTTGTAAGCATTCATACATCATGTTAAGGCAGCAACATGTAAACATCAAAGGATCATATTGGGAACATGAAAATCATTAAGAACACGTCGTTCAACCAAACACATTCATGCTCATCATCAAACCATGTTATTAAACAATATGCATGTACATGTGAATGCATGACTTACCTTTACTTACCTCATTGCATCACAACACCTATGGCATCAATGAATGACATGTGAATGAATGGCATGGAATTAAAACTAAGAAACAAAAAGATAAACCCCAATCTAGCATACAATGACAAACAAACATGTGACCAAAGAAAAAGAAACTCAAAAGCATATAAGAAGGTTAAAACATAGGCATATGAGGTAAAACAAGCAAAGCAAGAGAAACATGAAAGACAAATTTAGGGTTTTTGGGCACGAGTATGTGTGTGCATACAAAAGTATGCGTACGAAGACACGCCTAAACCCTAACCCAGAAAACAAACAAGCAGAAAAATAGAGCAAGACTTGAAAGCTTAAATCTAACAACCTAACATGCTTAAAAATGTAAAGAAAGCATAAAAATAACCTAAACAAACATGTATAAATATAAACTAAGCAAAGAAACAGATTAAAATATAACAAGAAGGCATAAAAGAAAAGGAAAATAAAAAGAAAGAGTTAAGCTCAATACCTTTCAAGCTTGATTTTGACCGTTCCCCTCAGTCAATCTATTCACAAATCAATAGAAACATGATTAGTAATCTTAAACTCAAAGGATCAAGGCCAAAAAAGACCCCAATCAAATAAAATTGACTTGAGGATGTTTCGTGAAAAACTCCCTCTTTGATTCACTATTTCTAGTGAATCTTAGGTTTTCCCTTAGGATTTTCTATGTCTTTTGAAATGTACCATGTAAGGCTTTATATAGTTGAAAAATAGGGGTTTGGAACAACTCCTAGACGATGTGAGATTCATTCCAAATCTCAGTCTTTAATGCAATAAACTTGCATTTTTTATGTCTCTAAAACCCTAGCTGCGTACGCAAACTTGTGCCTGCGTATGCAGGTTTGTGCCTATGTACGCAAACCGTGGGTTTTCTTTGACCTTTATTTTCCAAAAATAGAAATTTTCTCATTAAAAGTTATATTTTCCATTTTAACACCTCTCAAGTCAATTTAACATCTGATTGGGCCCTAAACCAACCTTAAGCCTTGGAATTTGGGCATCATTGGGGAACGGGGGCCCGAGTCGTAAGGGGTACAAAATGCGGTATCTACAACGAGGTGGGGCTGGAGCAGTCAAACACAAGTTTTCACCAAAATGGGAAGGACCTTATATTGTGGAAGAAGCACACCAAACTAGACATTATTGGCTGAAAGATCAAACAAGTACGAAGGCATATAGCCTTATTAGTGGAGCTCACCTTAAAAAGTATTATGCTTAGCTTTGTAATCTAATACTTGCCATTCTAGAATTCCATCTCTATTAAATAAAACCCTTTCCATTTAGTTATATTATATTTTACAATTCATGATATGCATGCAAAGTTCAATATCCTAACTAAATAACAAACATAATAGAGTTTACAAACAAATAGGTATCCCATGACCATAAAATATTACAAATTGAAAACTAAATAATTTCTGTTAGAGAATTAATGTTTTCAAAAGAGATGTCTGGATGGCTTAGAGTTCCTTTCTCGCTTTCCAACTTTTTGATTTCTTTATCAAAGGAACCTTGTTCTGCTTTAACAACTTCTAGCCAAGTCTGAAGGGCAAAATAATCTTCTTTTGTAGATGAAAAATCCCCCTGAAGTTTGGTTATGGACTCTTGGAACTTAGCAATCGAAGTAATGCGTGCCTCCATGGCCGACTTTGTCTCCTCTACTTTGTTGATACAAGAGTCTCTTTTAGCTCTCAACTGTTGAAGCGAGGACAAAGAAGCATGAACAGAGGGCCCCGCCTTCTAGAGGTCTCTCAATATTGTGACACAGCTCACTAGCCACCCGACATTGAAACCCATGCCATTAGCTTCGGTCAATGCAGAAAGGATGTCCTTAAAGGGAAGAATTAGATGGTCCTCTTTACCTTTAGACTGCAATTGAGACACGACAAGCCCAATGTGTTCCAACATGAAGCACCTAAGAAGCAGTGTCCACTTGTCAGTATCCCTCATAATCTCAGGATACTTTAAAAGAAGTTTGGAGCACACAACTTTCAAAGGGGGAGAAAGCAATGAGATTAGTGGATCGAGGTTTGCCTTGGTGCTTCCACTCTCTTAATCTCTGGAAGTGACTTCTGCGAAATCTTCTTTCTCTTGGGATTGTCGGTGCACACACGATTCGAATTCCCCCCTTTCAGCATCAGATTCTATTTCCTCCTCAGAAGCCACTTCTTGTACAGAGGCCTCTGGTTCCAAAAGAGTGGTTTTTTCTTTGGTCTGAGTCTGAAGAATAGTTTCCTTAACCTGTCAAAGGTCCAAAGAGAGAAAGGAGAAAGTAAAGTCACATATGCCATTGATCAAGAGATAACATTATAAAGATAACAAAGTCAAAGAAGAGGATACATACTTTTGGTTTCTTTACAGCAGAAACCTTGTCATTCTTTCCTTTTATTTTGGTGGCTGAAGGTATGGTTTTGGCAGAGAGTTTCAAAGTCAAGTCACCTTGGGATATCCATACATTAAGTCCCACTCAACCCAAAGTTCCTAACACGTTCCCTAATGCCAGCCCACCATGCTTTAAACCTGGGAAAAGGTAATCCAGCTCGGGAAGGGCAAGTAAAAGGAACTTCAAAACCAGACACTACCACCTTAATAAGATTGTTGCTCTTGAAAGCCAATGATGCTACTACAACAAGGAGGGACGGGGTAGAAAGATGCCCTAGTACACCTTGGTCAAAACCAAATTGGCAGGCAAATCTATAAGGATTATAGGCTTGGGTTTCAAAATCATCTTGAAAGCATGCTGGAAGGTGGGAAGTAAAGGCACAGGCAATGAAAGAGAGTTCCTCCTCAGACCAAGGAACATCTCTATAACGAGAAACAGTTTCATCTATCAAAGATTGGAACAATGGAGGAAGTGCACCCTTTAGAGGGGAATAAGGTCTGGCTATCTAATCAGTAGGGTCATCTAAAACCTTACAAAGAAAGCTATCAGAGGATACCACAACCTTATTCCATCGCCATGATCTTGGTAAGCCTTGGGGTGATGGCAAGATGGTTTTAAGGGAATTTAAAGCTTTGGGGACAGGAGCATAGTTCCTAAAATGCTCCCATGACCAAATTTGTAAAAATACTACAGGTACAAACGTTTCTATCTGGAATCTACCCCAAGAACGTTGTAGGTCAAGGGTAAAGCGATCTAAATGAGAATATAAAGTTCCTAAGAAGTAAGGAGTAAGGGGAAAATAATATCCTTTGGCTAACTTAATAGCTAAGGAGAAATGTCTACCTAGGATCTTCTCGTGAGGATATCCTTCAAACAAATGGTGGGAAAGCAAGAAAGCAATGAAAGCTTCAAGTTCATAAGGGCTAGAGTTACCTTCTCCTACCAAGAAGTTCGTGCCCTCCTTCAAAGAATCTGGACTAGCTTCTTCATCCACGCCATCAGCATATTCCCTCCAAAAGTATCTGATCCATTCCCAGAAGTTAGCCCTGGAACCTTTGTCAACACCAACATTGATGTCTTTTGGCACTTTATCGCTGGGGGCTTTTCCCTTCCTTTTTGCCTTCAGAATTGGCTTCTTCAAATTTTTCTTCACTGCTTCTTCAAGAAACTTTACAGCTTTGGCTTCATCATGAGATAAGGAGATGTTGGCCACTTCTCCATCACAAAACAAAGGAAGTCACAAGATTTCATAGACATCTTCAAGAGAAGGGGAGACTTCTTGGCACCTGTGAAGAAAGTATGGGTGGTAGAATTCCAATGATATTGAAAAGAAAGGAGACTCTCACTATCCTTGCTAATGTCTAAATTGGAGAATGCCAACACAGTGTGCACCAAGTGTACATTTTGCAGAATTTCCATGAAAGAAGGATGTGTTAACACCCTTCGGCACCAACTTCTCTAGCCTTTAGAAATAGAAGTATGGGACTTAAAAACCACATCAGTGGTGGGAGCAAAATCTCCTCTGCAAGTGCCAAGCTGAGGAATGTGCTTTAGGTCCAAATCCATGGTTAACAGATCATCAGGCTCCCCACATGCCGTGTATGGAGGGTCTGAAGAATAGGGAACAGAGTCCCAATCAAAACTTTTATCAAACAAGTAGTCTTCAAAGAAAGGGAGAATGATCCATTGCTCATCAGTGGAAGGGTTCTCATCCCTTCCTGGTAATGGCCTATTAATCTTAGTGGTTGAGGGTTCTGCAACCTTTGAAGAACTAGATCTCAGAGTACGTTTGGCACCCATGGTTTACATGATCGTGGAGGATTTTGAGTTTTGGGGTTTAAAGAGAAGAAGATAAGGGAAGAATGAGAAAAATGAGGAAAAGAGATATGTTCTTCGCTGAGCAATTTCTTTCCTTTTATACTTCAAACAAGTATCCCTCTAAAAAGAGCCTTCAAAAATGGCACCTTTTCAAATTTATGGACACATGTCAACATGGGAAAAGTCAGTTTCTGACAAAATCAGTTAACAAAAACCAAGAAAACCGCCTTCACAAAGTCAATGGAAAAGGCGTGATGCTTCACCAACAGGTTCATTTTTACTTTTGTCTTGTGTTTTAATTAACTGACATGTTTATATGTTGTTCTTTTTGTGCGGCATTTTCAAAAGAAAAGGTGATAACATGATAAAAATAACAATAAACATTATGACCACATTATATTTTTGGGAACAAACCAATGTTGTTTATATATATATATTCAAAAAAAAAAGGAGAAAATGAGATTTACATTTCATGGTCCTTTTGGCCTATCATCCCTTTTCTGACCCAAAAAAAAAAAAAAAAAAAAAAAAAAAAAACAAAACAAAACAAAACAAAACACAAAACAAACAAACAAAACATTGCAACTAAAAAAAAAATATACTTATAACCTAAGGCCAATAAAATGGCCCACTTACAAAAACAAAAACAAAAAACATAAAGGTTGCAGGTTCAAAGCTTGACAACTTAAGGAGAGCGAAGCTTGTAGGCATCCTCATCTACCTTAGAAGCAGAATCCTCTTGAGGGTAATCTGGAGCCATGTCCTCCTCCTCCTCTTCCTTTTCCTCTTCTTCCTCCTCCTCGCCTTCACCATCCCCAGAGCTGGAGTCATCAGAAAACTCTAATTCCTTAAAATCAGAATCAAACTCACTTGAAAAAGAGGTGGTGCTTGAGTCAAAGCCATCTTGGAAAGCTCTACGCCTTCTCCTACGCCTAGATGAGGCCCCCATGAAGGCGTCATAGGCCTCATCTTCAGCATCCTCTTCGGCCTTCAACTGAAGCTCCTCAGAATCCTCATCTTCATCTTCCTCACTCCCTTCCCACAGTTGAACTTCTTGAGGCAGGAAGACTTGAAAGGGGAGGGGAAAGATTGGGAAAGGTAGGGGAGGAGGGAAAGGAACCATTTCAAGGCTAGGTGGTGGTGCATTGTTGGTGTTGGAAGAGTCATTGGTGGAGGAAGTGGAGTCATTCTTCGGAGAGTTAGAGCCTGAAGAAGAACTGGCCTTTTTTTACAACAGAATGTCTCTTTTTTGAAAGAAGAAGAAAAAGCTATGCAAATACAAAAGGAATGAAGATTAAAGGAGATCTTTGCCTATTTGAATCGCCAACCAGAGTCAAGTGAAAAGACGCAACATTTATGGAGAGTAATGTTTGTCTGCCAAGCGCGGGAAACAAAATGACGCCAAACTAGCTAGAAGCACCCGCGAAGGCCACGTGTCCCATTTCAAACATCATAAGCTATAATTGCTTGAGCATTGAAGTCTGATACAAAGTGACTATCAAAGGCTTCACTCATCAAACGCCATTGACAGTTAGGGGGCTAATGTACAGTACACCAACCGAGGCATGGGAGAATGTTGACATGGCTGGATCTGGACCCTACACGTGGAATGGTTGTGAGCAAGGAAAAGGAATGTTGATTGGGAGAAGAGATCTTTGGTCCGTGCCAACAGCGTGATCATCTTAGGGAAAGTGAGATTTGCACCTAACATGGACACCCAGCACTCACAAAAGGGGGATAGTGACTCTCTTTGGTCAGAGGTTATGAAATCCTTCCCTCCCATTGGCTGTGTTTATGCTGGACCACTGTTGGGGACACGTGCATTACTCACAAGCCCCTGATGTCCCTTTCCTTATCCAGGGATTGCTCCCCACGTAGTGGCAGGGTTACTTTTCATGCCACTATACTGATCTCGGCGTGCTCATTCTCTCTCCCCCAGCCACTACATAGTACAGTAGCTGTATTAGGGTTCAAATAAGGGAATCACAATGTGACATCTATCCTATACCTAGCAATATTCCTCGGACTATAAGAGGAACATTTTGCTAGACTTTTAGGGTAAGAACCAGGATAGAACAATAGAAAAAATGTTAGAAAGTTTGTAAGGAAGTGAGGTAGAGAAAAGGGCCCCTACTTTAGTAAGAACATCACTACTGTACAAAGGAAACCTCCATTTTTACATAATACAAAGCTTGACAGAGCAAGGGATATTCACCCTTGCTCACCTGTGGCTTTTCTTCCATTTCAAAGGGATTTCCACGTACATCCCATTGTCATCTTTACTTTCCTTGCATTGCTTTCTTTTTCTCTCGACATCATGGTGTTAAAGCTTCCATTTTTATTGTTTTTGAGCTTTTTCATCAAAATGTACTATTAGATATCTCACACACTTTTCACATGAGTTTTACAAATCTAACTTGCACGTACACACAGTTATCAAGATTCAAATTTTCTTTTCTATTCTTTCTCCTTTCATATATTTCCCAGTAAACAAACTATCAAAACACTCAGACCTCTCTCTCATGAACTCACTCTCTTTCTCTTTCTCCCTCTCATTCTCTTTAGATTGGCATGATCACGGTGGAGCTCGGGCTTGATGGAGAATCTCAAACTTGAGGATTTCCTAGCTTCATTTGGGAATTCATAAGGGAATAGAATGGAATGGAATGTATTTAAGCAAGGGAAAGGAATGGAAAAGAAAGGAATGAAATGAAATGGAATTAAGTAACCTTGGTTGGATGTTTTAAAATAAAGGAATGAAAATGAATGGAATGTAAGTAACCTTGTTTGTGAGTAACATAGAGGGAAATGAATAGAATCATTTTATGATGATATTACTATTAGACCCCTATTTTAAAATAAATGGTTGAATATATAGGGATATTTTAGGAGTTTGAGTAAAAAAATTCATTAAATCTAATTTCATTCCCTCCAATTCCTCCAAATTTCGGGAGAATGAAAAGTTGAGGTTTTAAGGGAATAAAGAAAAATGAGTATTCCCTCCTACCCATTCCATTCCATCCCACTTAAAGTCTCAAACAAAGGAAAGGACTTTTCATTCCCTCCATTAAAACTTCCAAACAAGGGAAGGGAAGGGAAGGGAAGAATATTCTAAAATTATTCTTTTCATTCATTTCCATTCGATTCCATTCCCTCCTCCCAAACGAGGGCTTAATCAAATCCACACTTATCCATTGCTTATTTTTGTGTTTCCTTTGTTCTCTTTCTTTTGCTAGTCACCATAGGAAAGAATAATATCCTGCACGAAACAGCAGGTTGAGATCTGAATCATTAGAGAAGTGGAATCATTAGAGAGGTGAAAGGATTGATATGGTTCAGGTAGGTTGATATCTTTTCAGTGTTTGTTCGTGATTAGTGTTTGATGGGTTCTATTTGTGTGTTTAATTTGGTAAAGGGTTTCATTTTGGTTGGGATTTTTAGATTGCTTTGTGTTTGGGAGGTAAGAAAGTGCAGAAGAATAGAAAGAAAATAATTGAAATTGTGGATTTTAAAAAAAAATCATTTTCTTTATTTGTTTTCTTTCAATTAATTTTTTTTAGAATTTATTTTTACATTGAATTTTCTTTTTTTATTAAAATGCTTACCTGGCTTTTTTAATACTTAATTATTTGATTTTATATTATTATTTTAGCCACGTGTGCGCCAACAATGCAAACCATTTGCCATGTATGCATTTTCCGTTAGTTAACGGTAGGGACCAAATTGATTACAAGTTGTAAATAACATGGATCAAATTGACCACTACCAAAATATGGGGACTAAATTGACTATGATACCAAAATATAGAGACCAAAATAGTGTTTTTGCCAATTTTTTAATATTGTCAACGACACTAGATTGTTGAATTACAAAAAAAAATATGTTGTTTGGTGTACCATTTTCCCAT
The DNA here is from genome assembly GCA_030021035.2 of Notholithocarpus densiflorus. Taxonomy (NCBI): domain Eukaryota; kingdom Viridiplantae; phylum Streptophyta; class Magnoliopsida; order Fagales; family Fagaceae; genus Notholithocarpus; species Notholithocarpus densiflorus. Next base: position 2,548,703 of record JARYZH020000041.1, read on the forward strand.
TTCAAATTTAGCTTATAATATCTCGGTGCACTACAAATCACCCCATTTCCAACGTTTGAAAAACGAAACCAAGATGACACTTCTTTAATATAATTTATTCAACTAAATTTTTTTAATAAATTACATAGGACTTTTTTTTTAGAAGAAAGAACGCATTGCTTATTATTTCATGGACTGGTAAATCAGTCAAAACAGAAGAGTAATTATTTGAATGTAAAAGAATTAAATCACTTTTTTTAAAATAAATTACTTATTACTGCTTGATATGTTATAGTAATTATTTCAGTAGTGATACATTCTCATTTGGTTATTATTTTCAATTATTGGAGAACTCTTACATTAACTAATTATTAAATAGTATGTTATTAATAAATGCATTCTGGTTTATTTAATAATAGTATTTATACTTATATTTATAAACACAAATCTGTTAGAGATATTAGTCTGGCATTTAGTTATGTCTATATGAATTAAATCACACAATAATGTTATTAAGATTAAATTATGTAACTCTCCTTTTGGTTTTGTGGAGTGGTAAAAAAAATGAGGCGCTGCATGCGTAACTGCCCAAGGCCAAACCCACAAAAGGCTACCATACCTCACTGCACTTGTTGCCCACAAGGCCACAACACATGCATGACATGCAGCCTCCCAAGCCCTAGCCACGAACCATCACATTTGCGGAGCCGCTATCATAAAGCCACTTGCATAGTTGTGCTCCACCAAGAGGCAATACATACGTCACATCCTCTAAAGCATCAAGGATCTAACACAAGAAAATATGTAAGTTGGCCTAGTGGTAAGGGCTTAGGCCAACATGCCTCAAGGCATGAGTTCGAATTCCTTCACTAGCAGGATTTTGCGGCTCCTTATACTCCACCTAAAGGTTGTTGGCCTAGCTCATCAACAATTGTGGTGTGGGATCTTAGCCTAGGAGCAGTTAAGGTGCTATTATAGTCACGCCCATGTAGAGAAGCTACACTGGTCACAACCCTCTAACCATTTTTCAGTTATATAAAAAATAATAATAATAAAATAATTAAAAATTAAAAAAAAAAAAAAAAATACAAGATACACATAACACAAACACGACTTAGTAAATACGAAGCTTATTTTCAAGACAAGGACTGACCACAACCACATTTCCAACTGACTTTTAAGGATGCCTCTTGAATGCTTGGTTTTTTAAATTACATACCCCCATTATCAAGACCATTTAACTGCTTCAAAATTCTCGAATATATAAAACTACCAATAATACATCTTTTTTTGAAACATTGATAAAGAGATTAAAGTGTTACTAATTGGTGTAATGCTAACGATAATTACAATAAATATAAGTTGAACGGTTGAACCTCACACACACACATGCACTGTTACTAATTGGTGTAACGTTTAAAAGAACTAATTCCTCATCCCACCCCCCCCCCCCCCCCCAAAAAAAACAATCACAAGCTCGTGTGTAAACGTGACAAAATCCTGAAATAGTAGCACACTGGACTGCATAGCACCCACATTTTTTGTTCCAGTAAACAAAATTGAAATGAAACAATATGTCGCTTGAGATGCTAGAATTTTTTCAAGCCCTAAAATTTCGTTTTAGAAAGTTCAATTTGTTTAACTAAGTTTGTCGTCGCCTTCACCCCCACTTATAAATGAAGAGAATGTAGGGAAGGTGTTACCTGTTTTGGAAAGGAAGGGGAGCGGGTTGGTTCTCCCGAATTACACGTACACAGTTACATTTAAGATCCAAAAAGAACAGTCCACACAGCTAACGGAAGTAACTCTTTATTTGAATGTAAAAGAATTGATTGAAAAAGATTGCTACAACATGAACACATAGTAATCTATACCTTTGATTAATTACATCCATTTCATTTTCAATATTTTGGAAGCAGTCTTGAGATTTGTGGGGTGTTATCTGATGATGTGAGAGGTACTGTTGAAAACTCAGAATCAAAATGTTCAGAATGCCGAAAATCTCCACGAGAGGGAAAAGGACTAGAGTTCTGGTTAGGTGAGAAATTTAATCTTGAGAAACTTGATGACGCAGTACCGGCAGAATTTGTTGTATGGTTGGCCATGAATGCATCAGCAACTGCAGCATTGGAACCTCTTCCATGTGAATCTTCCTTGGATCTTCCAGCAACATCTGCCAAATCCCTTCTCTCTCTTTCATTTTCCGTGAGAAGAAAATCAACCCATAGATCTGCAAAAGACTGGTAGAGAAAATATATGCTTTAGGCTAACTATTGCCCTTGCTTAGTGGACAGAATTCACAAATGCATACTTGATATCAGACTAGAATGTTAATGCTTGCAGTAAATGTCAGAATGGCAGTATTTTTTATTATTATTGATAAGTTACATACACCCAATGGATCTTGAACTCACCTCACCTCATTATTATAAGAGAAGAAAGTGCCCAGTCATGCTAATCATTGCCATCAAAATGGCAATATAAACAATAGAACAATTTGATCAGCCTCAATTTCAACATTGGGGGCATGTTTCAGGTCAGCGTATTTTGTTGATTAGTATTTTTCAGGCCATCATATCTGCACCAAATCTAGCCTAGAGTCCAGAGCATGCACTAATAACCAGATGCACACAAAAAAACAAATGCACACAAAAAAACAAAAAAAAAAAAAAAACAACAAATAAACCCACCAACAATGGAAAGCATTAAAAGACCATGAGCAAGCAAAATACATTTTTGTAGATATGGATATCGGTCAATCTTTAGAAAAAATGATTACCTGGTTATCGGATGCCATTGTTGCAGCTGATTCAGCCGAACCTCCTCCCAAGATACCACCAACTAGGCGGCCAGGTAGCCCTAGTACTCCACGAACAACACCTTTGCCTGCACCATGTTGAGCAACACCAATCCTTTGCTTGTCTTCATCAGAGAATCCCAGCATGCGAACCATAAGATCCAGAACCTGCCCAAATATATAATAAAAATTTCTGAGAGGACAACTACTTCAACCAGTATGGAAGAGTAAGCAATTAGCTTCCCCAGCAATAATAGTCAACATGAGACTGCTGTAGGCCAGTGGAATTTATGCGGCCAAACTGTCTTAAGTGGCTGCAGGAAACAATTGTCAAAGTCAAGATCGTTTTCAGTGAAAGGTCCCCACCTCAATATGGTATGTTAATAAATGTTTAACTTCTGAGTCTGGGATGTCAATCTAGTAAATGTATTTTCTCCTTTTAATAGTTCTTTATATTATCTTTTCCAGCTTTCCCCTTTACTTTCCTTCCTTCCACTATGGGTTCATTTCTTTTAGAATATTCAACTTGGAAATCCAGACCATCTAAAATGAGAACTTGATAATCATCCAAGGCCTTGGTGATATCCAGATAGAAGTCACCCAATTATATACCTCACTAACTTTGGCATGAGCAATTTTGCACATGTTGGGAACAGAGATTCATTCCCAGTGTGCATCCTGAAGGAACTATAATCTTAATATGAAATAAACATACCTCTTTGCTGTGATTTCTTTGGAAGTAGGTCACCAGTAACTTGATCACAATGCGCCTGCCAACATTTACCAGTCATATTATTATGTGTATACAGTCTCCACCTCACACAAGGCAATGTAGTAGTGAAGATAATGTGTTCATATACAATAATAAAATGATAACCAATGATAAATGGCAATAATTTTAATCCTACTAACCTGTCAACAAGATAATCTGAATCCATTGACATCCGATTAAGCCTTGTCATACTCTGCTCAAGAGCACGCCGTACTTTTGCATTGTCTTCCTCAAGCTTATTTACTCTGCTTTTCCATTCTTCTAGCATCTTTTCAGATTGGGAAAGCTTGGCCAAAATTTCTTCCTTCTCCTCCTTTGATACTTCTGCCCGTTGATCTGCATCCTAAAGATGACAAAGGAAAAATCATTGTTTAAAAGAATAGACCATTAAGAAAACTATAAAAATAAGTGGTTCAAGATTTAGAGATCCAACCAAAGGTTCAACTAAAATCAAACCATACCACCATAAATAATTTAATTAACAATCATTTCAGGCTAAAATCCTATTACATCCTCTAAGTTTGGATCACTTCTAAATTGATCCTTGGCTATGAAAACTAGCAATTTACACCATCAAATATATCAAGAATGTCAATGTGCCCCTTCCATCAACATCCGTTAAAATCTTGGACAAAGTTTAGCTACAAAATTGGTTGTAGCCTAAAACTACAATTTTACTTAATAAAATAAACATTATTTCATATTTTGAAAATTTAACTATTGAATTGCATGTTCTTTACATTCTTAATACACATGTTAAATTTTATATCAATCGGATATTATTTACTATATGATCTATAAACTTAAATTTTATACATAATTTTAAACTAAAAAAACTTGCAATTTAAACAATTTATTGATAACATAGCTATTTATCTTTAATTTTTTATAAATTTTGCAAATATGGAGGATATAAGAAGATGTAATCCAATGGTGGATTTGTCAAAATTTATCTCCAATAAAAAAATATTGAGTAAGATTGTAGCCTAAGACTACAACCAATTTTGTAGCTAAATTTTGTCTTACAGTTAACCACCCACAAATGACATCATTTTAAATAGAAAATAGAAAAATGACATCATTTTCAAGTGGGTTAACAACAAAAATGTGATAGATCATAACAAATGGAGCACATTAACAGCACAATAATAGTCAAGGGTATAAATTGCAAGTTTTGAAAGTCAAAGGACCAATTTGAAAGCAACCCCAAACTTAAAAGTGTGTATAGTGCATTTTGGCCTTAATTAAAATGAAAGTAGAGGGACCAATTTCAAATGACCCCAAACTTAGAGGTTGTAAAGTGCATTTTAGCCTTAATTTATTTATTTATTGATTACAAGGATTGTCAATAATGTTATTAAAATTGTATTACACAGAAATATATGTATATATAAAGTTTTTATATCATTAGTGAAATGGCACCAAAAAAATTTCTTAAATTATATATAACTAATAAAATGACCTTGGCCAATAGTCACTCATCACCACCAACGCCCCCCCCACCACACCCCGCCCCCCCGCCCTCCCATCCTCCCAACTCTCCTCTTGGTCTTTCCCTTTCATTCAAACTCAACATTAAAAGCTGTGAAAAGGAAACATCCACCCTAGTTATAGAGCAAACATGCTACAAAAAACAAAGCAGTGTTACAATTTGGAAAGAGACTGGTTAATTCAAGATCCACTAAACCTTTATGTTCTCAGCAACCTCTCTCTCTCTCTCTCTCTCTCTCTCTCTCCCTCATATATTCCCCTTTTCCCTTTCTTTCTCACTTGAACAACCAAAGCTGTGAAGATAAAGGTCCACCCAGGTTAAAGAGCAAACAGGCTATGAAGAACAAAGCAGTGTTAAAAGTGTGTATGAGACAGGTTAGGATCTTTTCTGAATGAGCCAGATCTTGGGGAATTCCAATTTAATTGAGAAGGGAGATGGGGTCTTTGCGGGGATGATTTGCATCTAAATGTTTCTGTTATCAGACCTTTTGCAGGTGATGAAAAAGTGAACAACGAACCACGTTTTGGACCAAATTTTAAAAGGGACAAAAGTTTTCCTCCAAATTGGTTTGGAGGAATCTCCTCCAACCCATTACATGGTGGTTCATAGGACCATCCATGTTTATTAAATTACATAATTCATTACTTCATCTAAAAAAGTCACATTGGCTATTAAATAGGTCGTGTGGCTAAAAGACATGATTCATTAAATTATTTAAACAAGTCACATTGACTATTAAGTAGGTCACATGACTAAAAGTAAGTGGATAGTCTTCTAAATTGACACATAGTGAATAGGAGGAACTTTCCTTCATAATGGTTTGGAGAAAAACTGTCCTTTTAAAAATTCTACCGTGTTGGATTCTGAATTCCCATTTTTATTAATACGCACACCAAAATTTCATGTTAATCAGATGTTATTTATTATTCAATCCATAATCTAATGTTTTGTGAAGAATTTTAAGTTACGAAAAACTTTTATCATTTTCTAAATAAAATAGTTATTGATCTCTAAACATGTTTATATTTTGCAAGCCAAAGTATAAGGAGACAACATAATTAATGAAGGACCTGTCAAAATACATATCCAATAAAAAACAATTGAGTGATGTACCAATACTAAAAGTTAGGGGTGACCACAGGTCGGTCCGGGTCGGGTTTGTGCCCAACCCGTGACCAACCCGACCAAGTCGGGTTCCAAATTTTCAGACCCGCCGCCGACTAGTCAGAAAATCGGATCAGATCGGACGGTTCTTGCCGGAAAGTGGTCGGGTCTTGGTCGGGGTTGATTATTTGGAAAACGGCGAGAATCCGGCCAAGAAAATATGAAAAACGGCAAAATCCGGCGAGGAAATTTTGAAAAATGGTAGAAATCCGGCCAGATCTCTCTAAATCCAGCGAGATCTTGGCCATTTTCGGCAAGATCTTGGCTAGATCAAGCGAAATCTCACCGGATCTACCCAAAAAAATCTCAAAACTCACAGGGAAAATGATGGGTCGGTCGGATCGGGTTTCTCGAATTTGAGAGGAGGAGATCCGATCTCCAACCGGTTGATCTCGGATTTTGGAGAATGAAATCCGTCGCCGACCGCTGAAGCAGTCGGTTCGGTCGGCGGTGAGTCGGGTTCGGTTGGCGACAGCGGGTGGGTCGGTTCCGATGGGTCCTTGGACAATCCTACTAAAAGTTCCACCAAGTGTAACTTGAAACCAACCAATACGTATAATATAATCGATATATATATAGTAATTAATTTATTAGAAGAGTGTAATACAAGTGCAACCCATATATTATACACTGGAAGTTTGCAAAAGATACACCAACAACAATTAATTAAAATTTAAAAAAAAAAATGAAATTAGCGAGTTGCATGAGCTCATTGTGGTGTCCATAGTAGAAAGTGCACACCAGCTAGCTTATAAATTAAATATAACAATGACTTTATGAAACAAAATCATAAGACTGGAAAGAAGGAATCCTTACTTCATTTTCTAAATAAAATAGGTATTGATCTCTAAACATGTTTATATTTCCCAAGCACTGAAAGTATAAGGAGACAATATAATTAATGAAAGACTTGTCAAAATACACATCCAATAAAAAAATATTGAGCGATGTACCATTACTAAAAGTTACTTGAACCCAACCAATACATATAATATAATAGATATATATAAAGTAATTAATTTATTGGAAGAGCATAATACAAGTGCAACCCATATACACTGGAAGTATACAAAAGATAAACCACCAAAAATCAGTTAAAACTTTAAAATAAATAACCAGTTGCATGAGCCCATTTATTGTGGCATCCATAGTAGAAAGTGCATACCAGCTAGCTTATAAAATAAATATAACAATGACTCATGAAACAAAATCATAATATAGGAAAGAAAGAAATCTTACTTTCAACAGCTTGGAAAGTTTAGCTGCTTCGTCTCTTGCCCGTGCCAAATCTCCTTCTAAATGTTCCTATACATACAATAATCAAAGCGAAATAAAAACCATGACCTAGAGACAGCATGGCTATTACCAACATGTCTGTGAGTTTCTAATGGTTACAACCCCCAATATCACGCACACACAAAACAGAAAACAAAGTATTCATTTGTTTACCTTAGCTTCAATTTCTGCATAGTACTGGCCAAGAGCAGTTTGAAGATTAAGAAGCTCAACATTTTTGGCATCGATAATGGCTATACAGTTCGCAAGTTTTTTATTCAGGTCATCAATAATGTCCTTTGACTTCAGAATTTCATTGTTGTTGGACATCTTAATTTCCTCCTGACTCACAATGGCCTGCTTCAAAGCCTTTTCCAAACGTAATATTTGAGCCCTTTGATGTTCATTATTTTCTCGGAGTTGTTCAATGATTTTGCTGTCCTCGTCCATCTTTTCAGATTCTTCAAATTCCTATATTATTTAAACAAGAAAACTACATTTAGCTTTGGCTTTGGAAAGTTTTAAAACTAGATATATTGAGAAACAGCCACAGAGTCTACTAAAGCAATGAAAAGTGAAATTGACACAGCCAGAGTAAAAGTAAAACATCCAGACAACAGAAACATTGACAGTCTATAAATGTAAATTAGAAACATTGACATGCACACAGATAGAGGGAAATATAACACCAATGCAGTAAATACAAGCTCAAAATAAGAAGCTTGGTCATTAAAAAATCAAATATCAAAGTCCTAGTTAAAGAAAGTATACTGAAAGGGCCAACCACTGTATCAACTGCTTATTTCTTCTAATTATTACAAGTGATGCAGCAACATATCATTGGTATTAAAATATGAATGGTCCTTACATATGCCTCTGATCATTCAGGCCACCCAATAATATGTCATCTTAAAATAGAGATGAAATGCATGTAAGAAAGACTGAAAGAGATTGTTCCACTGCATATTATCCTCAATTTTTTCATTTTGATACCAGTGATAAGTGATAAGTGATAAGTGCTAACAGTTGAAGCTTCGTAAAGCATAATCAGTAATTAACCAAAAAAAAATCAATATAAAGATTCACCAAAAAAATCTCTAAAAAGAAAAATTAGGAAATTTCACATTGCTTATAACTAACATGTTAGTGCAGTTGAAAAAATTGGGTGGATTTTGCTAGATATAATTAAAGACTTAAAGGCATGTGACCTTTTCTAACAAATGCTGCTTAAGGCGGCCCAATTCTTGTAATGCTTTGTCCCTTTCACTGCGTGTTTCCTTTAAATCTTTATCCAGTTTTTGCAAACTTAGCTCCATTTCTTCCTTTCCAGGGAAACTTCCAGATGAATCTTCCATCTGTGAAGAACAAAAATTAATAATAACTCATTTACAAAGCAAGGAGACAATACAAGTGCATATCAAAAATTCACAATGATGTAAAATATTTCACTTGACATCATTACAAATGGGGGCCCAGCAAACATGACCTGCCAGAAAAGGTCACAAATACTCGCTAGAGAGGGGACAGAGAGTGAGAACCATCTAAAGCACTAACAGAAAAGTAAGGCACTGTGTTCCCAACAATTTATATACCTCATTCACAATAGTTGGATGCTTAGTCAAAGACTCTGAAGGACCTGACAATACTTTCTCAGTTAAAGAGTTCCTGCTCATTTTCAAAGAAACCTCCAGTTCATCTTTCTCCATCTATACAATGATATATAATTTGAGTGGATTCAGGGGCTCATCATTTAATAAAAAGCAATATAAAATATTTTGAGTAATACGATACAATTCTTCACAAGTGAAACACAAGCTAATGATACACAAACTACCAACCTTAAGACTACTGTTTTCCTTTTCCAGGCTTGCAATTACTCTTTTCAAACTCTCCAAAACGTCATCAGTACCTTCATCCTCCCGTCTATTCAGCTCCATTTGCAGTCTTTGTATTTCTGAAATTTTCTCACCCAGTTCATTACGCAATACGCTCATTTCCATGGAGGTCTGCCAACAAAGAAGATTACATGCCATACCAAAAACACAGCTTAGATGCCAAAAACAAGAGAAAATAAAATTAAGGAAATAAGAAATACTCAAATACGCCTGATTGCTCATGACATGCAAGAGGAAAACATCCCAACACTGTTAGACACTAAGACTACATTTAAAAAATGTATATATATCTAAAACCCTATTTCTATGTGTAAGTGATGCAAGAGTCTCTCTCACATAGACATGCACACTTGGCTTTTCCTATTTCTATGTGTAAGTGATGCAAGAGTATGCTGACAGCAGGGGTCATTCACAAAAAATTATATCAGTACAGATATATATGTGTTATACAGACCCTAAAATTACCTGTTAAAGAAACATCCTAAATTTCTAAGTGTAAGCCCAACCAAAAAAAAGGTCCGAAAATTTGTCAAAGAAAACTTAATATAGAAATTCAATTTAACAATTTGTGCATATAAGATTGTTACATCTCTGGTTTTATAGATGCCTTTTCCAGAAATATTAATCAATCAGTAGTCAACTAGGAAATTATATTTAATCTAATGCTATTAAAATTAGTATATTCTGACCACCTTCCCCTCTCCTCTTCCTCCATCTCTCTGTGTCCCCAACATACCCCTAGTAACTTTAAACAAAGTAGTGTACATATTTTTTCCCTTTTTAAACAAGAATTAGACAATTCCAATACCTAATACTTAAAAACAAACTGAACATATGAAAGCTGGGGGAAATGATGAGTGCTATAGCCTTATAAATGAAAATCAAACAAAGTCAAAAGCCTATCAAGCAAATCATAACCTGATTTCAAAACTCACTTTGTCTCTGTCTAATTTTAGTGATTTGAGTTCCTCCTGGAAAGATTCATTTAATTTGTGTTCCTCTGAGAATGGAAAAAGAAAAAATCAGACATATTAAAACAACTTGTGAATAATTTCTGAATCTTCAGAAAGCACAAATGTACCATGTAATTTTGACTGAATATATGCCAACTTATCACGTTCTTTTTCAAGTTCCATCCTCAATTGTTTTATCTCAGTATTAACTTGCACTCCTGCAGTGGACCTATTGCTCTCTTCTACTATATCTGCAAGCAACTAGAATGCATTCATATATCTGCCGTCAAGTTCATTCATTATTAAAAATAATAAAGGGTAAAAAGTATTAAAAAGAAAAAAGAGTAGAAATGAATAGACAATCAAGATCCAACCAAAACTATGGAACACAGAACACATATAAACTAACTATGAAGTTGCTCAAACTTCCTCAGAAAACTCGAGTTTTCAGAATAAAGGGTGCAATTACCTTCTGACCATTATGTGTCTGGTTTCCAGCATGAGTGATTCCATTGCTTATTCCATCCTGACCATTGTGTGTTTGGTTTCCAGAATAACGGTTTTTCACTTGAGTTGTGAATTTATGTTGTCGCTTTGGTGATTGATCAGGACTTCCCTGCACAAATTCAAAATAACCCAGCCACCCCATGTCAAATCATTTTTTTAACTAATAAACAAAAAATGTGATTTTTCTAACAAGGTGGAAGCACTCATTTTTTTTTCAGTAAATAGAAGAATTCATTGATTAAAATGGGCGAGGGCCCAGTACAAAGGAAGTATAAACAGGACACTCTAAAAGATTAAAAAAGTCAATGCACATGTTTAATAAATAACATGATAAATTTGAAATAATTATTTAAGGACAATATAGAGGCAGTTTGGATCCACGTCCACGGCTGCGTTTTCACGTTTTCAGTTTTTTTTTTTTTTTTTTTTTTTTCCTTGGACGCGCTTGTGGTACTGTTCACTGTCCATGAACAGTGATTTTAGGCTTATGAACAGTAAAAAATAGAGTAAACAGTAACTTTTTACACATTAAAAAATTATTTTGCTACAGTATTTTCAGTTTTCAGTTTTCAGTTTCAGCAAAAATAAGTTGTATCCAAACGGACCCCTAACAATCAAGTGATCAACTAATCATATAAAATTGAAATCTAACATTTTAATAATTGTCATGTTTTACAAAATATACACAAATATGACATTAAATAATTATGAAATGAAGTAAATGGTTGAATCACTATATATATATACAAAGAGAGAGAAATGGGTTCAAGTTACACCTTTTCTACATTGTATATTTCTAAGAGATCTAACAGCTGAAAAACATTTCTGCCCATATCATTATTAAATATTTATTACCGTCTTCCACCTCAGCTTACCAATTAATAACATGTTTTTTTATCTCTTATTTATTAAATTTAACCGTCTAACGTTTAGAGAGATAGGGGGAGAAAAACCTGTGTATGACAGAATTTTGATCAGAGAAGAAGTTTTGCACTAGTATTTTGAATGGACTACGATCCACAAAACACGATTTAGTAGTGTTGAAGGTTTATCGTGGGAAAATTAGTATTTTTCACTCCTGGAAATATTGTGGGAATATTACTGTTGAAGTGCAAACCCCCATCAAATTTTACAACTTCAATAATAAGAGAGCTAAAGTCTTAAAACAAATGAAAATAAAACAAAAAACAAAAAACAAAACCTAAAAAAAAAAAAAAAAAAAACTAAAAAAAAAAAAAACTAAAAAGAAACTTGCACTCAATCTAATTACTGCGCGCTCCTTATGATCTCTTCTTCCATATCAAATACGATAACATGCCTCTTCGACATGTAGCAGTTACTGTGGAATGCCCCAGCTTTGTTAACTAATGACTTGTTGGTCTACTTATTCACATATAAGACTGTACTAAACATCAAATAGGAAGTGCATATATGTGTGCATTATAGGCAAACTTTGGAAGACCGATAACAATGGTGAATCCTTCTATTCGCTTAAACTTTGGGAGTTGTAAAAAATAAAAGAGAGAGAGAGAGAAGAAAGAACTTATCAAAAAAAAGAGAATTAAAGAGCAAGTAGTAAAAATTAATTAAAAACTAATTAGGTTGGCTGGCTAGTAATAAATGTTTAATGATGACATGGATAGTAGTGTTTTTCTAACAATTAGATCTCAGAGAAATCTACAGTTTAAAAAATATGTAACTTTTGTGGAGTTACACTAGGTGTAACTTAAACCCATCTTTTATACATATATACACACACACACACACTCTTGTACAAAACTTTAAAAAAGTGTAACAAAAAAGAAAGAGTTCACTTAGTGAGCAGCTAAGTTGTAAGGTTGTGCTTTGTAATCCTCATTAAATATACTCAATATAGTGAAATATATCTTTCTTTCTCGGTAGACATAGATAGGCATACTGTCAAACCATGTAAATTCTTATCTTTCTTCATTGTTCTCCTTATTCAAACCATTGAGTGATTACACAAAACCACTTACTGATTACACAACACCACTCGTAGTCTCCTAGAGAGGTGTGCTGGTAATGACCAATTACCAATTAAGTGTCAAGTCCTATTGGAAAGAGACCAATCTAACCAATAGCTAATTATTTATAACAAAAAAAATGATAATAATAACAAGCAAAAAAAAAAAAAAAGCTGATTACAATTTACAAGCCCTCTCCTTACTTTCACAGCAGCAATGGTCATCTTATGAAGGACATTAACAATGGCTATTATAGGCAAAATTGTAGGCACGCATTCATTAACTAATGTCAAGGACTCCACTATATGTGTACATCTTAGCTAGAAACGTTAATGAATAAAGGCTCCTCTTAAGTGACTCACTTCATAAGATAACTCTGCTTTAAACGCTAATTTAAGGGCATGTCTAGCCCAAAAAAAAAGAAAACAAAAAACAAAAAATTACATGGTAAGGGTAAGGGAAGGTTATGGAGCAAAGCCATACAAACTTTCACCTAAACATAAGGCTTGGTGAACTACAAAGCTGACCGGCTTCTCTCTAAGTCATAGTGTATCAAACACCTTTAACATACAAACAAAAATTACCAAAATAGTGTAAAATAGCACAACATTGTCTAAAAAGCATATTAAATGCACAAATACACAATAGACTTCATTTTACTATAAATCAAGTACCTCATGCACATTAACACCATTTAATAATGCTTTGGCACTTTCACTTCTAGACGCATTCATAGCTGCATTTGTTGCATCCAAATTTTGTTTTAGAGAGCCATTTTCTTTACTCAATCTAGAAATCTGATCCTGTCAAATGGTCCCGTGGAAGGAAAAACTTTAAAATGTCAAAGGAATTTAAAACAGTAGTTTGAAACATATTTGGGATAAATATTGAGATTCTTGAAATCATTAGAGTACCTCTCGTTCTTTCAACAAAGCTGCATAATTAACTGATAAAGCTTTAATTTCTGCTTCAGATTCCTGTAATCTCTTGATTTCAGCTTTGTACCCTTCAATCTACGATAAAGGAAAAAAATATAATGGAACAACATATCAGTTAAACCAAGTACTCTGGCTAATAAACAACTCTGCCAGTGTCTGTGCTTAGTGTCATATGTTTTGTTCACAGCCAATACGAAGCCCCAAAAAAAGAGAAGAGTTGTGATAGGTTGTCGGTTAGAGTAAAATTTAGCCACTTTTTAAATGGATTGACTACAGGATACAATTTTTGATTGGTCTCGGCGTTGGGGTTTTACTGATTGTTCATATGTTTTGTTCACAGCCAATACGAAGCCCCAAAAAAAGAGAAGAGTTGTGATAGGTTGTTGGTTAGAGTAAAATTTAGCCACTTTTTAAATGGATTGACTACAGGATACAATTTTTGATTGGTCTCGGTGTTGGGGTTTTACTGATTGTTCCTCTCTCTCTGAGTTTATGTTTTCTCTTAAATTAGCTTCCTGATTTCCTTCTTTTTTTGTTGTTTGTTTTTTCCTTTTCCTGCTGTTCATCATCATGAACAACGTGTTTTTTTTTCCTTACTATTCTTATCAATAATATTTCTCTGATTATCTACAAAAACAAATACAATTTAGGATGTCCCCTACTGGCAAACACACTACATCAGACCCCAGATTCAATGAAAAGTGGGCCAGGTTAGCTAGGTCGTTCCCTGTAAGTGACAAGCTACATCATTGCTCAGGAAAATATAAAAGTAAAAGCAAGGTACAGACAGTCATATTTAAGTCTTAAAGAAGACATTTTTGAGATTAGGGGGATAAGGGATAGAATTTGTTAATAAAACTTTTTTTAGGTTAATATAATCAGTGCATACACTCCTCCAATTGGTTTGGAAGAATCCATTAAGAAAACTTTTGGAAGGAAGTGGCTAGTTGTATTAAAAGAGTGACTAAAGAAGTGCTTGGATAATCTAAAGAATGTGGACAACCAACTAAGGAGACTTGGTGTTGGAATGAGGAGGTACAAACAACAGTAAGATCAAAGAGAGAGAACTATAAAAGCCAACTTGAATGTAGATGAGACGATGCATGCCACTCATTCAAATTATAAAGTGGCAAAGATGGAAGGAAAATTAAATGTCCAATGTGCTAGGTTTATGATTTATGATGAATTATTCAGAAAGTTGGGGACAAAGGATGGACAAAATCATTTTTGTAAACTTGATAAGACAAAGGAAATGAAAACAAGAGACTTGAATTATACCTAGTGGATTAAAGATGAAGATCAAAGAGTGTAAGTAAAAGAATAAAGAAGAAGAGATTTAAGAAAGATGACTTTTTAAGGGAAGCCATAGAAGAGATCGGAGTGAACTAAGTAACCCAAGTAGGGATAGATACCGTAAATTTTTTAGAAGAATTAGGATGACCAAAATAAAGGACGCATTGAGGAGAATGCAAACCAGAAAAGGCGTGGGACCTATGAAATTCCTACTGAAATTTGGAAGTGCTTGGTTTGACAAACATTTTCAATAAATACCTAATGAGTGAAGGAGAAACACTCCAAAAACTATATACAAGAACCAGATACTGAAAACTGTCCAAATTCCGTGAAATTTAGCTTATGAGTGAGACTATAAAACTTTGAGAAAGAGCAATTGAACATAGATTAAGACATGAAGCAACAACATTAAAGAATCAATTTGCCATGAAAGTTATTTCTTACGGAAAAATAAAGAGAAGCTATTTGGTGGGTACATAGAGAAAGTATGATTTTTTTTTTTTTATTGAGCTAGAGAAAACATATGACAGGGTACCTAGAGAAAAAGAGAAGCTATATTTTACAATTAGAGAAAAAAATATTAAGTTGATTAAGGATATGTATATCAGAACAGTAACAAGTAGAGGCATGAGTTCCTATTATTATAGGTTTGCATCAAGGATCAATAATAAGTTCATACCTCTTTGCACTCCAACTAATGAAATATTGATTTGTTATACTTGGATGGGCTCAGAAAATTAGTTCAAGCTTGGTGGTTGTGTTTTTTGTTATACTCCAACTAATGAAATATTGATTTGGTAAGATAAGCCAAGGTAAACAAGAGAAGGAACGATTTAATAATTATTGACGCAGCTGCAGTACATTCGTTGGTTGATCTAATTCGGAATTACTCAGACTCAGTGCACATTTGCCGAGCCAAAGTTAGTACATAAGATCCAAACTTGAAAGACCCCAAAATTGGAAGTTAACTCACAAAACTTCATCTATGTAGACTTCAATCAAAAATTAATAAATTAAAGGTTTGCTTAGATACCAAGCAAAAAATTGAAAATGAAATTCGAATCTAATTTACATACAAAGCGAAATTCAATGTGAAATACCTCGGGATTAAACGCTGAATCGATCCCATTCGAGAGGGACTGGGAATGCGCGAAAGTGTGTGAATTCGAATACGAATCGTGGAGTCCTCCATTGCGTGAGCCATAGATCCCGAGCTCCTCCTCCTCCTCATCGCCACCGTCGTGAACTTCGAGCGCGATCTTGCTCACTTTTTCTTTGAAATTTGCATACGAAGTCCACATCTCCTATTTCACAAACTCTGCTTATTTTCTTAGATTAAGAAATCGGGGCAGAAGAAATCTCAATCGGTTATGGCTATGGCTATGGGAGCGAGCGAGAATTTGATTTTGCGGGAGTGGGAAACTTTTGGTAGATCTGATCTCATCTCATCTCATCTTTTGAAGAGAATGGGAATTGGTTTCCAACTTTCCAGTTCCACGAATAAAAATAAAATAATAAATAGGTAAATATTTGAGGAAAGGACACGTTACGTTACGTTACGTTCCGTTACGTGACTAATCAAATTTAAGAGAGAAATATATGCTTCTCCAAAAATAAAAATTTATGAGATAAATCATAAATCTATGTTTGGCCCGTTAATGTTAGGGGTGTGCACGGTTCGGTTGGCTCGGTATTTTTCGAAATTTGTTACCGAACCGATAGGGATCGGTTTTGTAATAATTAAAACCGATGCATACCAATTAGGGTCGGTTTTCCGACCTATGGCGGTGCAGTTTGATCAGGTCGGTTTAATCGGTTTGGTCGGTTTGATTTGAAACATTAACAAAAAAAGTTTGTTCACATAAAAAAAATTGTTCAACAAATCTATTCACATAAATAAAATCTGTTCACATAAAAAAATAAAATAAAATAAAAACTGTTCAACAAATCTATTCACTCAAATAGTAATGATCCAAGGACATATTAAATTACTCGCAAACACAAAGACAAATACATACGACGCTCAAAAATACAAAGACATATTAAAGTAAGTGCCTAAGTGGGAGTAAAGTCAAACACAAACACAAAGTCATTTATTTTATGCCTATGATGCATAGTACACACGACACTCAGAACCTCACCAAATACAAAACACTCTCAATCACTCGCAAACACAAAGACAAATACAAACACAAACACAAACACAAGCTCTCACCAATAAATCAAAATCATAAACTTCACTTCTCTTACAAGCCTAAAACCCATTGTACTATATTTTACAACTCCAAAATCCTACGAAGTACATGAGATTAAGAATCATTCATGCTTACCATTGGTTTGTCGTGACTGGTGAGTGATGGCGAGAGCTCAGGCGAGCGTCGCTGCGTCAGGCGAGACTAAGAGGTGAGAGCAAGAGAGAGAGTTAAAGGATATCAGGACAAAAGAATGAATTTATATGGCCTTGAGAATCTGAAAACCTAGCATAAAACACACCGTTTTGCTTTTTCTTTTGTTTTTTTGTTTTTAATAACACCCATACAACGTCGTTTCATTAAAAAAAAATTAAAATCAGAACCTGTGAACGACATTGTATCCAAACTATAGGGAGAAACGAATACTGGGTTTGGTATCGGTTCGGTATCGGTGTAGATCGGTTTCGCCTTCTTTGATCCGGTGACTGCACCGTACCGGCGTCGGCACGGGCTTCGCCCTCCGAACGTCGGCCTCGGCTCATTCGGTCGGCGCTGGTGTCGGGACGGTGTCGTCGGCGCTGGTGTCGGGACGGTGTCGTCGGCGCCGGTCGGTTAGGTCGGCTCCGGTATTCATTTGCTCACCCCTAGTTAATGTAACTGAAATTGTAAGGATTTGGATTTACTATAAAAATACAAATGTACTCCCATAAATAAATAAATATATATATATATATATATATATAACAAAAACAACATCAAATTTGGAAATGGGGTAATTTGGTACGCTATGAGGTAAATGGTGATGAATATATATCTCACGTTTATCTCAAATGCCAACAGAAATGGAAGGCTAATTCGAGATGATTTTGTTCAAGAGGTATAAAATTGTTATTTATTTTATTTATTCCTTCCGAGATGATGGTAAAGTCTATTTTATGCTTTTATACACACACGTGTGTGTATATATATATATATATATATATATATATATATATATATCTTAGCCTACCAACTTCAATGTTATTTTCTCAAAAAAAAACTTCAATGTTATTTTCATGTTTGGCAAAAAAAAAAAAAAAACTTCAATGTTGTTTTCATTCTTATTTTTTGGTATAAGGTCTCATCACACTTCTAGCTTTCTAGCTGTATATAGGGACCGAGCCACTATTGGACTAGGGCCATGGCTCCCTAATTTTTTTTAATATATTATTATATATGTGTACTAATTTTAGCAATTTTATTTAATAAAATTATATTTTACTCCTCTTGAACAATAAAATTGATTCTTTTAAGAGTAATACTATACTCACAAACTTTTCTTAAAAACTGTTTTGGTAGCAAATTTTTATTAGTTTACATATGGGTCTATTACTTACATCATTTTTTTTACCTACTAATAACCACTTATTACCTCAGCAATTTATAAAAAAATTTGTAACTCTAGCATTTTTCTCATTTCAGTGACCAAAAAAAATTGGCGGAAAGCACATTTTAGTCCCTAAATTTTCAGGCTATTCCCATTTTAGTCCCTACATTTTATTTTTACCGCTTTTAGTCCCTATCCTGAAAAACGCTTCCCGTTTTGGTCCCTACCGTTACATCAAAAACGGAAAAAGATGACGTGGCAAACGACAGAAATAAATAATACTAAATTAATGTCCACGTGGCCAAATTAATAATAAAAAAATGTTTTTTGGCATTAAAAAATGCCACGTCAGCATCTAAATTAAAAAAAAATTAATTTATTAATTTTAACTAAATAAAAAAAAATTAAAAACAAAATTAAAAACTAAAAATCATATGAATTGAAATCTAAGTGTGTCTTGAACAAGAACACAAACCCAGAAATTTAAAAAAAAAAAAAAATCCTTAAAAATCCACGAAACAAACTCTCAGACCCTTGAGAACTCTTTCAAAGCCTTTCGCTACAACCACCATGAACATCTTGAACAAGCTCGGGTTTGGTTATCCAAGAGCTCAACAATCCACTGCTGATGCTTCGATTGCTCAGGGCCCAAACGACGATGTTCCGGCACCGGGACAAGAGTTTGCTCATTTCGGAGCTGTAGCTTCGACACTTTTCTTGATGTTTTCTGGGCTAGGCATGGCCCAACTACGCTCAATCGCCAGGTGGGTTTTTTCAGGTTTTTGTTGAAATTTTGTTCCTTTTGTGTTTTGGGTGTTCAATTGTGAAGAAATGTGATCTGGGTTTCTCTTATTTTGATTGGTGAAGGTTGATATCCTGTCTAATGTTGGTGGTTTTGTTTGATCATATGGGGAATTAATGGTTAATTTGTGTGTTTATTTGGCTGATTTTTTTTGGGTTTTGGTTTGATTTATTTGAGATTGGTTTTTGTATTTTTATTAGCAATATTTTTAAGCTCTGCTATGTGGACGAAGTTGGGGGTTTGTTGAGGATCTGTGGCCAATCTGTGGTTTTTTTTTTTTTTTTAATTTCTGGGTTTGTGTTCTTGTTGTTCTTGTTCAAGACACACTTAGATTTCAATTCATATGATTTTTATTTTTTAATTCTATTTTTAATTTTTTTTATTTAGTTTAAATTAATAAATTAATTTTTTAATTTAGATGCTGATGCGGCATTTTTTAATGCCAAAAAACATTTTTTTATTATTAATTTGGCCACGTGGACATTAATTTAGTATTATTTATTCCTGCCGTTTGCCACGTCAGTTTTCTCCGTTTTTAATGTAACGACAAGGACCAAAATGGAAAGCGTTTTTAAGGATAGGGACTAAAAGCAATAAAAATAAAATGTAGGGACTAAAATGGGATTAGCCTGAAAATGTAGGGAATAAAATGTGCTTTCCGCCAAAAAAAATTATAGATCTAAAATCTAAAACAAAATATACAAGCCAAAAAAAAAAAAAAAAAAAAAAAAAATTAGCCCAACAACAAAAATTACCAATAGTAAAACTAAAAAAAATTAGGTCTAATCAACCAATTTTATCAAAAACAAACAACCATACCCTTTAAAAAAATTCTAAACAAAAATAATTATTTTCTTACCCAAAAAAAAAAAATTAGCAGTTAAGTAGTAGCAAAGTCAAAAGTTGAAACCACCGTACACAGTCAACAGTAAAACCGCCCCCCTAACTCAAAGTTCTGGCTCCATCCCAGGCTATATAGGTGATTGACAAACACATAAATATCCATGGACAATCGCTTAAACTTTAAATTGGGATGACTAAAAAAAATTATATTAAACCAAAAGTAGTATATGGAGTTTTTGAGGAAACAATAATACCTATTAGAACACACGAACACGAAAGTAGTATATAGAGTTTTTTAAATAGGCTTATAATATATTATATAACTAGAGTATCACTACAAAAAGGTCTAACCTTTGTAGTAGTAACTTGGAGTTATAAGGACTGAAACTCTAACATACACAACCAATGTGGGATAAACATCATTTTTTTATTTTTTTGAGGAAACAAAAATACTTATTAGAACACACAAACACGAAAGTAGCATATAGAATTTTTTAAACAGACTTATAATATATTACATAACCAGAGTACCACTACAAAATGGTCTAACCTTTGTAGTAGTAGTAGTCTGGGGTTAAAAATAAAAAATAAAAAAGAAGAAGAAGAGAAGATTTGTATTCAATATAATATAATATTTGCAGCTTTGCTACTTGTCTTAATTATTACTCAATTAGAGAAAGTTATTAATTAGAGAAAATGAATAGCAACAATAAGATTCATAATTAGAAGTTGGAAAATTATTGAATACTCCAGAAGTACCATAAATGCGTACTCCCCCCTCACATGAATTATAAGTCCCACCATAAATTCAATTAGTAGGACCCACAATTATATGAGAGGAGGGAATACGTAGTTTTGGTACTCCGGAAGTACTCAATAATTACCCTTAGAAGTTGAGTTTTGAATTAGACTTGGACTTGGTGCTACATCTCATCATACTATTGGTTATTTTGGTGATTGACAAATATATAAACATAATTAAAAATGTGCATATACCTCAAATTGGGATTAATGAGAAATTTTGACAATAAATCTATTTAAAAAATAAAATAAAAAATCCTTTTAAGCAGGCTAATATATACATACACACAATTACACTTACCTAAATCGCATAATGTTACATTATTAAAAAATGTTATTTTTATTACATTATTCAAAAATATTTTTAAATAAAATAACATTTCTATATATATATATATATATATTAATAGCCATAACTTAGAGAAAATTCAATTAGATTTTAATTGGATTCTCAATTTTACGCCACGTGTCCATTTAATTTTTATTTGGTACCAATTGAATTATTAATTGTAAAAATTGAAGAGTCCAAATCCAATTAGATTCAAATTTGGATTTCAATTGAAGTCCAATTTCCGTCATGTATCTATCTAAATTTTTAATTTTTGTGGCAAGTGAATTATTAAGTGCAAAAATCAAAAAGTCTAAAACCAATTAAACTCTAAATCATATTGTGAGAGACAAGACACTATTCTATGAACCAAAACCTATGGTCCGAGGGCTAGGTTACAAAATGGGAAGGTGTTAGGCACCCATTTTGCCCGGATAAATTCCGGTCTTCTAGGCTTTAAATGATCATTTAAGTACCCATTAACATACAATGATGAGATGCAACGTGTTTAATTGATATATCTAAAATTAAATCATGAAGTGAGCTTTATGAATCTACTCTCTTTAGAACAAGAGGAAACTTTGAAAAAGACTGCATTCTAGATATGTTTTTTTATTTAGGAAGAAAAACAGTAAGTTGAATGGAAAAATCCAGATCTGTTTTCATTATGAAAGGAAAACATAAGATTTAATAAGAAAAATCTAGATATGTTTTTTATTATTGAGAAAACATGAGTTTTGATAGAAAATTTTCAAATTTGTTTTTTTATTATTTAGAAAACATGAGTTTTGATAGAGAAATTTCAGATCTGTTTTTTATTATTTAGAAAACATAAATTTTGGTAGAAAAATTTCAGATCTGCATTTTATTATTTAGAAGACATAAATTTTGATAGAAAAATTTCAGATCTGTTTTTTATTATTTAGAAATAATGAGTTTTGATGAAAAATTTCAGATCTGTTTTTTTATTATTTAGAAAACATGAGTTTTGATAGAAAAATTTCAGATCTATTTTTTATTATTGTTTAGAAAACATGAATTTTGATGAAAGAGTTATAGATTCACAATGGAGACTTCATAAATTATCTTAGATCTATTATGATGCATGAATCATGTGAACACATGAATATTAGTCATAAAATATGAAAGGAAGACATGAATAATCATGGATTTATATGCAAACAAACATGTGAATTAAACGATCATGGCATTTTTTATGATGAAACAAAGATTCAAAATCATATAAAAAATTACTTTTCACACATTGACATGGAAAAAGTATAGCTAGATACACATGCTCATAAAAGGAAAGAACACTCAAACATGCATATTAATAAAGGAGTAAAAGTGATACATGCATCAATTACATGAACAAATTCTGCAGGGGGATTTACTTTAGAGTAAGAGAGAGTGAATATCTCTAAGTCCTTAAGAATTATCACTTAACAAGAAAGAAAATCTTAAAGTCAGACTTCTAGAGTTTCTTTAATGTTAAGGGGCAGAGGGGTGCTGAATTTTAGATTTTCTCCTCTATTTATAGAGGTGTGCTTGCTTAAAAAATAAGTTAGGGTTGCTTAGAAAATCAGCAGATACGAATTAGGTCAAGTTTTATCCCTAAAAAATCGAATCTGATGGGTCTAGACCTGAACTAATTGCATCTGGGCCCAATTACAACCTGTGCCAATCAGCGCTGTGGAAGTGCCGATTGGCACTTGCCAAGTGCCTATTGGCACTCTACAAGTGCCGATTGGCACTATTGGAGTGCCAATTGGCATTACTCAGTGCTCGGCCCAATTTCCTCTTCTTGTACGTTTTGGACTCTTTTTTGGGTGTATTTCTGAGCCAAGAATCGTACTTGGATGTACTTTGAATTTGTATTCTTAATAAAATCTATTTAAACTTGATAATTAAATTTTTAAAAATAATTATCTTAGAGATAATTATCTTAAAAACTTAATCGTAAATCTAATTTCATCATTATCAGATTATTCCTTTTATTTCTATGCAACCAAACTTATTTTTAATCAAAACCACCAACCAATCACATAAATTTATTTAATTAATTTTAATTATTGACCAATCAAAATTAATTTCAACTAGTCGCTAACCCGTGCGATGCACGGGATAGTTAAATAGAAATTAAATATATTTATTTTGTTCAAGGTATTGACTTGAAAACATATGAAAATAAAAACAATTTGTTCAAAATAAAAGTTCACGTAAAAATAAAAATAAACACAAAACTTGTAGAAACCTAAATTAACATAATTTCAAAAGATCACAAAAGTAATACATGTAAAATTTAATAAACTTAGAAGAGTAGGTGTTATCAATGCTAGTTGAACGTTACTTTTATGAACACCACCACAAGTTGAATATTTCTTTTATGAACACTTCTTAGAAAATCTATCATTGTACATGGACAATTTTCCATTTGCATAGTCCATATTTCTATGGTTTATGAACTGGTTCTGCAACTGTGTATGTGAAACTCATGAGATGTTTGTCTTCTTGTCCTCATTTCCTCCATGAAAGCAGGATCATAATTGAATTGAGTTATCTACTTTTTGTCAATGCTAAATCAAATCTTTCATACCTCTAGGAAATATCAGCAACCCCTTCAATTAGAAAAAAACGATCCCAGTAATTTAAAGCAAAATCATCAACACCCTTTTAAAATGATTGGAATGTGTAAACCACTTTTAAATTAGAATCTAAATTTGCTTAAAGGATTAGACAATGGTGTTTTTTCTCCAAAAGTTTGTTACATATTTTCAAAAAGTCAATTCTCAATGCATATGATGTTGTTAAGAGTCACCAGATATGTTAGTAGTATAGTGTAAAATTTTGAGAGAATGACCATAAGAGATCCCATGCATGCAATCTAATAATGTTGTAAAAATTTAAATATTTTTGCTTTCTTTCGCTGACAATGTAATTTATTTGAGATTCTAATTTGAACTTGATTTCCTTCAGCAACCAAATAGAATTTTGGGGGGGGGGGGGAGAGGAAAAAACAAAGCCCAAACAGCTATATAAAGAAGATGCCCAAATCCCAACCAAACTAAATAAAAACCTAAAACTATATGTATTCTATTGCTACACTTTCTTAGTAACCAAACATAAATCATTATTTTTAAAAAATTACAATGGCACAAAAAGAGAGAAGGTTTAAAAGAAACCTCATATAATACGTGAAGGTACTCATCAGAATCCACTGGTAGCCCATGTAGAGAATACTTGTAGTCAACAACATTGCAAGGCTGCAAGCAATCTGCTATACAAATTAAGATCATTCCCCAAGAAAATTTTTATCTAAAATGAGAGAAGAGGAATGGGAAAGGACATAAATCATAAATTTGAACATCTTGTTTGGACTACATGATCTATATTATTAATTTAAAATTTCAAAGTTTCCTGGCCTTCATATGAAAGGTGTTAGAGCCACACATCAAGGAAGTTAGGATTTTGAACATAATAAAGAATTGTATCAATGTACTACCATCTCTATCAGAATTTTAAGGAGAAAATATAATAAAATAATTGATAAAAAATAATATATATATATATATATATATATAAACTTTATAATTGATGTAATAGTTTCTCTAATGTCAAAGTGAAAAAAAAATTGTTAAGGACATATTTTGTATAATTGGCTAATCTTTTGACAAAACGCACTTTACTTGTATTTGGGTAGATTTAGGATGTGTTTAATACTTCAAAAAACATGTTGTTTAAGTCTAGTATTAAAGCCATGAAGATTGAACCAAGAAACAAGTGAAGAAAAACTGTTCACTAAAGCTAGACAGATAGCTCGACACCTGCGGTCAGATACCTCGACAGCTTCTCGACACTTCTTGACAGCTAGGCTATCTATCGAGCTCCTCAGTTGATTGTTATCGCAATCTCGACACCTCTCGATAGCTGGTGGATCGATCGAGATATCTCCTGTCCCTTTGACACCTGCTCGACACCTGCTCGATCGATCGAGAATTACTGAGCCTTACGAAATTCAGATTTCTAGATTTGATTTTCGGCCCATGCTGACATGTATGTGTACGGTTTCTTTTTTCACAACCCTAGACCTATATAAGGCTTATTTTAGAGGCCGTCACATAAAAGAATACAAGGAGAACATGTGCAAAAGGTGATCGATGTCTTATTCTCTCTGAAAGAAGCTACTGCGTCTTTGCGCCTTAGGGTTTTGTAACCATGTGCTTCTTGATCTTCATTGTTGATGAAGTGAAGAACTTTGCAGCCAACAACTTCTCTAGTTGGTGATTGAAGTCGTGTATTGGGATCTGCGTAATTGGTTAGTCACGAACTGGGATTCGTGCATCAAAGGGTGGCGTTCATATATTGAAGAGTTCAGAGGTTTTGAAGCGGTAGAAGGTTTCTACTGTGAGTTCATCTATGGGGATTGTAGAGTCTAGGGACAAAGGTTTTGTACTAGATTTGAAACTTCTCTTTACTATAGTGGATGGCCATTGAAACAAAGTTTTCTAAACTTTGTATCTCTTGTAGCTTAGATGAGCATCTTTATGCACAACTAAGTAAGTGAGCTTTATGGCTCTTTTTTGTGATGAGTAGGATTAAGTTATCTCTTATACTTAACACTCATATCACTCTTTTTGACGGGAATGACTAGAAAATCCTAAGAGAAATGCATAAATAACCATCTCACCACTGTTGCCCGCCATTTATAATATGACACCTATATGCTTCGGCATAGCAAAAGTGCAGTGTCAATGACATTTGTGTGTTTCGGTATAGTAAAATTGGAATGTCAAATACTTA
The DNA here is from genome assembly GCA_030021035.2 of Notholithocarpus densiflorus. Classification (NCBI taxonomy): domain Eukaryota; kingdom Viridiplantae; phylum Streptophyta; class Magnoliopsida; order Fagales; family Fagaceae; genus Notholithocarpus; species Notholithocarpus densiflorus. The sequence goes on from JARYZH020000041.1 coordinate 2,574,885, forward strand.
CCATTATTGGGTATTTCTTTTTTTTCTCTTATATGCCCATGCATGGTTTGCTTTAAAAGAAAAATATGCAAAGAAAAATATAAGCAAAAAGATCAAAATGCTTTATATATGATTGCAAGCGTGTATTCTAGGAGATGTGGGAGTTATAGGATGTACCTTGAAGGTGATAGTCCCTATCAAACAGTTATGATTATGTGTGAGTTAAAGTGATTTTCTCATATCTAAAATCGTCATAACATGTATACACTTATGCAATCTTGCGATGTTTTTCACACACAACACGCAATATTCTTTGCTACTTTTGATACATGTGCAGGTACAATGTGATTTGGCCATTACAAGGTTTTACATGTGTTAATGTATGCTCACTAAACTGTATTAACTTGTTTTTGAAATATAAAATTAGTTAGACTTGTTTAGTGTGTGTGTGTGTTTTGGGATCTATGTGCATAACATTTTTTCTTGTTAAGAGATTTGTTTTTCACATGTTTTGCATCCTTCTATTATCTTGTCATCCATAGCATCTTGTTTCATTACATTCATGCATTTATATGGATTTCTTTGTATCCCTTTGATCATCCTTGATCATCTTTATGTCTCTCGGGTGAAACTTTCTAGCTTCTTGTACCCTTTGTCAATCATGACGAAAAAGGGGAGAAATTGTGGAGACTTTGTGGTTTTTTTTTTTTTAAAGATTCTACATGTTAAAGGGAGAAATACATGCCTCTGTAAGGGAGAGATGTGTTTCATCTTGTTAGGGGGAGTGCTTACTTTCTTCTTATACACCGGTCTTGTGACCCTGTTTATATACATTGTGCTTATCTTTGATGATGTATGTTTTCTTCACCTATCTCTACATGTGTTGTTTCTTTTCTATCTTTATACACATGTTTCTACTTGTATGCAATCTATTATTTCTGTTTCACACAAAGATGCCTTGATGAGTTTTGTTTAAAGTGTTTCAGAAATACAGGTTGTCAAAGTCTACTTGCTATAAACTCTCTTCTTACAAAGTTTTTCAAGAGTTTGTGTTCGGAAAGATTTTATTGTATTCAACAAGTGAGTATGAGTTAAGTGATTTATGACTTCTCTCATATGTTCATTTGTTTATTGTGGTTTTGTCACGGATTGCCAAAGGGGGAGATTGTTAAGGACATATTTTGTGTAATTAGTTAATCCTTTGACAAAAATCACTTTACTTGTATTTTGGTAGATCTAGGATGTGTTTAATACTTCAAGAAACATATTGTTTAAGTCTAGTATTAAAGCCATGAAGATTGAATCAAGAAACAAGTGAAGAAAAGTTGTTTACTAAAGCTAGACAGATAGCTTGACACCTGCGGACAGATAGCTCGACAGCTTCTCGACACCTCTCGACAGCTAGGCTATCTATCGAGCTCCTTAGTTGATTGTTATCGCAATCTCGACACCTCTTGATAACAGATGGATCGATCGAGATATCTCATGTCCCCTCGACACCTGCTCGACACCTCCTCGATCGATCGAGAATTACTAAGCCTTACGAAATTCAGATTTTCAGATCTGATTTTCGGCCCATGCTGACATGTTTGTGTAGGGTTTCTTTTCTCACATCCCTAGACCTATATAAGGCTTATTTTAGAGGCCGTCACATAAGAGAATACAAGGAGAACATATGCAAAAAATGACCGATGCCTTATTCTCTCTGAAAGAAGCTACTGCGTCTTTGCGCTTTAGGGTTTTCTAAGCATGTGCTTCTTGATCTTCATTGTTGATAAAGTGAAGAACTTTGCAGCCAACATCTTCTTCTAGTTGGAGATTGAAGTCGCGTATTGGGATTCGCGCAATTGGTTAGTCACGTACTGGGATTCGTGCATCAAAGGGTGGTGTTCATATATTGAAGAGTTCAGAGGTTTTGAAGCGGTAGAAGGTTTCTGCTGTGAGTTCATCTATGGGGATTATAGAGTCTAGGGATAAAGGTTTTGTACTAGATTTGAAACTTCTCTTTACTATAGTGGATTGCTTTTCGGAAGGTTTCCCCCCAGGTTTTTTACTGTGAGACTAGTTTGTTTCATTAGTTTTCCTAGGTCATCATATCTTATCTTATTTATTTTTTTGCTGCATAATTTTGACATGATATTGATGTTTGTTTGTTTTAACAAGTTTTGTTCATAATAAATCTAATTAACAACTTGGGTTTAAAACTTGTTAATTCTATCAACCGGGGTCTAAATTTTCCAACAAGTGGTATCAGAGTGGATACACTCTGATTCGATTAATTTCTTGAGTGTAATCTTTGACCCCCATTGTCATGGATCGTGGACAATCTCTTTTGATTCCTCCTTTATTTGATAGAACTAATTATACGTACTGGAAAGTTCGTTTGAAAGTTTTTTTGCAGGCTCTAAGTGAACAGGTATGGCAAGCTGTTGAAGTTGGCTGGATTAAGCCAAAGGAAGCGTTGGTGGATTGGGATGATGCAACAATCATAGCAGCAAATTTCAATAGTAGGGCCTTGAATACTTTGTTTTGTGGGATGACCAATGAGGAATTCAAGAAAATATCATCCACGGAAGTTGCCAAGGAAGCATGGACTATTCTTGAGACCACCTATGAAGGTACCAAGGCAGTAAAGACTGTGAAGTTTCAACGACTCACTAGTAGTTTTGAAGAAATAAGGATGGAGGAGGATGAGACCTTTGATGAGTTCTTTGCCAAACTCATGGATATTGTGAATTCTGCCTTTAATCTTGGAGAATTTATAGCAAAATCCAAGATTGTTAGAAACATCCATAGGTCCTTACCTGAAAGATTCCATGCCAAGATCACTGCCATTGAAGAAGTGAAGGACATTGATCAACTTCCTTTGACTAAGCTTGTAGGGAATCTTCAAACCTATGAGATGGGATTAGGCTCAATGGGAAAAGGTGGAAAGAGTAAAAACTTGGCTCTTAAAGGTATAGAGGAAGAGATTGAGGACTCTGAAGATGAAGATGAAAGTGAAGATGAAGATGAAGATGATGATGAGGATGAGGATCTAACTTTCATAACTGATGAGATTATCAAGCTTCTTCAGTTCAGGAAAAAGGATAAGGGCAAACCTCCTAGGAAATCTAAATCCTATAGGAAGGGCAAGAATGAGAAACCCCTCATCCAATGCCATGAGTGCAAAGATTTAGTCATATGAGGATAGAGTGTCCAAACTACCTCATGAAGGAAAAGGCCAGGGAGTCAAAAGATAAAGGGTTGGTTGCTACTTGGAGTGACACTGAGAATGACTTTTCTGATGAGTATGTGGGTGAATGTAGTCATGTTATGGCCTTTGCTGTCTCAACCGATAAGGTGATTGTGGAAAGTGCTAGTGAAAGTGAGGATTCTTCTGACGATGAAGTACCCAAGAAGATGACCCTTCAGGAAGCCTATGATAAGCTATGCACTGAATTCATAAAATCTGAAAAGACTTTTCATCTTTGTAGAAAAAAGCTTAATGAGGTAAAAACTGAAAAAGCTGATTTATTAGTCAAACTAGATGAGACTACAAGGTTAGTTGAAACTCTTGTTGTGGAGAACACCTCATTAGAAGAGAAGGTCAAGAATCTTGAAGTTGAGCTTAGTCAAGCTAGAACTCAAATAGAGAGGATGTCTAGTGCAAAACTTAATGAGGTCTTGAGTGCTCAAAAGCCTAGTTCTGATAAGACTGACTTAGGATAAGCTGTTTCCTCCGGCCCCTCCTCTTCCACGGCTTCTGGATCAAGGACTGTCTTTGTGCCTCAATCTGAGAAAGGTAATAAAGGTATGAAATCCAAAACTGTTTTGGCTAATTCTAAATCCTTTGTTAGACCTCATGTTTGTCACCATTGTGGTGTTTCTGGACACATTCGTCCTAATTGGTTTAAGTTGTATCCTCTTAAGCAATTGTCCAAATGGTCATAGATTTCCTCTCAAGGACCTACACCTTTGTTTGGAGAGTTATTAAAAACTTTGAGCTTTTTAACTCAATTTCAAGAGAATTCTAATTCTTCTATGTCCTTTAGTAGTAGACATACTAGGACACGTGCCTTTTCATCTTCATGGCCAAAGACTCGTTCTGTGTGGGTGAGAAAGGAGCCTAAGACTTAATTGTCTTTTATGTTTGTCCTCTACTTTAATTCTTTCTATCTAAAGTATGACTCTCTTTGCTTGATTTCTTATCTGCTTTTAGAATCATGCAATTATGCATCTTTCTTTCATGCTTTCATGATGTTTATCTGTTTTTGTTTGGTTGTTCAGTTTTGTTTATATTTTTTTGTTTTCAAAATAAAAATAAAAAAGAAAAATCAGGAAAATTCAAAAACAGTGTGTTTGTGTACATTGGTACTTGTGTACCTTGGATGGCCATTGAAACAAAGTTTTCTAAACTTTGTATCTCTTATAGCTTAGATGAGCATCTTTATGCACAACTAAGCAAGTGAGCTTTGTGGCTCTTGTTTGTGATGAGTAAGATTAAGTTATCTCTTGTACTTAACACTCATATCACTCTTTTTGATGGGAATGACTAGAAAATCCTAAGAGAAAGGCATAAATAACCGTCTCACCACTGTTACCCGCCATTTATAATATGACACTTATATGCTTTGGCATAGCAAAAGTGCAGTGTCAATGACATTTGTGTGCTTCGGCATAGCAAAATTGGAATGTCAAATGCTTACCATCATTGGGTATTTATTTATTTTCTCTTATATGCCCATGCATGGTTTGCTTTAAAAGAAAAATATGCAAAGAAAAATAAAAGCAAAAAGATCAAAATACTTTATATATGATTGCAAGCGTGTATTCTAGGAGATGTGGGAGTTATAGGATGTACCTCGAAGGTGATAATCCCTATCAAACAGTTATGATTATGTGTGAGTTAAAGTGATTTTCTCATATCTAAAATCGTCATAACATGTATACACTTATGCAATCTTGCGATGTTTTTCACACACAACACGCAATATTCTTTGCTACTTTTGATACATGTGCAGGTACAATGTGATTTGGCCATCACAAGGTTTTACATGTGTTAATGTATGCTAACTAAACTGTCTTAACTTGTTTTTGAAATATAAAATTGGTTAGACTTGTTTAGTATGTGTGTGTGTGTTTTGGGATCTATGTGCGTGTTTTGGGATCTATGTGCATAACATTTTTCTTGTTAAGAGATTTGTTTTTCACATGTTTTGCATCATTCTATTATCTTATCATCCATAGCATCTTGTTTCATTAAATTCATGCATTTATATGGATTTCTTTGTATCCCTTTGATCATCCTTGATCATCTTTATGTCTCTCGGGTGAAACTATCTAACTTCTTGTACCCTTTGTCAATCATGACAAAAAGGGGGAGAAATTGTGGAGACTTTGTGGTTTTTTTTTTTTAAGATTCTACATGTTAGAGGGAGAAATACATGCCTTTGTAAGGGGGAGATGTGTTTCATCTTATTAGGGGGAGTGCTTACTTTCTTCTTGTACACCGATCTTGTGACCCTGTTTACATACATTGTGCTTATCTTTGATGATGTATGTTTTCTTCACCTATCTCTACATGTGTTGTTTCTTTTCTATCTTTATACACATGTTTCTACTTGTATGCAATATATTATTTCTGTTTCACACAAAGATGCCTTGATGAGTTTTGTTTAAAGTGTTTCAGAAATACAGGTTGTCAAAGTCTACTTGCCATAAACTCTCTTCTTACAAAGTTTTTCAAGAGTTTGTGTTAGGAAAAATTTTATTGTATTCAACAAGTGAGTATGAGTTAAGTGATTTATAACTTCTCTCATATGTTCATTTGTTTGTTGTGGTTTTGTCACGGATTGCCAAAGGGGGAGATTGTTAAGGACATATTTTGTGTAATTGGCTAATCCTTTGACAAAAATCACTTTACTTGTATTTGGATAGATCTAGGATGTGTTTAATACTTCAAGAAACATGTTGTTTAAGTCTAGTATTAAAGCCATGAAGATTGAACCAAGAAACAAGTGAAGAAAAGCTGTTCACTAAAGCTGGACAGATAGCTCGACACCTGTGGACAGATAGCTCGACAACTTCTCGACACCTCTCGACAGTTAGGCTATCTATCGAGCTCCTTAGTTGATTGTTATCGCAATCTCGACACCTCTCGATAACTGGTGGATCGATCGAGATATCTCATATCCCCTAGACACCTGCTCGACACCACCTCGATCGATCGAGAATTACTGAGCCTTACGAAATTCAGATTTCTAGATCTGATTTTCGGCCCATGCTGACATGTATGTGTAGGGTTTCTTTTCTCACAACCCTAGACCTATATAAGGCTTATTTTAGAGGCCGTCACATAAGAGAATACAAGGAGAACATATGCAAAAGGTGACCGATGCCTTATTCTCTCTGGAAGAAGCTACTGCGTCTTTGCGCCTTAGGGTTTTGTAACCATGTGCTTCTTGATCTTCATTATTGATGAAGTGAAGAACTTTGCAGCCAACATCTTCTTCTAGTTGGTGATTGAAGTCGCGTACTGGGATCCGCACAATTGGTTAGTCACGTACTAGGATTCGTGCATCAAAGGGTGGCGTTCATATATTAAAGAGTTCAAAGGTTCTAAAGTGGTAGAAGGTTTCTGCTGTGAGTTCATCTATGAGGATTTTAGAGTCTAGGGACAAAGGTTTTGTACTAGATCTAAAACTTCTCTTTACTATAGTGGATTGCTTTTCGGGAAGGTTTCCCCCCAGGTTTTTTACTGTGAAACTAGTTTGTTTCATTAGTTTTCCTGGGTCATCATATCTTGTCTTATTTATTTTTCTGCTACATGATTTTGACATGATATTGATGTTTTTTTGTTTTAACAAGTTTTGTTCATAATAAATCTAATTAACAACTTGGGTTTAAAACTTGTTAATTCTATCAACCGGGGTCTAAATTTCCCAACAATAATATTCACTACTAAAACAACTCAAAGATAAGAAAATAAAAAATTCCAGTCCTAAATAGCATTTACTTAATACATTATATCATCCATACCATCTTGTCACCACTTCCATTCTAGGTTATCATCTCTAACCACCCTTGAAATTTTGTGGTTGTCTATGCTTCTTGCCCAACACAAAATTTTGTTTCCCACCATTAAACAAACTTCATAACTTTGCAAATAATTCTTGTCATCTTTAGAGATCTTAAACCAACTATTTTCATTGTAGAAACCAAAATACACACTCAGTTGTTCCACTACTATAAACTATACAACAAACTGAGCTATAGCAAATCTTGGTAACACAAAATCTCATAAAAGATGTAAAAGCATATTCCAGAAGGTAAAAAACAACAAATTTTTAATACATGTTTTCTTAAAGAATACAATCATATGAAACTTGAAAGCAAGTTCAAAGAATTGGTGTAGCACATAAAAGCCAGTCATTCGTTTTAAGTTGGAGAAACAAAATCCATCCTGGTTCAATTGAAAAAGCATAAGAAAAATGAGTGGAGTTCTTTACACTATTTATATAAACCATTCATGCTATCCCTTATCCAAAATCATATATGGACCTTTTATATATCATACCTACATATCGAATCATAACAATTTTGTAACCAATGGCCTATTATTAACATTCAATACTTTACCATAAGATCTGAAGCAAAAACCACGGCAGCCTAATCCAAATCATGAGTTTGGGTAATTTTTGTTCAAAATTCTTTAATTGTCTGGAGGCATAAGCAACCTAGCCAGTCATTTTTTTACATCGTAAAAAATGACATTGAAAAAAGAAGGCCGGCAAACACATCTCAACCTGATTAAATCAGCAACATAGCATCACATTCTTTACTTATCTTCTTCCTTACCAATCTCCATGTAATATGACTCCTAGAATAACAAAAAAAAAAAAAAAAAATCACATAGGAATTTTATCAAACAGCTTATGTACATGTAAGAGAGATGGGGATACTAAACACATCCAGAGAAATAGTTGTGTGCTTGAGTAGCTCTGGACACCCATGTTAGGAAGAAGTAGTAATATTAGTCTGTAAAGATCCAAATTTCTAGTGCTTGTACTCACAATGTCAATCAAACACACTTGTTTAAATACCATGCTAGCTTCAAGAATACAAGCCTATTGTCAACATCACATCCACCTAGTGTTGGGGCAGTATAATTGTGCCTGATGGGGCAACTGGTCCATAGCTACCTAAAAAGAGAAAGTACTCACTCGAAGTGGATTACCAGCTAGGCAGTTACTTCAAACCATCCCACTTGAGCTCAGAGAAGTTTAGGACAAAATTGTCTTATAAGTTAAAGACATCTGTCATCTACTCAATTATAAATTTTGAGGCACTATTTATTAACCATGGCTCGTTTTTTTTTTTTTTTTGTTTTTTTTTAGAAATTGGATTTAGAGCTTACCTTGGCAATTGGCATCTTTGCCCTCTCTGAATCAATTAAAGAAAAATCAATATCAGCCACAGCAATCATCTGCATAAATGGGAGCATATCATCTGCAATTTGTAATATATAGTTAGCCTAATCACATCTTGCTGTTGGGAAATTAGGTTTTAAGAAAAAAAAAAGTGTAAAAATCATTGATAAACAAAAAATTGAAGTTGGCTTAGAGCCATGATATGATCGTTAGTATGAACATAATATTTTCTCATATTTTGATTGAGTTTGCTAAAAGATTGCAAGCATTTGCAGATCTGCATGCACAATAATAACCAAATCATGTTGAAATAACAAACTTTGTCCTAGTGTGTGGGGGTCATTACTCATTAGTTTATAGTCTCAATCTCCATGTTAAAAACATACTTGTTAAAATCCAATAAAAATTGCATACAAAGAAAAAGGGAAAAATAAAGTCCAATACCAGAAATCCAATCCAAAGGAAGAAGAAGAAGACATGGAAACTCTGCAAAAACAAAAACAAAAAGGCAAAGCCCCTTTTTTAGTTTGGCTCAGGAATTTTGTCAAACACTTTGAGGGTGAAGGGTTGGGATTCTGTTCTCTTCTTATGTGATAAAGAATGCCTACTGGTTTCCATTATTTATTTCAAGCATTCCAATGATGTCAACCAAAAAGGTAGCCACACCCTCAAGTGGGGTTGTTTTGCCTCAGGGTGTTAGGGCTTCTCTGATTTCAATCAAAATACAGCCATGTATAAGCAGATATTCTCAAAACCAAACTCGAATTTCTCTACAAACTCACCCCAAACTCAAATTAGCTACCAAAAATAAAAATAAAAATAAAAATTCGATAGGGGTAGAACCCAACAACAAACTCGTTGGTAAAAACCCAAGTGTCAATAGGGTTGTGGGAGAGAAGAACTGAGGGTGAGAGAGTGGGAGAAACTGCTGTGAGTGAGAGATGGGTAGCGCCGAAAAATATAGAGCTGGAGAAGGGCGGTGTCGGAGAAGGTGGAGCTGTTGAGTTGTGGGAGAGAAGGACTGATGGTGGCCTGTGTTTTGGATTAAAGGTGGAGCTGTTGAGCTGCATTTTGCGTGTGGGGGAACGGCAGAGTGTGGGTCTGCATTTTGGAGGAAGGAGAAGGCAGAGAGTTGGTTTTGCGTGTTGGGGCTTCTCTGATTTTGCGTTTATGTTTTTTTTCTTTGGTTTTAGAAAAGGTTTTTTTTTTTTTTTTTTTTTGTTTATGGTTTTTTTTTTTTTAATATTGTGCTGACGTGGAAAATTGTGGGAGTTTCAAAGGTTTCGGTCATAAATCTATATATATATATATATATAGATTAATCACTGTAGACACTCAATTTTGCACCCATGATTTAATCAAGGAGAATGACTTGAATGACCATCCATGTACTCCAAAAATCATAATTTCATCACATGCCTCATTTTGTCTTTGCATTACATGCATTAATTCATTCATTGCATATCATAAAAATGATCTTGAGATTCTAACGATCGCAACGGTGTTTCCGGTTTTCAAATCGGACCATCGGATTAAAAGATATCACATGATCAAGTTTGCACGGTCAACATGCATTGTGTCTAGGTAGGATCAACCACACATGGTCAATTTAAATCAATTCTGATTGGTTAAAAAATTAAAAATAATTCTGTGATTGGTTGATAATTAGTGTTTAAAATAGGGATGCATGCATAAGAATAAAAGGGATGATTTGATAACATTAAAATTGTGGATAATCTGAATTTTATCAAGATTTATTTTAGGGTATTTATCTATAAGATAATTGTTCTTAAAAAGCCTGAATTATCCAAAAAAGAGACAAAAAAATCATAAACGGAGGATGAAAACGTGTCTAGGTTCAAGGACCGGCCAAAAAACCCTAGAAGGAGAGACCGAATGGCACCCGAACACGAAAGTGCGTTCGGCCTCCAAGAGCCAATTAGGCACTTTTGGAGTGCCGAACGGCACTCTAAAAGTGCCGAATTCCCATGTTTTGGGTTTTGGCCCAACAACCTTCGGGTGACGATTATGCATACCCTTTTTGATCTTTCCGCAAAAGCATGTGTCTAGATTCAAACCCTAATCATCCGTACCTATTTTTTAGGATCCTCAGGCCTCTATAAATAGAGTATGAACTTCATAATTCAGCACTTTTTTTCTACACTCTAAGAGGCATACGTTTTGGAGACTCACAAATTGCTGAGATTAATTGATCCTCTCTGAGATTTGCTACAAGAATTAGGGTTTTTAGGTTTCAAAGATAGCTGAACAAGTTTCTTTGAACCCTAAAATATCCTCTAAAGAAAAAGATTGCTCCATACAAGAGGTTGTTTTCTGATTGCCCTTTTTCTTTTCCTTATGCTTCTCTTATTGTGATGATATGTGTTTGTCTATATTTTTAGTTTAGTTGTTTTTCATATCATGAGTTGTTGATTTATTATGTCAAAACATGTTCTTGATTTCTCTCCTTATTGTTATGATCTCTTTCTTAGTTCCCATAATTTGCATATGATCAATGTTTTTTCTTGAAATTAAAAAACAGATCTACATCTTTCTTAGATGTAGATCTGAATTTTTCTTAACTAAAAAACGGATCTGCATCTCATTTAGATGCAGATCTGAATTTTTCTTGAAACAAAAACAGATCTGCATCTTTCTTAGATGTAAGATCTGAATTTTTCTTAAATAAAAACAGATCTACATATTTCCTAGATGTAGATCTGAATTTTTCTTAATCAAAAACAAGATCTGCATCTTCATTAGATGCAGATCTGAATTTTTCTTAAGCAAAAAACTGATTTGTATCTTTCATAGATATAAATATGATTTTTTTAACATATGCAGACTTTTGAAATAAAGAAAGAGATTATGTATTGTTGTCTTGTTGTTTGTTTTGTTTGAGTCATATAGCATGCAATTATTTTGTGAATGCGATCCTCTTCATAAAAAATCTTTTTCAAATATAAAAACAGATCTGAATTTTTTTAAACCAATCAAAAGACTTGTTTTATTAAATAAAAACAGATCTGAATTTTCTCTTCAAAAAACCATTCTTTTTACACATACAAAAACAGATCTAATTTTTTTATGTCAAATCAATTTTTTTTAATCATTAAAACAACTCTGATTTTTTTTAACGAGAAGAGGATACATTCATAAATGGTTTTATGTAAATAGTTTATTTCACATGTTCAACATATCATTCATGACATGCATAAAATGGTACATTGGTCACAATAGTTTAGAAGACCAAACTCTGTCTGGGCGGAATGGGTGCCTAACACCTTCCCATTCTGTAACCTAGCCTCCAGATTTAGGTCTTTGGTTAAGTAGATCTAGTCTTATCTTTGTTTATTTTGGGTAGAATGTAACTAGGACAAAAAGCCATGTACATTTGGTAGATTGTAACTAGGACCCAAAGCCGTGCAAAGTTCAAATTTTCAAATTTTGTATCTTTTTTATTCAATCAATGAAACGAGGCAATTCAATCATATATTTGTATATTATTTTTTCTTATTTTTTGTACATAAAAAATAAGTGGCGACTCCACACCACTTACCCAAAAAGAGAGGTGCCCTAAAAGGTACCCGAATCTTTTTTTTTTAGGGACGTGTCTCTCATAATCACATGTGATCAGTTCCACCCAAATGAATGTATGCAGACCGTGAAAACTTGATCTTGTAATACCTTTTAATCCGATGGTTTGATTTGGGAACCGGACCTTTGTGAATATCATTACAAAAACTGTTGCCATACAAAGGTGTGCCAAATTTTTCCTAATGGACAAAGTGTTACACCTTAAAACTTTCATTGTGAAAAAGGGTCTGTCCCAAGACTTTTCAAAATCTATGCAAAATGCTTAGTTGTTTGCCACAATTCGGTCATGTTAAGATTTGCATCACTTTAGAAACTCATTCAATGACGAGAATTCCAAATCATGGAACATCTCCCCCATAATTGCAAATGAAATAGGGGCATGCATGTAAAGCATTTGGACATAAGACTAACATGTGCTTTGGTTTTTGTTTAGGCCATGAAAATATCCCAATCCATCTTGAGGTGTGAGAAGAAATGTAGGAAGTTCAAGATTCTTGTTTCTACCAGCTTATACAAAAGGACATGTGCAAGAGCAAAGATTGCAAACCGAAGTCTCGGTTCATGTTAGCTAAGAATCTTCAAGAGGCTATTTAGATGGTCGAAGGACTAAAAAAATGCCATACTGGGGAAGAATCTTTCTCGATCCTTCTCCCATGCAAAAAGAGATAAAGCTGATGGCAGTAAAAGCATCATGAATTCTGGTGCAATTTTCACAGGGTTGTCTCCAACAGACCGAAGGGTCATCCATGTTCTTTAAATTCCCCTCAGTCGAGGTCATGATAGAAGCTTGTGGAACCATTTCTGAATACATGAGCCCTGAACAGCTCATTCAAGAACTCACTCCAAGGAGTTGAAGATTGTAATAAACCTACTTCGGGTTATCTTGTGGATGCAACATCTCCATCAATCAATATGAGGCACCTGTGTTGGACATGAGAATAGACAATTAAAAGGATGCATAAGGCCACTCTATTGGAGGAGGACCTTGGTATTTCCAATTTTGTCGGACCTTCTTAGGACCAAGATTCCCTACTAACTTTAGTCTTTTAAATTTCCTTTTCAGGGATTGGCTTCAGTCTATCAAGTATCCAGAGAGGCATAGCCTGAGTTGCCTACTCCAATGAATTTTAGCCAATTTCTTTCAAGGAAGCCACCAAGGGCCCTAAATTCCCTATCTCAAACATGAGCAACAGCCAATTCTAGTGAAACATTTACAGCAAGATTGGTGAGATCAATGATCCACAAGACATCCATAAGGACTAGAAGAAGGCCAAGCCTTTAAGAGCTCTCAATATGCTACTGGGGCAAATTTTTAGTGGTCTCATTCCCATAAGACCACTAAAAATCCATCTTATGCAACCTCCACATTATCCATGAAGGCTAGCTACCACAAGCTTAGGAGCAGAATTTCGCCAAAAATCAGAGTTGGTTTGTACAGTTTGCAAGCTCCTTTGTCAAGGCATCTCAAAAGGGTGAAAATAACCCAACATCTCTCAAGCAAGATCAAACAGCTCAAGTTTTGTTAGCATCAGCTTGCCTTAATAGGCTTTTCCTTTGAGTCTTCCTCAAAAAAATCTTCTTTGGCCTTCGGGTAATCTGGGTGTTTCCTCCGGGTGTTCCCCTAAGACAAATTGTTCTTTCCCCTTTTTGGGTAGATTAGAGAGTTCCATCAGATTCCCCTCAGAAAAATCTTCTTTTACCTTCGGGTAGTCTAGGTGTTTCCTTCGGGTATTCCACAAGGCGATATCTTCTTTTGCTTTCAGGTAGTCTATGTATTTCCTCCGAGTATTCCTCAAATAAGATTTGCACTCACCTTTGGGTAAACTAAGCGGTTCCTTCAGGTTTCCCCCAAACAAATATTCCATCGAGTCTTCCTCAGAAAAAACATTCTTTCACCTTCGGGTCTTTCTAAACAAAATCCTTTCTTTCTCCAAGCATCCTGAGATGTCTTTGGGTTTCTTGATATGTGAATCCTCACACCCTTCAGTTGAAAATCTCACTAAGTTGTGAAAGTGATTGAAAGACCATGGAAAATGCCACACTGGGGCAGCTTTTTTCGCACGATCTCTCCCCTCCGAATGGACTTCTTTTCAATAGCCTCGACAGCATCTTGAACTTTAGCAAGGACTACAGTCGCAATTTCTTTGCAAGGTCATCAGAAGGTCTTGTAACTTGCCTGAAGCATTCCTTGGAAGCCCGACTTTCGCATTCCTTGGAAGCCCGACTTTCGCATTGACAATAGAAGAAGGCAAACCAAGCCTATATTCAGGGAGAGTTGTGAACAATCTCCAGTTTTATCGGATCTCACCATGAGCAAAGCATTCATTTAACTTGGACCATTTCCTTCTCAGGAACATCCAAACAGTATTGGGACCACCTCAGTCGTGGTGATTTAGTTGAAATATCTTAGATCCATGAGAAATCAGCTCCGGCTACTTCAGCAATATAGTGTTAGAACTTGCTCGTAATGAGTGCCCACATGTGAACCATGGAGGAAGAGTAAAAGGATTAAATTTGGTCAAATGAGAGCCAAAATGTTTCCAATTTTATCGGATTTGTCATAGCCCGGACATGTCACTAACTCCCTTCAATCAATTTCCTTTTCAGGGACATGCTTTAATCAAGCCAAAGAGACATCATTCACATCGCATTCTCCAATGAATAGTGATGACCAAACATTTGAGCATTTGTGATAGAACCATTCACCTGCTCAACATCTGGGCGACAGTGCCCCATCAAAATTTTAGGGAATTGCATTAACATCCCTTCTCGTTTTACTCATATTGCCTTTAATAAGTCTTTAATGTGGCTCATTGCCTTGACAAGTCATTTCGATGATTGACATGAAAATGAAGTTTGTTACTTGTGCCTCACAAGAATCTTCACCACAAATCAGAAAATCTTAATCCCAAGAAGTATGCCAAGCGTGGAATCAATCACCTAAGGCTTCTTTACAAGGGGAAGACCTCCATCCCCTAAATGGATCTTTGCGAAAGCTTTTGGATATTGGGAATGCCATCCATCGAAAACACTGGAACCCAGATTTGGCCTTATCACTCATCCCAATATTATCTCAACAAAACCTTCTCCCATCTCGGTTGGCTTAGGTTTGTTGCAATCTTGTACACATTTTTCAAAAAACAAAAAAGAGATTTTTCAAAATAGGATCAAAGAATAAAGGTTCAAATCAAAACATCAAATCATGAAAATCTGTGTTTTAAAGCGCATGCATCTTCTAAGAGCGGCAAGTTAATGCCAAAACCCCTTTTGTGGGAAAAGAGTTGTTTGAGTGAAGTGGTTGTCCCTTACCAAGGATAAGGGGCATGTGATCCCCAAACACTCACCTCATGATATCCCATCTCAACAACTCCACATTCCTAAAACATTCACCACTTTTGCAATGTGCATATTCTTTTCTTGGCAATCAACCCCCCCTGGGAGGTCCTACCCAAGATTAGTGTGGACCCTAAATTAGTGAATGACCATATGTTCAAGTTTCATTGACCAATTGATTAGATTTGAAATGATGGAGGCATTTGTTTCAGCTATCCAAAATAGTTATATCACTTAATAGCCCTTTTGAGCCAAAAAGAAAATGTTTTTCAAAAATTACCCGAATTTATAATTTGGCACATAAGCTCCTAAGGCTAAGAAGTAAACGTTCAAGATGACAGAGAAAGGCATTCATTTCACTATCGCCCCGCTTGTAGAGAAATATCCCTTGCTAGCCCAGTTTAGCCTGTTGAATTCTTTTCTTGTTTAACCCAGTCAAGGATTACCCCCCACACTGGGGCGGGTTAGATGGTTATGAGGACCTCATGCTAGGTGACTTCCAATATTTGAGTCCATCAAATGAGTCTCTAATTTAAAAAAAAAAAAATGATGAAAAGAGCCTAAATCAAATGACAAAAGTCATGGGCCAATCAAGCCCCAAGCCAAGAAAGGGCAAAAGAAAAAAATCAGCCCAAAACAATCAAGAAACATGGGCCAAAGAAAATCAAAATGAAAGCCCCAAAAATGATATGGGCAAAATTCAAGAAATGGACTCAAATTGAGGATATAGCCAAGCATGAGAGGTAACCAAAAAGATTCTCGATGAAGTGTAATCCTTGTCTTTAGGAAACCCTTCAAAGAATTTCACAGCCAAAATATCCTCCCGTAAGCCTAGGAAACCCATATCCTTACATTACGATCCTGGGAAAGCCCTTCCTGATTGAGAACGACTGCTTAGCCTATGGAGCTTATGCCAAATAATCACCACATGTGAAGATTTTAAGCCTGGTATCCTTTATTTCAAGCGCCCAATTAACCCCAAGGCCACGTTACAACCTAATGAAAGACCTCACTGATCACTGAGGATCGATTGGTCGTGGCACATTGAACATTTGGTCAATCATTGATGACGGAATCATCCGCTTACGCCAAGGCGTCATGCCTCAAAAAGGGTAAGGTCCTCTCCCAACCCACCCAAAGAGTTCCAAAAAAAAAAAAAAAAAAAAAAAAAAAAAAACCAAACACATCATTCATGTCTTCCCTACATAGCTTAGAAGGGACACCCATGCATTTGGTAAACACAAGCATTTACTCAAGAAATCCTTGCTTGCGAGCATGTTCCCTATTCAGGGTAAATGATAGTCGTCGAGCACATACACTCTTAAACCACATAGGAAACATGGCCTTAACGAGCCCCTCTTGTGGTACATGCATTCAAACAGATTTTCATGATCATGAATGAATTTTCAAAATTTGTGAACCTAGTTTTCAAAACCAATTGAAACAGAAAGGAAAAATGATGACCCTCAAAGATTTCAAATGATAAGGATTTCAGATCCTCCAAACTTTTCAGGTCTAAAAACAAATCCTTGAGGGTTACTCGTTTCTTCCTAAGGAATTTCTAGAAAAATGAGGTTTTAAGATTGCAACAGCTTATGCAAGCCTCACTTAGTCATTACTAGGCATCTCCAAAAAGACCTAAACCCCAAAAGATTCCAATGCTCAACCCTAGGTTTTAAATACCATGTGAGCATCACTCCCCTAAACACTTTTCAATCCTTTCAAACTCATCCCAACAGAGGATGCTTGAGTCATTGCTTCAGACATGACCCTCAATGCCCAAGGGTTGGCCTTAGTCTCAATCTTGATATTGGGGCAGTTTTATTTCTAACATTTTCAAACCATAGATGGTATTCCCTTTATCTAGAGAAATTCAAGATATCCACTAGGAGAAGGAGGAATCTCTCCCCGTGAGAGCCTGAGTAGGTGCCCAGCATGCACAATACATCAAGACCACATAGAACTCAACATCCAGGTAGTTTTTGTGTAGCTATGACCAAGAGTGTCATCATTTCCAAGAGCGGATCTTGCCCAGAATTTTGAATCAATAATTCAGCAAATCAAGGAACCCGTTGTGATATAATCATCCAATACAAGCTCAAACCCATGTCAATTTGGTTCACCGATCCAGAACCCCGCAAAATCCTACACTGGGGCGGTTTATTTTGCACGATTCCATTCACTTTGTGCTAATCAGTATGCAAGAACGGGTCCATCCCACCAGGAACTTTTCCTGTCATGTCGAGAACTGCACAAAACCTACACTGGGGCAGCTTTATTTTGTGCGGTCTCTCCCTTTTTCGTCTCCCTCAGTGGAATGATCACTATCAGATTGAATCGGTAAACCCGTGAGGATACGGCGCGATGCAAGTGCTACCAATATCACACATCAGCTGCCCTTTTAAAGGCAACATCCAGAACTGTACATATAAGTCCTACCCAGAGGCATTGTTTCTTGCATACATCAGTAGCCCTTTTAAAGACGATTTCCAAAATTGTACATGTAAGTCCTACCTAGAGGCATTGTTTCTCGCATACATCAGTGGCCCTTTTAAAGGCGATTTCCAGAATTGTACATGTAAGTCCTACCTAGAGGCATTGTTTCTTGCACACATCAGCAGCCCTTTTAAAGGCGACATCCAAAACTATACATGCATGTCCTAACCAGAGGCATTGTGTCACACATACAGCAGCAACCCTTTGAAAGGCGATTTCCAGAATTATACATGTAAGTCCTACCTAGAGGTATTGTTTCTTGCATACAACAGCAACCATTTGAAAGGCAATTTCCAGAATTATACATGTAAGTCCTACCTAGAGGCATTGTGTCACACATAAAGCAGTAGCCCTTTGAAAGGCGATTTCCAAAATTATACATGTAAGTCCTACCTAAAGGCATTGCTTCTTGCATACAGCATTGGCCCTCTCAAAGGCGATTTCCTAGAACTACGCATGTAAGTCCTAATCAGAGGCATTGTTTTTCACATATATCAGCAGCCCTCTCAAAGGCAGTTTCCAGAATCATATATCAGCAGCCCTCTTAAAGGCAACATCTCCATACTTCCACGATGTAGGAACTTCTCCATGCTACCTCGACGTAGGAATCTTAGCAGCCCTCTTAAAGGCAACATCTCCACACTTCCACGGTGTAGGAACTTCTCCACGCTACCATGGCGTAGGAATCTAATCAGCAGCCCCCTTAAAGGCAACATCTCCACACTTCCATGGTGTAGGACCTTCTCCACGCTACCTCAGTGTAGGAATCTCAGCAACCCTCTTAACAGCAACATCTCCACACTTCCACGGTGTAGGAACTTCTCCATGCTACGACGGCGTAGGAATCTAGCCCCTTTAAAGGCAACATCTCCACACTTCCACGGTGTAGGAACTTCTCCACGCTACCACGGCGTAGGAATCTAATCAGCAGCCCTCTTAAAGGCAACATCTCCACACTTCCATGGTGTAGGAACTTCTCCACGCTACCATGGCATAGGAATCTAATCAACCCTCTCAAAGGCAATATCTCCGCACTTCCACGATGTAGGAACTTCTCCACGCTTCCACGACGCAGGAATCATTATGGTGCTCGATACCCAACAACAAATCAGCACAATCGTCCATGCTTCCGCGGTATAGGACCCTTTCCGAACTTCCACGGTGTAGGAACTTCTCCACGCTTCCACGGCGCAGGAATCATTATGGTGCTTGATACCCAACAAAGGATCAGCACAATCGTCCATGCTTCCACGGTATAGAACCCTTTCCACACTTCCACAGTGTAGGAACTTCTCCTCTCTTATTCCAGGAGTCTATTATGGTGCTCGATACCCAACAATCAGCATAATCTTCCATGCTTCCACGATGTAAGACCCTTTCCACACTTCCACGGTGTAGGAACTTCTCCACGCTACCACGACGTAGGAATCATTATGGTCCTTGATACCCAACAACGAATCAGCACAATTGTCCATGCTTCCACGATATGGAACCTTTTCCACACCTTCACGGTGTAGGAACTTCTCCTCTCTTGTTCCAGGAGTCTATTATGGTGCTCAATACCCAACAACGAATCAACACAATCGTCCATGCTTCCACGGTGTAGGACCCTTCCCACACTTCCACAGTGTAGGAACTTCTCCACGCTACCACGATGTAGGAATCATTATGGTGCTTGATACCCAACAATGGATCAGCACAATCGTCCATGCTTCCATGGTATAGGACCCTTTCCACACTTCCACGCTGTAGGAACTTCTACATGCTACCACGGCGTAGGAATCATTATGGTGCTTGATATCCAACAACTGATCAGTACAATCGTCCATGCTTCCACAGTATAGGACCCTTTTCCACACTTCCACGGTGTAGGAACTTCTCCTTTCTTATTCCAAGAGTCTATTATGATGCTCGATACCTAACAACGGATCAGCACAATCGTCCATGCTTCCATGGTGTAGGACCCTTTCCACACTTCCACGGTGTAGGAACTTCTCCACGCTACCACGGCGTAGGAATCATTATGGTGTTTGATACCCAACAACGGATTAGCACAATCGTCCATGCTTCCATGATATAGAACCCTTTCCACACTTCCACGGTGTAGGAATCATTATGGTGTTTGATACCCAACAACGGATTAGCACAATCGTCCATGCTTCCACGATATAGAACCCTTTCCACACTTCCACGGTGTAGGAACTTTTCCTCTCTTGTTCTAGAAGTCTATTATGGTGCCTGATACCCAACAACGAATCAGCACAACCGTCCATGCTTCCATGGTATAGGACCCTTTCCACACTTCCACGGTGTAGGAACTTCTCATCTCTTGTTCCAGGAGTCTATTATGGTGTTTGATACCCAACAACGGATCAACATAATCTTCCATGCTTCCACAGTATAGGACCCTTTCCACACCTCCATGGTGTAGGAACTTCTCCACGCTTCCACGGCATAGGAATCATTCATCAAGCGTGCTATTCAGATATCCTCTATCCTCGACTAATCTTATTTTGAGGCTAACTAGCGGCGGTGTCATACGTCTCATCACCCTACAATCACCAAGTTCCTAAAGAATCCTAAGTTCCCAATCACCAGGTAAGTCCCCTTACTTTGCCTAGCATTTTATTTTTTGCATCCATAGCATCCAGCATTTGCATGGTTTTCTACCTAGCCCAAAAAAAAAAAAAAAAAAAAAAAAAAATCTAGCATGCTTTCCTAGTTGCATTGTAACTAACATTTTGGAGAAAAAAGAAGAGAAGAAGAAAAATAGACACTGACCTCAAGTCCAGAAAGTGTTTCAGAAGCAGCTGCAGCGATCGCATCAGGTAAAAAATTGCTCTCGATCCATGAATAGCCTCTGCACGCAACTTAGGGGCGACAAAATACGAAATCGCGTTCTTTATCCAACACCTCTCATTGCACTCGAGGTATCAGATAAAGAAGGGGAAGCTGTTGATACCGTATTTTGTCTACCCTCGATTTGCGTATCGAACCCCAAAAAAACCAAAAATATCATTTTCTCTCGAAGGGGCGACGAGGACATTGGAGCACCCAAAGTGCCTTTTTCAGCTAAAATGACCAAAATGCCCATGGTCAACCCTGGGTTGACCAAAGGCCAAACAAGGTCCAGACTCTCGCAAAACAACATTTTTCACAGTTTTACATCAAACCTGAGCTTCTTAGAGATTTTTAAACAACTTTGACCAAGTTTGATCGAGTTTGACCCGAAGTCGATCTCGGGTGGGCCCAAAAACCCTAATTTTGATCCGGCCATCAGAACGGGTTGAAACAAACATCATTGCAAAGATTATCAAATTCTCGTTCCACCGACTATTCATGGGTCGAAATCGGAGTTAAAACGGTTGAGATATCAAGAAAACTGTGAAAATTGTGAAAACCGCGTTTGCTAACTTCCCGGAGCCATAACTTTTGATCCGACCATTGGATTTTTGAGTTCCATACCTTTTTAGAAATTGAAACTGAAGATCTATCTAAGGGTGTCAAGATCAGCCTGATCAGAAGTGGTTTGAGGCTGGCCGCCCTACAAGGGCCGCCGCCTCAATTTTCACGCCCAGGGCACACATTAGACAAAGGGGACACACATTTTTTCTGAAATTGTCTCTCCGCCCAGTTCCTCTCTACATTTTTTCTCTCTTCCAAACACAAAAAAAAAAAAAAAAAAAAAAAAAAAAAAAACGCCCAAAACACTCCAAAAAACACATCAAAGTCTCTTGATTCTTCCCTCTTCACCAAGAACACAAGGTATTGCTTTTGCCCCAATCTTCTTTCCTTGGTTCCACACTTGGGATTTGGGGTTTAGGGGTGTGGATGTAGCTTTTATAGCTATCATCCACACCCCTAACCTTCTAGATCTCTTTTCTTGCATTTATCTTTCCTTTTACTAGAATAATATGTTTTATTGCTTTCTTTGACATGTTTCTTGCTTTATCTTGTTTCTAGCATGTTTTTAACTTAGATCTGTGTTCTTTTATGCTTGTTCACATGTTTGTTTGTCCCGATCAACATGCTTAGGGTTTTTATGCCATGTTTTATGCTTAGATCTACATCCATTCATGCTTATATGTTTAGATCTACATGCTTAGGGTTTTATGCCATGTTTCCTTTGTTTCGTTTCTCTCTGTGCTTTGCGTTGATGTTATGGTTATGTGCTCACATGCTTGATATCATGTCTATGGTTATGTTTTGCTCAGATCTATGTGTTTGTATGCTTTTTGCCACGTTTTATGCTTAGATCCGCAGCCGTACATGCTTATATGCTTGGATTCATGTTCTTCCATGTCTATGCGCTAGCTTTCACATGCCAACACACATGTTGCCATGCCTATGCCTAGATCTGTGTTTATGTGCTTAAATCTATGTTTTCACATACTTGTGTGCTCGGATCTATGCTCTGCTTGCTTTCTGCCATCTTCCATGTGCTTATGCGCTCCATGCCATGTTTGTGTGCTTAGACCTAGGCTATGTTTGTCTTGCCATGTGCTATTGTAGCCCTTTTGTCGCTTTACCTTTCTTTCTTTTGTTTTGGCCTATTGGTTCAGACCCTATCTAGACCCTATGGTCTTTGTCATTGTCCATACACCTTGGCCCATATCAAAGGGTTTGGATCACCCTTATTTACATGTCTGTGCTTGCTTGCTTCTATGCTTCATGCTTGTGTTAGCCTCTCTTGTTCTAGGCTTTGCCACGTTGGATGCCCTTAGCGGGTATGTGGTTGTGTGGTTGCATCCAACGCCCAGGAGGCCATGTCTGGATGTAACCACTTAGAAGGCATCTTCGAATGTTGGGTTGCTCCGTGTGCACCCTTCTCTTTACCGCTTCGTGTGATGATATGCTTGCCATGCTTGTTTACGCCACCCGTTGGCTTTCTACGCATCTTTACACGCTTGCTTACATGTCCATGCATGAGACTTGCTTGCTAGTATGTCATCCATGCTTCAACAAAATGAAGCTATGGACATCCGATCCAAACCTACATTTGTCCTTCGCGGACACCACCCTTGTTTGTTTGCTATCTTGCTTTGTTTCCCTTTTTGCTCGCATCCTGGTTTCTATGTTTGCCATGTCTATCATGTTTATCTACTTTATGCCTCTTTATTGTGCTCTTTGCATCTTTTCCTTCCATGGCTTGTTTGCCGGCCTCTTGTCTTTGCCTTTGCATGTACGACATGGAGCGAGGACGCATGAGGCTAGGACACGGTCTCCCGGGCGCAAGCAAAAGGGTTGAGGATGTGAGCACGCAGATATGAGCCAAGTGGCTGCAGTTAGTAGGTTTAGGAGTTTAGCTTTTCCTTTTGGTTATGTACTCTTTTAAACCCCCTCATTCCTCCTCCTTTTCTCCCTTAGATGGTTTGTATTAGGTATATCATGCCTTGTACCATTCGTCCTCATCTCTAGAATATGGCGACCCCTATTTACTTTCCTGCACCTATATTTTGAGCCATGCTCTAGGGATGTAGGCATTTACTTTCTTACTCTACGTGCTTGCATTGTGCATGATGTATGTATATATACCTGCTCCTCTTTTTCGGTGTGATCGTCACAGTCCATGTCACCTAAGGCAAAGCGATGCCTAATTTCCACTGCGAAAGTAAGGTGATGTATCGCCGAATTTTTGCAATGGAAATTTGGTACTCGGTTAGAAAGCCATAGGAAAGCATAGATTGGGACCACGCCCTTTCAAATGCCAAACCTCAAAGCCCCCATGTATGCAAAGCCCCAAAAGCCAATGCCAAAATCATGTTTTTACTGCCAATCTCCAAAAATCAAGGTTTTATCAAAACAAAGGACTATCCTTGGACAGGCATTGTGGGGTGCCTAACACCTTCCCCACACGTAACCAAACTTCCGGACCTAAGAATCAAGATTTTTTTGCCATCCATATTAGATTAGGAAAAATGACCTTTTTCTTAGCCTAGGATTGGTAATAAAATTAACTAGAAACAGGTGACCAATCACACCTTAGAAAAACCCAATGATTGGTGGCAACTCCACTTACCTTTGATAATCCCCTAAAATTTGGCCCAGATTCCTGCCATAACGCCAAAGGTAGACCTACCTTCCTCCACTAAGAGAGAGAGCGCCCGAAGCTCCGCGTGAAACACACACACATACACATCGAGAGGGGCCCTCCAACGAGGCCCTGAGCGCGCAGGAGCTGTCGCCACGGTGAGTGGTCGAATGAAGGTGCGGCGGCAGTGGTTTTTCCACTTAGCCGGGTGTCAACATAAGCCTAGTGTTTGACAAGCTAAAAGCAAAAGGGTTACTGAAACCCTTAGACCCAAGACCAATTCCAAACCCCTTACCCTCAAGCTTTGGTGTGAATAAGAGATGTGCCTACCACCAAGGCCTCGGCCATGATACTGACAATTTTTTTGGCCTTCGTCATGCAATTCAAAACCTAATAGACAACAAGGTGATTGCACTGCCTACAAGGCGTAGCATCACCAATAATCTATTGCCCAATCACAATTTTAGGAAAGGACCAAGGATTAATTGCCTGATGACTGAAGCGAATAGTAAAGAAAACCCATCTGAACTGATTTATGACCTACCCAAATGCTTTATGACGACATGGGAAGAACTAATGGATAGGACATCCACCACCACCACAAGATATGATATATGGAATGAAGAAGTACCAGAAACTAAAAACAACTCAACATCCATAAACGGAGGGAGACACTTCAAACCCCAATCAAGCTATCTAACACCCACAAATGGAGGGAGACACTTCGAACCCCAATTCAATAACCAAACATCCACAAATGGGGGGAGACACTTCAAACCCTAAGATACCGACCCTAATGACCCAACAAAAATTGCCCACATCATAAGGGGGGGGGGGGGAGACACTTCAAACCCCTACATTTGGAGACCGACAACCCGGTAGAAGCCTAGAATAGATTTGCCCAACAAACACCTGCTGAAGAAGATGAGGTCCTCAAGCAACTACAAAAGGCACAAGCCAATATATCCTTATCGGGTTTACTCATGGCCTCATACAAACACCGTCAAAACCTAGTAGACCTTCTCAACCAAATCCAAGTCCCTACAACCACAACTTCCCAAGATCAGAATGCTATGATTGGGTCCATAAATAAGGAACTCACTATTTCCTATTCGGATAAGGATCTGACCAAGAAGGGGAAGCACCACAACGACCCGTTGCACACCACTGTAGATGCCAAGGGGAAGAGGATACCGATGGTCCTGATAGATGATGGAAGTGCTTTGAATGTGTGTCCTTTAAAGACTACAAGTTGCTTGGGTCTAAGCATTGAAGACTTTGTGCCTACTGATTAGCATGTGAAGGCATACGACAACAGCAGAAAAGAGGTCTTGGGAACCATATCATTAGAGCTCACTCTAGGGCTGATGGTAAAAAAGGTGGAGTTTCAAGTCCTTAACATAGCTTTATGCTTCAATATGCTCCTAGGGCGACCGTGGATCCATGACACAGAGGCCATACCTTCCTACCTATACAAAAAGGTTCAGTTTCCACATGAAGGAGTTATTGTGACCATATATGGTGATACTTTGACAGTGCCTAAGCCTCTTTTTGGTATTCATTCCGAGAAAGAGCCATTGACCTTGGATGGCTTTGAGATTGAGAGGCTTGGTTTTGAAAGGAAAGAAGAAGAAGTGGAGAAGATCCCGATGGACTTTGCTCCTTACAGCAACAACAATGTGGTAGCAATGATGAGAAAAATGAATTACCTTCCAAGGATGAACTTGGGGAGAACTGTGAAGAAGCCTTCTGTTCAGATCCCGATGATTCCTATTGCCATACCACCTTTTGGGCTAGGCTATAATCCCACTGATGATGACATGTTAGAGATGAAAGTGAGAAAGATGGCCTAAGCCAAAGCTAAAGCAAAGGGACTTCCTTGTCCCCCGGAACCCTTAAAGCCCTATACTCCTACATTGAACGGAAAGTTTGTCAAAGCTGGAGATAGTCAACGCTATTAGGGATTCCCCGAACCGAGATTTGATCCTATGACAAGAACAATGGTACCTAGGTTTGAATTACTACTTGATTGCAGCAACAAGGTTCCAGAACAGAAGAAGGAAGATACAACTTGGGTTCCTACTGATTGGGCTGATTACATGGACCCTGATGCCATGACTACACTCCTTGGATATCCTATCTGCAATATAGAAGAAGAAGAATATTGGGAGGCTTGCCAGCATGCATTGAAGAGCCCGTATAAACTAAAAGCCAATGATGAAGATGAGGAAGGGGGAGCAGCCCCTAGTGATGATGATGAAGGAAGTGATGCCAAGAGTGATAGTAGTAGTGACAGCAGCAGCAGTGATAATGGACATAGTGATGATGACAGCAACAACGATAGTGAGAGCAACAATAGTGAAGACTATGATAACCAATAAAGGTGGCAATGATTGGGTTGAACCCCCTAGTGATAGAGAAGATGAAGACGCAGAGCTTTACTATGAAGAATATGATGATGATGTAGACTATTATGATGAAAATATTGAAGATGATGTCGAAGCTAACAGGTGGAGTGACACTAATAGTGACCAATATAGGTTGATAAATGTATTAGAAGATGCAAGAGAAAAGGTTAGACAACCCAATGATGTGGACTATGAGGATTACCCCTATGGGCGTCCCTTAGATTGGAGCTGTATCACTGATGTTAGCTTAAGGTCTGGTCCTCAATATGACAAGCATGAAAGAGAGATTCCAGAGTTGGGGTCATATTACGATTCAGAACCTAGCACACCGACCCCACATATCGAAGAAGAGGATGATATAGATTCTAGGTTGGCTGCTCTAAACCAAAAAATGATGGTCCACAGTCTTAGAATCATGACACTTGAGAATGCTGAACGTAATAATGAGAGGATGGAAGGAGGCGAGTCAGAGCATCTCGCTCAACACACCTACTTGGGCAACAAAGGAAGCGCGATTTGTTTGATGAGTGGATGGACAACATAGAGCGCCTGGATGCTTTTGTGACCGACAAGCCTACAGATATGGAGATTGATGAAGAAGCCACGGATTATATGGATGAATATCCCGCAGTACTGATGCTGAGGGAGGAAGGGACTTACTAGGAGCCACCTGCCATCGTTGAAACCACTATTGAGTTGAAGAACTAAGCATGGGAGGGAGCTGCCCACCCCATGGAGGACTTTGTGCAGAAGATCAAGACCGTCAAGTCAGTCACTCTTGCCAAGAAGATCATGACCGTCGAGCCAGTCACCCTTGCCAAGAACATTGTTTCTGTCCCTATTGAGTCTATTTCTGCTAGTATTTCTATTCTTGTTAAGTCTGTTTGTGATAGTTTTCCAGTTGAGTCTGATTTAGTTAAGTCTATTGAGTCTGCTGAGAACTTTTTTCCTTATAATTTGATTTCTGATTCTGCTTATTTGTTGGCTTTGAATGTTTTTATTTCTGAAATTGGTAAAGAAACTCTTAATAATAAGGAATTAAAACAAGGACACCTAGAATCCACAAAAGAAGAAACCCAACCCATTAACCTGGGAATTGATGATGAACCCAAAATGATAAAAGTGGGCAATACCCTAACCATTTCAGAGAAAGATGCATTAGTGGCACTCCTGATAGAATTCAAAGAGGTCTTTGCGTGGTCATACGAAGACATGCCTAGGATTGATACAGATATAGTATAGCACTACATTCCAACAGATCCAACCATGAAGCCGGTCAAGCAGAGGTTGAAAAGGATGAAGCCAGAGTGGACTATTAAGATCAAGGAAGAAGTTGAGAAACAGTATAATGCAGGATTCCTGAGGGTGGTCAACTATCTGGAGTGGTTAGCTAATATGGTTCTGGTACCAAAGAAGGATGGGAAGGTCAGAATATGTGTAGACTTTCGAGATCTAAATAAGGTCAGCCCAAAAGATGACTTTCCTTTGCCTCACATTGATATTCTCGTTGACAACATAACAGGTCATGCTTTGTTATCATTTATGGACGGATTTTCAGGGTACAATCATTAAGATGGCTCTAGAAGATATGGAGAAAACCTCATTTATTACTTCATGAGGGACATATTGCTACAAGGTCATGCCATTTGGCCTTAAAAATGCTGGTGCTACTTACCAACCGGCAGCCACCACTTTGCTACATGATTTGATCCACAAAGAAGTAGAGGTTTATGTTGATGATATGATAGTCAAGTCCAAGGACCGTGAAGGGCATATACCGGCTTTGAGGAAGTTCATTGAAAGAATCCGGTTCTACAAATTGCGGTTGAATCCAAAGAAATGCACTTTCGGGGTCACATCTGGAAAGCTATTGGGGTTTATTATAAGCCAGAGAGGAATAGAAGTCGATCCCGAAAAAATCAAGGCCATTGTAGAGATGAAGCCTTTAAGAACTGAGAAGGAGATCTGAGGATTTCTGGAGAGGATACAGTACATCAACAGATTCATAGCTCAGCTCACCATGACATGTGAACCAATCTTCCAACTGCTCAAGAAGGAAGTTCCTACAGTGTGGAATGAACAATGCCAAGAAGCCTTTGAAAAGATCAAGAATTATTTGATGAAGCCACCAATACTCGTCCCACCGGTACCTGAAAAGCCATTATTGTTGTATCTCACCACTACAGATACAACAATGGGGGCTTTACTTGCTCAATACCTAGAGGAGACTAGAAAAGAGAATGCGATCTACTACATCAATAAGAAGATGTTACCTTATGAAGAAAAGTATTCACCACTAAAGAAGACATGCGTAGCACTTGTATGGGCAACCCGCAAACTTAGACATTATATGCTTGCTTACAAGGTCTTGTTGATAGTAAGAATGGATCATTTGAAGTACTTAATGGAAAAGCCTGTGCAAGATAAGAAGCCTGCTAAATGGGTTTTGCTTTTGTCAGAATTTGTCATTAAGTATGTGACTCAGAAATTTGTGAAGGGGAGAGCAATTGCTAATCACTTAGCCCACTGTTCACCAGAAGAAGCTGAAGAGATCCAAAGAGACTTTCCGGACGAAGATATCATGGGGATTGAAGTAGAATCATGGAAGATGTACTTCGATGGAGCAACAAATCAAAACGGAAATGGAATTAGAGTTCTATTAATCTCTCCAAAAGGGACACATATCCTATTTTCTAGCAGACTCAACTTTCCTGCCACCAATAATGCTACTAAATATGAAGCTTGCATCATGGGGTTACGAGTAGCTCTAGGCCTAGGGGTGAAAGAGTTGGAGGTGTATGGTGACTCAGCTTTGATAATCTCTTAGATTCAGAATAAATGGAAGATCAAGGAAGAGAGGTTGATGCCTTATCATGAATGTCTTCAGAGGTGGGCCTCGAAATTTAATAAGATCCAGTACCAATATGTGCCAAGGATGCAGAATCGGATTGCAGATGCTTTAGCAATAATGGCATCCATGATGGATAGGCCTAAGGAAGACGAAACAAGATCGATGGTGGTGGAAGTAAAAGAGGAACCAGCTTATTACATGACAATAAAAAAAGATAAGGGAAAGAATGGGGAAGGTGAATGGTATTCAGACATCTTACAATACCTCAAGGATGGGACATACCCACTATCTGCAGACAAGAACGACCAATTAACCATCTGGAGGTTGTCTACTAATTACATTATTTGTGGTGAAAGGCTTTACAGAAGATCATATGATGGTATTCATCTCCTCTATGTAACCGCCAAGGAAGCACAGAAAATAATTGAAGAGGTTCATGAGTCAAGTTATGGGCCACATATGAATGCACACATGTTGTCAAGGAAGATAATGAGACAAGGCTATTACTGGACTACTATGGAAGCCGACTATGCGGCTCATGTTCTAAAATGCCATCAATGCCAAGCCTATGGAGATCTGAAGCACATGCCACCCATGCCATTACATACCATGACATCGCCTTGGCCATTCTCTACATGGGGGATAGACATTATTGGGAAAATTCACCCAACAGCATCTAATGGCCATGAATTCATACTTGTAGCCATTGATTACTTCACTAAATGGGTAGAAGCTGCCTCATACAAGGTTCTGAATTCAAAAAAAGTTGCTCAATTCATTTAGACCAATATCATTTGCAGATATGGAGTACCACATGAAATTATCTTAGACAATGGGTAGCATTTCAAGGGAGAAACAGAGAAGCTGCTACGACAGTTTAATATTCAACACCACAAGTCTTCACCTTACCGTCCCCAGACCAATGGAGCAGTTGAGGCTTCTAACAAAAATATAGGGCGAATCTTGAAGAAGAGCACAAAGAACTACAAAGACTGGCATCTACAATTACCTTATGCACTTTGTGGGTATAGAACATCAATTCGATCTTCCACAAGAGCCACTCCTTATTCATTGGTGTATGGGATGGAAGCAGTCCTTCCCATTGAAATGGGTGTCCATTCACTAAGGATAGTATTGGAAAGTGAAATCCCTGAAACAGATTGGTTGCAAAGCATATATGACCAGTTATGCATGCTGAATGAAAAGAGATTCAAAGCCTTGTATCATATTCAAGGTTACCAAAGGATACTTAGGAAAGCTTTTGACAAGAAAGTAAGAACTGGAGATTTGAAGTTGGGGGATTTAGTGTTGAAAGAAATCTGAGCCCCAGTTCAAGATGCAAACGGGAAGTTCAAGCAAAATGGGGCAAGCCCATCCATTATCAAGCAAATATACTCTAGGGGAGCAGTAAGGTTGATGGACTTGGATGCAAACCCATTCACTTGAGCCAACCAACATGGATCAATTGAAGAAATACCACGTCTGAGGTGGTAGTTTGAGGTGGTGGTCATAAATTATGTTATTTCCCTTCTTGGGCTTGATGCCAAAAAAAAAAAAAAAAAAAAAAAAAAAAAAAAAAGGTAGGTTGAAAACCTAAAAGGGCGATCTACGCAAAAGGAGAGTAAAAACAAAAAAGTGAGAGAGCCTGCTAGGCTGAAAACCCAAAAGGGCAGCCTACGAAAAAATTAAGGCAAATAAAAAATCAATGAACTACGTGATGACCTGATCCTTCTAGAAAGGGGGTACGTAGGCAACCATGCATTGGTCCGGTCACAATTTCCCAAAACCACCATTTGCCCATTAAACAAAAATTTCCAAAATTCAACCATTCCCTTAAACCATGTCATTACACAAAATCCAAAAAACCAAACCTAAAGAAGCCAAACCCGAAACCAAACCAAACCTCAAGAACCCAAACCCTGAACCAAACCATAGAAAAAAACCAAACCCCAAAAACCTACATCTTAAACAGAACCCTTAACCTGCAAGTCCTAAATAATTCCTAAACATAAGAGTTTTTACATCGACTTCTAAATAAACATGTTCAAAGCCAAAAATAAGAAGGTCACTTTGTCTTCAATCTTTTCTCTTTAGGTTGATCATTGATTTCCTTTGTGATAGGTACTTTGTCATCCTTGTCCCTTCTTTTAAATTCCTAGTTGTCATCATCATGTCTTTCCCGGTTATCTCTGAGAAACTGCTTTCTCATAGCAACCATCTCAGTTTCCTTGTCAGCAATCTTGTCCACCAACCAGTTACAATACTCTGTAGTCATCTTGTGAAAGTGAACCTTGACAAAAGACTGGTCCACTCGGTCAGCCATCTCCAAGCCCAACAGCATGTTCCTTATTGAAGTAGGATTTGTGTCCACAGGAGCGAAAGGTCTTCTTCTTTTTCCACCGGGCATTCCTTGCTCATATTGGAACTGCCTCAAGAGTCTATCTGCCTTGTAGAAAGTTGCCCTCCGCAATCCAACAATGAAGATGTGATCTGATCTTGGAGACTGCAATAAAGGGGGTGGGCACTTCCACCAATAACAGTTCCATCGGATTGAGGCATTGGATTTCTTGTTCAAAAATTTCACCCAGTCGCTTTCAGTTTGGCACTCAGTTTTGATGACAGTCCTGCTAAGAAAACTACTAGGACCATAATTACTAGTTGTAGGCCTGGCAATCATATCCAGTCGCTCCATCAGCCATATCTGCAAAGTCAAGGGACTCCCAAGGAAGTTTTGAGATTTTCCACCATGAAATACAAAGTCCAGTCCTAGAAGAGTTTCTACCAAGATCAATGAAACATGATTATCACCATCCTTAATTTGACTCACCACACTTATGGCTCGAGCATCCATAAAACCATGTCTTCTAGAGTAAAGCAAAAATTCTCCCACAAAGCATAGGGCCAAGCCAAAAATTTTCTGCATATTGTCGGTCACTCCATAAGTGCATTTGTTAATCAGCCTATAAACAATTGCACGAAGATTCACCATATGTCCTTCAACCATACTACTAGTGATGGAAGTAGGAAGACCGAGAACATCAAACAAAGACTCCCTATGCTTGGGATCACAGTACACTACTACAGATTTTTTGCTTGGATCATAGCCCAAGATGGCGGAAAATTCTTCTATTGTGGGACAGAGTTCAGCAGTTTTAAACCGGAACACGTGATCTTTGGGATCCCAGAATTTCACAACAGCACAAAGGAAATCTCACTTGATTTTGACATTCCTCAGAGCCTTAATTCCCTCCAGTTTGTAGGCTGTAAAATTGGTCTTGGCACTGAAATCAAAGCTACAAACCCATCTATTAATATCATGAATTGTTGAATGAGAAAAATTTTGATTGTTAGCCATGGATGACTTTTGCTTGTGATTATTGTGTTTTACTAACCTTGATGCAGAGATTTGTTGCAGGAGAGATCATCAATATAAGCTACATCGGTTCCTAATTCAGGTTTAAATAGGTTTCAAAGAGTTTGTAGCTGAGTATGAGAGTATTTCATGATCATAAACGAAGAAAATATTTTTCAAAAAACACGAAAACGTGAAACACACATTGGAAAAGCGTGAGGAGTCGGCCCACCATGGCGTAAGTGTCATGGCGTGGCCAAGTGCCATTCGGCACTCTAAAAGTGCCAAACGGCACTCCTTAAATGCCAAGTGGCTCTCAACCCCGCCATCACTCATTCGTGCAATTTCATGCAATTTTGCTTTTTCAAGAATTTTTTTTTTTTAGGACCGTAAAACACTCAAAAAGATTTTTTTGGTTAAACTGGGGCATTCGCCCGTTATTTTCAAAAATTGATCAAATCAAGATTTTTTCCAAGCTCCTGAATATATCTCTCAAACTAGGGGCATTCGCCCATGGCTCATTCATTTTCAAAAAGAAAAAAGGGAAACCACCATCATCATCTTTTCAAAAAAAACATAATCATCAAGATTTTCAAAAAAAAAATAATCATCAAGATTTTCAAAAATCATGCATTCATCTTAAACTAGGGGCATTCGGCTTCGCCTCATCCAAGTAAGTGTAGATTCCATTAGAGTTAATCAAGATAAGTTTAAATTGGTACTACAAGATCTCATAAGGTGAATTCTAAACTTGTCTCAATTAAAATTTCTACATGATTAAAGGCAATTCCAAGGACAAAGAGCTAAACATGAAAGTTAATAAAAAATTGTCTAAGGAACACTTCCTATTGTTTTGCAGGAAAAATTAAAAATACAAATCAAATATCATTGGGACTCTGGGTTCGCCTGTGAGGAGACCTCCTCGACCCACCTCTAGAGGAACCGCCTTCTGTATTTTCCTCTTGACTTGCATAGAATCGAGGATCATACTGACGGTTCTTAAGTTCAAGGTTTCTGATCCTGTCCTCCAAAGTTCTTCTGGTGGAATCAACCACTTTCGTTCGACTCACCTGAAAAGTCAGCAAAATCAAGTGTTATTTATCAAGAAAAATCCAAGCAAAAGCCACTTGGAAAGCATCATTGCATACCCAGCTTGCCTCATTGATCACATATCGGGAAGACTGAGTACGAGCCAACAGTTGCAAACCTCCAATCATTTGCATACTTTCCTCCATCGACATCAACCTGAAGCACAAATCTACCAAGATCAAGAGCCATTCAGTAAGCCAAGAAGAGATAAAGACAAGGAACTAAAAAATTCAAGAACACACCGGATCGGGCCAAGGGATGTTTGGTGTGTGCTCTGGCCTATTCAAAGGCATGGAACTATATGTTCCATCAGGATTTATCACTTCATATTGTCATACCGGAAAATGGGGATAAGTCTCCATGAAAGAACTAGAAGAGCTACCAGCATAGTGAGGGGAAGGAATTTCTTCTTCTTCTTCCTCTCCCTCTTCTTCTTCTTCTTCAGAAGATGGAGTCTAAAAATCCAACAAGCAAATGTTGTCACCAAGCAAAAATATGGAAAAGGAATATGCAAGATGAAAATTTGACTTCAGAAGGGAAGAGAAATACCGATATACTGGCTAGGCAACCTTATAGACGAGTTCGAATAAATTCAGAATAAGTCACTTCTACTCCTGAAACCACAAAGCCAACACGAGCTTGAGCAATTTCTTCATCAGTCAGAAGGTCAGCCAACCAAACGGAGGAACAAGGAGGAACTCGAATTGTTGTAGGAGGATACACATGCTGAACCTGATGCAACACCCGATTACCAAGATACCAATACCTTCCATGCCCACACTCAAACAATACCTGACGGCTATTCAGCTTCAAAGCCCTCTCACACTCCGCATACTCCTCACATCCAACCCAAGGATTCAAAGACATCTAAAAAATCACAAAAGAACCCAAAATGAGAAAATGACCAAACCACCACTAAGCACCAAAGATCCCACAAAAAAAAAAAAAAGAAAAAAAAAAGAAAGGAAAGGACTCACATCATCAGCAGTCAAGTTGTCAATCACCAAGCGCCAAATTTCCAAAGAAAGCCTGGAAGGCGTTGATAAACAATGTTTGGGTAACCAACGGAGAAATCTAGGAAAAATGTTATTGACCTCCTCCCAAATTTCAAGACCAACTCCAAAGTATTCATACATCCAGACCTAAAAAAAATTCACAACACCCTTACAACATAGCCAAAATAACTTTCCAAAACCCACACATAATCAAAAATTCCAAACCTCACCTGCCATACAAATGGAGCCCCACCCAGGCTTGAAAGGCTACGCCTAGAAAGCTAAGTCATGAAATGCAAAAGGGTAGCATAAGCCATACCGCCCCAATCATAATTCTTGATTTGCTCAATGTTTCTCAAGCTCCATAAATAACATAGAGTCACTGTACTGCCTAAATCTAGGCACAAGAAAGTCCCAATGAAAAGAAGCATGAACATGCGAGTACCCCTTGCCACAATATTACATTTGGTAATGTTCTCACATAGCCACAACAAAGGAACTTTTTTACTCCTCATTTTGGAAGGCATTACACCTAGAAGTTTCTTGATTTCATTTGAAGAAAGGGAGTCACTGACACGGATTCTCTCACCACCCAACTTCAAGCCGGTGGTGACCGGAAAGTCGTGAGGTGTCAGCATTACCTCACCAATACCTGGAAAATGGAAGGTACATGTGGTGTCCCAAGAGCGTTCTGACAAAGCGAGGAGTAGCTAGAGGTCCTTGTATTCATGAGTCTCCTGATTTAGTAAAGTTTCAAAGAAAGTACCAAAGCCCGCACCATTGATGATATTCCTGATGGCAGGAGATAATGCCTCCCATATGCTCTTCAACATTTGGAGACTACCTCGACTCTTGAGGCTCTGCAACATAAAAATTTAGCCCATTATTCCATGACCAAAATCACATGTTTAAAAATTGCCACAACAAAAAAAAAAAATCAATGCCCCCACAAAAAATTTTACCGCAATAAAAAAATTTTCACATGTCCATACACAACTATCAAATTTTTCCTATAACCATACACAATCAAAAATTTTCCTACATGTCCAAAATAGCCATCAAGAAAAAATTCCTACATGACCAAGATAGCCATCAAAAAAAATTCCCACATGTCCACGTCCATGCACAAATAAATTCCCACATATCCACAATCATAACCACAAAAATTTCCATGATCCAACATCACATACCCAACAAAATTTTTCCATAACCAAAATTTCATGCCCATAAAAATTCTTCCATATCCACGAAAATTTTCCATACCCACAAAAATTTTAACATGTTCATAAAATAAAATTTACACATGCCAACAAAATTTCCCACATACATTATGAATAAATTCATCCAAGCTTGCAACACAAATTTTTCACAATTCCAATACCCCCAAAATCCAAGCCAAAATTCATCCAACAACATCACAAATTATCAACATTGCCAAAATTCCATAAGCCACTAACATTTTCCAAATTACACCATGACCAAAAATATAACACTTCAAAAATGCTCCAAAGCCAACATCACAACATGAACAATCATACAATGCCCCAAATTCCAACAAGATCACACAATAAAATGATAATGTCTCACCATCAAACTTTCAATGAAACCAAAGAAAAACTCACCTTGATGTCCATATGAGAATATGGAGCATGGGTCTTGGGGTCTTGAAGGAGCCCCTCCTCATCATTCCAATCAAATGTTGGATCATATTTCTTGCCATGAAAAGTAAGAAAAGAAGATCCATTGGAAGAAGAAGACATGTTGGTGCAAAGAAAAGATGGATTTGAAAATGGGTTTCACCAAAAATGGGTGTGTGGCAAAAGTGCTCAAGAACACAAGGATCTAAAGAAATATTGAGAGAGATGAGTGAAGGAAGGTTGAGAAGCTTAGAAAAGTATTCTTTTTGGAGAAGAAATGGGGAGGGGAAGAAGAAAAATCAAGGTGAAGGTGAGGGTGAATAGTTTTAATGGTGGAAGAAAAGATGAAGGAGGAAGAGAAAGAAAAAAGAAAAAAGAAAAAAAGAAGAAGAGAGAGACAAGGAAAGTGGGGGGCCAAAATTTGGCACCCACACATAAACTCAGCAAGTTGCTGAGTCAACTCAGTCAACTCCCAAAAAAAATTCTTTTTCTTTTTTTTTTCTTTTCTTTTCTTTTCCACTTTAAAAAAAATCACATCATGAAAAGAGAAGGGTCATATCATTTTCAAAAAAGAGAGGAAGAAAAAATTCTTGGAGCGGATTAAGGATAAAAGAGTCAAATTCCAAATTTGTTTGCAAATCCCAAATTTTCAATTCAAAATTTTCATTCCCAAGTTCCAAATTTTAATTTTCAAATTCAATCTCAAATTTTAAAGTCTCCACTTTTAAAATTTCATCTGCCAAATTTCAAAATTTCAAATTCCAAGTTTCAAACTATCAAATTTCAAGTTTCAATTTTTAAATCTCAAAATTCCAAAGTCTCAAGTTTCAAAATTTCAAGTTTCAAATCTCAAGTCTCAAATTTCAAAATCTCCAGATTTTAAGATGCGAGTTTTCAAATCTCCAGTTTCAAAATTTCAAGTTGCAAAAATTTCAAATTTCAAATTTCATATTCAAAATTTCAAGTCACAAATTTTCAAAATTTCAAAGTCTCAAGTTTCAAAATTTCAAGTTTCAATTTTCAAGTCTCAAAATTCCAAAGTTTCAATTTTCAAAGTTTAAAATTCAAAATTTCCAATTTCCAAGCTTCAAGTTTCAAAAATAAGATCTTTTTCAAAGAACCACCAAAAATCAATCAAATTTTTCTTGATAAAAATGAAATCAAGAAGGGACAAATGAAAATCACATATTTCAAAAACAAGGGAGCAACAAAGCACTCATTATTTAAAGTCTAATCCCAAATTTTGACTTTTTGCAGGTGGTAACTCATATCAAAGTTGAAAGCCCTTTGATCAACATTCCAGCAACCCAGGTCAAAGTTGAAAAGCCCTTTGATCGACATTCCAGCAACTCGAATCAAAGTTGAAAAGCCCTTTGATCGACATGCCAGCAACTCAGATCAAAGTTGAAAAGCCCTTTGATCGACATTCCAGCAATCCAGATCGAGGTTGAAAAGCCCCTTGGTAGCCACAGCTCTAGTTTCAAGGTTGAAAAGCCCCTTGGTCGCCACAGCTCCGGTTTCAAGGTTGAAAAGCCCCTTAGTTCCCTTTCATCAAAATCGAGGTTGAAAAGCCCCTTGGTCGCCACAGCTCCGGTTCTGAGGTTGAAAAGCCCCATGGTTCCCTTTCATCAAGATCGAGGTTGAAAAGCCGGTTCCAAGGTTGAAAAGCCCCTTGGTTACCTTTCATCAAGATCAAGGTTGAAAAGCCCCTTAGTCGCCACAGCTCTGGTTTCGAGGTTGAAAAGCTCCTTGGTCGCCACAATTCAAGATCAAGATTGAAAAGCCTCTTGGTCACCTCAATTACCATCCATTCAAGATCAGGATTGAAATGCCTCTTGGTCACCTCAATTACCATCCATTCAAGATCAGGATTGAAAAGCCTCTTGGTCACAGCAATTACTAAGAATCATTTCAAAGTTCATCAGCTATTAGCTAGGTCAAGAATTTTCTTTCTTTTTTTTTTTTCTTTTTTTTTTCTTTTTTTTTTTCTTTTGTCAAAGGCAAGACACTAGTTCTATGTTCCAAACTTTTAGGTTCGAAGGCTAGGTAATCTTCGAAAATTCAACCTCAGTTAAATCATGGCCGCCAAAATCAGCGTCTTTGTTTTACATTGACATTCGCTTTCCAAGCTCTGTCAATGAAGGGCATTCTGTAGACACTCGATTTTGCATCCATGATTTAATCAAGGAAGATGACTGGAGTGACCAATCATATACCCAAAAATCATGATTGCATTACATGCATTAAATTTGTTCATTGCATATCATAAAAATGATCTTGAGATTCTAACGGTTACGACAGTATGCTTGGTTTCCAAATCGGACTGTCGGATCGAAAGATATCGCATGATCAAGTTTGCATGGTCAGCATGCATTGTGTCTAGGTAGAGTCGACCACGCATGATTAATTTAAATTAATTCTGATTGGTTAAACAATTAAAATTAATTAAAAAAATTTGTGATTGGTTGATAATTAGTGTCTAAAATAGGATTGCTTGCATGGGAATAAAGGGGATAATTGGATAACAATAAAATTGTGGATAATCTGAACTTTATCGAGATCTATTTTAGAATATTTATCTACAAGATAACTGTTGCTAAAATGACCTGAATTATCTAGAAAAGAGATAAAAATTTTAGAATACGGATTGAAAACACATCTAAGTGCAAGGCCCGGCTCAAGAAAACCTAAAAAATGGGTCTAAAACCCACCCGAACACGAAAGGGTGATTGGCATCCAAGAGTTCCGTTTGGTACTTTTGGGGTGCGAATTGGCACTTTCAAAGTGTTGAATGGCACCTATAAGGGCTTTGGCTCGACGCTCTTCGAGTGACGATAAAACACATCATTTTCAACTTTTTCACAAAAGGACGCGTCCCGATTCACATTCTAATCGTCGTTGCTTATTTTTTAAGCATTCCAGCCTCTATAAATAGAGACTAGATCTCAAAATTCACGACACTCTTTTACGCTCAAGGGGAGACACTTTCTCACACTCTCAAATTTCTCATATTTCTGATCTCCCTTTTTGATATTCTCTCTTAAGCTAGGGTTTTTAGGTTTCAAAGATAATTGCATAAATTTCTTTGAACCCTAAAATATCCCCTCAAGAAGAAGAGTGCTCCATGCAAGAGGTTGTTTCTTATTAACCTTTTTTTTTGCTTATGTTTCTCTTGTTGTGATGATGCATGTTTATATATTTTTTTAGTTTAGTTGTTTCAAATATTCACATTATGAATTGTTGATTTATTTTGTTGAAACATGTTCTTGATTCTTTTTATTATTGTTATGATCTATTTCTTAGTTTCAAAAATCTTCATGTTATCACTTCTTTTTCTCAAATAAAAACGGATTTGCATCTTCATTAGATGCAGATTTGAATTTTTCTTAAAATAAAAATGGATCTGCATATTCATTAGATGCAGATCTGAATTTTTCTCAAAATAAAAACGGATCTACATCTTCAATAAATGCAGATCTGAATTTTTCTCAAATAAAAAAATGATCTGCATCTTCATTAGATGCAGATCTGAAATTTTTTTTTAAAAATAAAAACTGATTTGTATCTTCCTTAGATACAGATTTGGTTTTTCTTAACATATCAAATTTTGAAAAAAAAAAGGAAAAAGATCATGAATGGTTGTGTTTGTTTTATTTAGTGCATGTAGCACAAATTTATTTCATGAATGAAATCATCTTCTCAAGAAATCTTTTTCATATTTTTTTGTACATATAAAAAAAACAAATCTTACTTTTCTTTCATGAAAAAACCAATTTTTCTATTTCCTAAAAACATATCTAATTTTTTCTTTCATAAAAAAACCACTTTTTTTTAGTTCTAAAAAAAAAACAAATCTGATTTTTCTAAACCCAATTCAATTTTTTATCACAACAAAAGATCTGAATTTTGTTTAACAAAGAGGAGGATGCATTCATAAATAAACTTGTGTGATTTAGTTTTTTTTTTTTTTTTTTTTTTTTCATGTGTGCAAATATCATTCATGTCATGCATAAAGGGGTACATTGGTTACAAGAGTCTAGAAGACCAGACTCTGTCTGGGCGGAATGGGTGCCTAACATCTTCCCATTTCATAACCTAGCCTTTGAATTTAGTGTCTTTGGATAGGTAGACCTAGGCTTTATCTTTATTTTTATTTTGGGTAGATTGTAACTAGGACAAAAAGCCATGTAATTATTTGGTAGTTTGTAACTAGGACCCAAAGCCATGTAATGCTCAATTTATCAAATATGTATTCTTTTTTATTCAATCAATGAAATGGAACAATTGAGTCATGTAATTTGTACTTAATTTTTTTTTTTTTTTTTTTGTTATAAAAAATAAGTGGCGACTCCACACCACTTACCCAAAAAGAGAGGTGCCCTAAAAAAGTACCCAAATCTCTTTTTTGAGAGGCACCAAGTTTGCGTTCTCTCACAGTAGGGTCACCGGAAACGTATCTTCCTCAGTTGATAGCTTGGAGTCGACTCTAAACCTCCACCGCAATCAGCACCACCATCATCATCATCATCATCACCAACATCCTCACCACTGTACAGCTGCTTGGAATACTCAGTCACCTCTAGCTTGAGATTTCCCGCAAGCCAAACGAGCTCCTCGTGCTCTTGCAAAGTAGGTTGAATTGAAAGAGGATAGTGTTAGGACAAGATTTGAGAGATGCAAGAAAAGTAAAGGAAGAATAAAAGAGAACTCACCGCCCGTGTACCATCAGGAAAGGGGTAACCCGTGACATTTGTATTGCGGCCAACCGAACGCTCCTGAGGAAAGCCGTCAAGGCCATAAGCATAGGCCAACCAGGGCAAACGGGGAGGGTCAATAGGAGCACTAGCAATAGGGCCAGCCTGACACTAGTGTTTCATTTGAATGTTACCAATGTACAAGAATGCAAATGATGA
The DNA here is from genome assembly GCA_030021035.2 of Notholithocarpus densiflorus. Classification (NCBI taxonomy): domain Eukaryota; kingdom Viridiplantae; phylum Streptophyta; class Magnoliopsida; order Fagales; family Fagaceae; genus Notholithocarpus; species Notholithocarpus densiflorus. The sequence continues at coordinate 2,615,977 of JARYZH020000041.1, forward strand.
ATGGTTGAAAAAAAAAAAAAAAAAAAAAAGAAGCAAGAACACATACCACAGCAGTAAGGGAAGGCATGTGGCAAGTCTCACTAAACTCTTCATAGTCTAGCTGATCAGTGACTCACTTAGTATAGGGGATGCCCAACCCCCATAGGTCATACTCTACAGTCGTCATGGACCAAAGGGTAAGCATGAACATTGGAGGGTCCATTGGAACCTAGGGCGCATCCTCACCCGCTAGCTGGCAGCACACCCTCTCTGCCAAATAAATCACCCTCAATTTGGCACCCTCAAAGGGCTGGGAGATCCTAGAAGCAACAATAGCAGCAGCCTCCAAATTCGGGTCTACTACAGGATCAACATCGGCCCAGGGACTTCATACAATCTATGACAACACATAGGGTTATCAAAAGAATCCTAAGAAGCATGCAAAAAAAAAAAAGGGAAGCAATATATCCCTGACTTACATTGTCAGGAGTGTTAGGGTCATATTTTATTGTAACTGGCTAATCCTTTGACAAAATGCACTTTACTTGTAATTGGGTAGATCTAAGATGGGTTTAGTAGTACTTCAAGAAACATGTTGTTCAAGTCAAGAATTAAAGACATGAAGATTGGTCCAAGAAACAAGTGAAGAAAAGCTGTTCATTAAGTCTCGACAGATAACTCGACAAAAGCCTGCTATCGAGACTTAATGTGAAGTTCGATAGATAGCTCGACAGCAGCTCAATCTATCGAGAATTACGATTTTAGAATTTCCAGATCTGAAATTTGGCCCAGGCTTTTGTATTTTTTTAGGGTTTCTTTTCTCACAACCCGAGACATATATAAGGCTTATCTTAAAAGCCGCCATATACAAATACAGAGACCAAGAGACTTATTTTCTCTATGTGAAGCTACTGCGTTTGTACGCCATAGGGTTTTGTAACCAAGTGATTCCTGATCTTCATTGTTGATGAAGTGAAGAACTTTGCAACCAACAATATTTGTTCAAGTTGTTAGAGCTAGTCACGTACTGGGATCTGTGCAAAGGGTTTCTCACAAATTGGAGGTTTATGCATCAAAGGAAAGAAGGCTACTACAAGATCAAGTCCAAGTGAGTATTGGAGTGAAGGTTCAACTGTAGGTTGGTATTTCGAGATAGGCCAGGGTAGTTGGTAAGATTTCTTATACTTGTAACCGCTTAATTGTTGATTAGTGGATTCTTGGGAGAGGTGACCTTAAAATCACCTGGTGGAGTTTTTGCCTTGCGAGCTTTTCCCCATTTGTCAACAAATCACCGTGTCAAATTTATTTTCCACTGCATTTAGTATTTTTGGTGATTTGTTGGTGCCTCCACGATTTGCATGCAATTGAACCTAATTAATCAACTTGGGTAATTGAATTAATTAATTGGGGTCAAGCTATCTTAACCCAACAAGGAAAAAGCCTGTCAAGGTGGGCCTAGATTAAGGTGACGCTCTTCAAGTCCACCAAAGCTTCTCGAGCAATAAGACCATACTTCATGACCCAGCGTTGAAAAGTTATAACAGTTTGCAAGATGCAACTATGAAAATTTGTAAAAGGTTATGGTACAGTTTGCAAGATACAGGCATGATAGTTTGTAAGACGGCAGTTTGCAAGAAAACACGGCATAGTTTATAAGGTACAGATATTGTAGTTTACAAAATGATAGTTGTAAGTGCTCAAAAACTAAAGGCTCAGCCCACTAAGATCAGTGGTACCTTGGCCTTATAATCAAGCCTAAACAATAGAATTTATAGAGAGAGGAAGATTCAAATCCAACTGCAGTTCTAAACTAAGTCCAAACTTAAGGCCGAGTTGCCTAAGTAACAAATTTGTTATGAATGAAACAACAATTGTGAGTAAAGTAATCCTTGGGCAAGTCTGAGAATCAACTATTTGTATTAAGTATAGTTCAAGTTTACATTAAACTCTTCTTTTCTCTTTTTCCCTGCTCAAAGGATTTTTTTCAGCGTCCCGTCCCCTCTAGGGAGTTCCCTTCTTTTTATATCCCCTTTCAAGGCATCCTAACCCTCCACTTGTACTTCAATGGGCCTTTCCCAGGATACTTGTCCCATCAAGACTCTGCTGAAGGTGGTAGAAAGGGGTTGCTAGCTGTGGAGTGACTGTTCAGGGGCCATTTCCACATTAATGCAGCTAATAAGGTTGGTGTAAGGCATTGAATGTGGAGGCAGGAGGTATATCCTTCAGAAAGCTTCCCCCCACCATCCTTGTTCCCATTATTGTCCTTTCTCCTCTCCCTGGGCCTTTGTAAGATACTAACTGCCCTGATTCTACTTCCATCCTCGGGTAGGTGAAATCCTCAGAGCTTATTTACCCCTTCGAGCCTGGACTATGCAAGCTACTCCAAGATCTAATCCTCTTGGGTCCTCAGGCACCTCACAATAGCCCCCTAAAACCTTGCTACTAGGAGCTACTCTGAGATTAAGGTTTTAGTATAGTAACGGGGAGACCGGTACGTGCTAAGCGCGTTCCCACGTGGAGACGTCATTTCACTTGTCTTCTGAACACCCTTGACACTTCGATATCCACGTTCTCGCAGTTATTGCATCAGGCGGCTACTTGTCCCCCCACGTTCTATAGTGCGATGGTGATCCAGCGGTCCTAATTCCCTGGAATTTATGAGTGGGAAATTTACCACCCATTTTCAACTCTTATATAAAGAGGGAATGGGGGTGATTTTTTTTCCATTTACATGCTCTCTACAAATTTTCTTTGAAGCAGTAGTTCGAGGAAATCTTCTTCTAGCCTTCGTAAGTGCCTTTGGCCCTTCATCCAATACTGTATAGAAAACTTTTTTTTCTTTCTTCCCTGTTTATTTTCACCTTATAGGAATACATGAGTAGATTCGCTAAACTAGTTGATACCCCCGAGGGCATAGCCGCTTTTAGGACTAAGTATAGGATCCCAGAGAATGTTGAACTTTAACATTGTGAACTAGGAGAGTGGCTAGTTATGAATAAACCACCTGGGGCAGTGATTATTCCCATGATCGCCTCGGAATGGAAATTCCCATGGGTAGGGTAACTAGGGATTTCCTTATTAACTTTAGGTTATCCCTGACCCAATGTTCTCCCAACCTTTTTAGGTCCTTGGTAGTGTAGACATGATAAACCGAAAAATAGGAACCAACCTTACGTATCATGATGTGAATTGGGTCTATAATTGCCAAAATGGAAAAGAAACGGGTTACTACTTTAAGTGTAGGGTTCCCTCTGTAAGGTTGATTTCTTGTATTCCTGAGTCGAATAAGGGTATGGATGAAGATTTTCTCATCGTCTCGGGTGAATGGCATGATGGTTTGCACTGCCCTACCCAAGATGGGGAACCAGGTGGGGTACCCAAGGCCCTTAGAATAACTTAAAGTGCCTTCTCTCCATATCTTGCCATTTTTGTCTCCAAAAGAAATTTTATAACTGACTCTTTTTTTACTTCTCTGTAGATGAGTTTCACACTGCCCCGAACAAAAACCTAGTGAACTTTGCAGACCTTAACCAGATTCTTCAGTCAGAAATCTTCCTCCACCGAGATGGACAACTTCGGGCGGTACACATAATCCTCGGATTCAAGCCCATTTCCACCCGTTTCCAATCTCCCAAACATGTGATCAAAGCTAGAGACCCGAGGCTCGTTTTAATTGACATAGTTGTCCCTGGATTCTTGACCAAACCTCTCATCTTTGGTACTTAGGATGCTTAGTTAACTGCTTCACTTACAGCCAAGCTGCTCTACTCTCACGAGCAACCTCTTCCCTCCGATGACGAATGGGAAAAGCCAACGTCCGAACCTACTCGGGAGGACATAGATAAAGACTTTAAAGTCTTTTATCGGGAAGATCTCGAAGACTCCCCGGCACCCGCTCATCGTCACCTCATTGCTGCTCAAGTTAATACTAGCCAGGAAGCAGCTGACGTTCCTAAAGCCATGGTACTAGAGGAGAAAACGCCTGACATGCTAGCCTTACTCACTGCCCACGCTGGGGGAGATGCTCTTGTGGTACCTATTGTACCCCGGCCACCTACTCCTTCACCATCTCACACCTACACTGTAGATGCCCCTAAGAAGAAGAGAAAAAGGGGGAAGCAGACTGAGGGCTCTGAAGAAAGGGAAATACCCCATCCCATACAACAGCTGCCTGCCAAAGAGCCTAGAATCACAAGGGCTCAGCAAAAGAAAGCTACTTCTGTCGGGGTTGGCAAAGGCACCGAAGGCAAGCAGCGTTCTAAAGCTACCATATGGAACCCAGCTTTCGTGCTCAGCTCGGGAGATCCCGTCACATCTGAGGCATCCCTTAGGGATGCTCAAAAAGGTAGATCTGGGCTGGTGTCTGAGTGCCTAGAGAAAGCACTACTCTTTCATGATGACATGCAGGAGCTCAAGGGGTTGAGGAAACGTGAAGTGTTCCTCTCACTAAAGAGGGATCTTGCAAAGGTTAGTTCACCTCTGCTTTACCTTAACTCTTTCATATTCTTTATGTTAAAACTATAACGCGTGTATGCAATGTCTCTAAAAACAGGCTGTACAAGCAACCTTCATGGCCGAGGTGTGGCTCAACCACGCTCTGTCCAAATCCCGGGAGGCAAAGGGTAAATTGGCTCAATCGGATAAGGCCTTGGCTGATGTTGAGAAAAAGAACAAAGACTCACTTTTTCACTTAGCTGAGGCCGAGAAAGGGCGTAAGAAAGTTGAGGCTACCTTAGGAGGGTTTGAGAAGCAAGCCGAGGAGCTGTAGGCTTCTCTGAAGAAGAGTGAAACGCGGCTAGCCCTAGCTAACGAGCAGGTTAAACATCAGCAGAAACAATTCGAGGGCAAAGATGCTGAAAAAGCTAAGGCCGAACAAGCGGCGTACAATGCTGGCATGACCAAGAATGCCTAGAGCCTAACTGCCCAGCTCAGAGACATAGCTCGAGCTTTTTGTCTTGAAGTTTGGGGTGAAGCCTTTAATGCTGCTAGAGTTATTGTCGACTCTGGTCTGAGGGGAACCAATAAGGTTTATTACCTTCCAGCTCTTCGCATTGCTCCTAGCTTTGCCCTTCCTCCTCCTGATCCAAGCTCTACCTCCTTGGTACCCCAGTCCACAGCAGCCCCAACTTCTGTGCCTTCTGCTGGAAAAGAAATAGAACAACAAACTCCAACCCGATGTAGTTAGAATCAGAAGTGGTTGTAGAAGTTGAGCAGTTGAAAAAGAAGAAGAAGGAGAAAGAGAAGGAGGTTGCAACCTAGTTCTTCCAATTTTAACACTTAGGCTGATTTTGTAGTAGGCTAGGTTTAGCTAATGCCCTTTTTCTTCCTTTCTTTTACTTTCTGTTATCTTGTAATCAACTTCTGAACTTAAATGAATATATCCAAGTTTTGTTGCATTCCTGTTTTACATAACTTCCAATTCTCTACTTTGCCAAATATAACACATGTTCTATCTGTTGGGGTTTATGCCCTAAAATCCAATTTATTGGCATTTTATAAATGATTAAATAGTTTAATTATATGAGACTATCTATAAATGAACTAATGGGACATTATCTTAGTCCATGAGATGCATAGAATGTGATTTATGTGATTTAGTCACAGAAGATATAAATCACAAGTTCTTTGTAAACTCAGAATTTTAGTTCGTAGTCGGTGATGAAATTGGGCATTTCATCTGCGAAGACTATAACATATCAACTACGATGATTTGTCTTGATCATAGAAGTGGAGACTTCTAGTTGGTATGTTGATATGTTTTAAGAGTTAAGACAAATTGAACTGGACCGCTGTGAGATTTATTATTCTCCTAACGACTGTCAAATGAATAATAAATCTCATGACTTCTATTTACATGAACTCTAAATCCTGAGAGAATAATGGACTTGATCATGAGATGTAGGTTGCTTTGATATATCAGAAGTGAGATCTATAAGTCACGGTCAAAACCTCAGTATGTTGGGCAGCCGCATTTAGTGTTGATGGAACATATATTCTCAAGATGGAATTCAAAATCTCTTAACGGAGACATAAAATATTCCCTTGAGATAAGTTTAATGGGTTTGGTTATTCAAGAGAGTTGGGCCCAACCACTTTAGTAAGTTGTTACTAAATTATATATTTATGGAATTGGATTTCATAAATATATATTGAATAACATAAAGGATTAAACCGGGTACTCAAGGATAAAGATGTAGTAATTTTCAAAGTGGTAGTCTACATTCATGACTTTGTATTACTACGAATATTTTAATGAAGGGGTTGCATGTATAATAAAGTCTTGGGATATACTTTATAGATAAGGCCTAGAGTGCAACTATATTTATATAGTGGTATTAAATATAGTTAATGGTAACTTTGGACTTGTCAAGAGTTGACAGAAAAGCCCAAGGCCCATTGGAGCTAATGTCTTATTGGTCCCTTTTGGTCCCACTCCAAGCCACATACTAGAGCCCAATTGGAAAGGTCCAAATGGCTAGCCCAATTAGATAATCAGTTGTATATAAGGAGAGAAACATACAGAATTTCATAAGTGCTTTTCATAAGGTAAAGATGAAAGTATTTCTTAAGAAAGTTCTCATAAGGAATGAAATACTTAGTATGTGAGTGTTGGACACTCTTTATTCTCTCATTGGAAACTGATTGAGAGACCACACATCTTGGGCATCAAGTGGAATTGGAGTGAAGATTAAAAGTCTTCCCAAGAACTTCTGATCTTCGGTTTTGAATTTCATCACACAAAGGTACACTTTCTTGTTCTCAAATTCTGAAACTTACATAGTACATGTTATTAATTGCAAATGAAGTAGATCCGTTAATTTTTTTTTAATTTTCCGCTGCGTATGTTTTGTATGCGATACAAACATGAATTTTTCTAACACTATCGACTAAAACATATAACCTGAAGTATGTTAAACCATCTTAAATTTAACTTAACCCTAACAGCATGATCCACGAGTTCGGAAAGACTTATAATCACACTTCTGATTTAACCTTCTGTACCAAGGTTTTGCTTAACACTTAGTCAATTTCATGTAAGGGTTAATTTACCCAAGGCTTGTGACATGAGGAGTCAAACAAGGCCAAGGTTATGTTTAACAACTAACCAACTTCACATAAGGGTTAATGTACCCAAGGCTTGTGACCCGAGAAGTCGAACAAGACCAAGGTTCTGTTTAACACTTAATCGATTCCATATAAGGGTTAATTTACCCAAGGCTTGTGACCTGAGGAGTCGAACAAGGCCAAGGTTCTGTTTAACACTTAACCAATTTCATATAAGGGTTAATTTAGCCAAGGCTTGTCACTCGAGAAGTTGAACAAGGCCAAGGTTCTGTTTAACACTTAACCAACTTCACACAAAGGTTAATCTTAATGAACATCCATTAGTAAACCGTGCTTAAAACATCAAATGAGTAAGAACTGAACGAAATCTGAAATATTATTAATAATAATATCTACGCAAATTATTTACATTTCATGGACGCGGAACAACATTCTCGTTCAAATCTTCTAGGTAATAGGCTCCAATACCCGCTATTGAGGTAATTCGATACAGACCCTCCCAATTATGCCCCAGTTTTCCCCATGATAGATTCTTCACAGTTCCCACTACCTTTCTTAAGACCAGGTCTCCAGGAGCCAGTGGCCTCACTTTAACTCTCTTGTCATACATTTGCCTGAGCTTCTGCTAATAATGCGCCATTTTAACCATGGCTACCTCTCTTCTTTCATCAACTAACTCCAAGCTTGTTAAGAGCAAACAATTATTTTTTTCCATACTAAACTAATCAGTTTTCAAGGTTAGGAACCCTGTCTCGAGAGTTATGACCACTTCAGACCCATAGGTCATTGAGAACGGAGTTTCCCCAGTTGATCTTCAAGGTGTAGTGCGATATGCCCATAATACATGTGGTAACTCATCTACCCATTTCCCTTTCGCCTCATCCAGCCTCTTCTTTAACCCGCTAACTATAACTTTATTAACTGCTTCTACTTGCTTGTTCCCTTGTGGATAGGCTGGAATGGAATACCTATTTCTGATATCTAGCTCCCCACAATACCTTCTAAAAGCCTTACTGTCAAACTGGAGTCCATTGTCCAAGATCAACGTATGGGGGATCTCAAATCTGGTTACAATGCTTCTCTAAACAAACTTCTTTGCATCTACATCCCTGATGTTAGAAAGTGGTTCAGCCTCAACCCATTTTGTGAAGTAGTCGGTCCCGACGAGAAGCCATCTTCGGTTTCTTGTAGCCCTCGGGAATGGCCCCACTATGTCCAGACCCCACTAAGCAAACCGCCAAGGACTGCAGAGTGGATTCAAGACCCCTCCAAGTTGGTGAATATTTGGGGTGTATCTCTGACACTGGTTACACTTCTTAACATAATCTTGGGCAACCTTCTGCATACTTTGCCACCAATACCCCTGGGTGAGAGCTCTATGTGACAAGGATCTCCCACCAGTATGACTTCTACAGATTCCCTCATGTAGTTCCTCCAACAAAGGTTCTACGGCCTCAGGATGGACGCATAATAGATATGGTCCCGAATAGGAACGTTTATACAGCTTTTGCTTCTCGGAAAGCCAATACCGTGGGGCTTATCGACCTCGCCTTTGTCTTCGGATAATGATCCATCTCTTAAGAATGATACTAACGGATCAATCCAACTTGGACCGACCTGTATGGTATGGACCCTATTTAGTGTCTGATCACTATGGCCCGAAACCATCATATCCTCGACAATGATAACCCGAGGAAGTCCTAATCCCGAAGAGGTGGCCAGCATAGCCAACGAATCAGCATGAGAGTTCTAGCTTCTCAAGATCTGCCTTACAGAGAAGGCTTCGAAGTTGAGTTGAGCCTGCCTTACTTTATTGAGATATCCTTGCATTCATTGATCCTTAGCCTCAAATTCTCCATTAACTTGCCCAACCACTAACCTTGAATCCGACAAGACTTTTATGACCGTTCCTCCTAGTTTGCTGACCATTGCCATTCTCGCCAATAAAGCTTCATATTCTGCTTCATTGTTTGCGGCTGGAAATCCCAACCTTAAGGATTTTTCCATAGTTATCCTTTCGGAAGATATTAAGAAAATTCCCACCCGAATCCTCTCTGATTAACTGCACCATCAGAATAAACTTCCCAAGCTGGAAAGCTAGGAGTAAAGACTACCATGATCTCAGAGCCCAACATCTTGTCTTCCACACATTCCTCGGTAAACTCAGCAACCAAATCAGCTAGGACTTGTCCCTTTATAGCCGTACGGGGCATATACTTAATATCAAAAGCCCCAAGCATCGTCCCCCACTTGGCAATCCTCCCCGTGTAGTCAGACTTCCGAAGCAGTGCTTGTAGAGGAAGTTGGGTAAGAACCACCACAGTATGTGCTTGGAAATAATGAGGGAGTTTCCTTGTTGCATGTATGATGGCCAAAACTGCCTTTTCCAAGGGTAAGTAGCAAACTTCTGCTTCTTGCAAAGATTTTCTAACGTAATAAACAGGCCTCTACACCCTATTGTCTGTTTTGACCAGGACCAGGCTTACTGCATAACTAGTAACTGCTATATAAGCATATAGAACTTCTTCCTTCTCAGGTCGAGAGAGAACAGGAGGATGTGATAAATAACACTTCAACTCATCAAAAGCAATGATACATTCCTTAGTCCATTCAAAGTTTTTCCATTTGTGGAAGAGTTGGAAGAATGGCCTACATCGGTCAGCCGACCGAGAGATAAACCTGTTCAAGGCAGCCATCATTCCTATCAACTTCTGCACTTCTTTGGGATTCCGAGGTGGGTGCAAGTCATTTATGGCTTTGATCTTATTAGGATTAACCTCTATTCCCTGGTGAGTTATCATGTACCCCAAAAACTTTCCCGAATTGACACCAAAAGAGCACTTGGAAGCATTAAGACGCAACCTATATTTCCTGAGCACTGAGAACACATCTCCCAAATCTTTGAGGTGCTCCGAAGTTTGCTTACTTTTAACAACCATGTCATCAATATATGCCTCAACAGTCTGCCCAATTTGAGATTCAAACATCTGGGTCACCATCCTCTGATACGTAGATCCAGCGTTCTTTAAGCCGAAAGGCATTATACGATAATGGTAATTCCCCGTAGGGGCTCGAAAAGCTGTCTTCTCTTGGTCGGGGATGGCCAAAGGTATTTGATGATAACCCTAGAAGGCATCCAAAAAACTCATCCAAGGATGCCCCACCGTCGCATCCACCAGCTGATCAATCCGAGGAATGGGGAAAGGATCCTTCGGACATGCTCTGTTTAGATCTGTGAAATCAATGCATACACACCACTTCCCATTCTTCTTTCTCACTACCACAGTGTTATCTAGCCAATCAGGGTAAAAAACTTCCTTGATTGCCCCCGCTTGCTTAAGTTTATTCACCTCTTCTTTTATTGCTTCAACATGCTCCTTTGAAGAGCGTTGGGGGTGTTGTCTTCTTGGTACAACATCCGATTCACGTTCAAATGATGGCATATAAAATCCAGGTCAATCCCCAGTGCTTCGTAAGCACTCCATGAAAAACCATCCACGTTACCCTTCAAAAAACCTCTAAGTTCCTCTTTTTCAACAGGGGGTAATTGAACCCCCACTTGAAAATACTTATCTCCGTCTGATCCAATCACAAACTTTTTCAATTCCTCGAACAGCAACCCTTGTGGTTTGGTCTCGAGTTCATTTTCGGTGTTAGTTAATTGCTATGGAGCCTCTTCCAACATGGTAGAGACTTTATCCAGCGATTGTTGTCTGATGGCAGCCACTAGACACTGCCTGACTTCCAACTAGCTCTCCAACTCACCCCTCAGTGGGGTATTTTACTTTTAAGTGCAGGGTAGATGACACATCTCCTATGGCATGAAGCCAGGGCCTAGCCAAAATAGCCGTATAGAGGGAGTAAGCTTCAACCACAATAAAGCTTACTTGCACCACTTCATTCCCTGCCTGCACGGGTAGCTTAATCATTCCTCGGGGGATCACAATTCTCCCGTCAAACCCAACTAGAAGGGAGTCATACTTGCTTAGATCCTCGGGCTTGAGGTTTAATCCTTTGTATAAGTCTGGGTACATAATCTTAACTCCACTTCCCTAGTCTACCAAGATTCTCTTTACATCATATCCCCCAATCCTAAGGGTCACCACTAAGGCATCATTATGGGGTTGGAAAGTCCCAATTTTATCCTTCTCCGAGAAACCTATGGTCGGCAAAATTCCAAGCCTAATCTTTTTAGATTCTCGAGCTTGCTCCTCTAGCTCTGGCTTTGAAGCCATAGACATAACACTAGAATATAAGCCAGCATCACATCTAGGTGTGGCAAAAATTACGTTGATTGTTCCCAAGGGTGGTCGAGGAGCAACCTCCCTCTAGTATCCTATCCCGGCCTGATCTGCCTGTCCCACAAACTGGTGCAGGAACTGCTTCAATTTCCCTACCTTCACCAGTTAATCCAAATGGTTGCGCAAGGTTCTACAGTCCTCGGTTGTATACCCCCTATCTTGATGGTAGTGGCAGTAAAGACTCTGATTACGCTTGGATGGGTCTCCTCCCATCTTATTGGGCCACTTGAAGTATGGTTCATTTTTTATCTTCTCGAGGATCTGATACACTGGCTCCTTAAACAAAAAGTTGACCATCTGTGTGCTAGCCCCTATTGACTGGTTGGCAAAATCTCTCTTAGGTCGATTGTGATCATATCCCCCTGGCCAAAGTCTCTCTTTTCAGGGGGGAAGACTTTGGCCTTGCCTTTTCCTTAGGTTTGATCTTCTTTGACCTGCTTATGCTTGTCAATGTGGTCCATAAGCTACTGCATACTACGAGTGGGTTTCATCGTCAGAGACTTCCTCAGGTCATGTTCCATTGGAAGCCCAACCTTAAAGGTTTTAATCGCTACGTCCTCAAAATCACCATCTATCTCATTAAACATTTCCCAATACCTATCCAAGTAGGTCTTCAAAGTCTCCCCTTCCCGCATCACCATGGATAATAAAGAATCCAAGGGTCTAGGAACCTTACTACACGTCACAAACCTCGCTCCGAACGCTCTGGTTAGTTCTTCAAAAGATCTAATTAAGCCCTCTTCCAACCCATCAAACCACCTCATAGCAACAGGCCCGAGGCTAGAGGGAAATACCTTGCACATAAAGGCCTCATTCCTCGAATGGATAGCTATCCTCTGGTTGAAGTGACTCACATGTTCCACAAGGTCGGTTCTCCCATTATAAGTGGTAAATGTAGGCTGTGTAAAGCGATGGGGAAGCTTGGCTCTATCAATTCTCCATGTAAAGGTTGACTTTGAAATCTGGCTGAGGGCCTTGCTCATTGCATCATCTCCCATGTTCCTAGGGGATGAGCTTTCTCCTCGCCTTCTTTTCTGCTTCTTTAACCTATCTAAGCGTGAAGATGCAGAGAAAGATTCACTGGGAGGGATCTTTGACCTATGTCTATAGGTGCAATCTCTATCTTCATTAGACCCTTCACTTTATGGGGGCATTGGATCTCCCTTAACATGCTCCCTTCGAAGTAATTTTTTGCGTAAATGATCAATCTCTAGCCTGAGATTCCAATTCTCCTACTCATGTGAAACATGACTTCTAGTTCTTAAGTGGCTCCTACCAGTATGCTCAGTATACTGAGTTTCCACCCTAACGCTTGGGGTAGGATTGTACTCCCTATCTCTCCTCCTTTCCAAGTTAACAAAGTGGTCCTCATGCTGAGAGCCAACAGATTCCTCCCTATCCTGGCTTGAGGTAGCCATAGCCTGGAAAGAGTAAACTGCAAATGGATTCCCACAGACGATGCCAATTGTAAGTGCTCAAAAACTAAAGGCCCAAGCCCACTAAGATCAGTGGTACCTTGTCCTTATGATCAAGCCCAAACAATAGAATTTGTAGAGAGAGGAAAATTCAAATCCAAGTGCAATTCTAAACTAAGTCCAAACTTAAGGCCGAGTTGCCCAAGTAACAAATTTGTTATGAATGAAATAGCAATTGTGAGTAAAATAATCCTCAGGCAAGTCCGAGAATCAGCTATTTGTATTAAGTATAGTTCAAGTTTACATTAAACTCTTCTTTTCTCTATTTCCTTGCTCAAAGGATTTTTTTCAGTGTCCCCTCCCCTCTAGGGAGTTCCCTTCTTTTTATATCCCCTTTCAAGGCATCTTAGCCCTCCAGTTGTACGTCAAGGGGCCTTTCCCAGGATACTTGTCCCATCAGGACTCTGCTGAAGGTGGTAGAAAGGGGTTGCTAGCTGTGGAGTGACTGTTCAGGGGTCATTTCCACATTAATACAGCTGATAAGGTTGGTGTAAGGCATTGAATGCGGAGGTGGGAGGTATATCCTTCAGAAAGCTTCCCCCCACCATCCCTGTTCCCATTATTGTCCTTTCTCCTCTCCTTGGGCCTTCGTAAGATACTAATTGCCCTGATTCTACTTCCATCCTCAGGTAGGTGAAATCCTCAAAGCTTATTTACCCCTTCGGGCCTGGAATATGCAAGCTGCTCCGAGATTTAATCCTCTTCGGTCCTCAAAAATTTGTAGATTCTGGCAACGTTTTGCAAATTCCGAAAAATTTCACCACTAACAAAACCGACCAAACCAACACCCAAACCCAAACCCGAAACCAACTCGACCGATTGATGTCAGCCATCGATTTCAGGTCCCTCCACCTTCCACCCGACGCTGGCGGGTCAGGTCTGGGTTAGGTCCAAAACCGAACCGACCTGACTCGACCCGTGGATAGGCCTAGGTACATATAATGGGATATATTTTAGGGGAATAAGTGTAAAATAAGATATAGTTTATGGGATAAAGTGTAATTTTCCCAATTGTTTAAGCTTATATAAAAGGATTAATAAATTTTTTGTAAAATTTAATAATTAATAATAAATAAATTAATAATAAAAGGATTAGATGAAGAATTTGAATCCTAATCAAGTTAGGATTTTTATTATTTAAAAGACAATAACACATTATTTTTATTTAAAAAAAATTACTGCAATTTGGTGGTGCAACCACTTACCACGGCTTCTAAACCCAAATTTTATTATATAGTCATATAGATTAGAGATTATGTATCATTATTATAATATAAATTAGATGTTAGATTGTAAGTTCCAGTTAGCTCAACTGGTAAAGTCTCTGATAATAGTATAAGAGATCTGGGGTTCAATCCCATAGGTTGAAACTCTCTTAAAAAAAAAATATATATTAGATTTAATATGTAATATATTCATACATATTTTATTTATGTTTTTTTAATGCCAAAATTTAATACGTTTCTTTAACCTTAAACCCGAATAAGGAAGAATTTAACTAAATTAACGGAAAGCCCCGAGTTGCAAACAGACTGAGTAATCACGGCTAGTTTCTCTTCTTCGACATTACACGCAATCAACGGTCATCTAATGCTCTCAAGATTTTGAACCGGATATTTCTGAACCTTCTTGGGCTTTGGCCCATTTTGAGCCTCTGTTTACCTTCTTTTCTTTTTTTTTTTTTTTTTTTTTTAGCTCTCCTTTGGGGTAGCTCGTACTTCGTACTCGGAAAATTATGTAAATATTAAATAAGTTAAGAGCACGGAAATCGTTTATTACAAAACATTTGTGCAATCTAAAGTCTTTGAATTCAGCCACTTGCTTTGGTTAATCAGTGGAGTGCGAAACTTCATTCTTCACCAGGTAAGTTTTTTATTCTTTTTTTTGTCCTCTTTTGTATTATTCCAGATTTAAAAAAATAAAAAATAAAGATTCTTAGAAACCCAAGTGATTCCCATAGAAAAATACAATCAACCTTTATAATACAATGCAACATGGATGCAAAACAAGAGCAAGAAATCATTTGCCTATTCTTCAAAGCCTTTGGTTGAATGATTAGTTTTGGCCATTATACATACATGTGGCAAGTGGAACTTGTTGATGACACGTTGAATTTGCATGTTCATTCTGTTTTTGATTTAGTATTTTCCATGAATGGACACCACTATGAAATTTTTTTGTATTGGGCTCAATTTCGTCTTGTGAATATTTTCATTCATTTCTGCAATTTCTCTTCTTCCTTGTAAATCAATGCAACAAAAGTTAAACATTAATGACCATATTCATTATTCAGGTTGTTACTCACAGCATATATGGAAGAACCTGCTAAAGAAACAAATCATGAAATTGAGATGATGCAAGAAGAAGAGAGAGAAAATGATGATTGCAATCCTAAACAACAGCCGAACACATCTTTTCTATCTGAGCTGAACCTCTTAATGGTGTTATTTTCAGCATTTTCTTTACTTGATGATGAAAGATTAAATTACATGGAGAGCAAAGGCAAAAATGCAAAAGACCAAGAAGCTAAAGTTTGCATATCAAGAATACCCAGCAACAGACGCGAAGTAAATGAAGTCAAGCTCATGAAGCCATCAGCACCTAGGATTCACACAACCATACGCGATTCCAGGTACAATTTTGGATGTCTTTCACAAAGATTCTACAAATTTACATCTGAGTACTTTACTCTCTGTAGCAAACAAAGCTGCAATTTTCTTGTCATCCAATATCAAGATGTTAATTATGTCTTCCTCTTGCTATATGTTCAGGCATGGCAGAAGAATGTAACAGAAAATGTCTTACCAAGAAAGGAATGCCGGTCACCAGGAGAAAAAAGAATGCAAAGATCTCACTCATGATCTCTATTTGTACTATGTACGACCATTGGTAAAAGCAAACCACAAAATGTTTATAAAAATTTTTGCTCCATTAAGTTCTTTTGTATATTTTAATCAAATAACTATTACATTATCCTTATTATTTTATTTTAAATAAAAAGCTTAAATGATAAATAAGTTTCAAATTCTGGAATAATAACTCTAGATTTTCACCAAAGGAGTGACACATACATGTTGGCACCAGCTAATCTCTAAACAAAAATAACTACAGGTGAAAGGTGATTGGAATCTTCCTTTTGCAATGAACAAGGGAGAATTTAGTGACTATCTTTCAGACACTTTGAATCTAGAATTAACTATAAACTCAACAGGTTTCTTGCACAGCAACTCATCAGCAGTTCTTATCCTACCTTTTAGATAGTTCAAACTCATCAAATAAAATCACACAACATACAATACCAGTTGGGAATAGTTCTCAACTTCTCATTCCATCATTCTCTGCTTGTAAACTTTTCTATTCATCTTCATCCACAATTAAGCCCCATTTGGAACATCTACATTTAAGTTACCTTTTGACTTTTGTCTACAAAAAAATTTGTTTTGTATCTGAGACCTTGCGTTTGGACTTTGGATCCTCTACAACAAAGTCATTCAGTCGAATGACACCTCTTTTAATGGCTAGAAAAAATGGAACTGTGACTAGTACTTCAAAAGGTTATCTTTTTTTGTTTAACATTAATATCTGATTTTTTTTTTTTTTTAACCTCTTCCTCTCTCGACCCACTCTTTGTTTCTAATTCATAGCTGTCCTGTTAGTGCATTTGGTTCTGCTTCTGCTAAAGCTGTGAATAATATGTTATTAAATTTGTGAATATTGCAATTGAAAAAAAAAAAAGTTGTTAATACTGTGTTAAAGTTGTGTGGTATTAAATTTGCATCACAGTCGCTCTCTAAACTTCAATTCTTCTGTATGTTGGATGTATGATCATATGCATTATGTATGGTAACTTTTCAGGAACTTGGATTGTTATGTGGTGTTTGGTATAATGCACATTCAAGTATTGGATAATAGCGTCTGGTTGAACTTAATGATGATCTATTTGATGAGTATGCATGGAAATGAAGGAATGAGGAAGGCCCTAGTACCACTGATCCAGATGAAAATGCTTGAACGAATAGCTAACATGCTTTAGAATGCTCATCATAATTGATTTTCCCAGATGGAAAATCTTTTGTAAAATTAGTTGCACCATGAGTTATATAAATTTTGTGAGAATTTGTAAATTATAATGTCTTCTTACAATTTTTTTGGCTGAAAGACTTTTCCAAGTACTATAATTATACAAACTTCAATTAGAGAATTAATTTTTTCCATCATTTTTTTTTTTTTGATAAATAGAGAATTAATTTTTTCCATCATTAAACAAAATGTTATTTATAAGCATAATAACTTCTCAAAAAAATAAAAACAACTTTGTAAAAAAAAAATGTCATTAAAAAGAATAACATTAAGGTAGAAGTTATAATCAAACCAGTACAGAATCTAAATGGGGGATAAAAAACTATCTACAACTAGAATGGATCCACTTGAGAGAGAGAGAGAGAGAGAGAGAACCCACTCAGGAACATGTCATTGCAAATATTCTCAAGGAAAAAAAGCTCTCTTAGCTCTTATGGAAGGCATGCAAATGTGTTCTTGCATTGTCAAAACATTTATTGACACAGCATATCAATGGGAAGCTGAAAGCTACAGCATATTCAAAGGGAAACATAGAAAGGAAAACAGGGGAAAACAAATTATAAACACAGGCTCAAACGTGCTTCTAACTCATTCCTGGAATAACCAGGAGGAAGAAATTACCTAGTTTACCGTCTCTCTATCCCCTTGCCTACAAAAATAGCAGACTTGTCCAATAATTATCATTGAGTTCCCTGCACTTCAGTCTGATATTCTGATCTCAACTCCCAGAATGTCCTTCACCACCTCGTATGTCACAAATGCAATTGCTATAGATGGGACTACCTGAATAAGACAGGCAGTGCATCAAACAATGTCCTTAATGCCGCAAATGATATGTTCATTAAACATTAATAAATGATTTATCATTTTTATCAACCAACTAAAGGATATGAATCTTTTTCAACAACATTTAAATGACTTGATTTGAAAGGAGAAAAGTCTATGGACACCTGTAAGCACCAAGCAGAAAAGGGAGATTGGAGGTGATACTGATTGAATGCTAATCTCAGGGGAGTACTGATTGAGTACATTTGAGTAATTCTGGAACCAATTTGGAATATTTAAGAGCTGAATACACTAGAACATGCTTTTACAGATCCTAAAAGAATACAATTCTGAGGCTCTGAAGGACCAGCGTCAATGTACAACTGCTGTTCACTTTAGATTCTGAACATGGAACCATAGAAATTTACACACCTTCTCTACAAGGACCCAAATTCAAGACTGGAGAATAAATACATCCACATAAAAGGCATACATGCATTACTTCAGGCCCACATATGGATGCACATTATGTTAGACATCCTATGGGCCAGAAACAGTAAGGATGGTTCTAAATCACCTCATTTGCAAAAATTCAGGAGCACTCTCTCTTATAACAAGTTCAAAGCATCAAACCCTATCAAATATTTCAAAACCTCTTAAGTGACCCAGTATTAGAGGCATAACCCATACATCATGGATACTTGGCTTGCCAGCCAACTAAAAGGTCTGCAAGACACAGGAATTTATAAGATGTAGAGGCTTTTTTTTTTCTCCCTTCCGGCCAGCAGGATTATAGCCCTGAATCTTGATGTTTCTCTGTTTCTATAAAAGGTGAAACAATCCCCCCAGCATAGGGAATTATGACAATTTCCTCATCCAGGTGTGTCTAAAATATGAAATTTGATCATACAGACAAATTTTACTCGTAAAGTGTCAACTGTCAAACTAGTTAAACCTAAGGGTATTCCCTACATTTCAAAAGACAGAGATCGCAGGTAATATAAGGGGACTGACCTTCACAGAATTGGGGACCAAACCCTTGTACAATGCACCAAAGCCCTCGTGTCGAACGGTTTTCCTGAATGCATCAATCATACCAGTGTATTCAAGCGGGGCCGCACACCTCCCATCACCAGTGATAACAGAAGCAGCATTATTCCACCCCACCATCTGCATTCGTCGACGTATGACATCAAGTGGATAAGCAACAGTTTGTCCAACAGTGCCAGCAGCAGCTCCACATGCCAGCCGTGTTGTCACACTCAGCTCAGAGTCTTCAATTAGTCCAAACGGTTTAGCTTTAACCAACCAATCCTTTAGAGATTCATACACAGCAAAGTTGAGACCCACATATGGAATCTGTAAGCATCAAATGGAGAATATAAGTCAGCTAAGTTTTGAGATTTATCCCACCAAAGCATTTATGTGTGTGCGCGTGTCCACATGTGTGTCTGTGTGAAAATTACACAATAGTTAAACCACGAAAGATCTAAACAAAGATCATAGTTAAAAGTGCAGAATATATTGAAACTTCTACAAGGATTCTATCCAGCCTTCTCTTTCTCTCTCTGTACATGCTTTCTTTTTCATTCTAAACAAAGCATAAATATTCCTCCACTAATCCCATTGATGCCTTCTACCATATTCAAACAAGAAGCAAGAAAATCTGAGATCCGAAATTCAAATCAGGGCTTATAGCTGAATGTGGCATGTTGTGATATGAAGCTCTACAAACTTATATTCCAATCTGAGGATGAAAATTGTCTATTCCAACAATTTGAATAAGAGCCATAGGCAGATGAAACATGTGGCCTTCTTAATTAATTATATCATTTAGTAATTATTTTTATGACTAAAAATTAGCATAAGGATTAGGGTATACTTTAAAATATTTATTTACTAAATAATTAAGATATCCATGTCATATTGTACCCCAATAATGACATGTTGCTGTGTTTGTATTGTATATTGTATCCGTATCAGTGCTTCCTAGAGAGGCCCTATTTACAAACTAAAAACACACTAATCAACCAAGATAATCAGACTCAAGTAAGGTACACCCCACTTGGTCATGTAAGGCCAAAAATTCCCACATAACAAGGATCTTTATTGTTCTCCTTTTGAAAAAGAGATTAAATTCAGCAAGGATGTTGTGTAAATTCCATGTTTTAGCCATCCAATCCCAACATGCCATATAAATCCAACCAAATTAAGAGTTTATTGAGATGTTATTAAGTATGGTAGAATGTATTGAATTCTAAGTAAAATGCTGATATGACAATCTCTTATTGGATGGTGTGAAACATAGGTTTTACACCCCATCCTTACCAAATTCGGACTCTTTGAAAAAAGTACAAAATAATATTGAAGGCAAATTCTCGACAAGCACAAGGTCAACATAATTATTAAGACAACCATGCTTTTAGCTGCACATGGCTGAAGCTATTATTAAACCAGTAGAGTAACATATTAAAAATGAAAAAATAAACAAGATATTACTTACAACTCCAATAACAGAAGGAAGCCATCCCTTGTACAATGCCCGTGGGCCTTCTTCCCGGAGCACGGTTGATAGAGCATGGAACATTCCTCTATACCGATAAGGAGAATTCTCTGTCTGCAAATATAAGACCAATGAAAATTTTAAATATTTAAACTGCTAATTAACTATGCACAAATCCCTAATGAATGATGATTACCAAAAAATCCCTTAAATGAAACGAAGACATTATTCTTCCAGAAACATATTTGCTTTAATCTATTGGGGTTAGAAGACTAAGTACCTGTACAGTTAGCCTGCCCCGTACCATGTCCATTGGGTAAGTTGCAGACATGGCAATTATTCCAGCACATGCCCCAGCCCCAAGACGCAAAAGAGGAGTGAGCTGAGCATCCTCTGCAGAAAACAAGAAAGGTGCATTAGATAACCCATATGTCCTCTATCAACTCTTTCTAAATCCTACGACACACAAAATGAAGTTCATCTGAGTTATTTTATGATCATGTCTTACTAACAAAGTTCATGTTGGCATAAATTTATCATTTTCCACTTTTAATACTAGAAGCAGGTGCAAAGCAAGATATCCCAATAAATTTAGTAAATTGCTAACACACAAAGGACTCATGAAAGTATAAAAACAAATCTGGTCGCAAGTACTATTTAGTCTAAGAGAAGATTAGCAAGACCTTATTTGACCTAATAAGAATGTGTCAAAACTTTAAACCCAAATCATTGTGCAGTACCAATCCACATCACAAAGGGAACACAACTAACAGGCAACATGAAAATTGCTAAAATTGCACAATTGAAAGGTATGCAATAACACTAGATGAAAAGGCATGAAGTAACATGTCAATGCAAATGATACTAGAAGAGCCTCATGAGAGTAGATTTGCAATGAGAAAATTATGATTACATCAAAGAAGAAATAGAAGTTTCAACCTCCCACAAGCCATACACGCTCATTGTGCTTGAAAGATGAGAAACCAAAAGAGTGAAAAAAGCTCAATCAAAGAATATAATAAGAAAAAAATAAATAAATAATCATCTTTCATTCCTTATTTACCATGGAATATTTGAAAGCTAAAAGTCCAAAATATAATACACAGCTATGCCAGAATAAATAACTAGTTTTAGTTGTCACTGCAGGCAGTGGAGGAGCCAAATGTAGACCAGAATGGCCATGGCTACCCCAAACATTTTGAAAATTTTGTAAAATATTAAGCCTTTAGGAAAAATAGCACTTGGCCTCCTCAAATAAAATTTGTAGAGTAGTAGTAAAACAGGACATGTCAAGAGGTGACAAAGTATGATTTTGGATAGGATAAAATAGTGGAAAAAAATACATGTGGTTGACTTTAATTTGTCTGTTGGGAACCATAACAAACCCAACTTTTTGGGATTAAAGCTTGGTTGTTGTTGTTGTCTATATTCTTGTTAGATTAAGCATATTTATAGACAATGCCCAAAAAATATTAACACATAAAATCCGCTTCAAATATGTCAAGTGATGATATCTCTGAAAGGAAATAGGAAAATATAATAGGTTGTAAATTTAGCATAAAATCTTGTGTAAAATATTATGATTCCTCTCCAACTTTGACTCCTTTCTTATTATGCCATTTAGTTTTGTTTTTATCACACTATTTAATATTGAATTAATCACAATCTTAGTCCAATTTGCTGTAAATAAATTTTTGATTTTTTTTTTTTCATATATATATATATATATATATTTGATAGGTAAGAAAGTAATATTATTGAAAATAAAGAGAAAAAAGAATACAGAGTGTTCATGATAATGAACAAGGAACAACACAAAAACAAAGAAACAAAGGAATCAAGAAACTATAAGAGACAAAAGAAATTCAGTAAGGGAAGAACAATCCGAGAGACCCCAACACCCAGACCAATCAAAAAGAGTCCGCTGGCATAGATCAATTAATTGAGCCAAAGAATTCACAGTATCCTCAAAAAGTACGCCGATTACATTCCGTCCAAATAATCCACCAAAACAACCTAGAACCAAATTCCAAATATCATAATTATGTTTCCCAAGCCATTGCTACCAACTAAATAATAAGTCAGTAGCAGAACCTGGCATGACCCAATGGATCCCAAACAGTCGAAGCATATGCACCCACAAAGAATGAGCTAATGGACAAAAAAAATAAGAAGGTGATCCACAGATTCCTCATTACAACAACACATACAACACCAATTTTCCAAGGGGCGACCTCGAAGCATAAGATTATTCAATGTAAGAATCTGGCCATGACCTGCTGTCCACTTTAAAAAGGCCACCCTTTTAGGAATCTTTACTTTCCAAATACCCTTCCAAGGGAAAAAGGAAGTAGAAGCCACCTGAATCTTATGGTAGAAAGACCGAGTATCAAACTTCCTACTACCATTAAGGCCCCAACAAAGACTGTCGCTTCCAACACCCCTAGGAATCCGAGATTGAATCAAGTGAAGAAAGGAGAAAGAAGCCGCTAACTACCAATCATTGAACTCCCTAAAAAAACATGAATTCCACACTCTAACATTACCACCCACTGGAAGACACAAAACATCCTATATACAAGCTTTCCTTATTGGCTGAACAAGCAAACAACTTAGGGTAAAGAATTCTGAGAGAATTATCCCTAATCCACTTATCATGCCAAAAAAGAATACGAGAACCATCACCCATTGCAAAATACAAGTGCTTAGAAAAACTCACCCACCCTTCACTGATGCTTCACCATAAACCACACCCATGGGCCCTTCTACAAACTTTAGTACTCCACCCCCCTTTTCCCTTCCCATATTTCATGGCAGTAACCCTCCGCCAAAGATGACTAGCTTCATGACCATACCTCCAAAGTCATTTCCCTAATAAAGCCTGATTAAAAAGACACCACTTTCCGAATCCCTAATCCACCGAACTCAAGAGGTAAGCAAACCTTTTTCCCAAGCCACCAAAGGGTATTTGAAACACTCCTCTAAGGATCTCCACAAAACATTTCTCTGAGGATCCCCACAAAACATTTCTTTGAATACGTTTTAATCTAGCAGTCACGGCTTTAGGGACAATGAAAAGAGAAAGATAATAAGTCGGAAAACTTGAAATGGTACTTTTCAACAAAGTGAGCCTACCTCCCTTTGATAAATAAGGTCTCTTCCAACCTGAAAGCTTTTTCTCCATCCTCTCCAAAATAGGATTCCAGATAGATGTTGTCTTATACAAAGTACCCAAAGGCATACCCAAATATTTCATAGGCAAACTACCCACCCTGCATCGAAGAATATTAGCCAAATGTGAATGTTACTCACCTCTCCAATAGGGGCAATCTCACTTTTCCCCCACATTCACCTTCAAACCAGTAAAACCCTGAAAAGAAGACAACCAACCTAATCGAAAGCAACTGCTCCCTAGAAGCATCGCAAAAAAGAATAGCATCATTAGCAAAGAGAATGTGGGAAATATGAATACCAGTAGAGTTAACAGGACCCACATGAAAACCCCGAATAAAACCACCATCCTCAGTTTTCTTCAAAATCTACTTAGAACCCCCATGATCAAAAGGAAAAGAAGAGGAGACAACGGGTCAACTTGTCTTAGACCTCAAGAACTTCCAAAGAAACTAGCAGGAGAACCATTCACTAACACTGAAAAGCAGACAGTAGTGACACAGGCATTTAACCAACTCCTCCATCGTACCCCAAACCCCGTCCTATCCAAAAGATAAAACAAGACATCCCAATTCACAAGATCATAGGTTTTTTCAATGTCTAACTTGCACACCACGCCTAGTGTACGACTCTTCAATCTACTATCAAGACACTCACTAGCACCACACCCGGTGTACAAATCTTCAATCTACTATCAAGACACTCATTAACAATAAGCACAAAATCCAAAATTTGTCTACCACCCTCAAAAGAATTTTGGGTCTCAAAAATGAGTTTTTCCAACACCATCCTCAATTTGTTTGCCAACACCTTTGATAACAACTTGTACCCACTAAATTGATAGGCCGAAAATCTTTAATATTCAGCGCATTATTTTTCTTAGAAATTAAGCCCTCGTTTGGGAGGAGGGAATGGAATGGAATAGATATGATTGAAAAGAATAATTTTAGAATATTCTTCCCTTCCTTTATTTGGGAGTTTTAATGAAGGGAATAGAAAGTTCATTCCCTTGTTTGGGAGTTTAAGTGGGAGGAAATGAAATAGGTAGGATGGAATGCTCATTCCTCTCTATTTCCTTAAAATCTCAAATTTTCATTCTCCCAAAATTGGGAGGAATAGGAGGGAATGAAATTAGATTTAATAAATTTTTTACTAAAACTCCTAAAATACCCCTTATATTCAACCCTTTATTTTAAAATAAGGGTCTAATAGTAATATTTTCATAAAATGATTTCATTTCATTCCCTCTATGTTACTCCCAGACAAGATTACTTAAATTCTATTCATTTTCATTCATTTCCATATCTTTATTTTAAAACATCCAATTAAGGTTACTTAATTCCATTCCATTCTATTCTATTTCCTTGCTTAAATACATTTCATTCCTTTCCATTCCCTTGCTTAAATACATTCCTTTCCATTCCCTTGTTTAAATACATTCCATTCCATTTCATTCCCTCATGAACTCCCAAATGAAGCCTAAAGATAGGAAAGTTCAAACTCTGAATTCCTATGAAAGTGATCAAAGAAGGCCATAACATCCTTATTCTTTTCCACTACACTCCAGCATTTATGAAAAAAAGCAATAGTGAAGCCATCAGGACCTGGGGCCTTATCGCCCTCCATCTCCTTTAAGAACCTGGATCACCTCCTCTTTAGAAAAATCCCTCTCAAGAGAAAGCCTCTCATCCTCCTCAATACTAGCAAATTCCAAACCATTCATAGTAAGACGCCACATGTCTGTCTCCATGTACAAATCCTAATTAAACTAAACCACCTTAGAATGCATAACTTTTTAACTATCTCATCCTCACATAGAAAACCATCCACCTCTAAACCTCTAATATGATTAGTTCTTCTATGAGAGTTCGCTACCTGGTGAAAGAAACAAGTATTATTATCACCCTCATTCACAAACAGAACCCGAGACTTTTGTCTCCAAAAAATTTCCTCCAAAGAAGCTAAATGAGCAATATCACCTTTAATCAAAGTACGACAAGTTCGTTCCTCATGCATGAGGCCCAAAAAATCTTCTCTAGCATCCAAACTTATAAGTTCAAACAAAAGGCTCTTCTTCCTAAATGCTAGGTCCCCAAATTCCTCCTTATTCCACCTCTTTAAATCATCTTTAAAAGCTTTTCATTTTCGAGCCAAAATAAAAACTTGAAGAGCCCAAGAAACAATACCCACCCCACCTTTGCCAAACTATCTCCACAAAACACTCATCTTTCAACCACATATTTTCAAATTTAAAAGCATTGCGACCTTTACTGACGCCACCAGCTTCCACCAAAAGTGGACAATGATCAAAAACCACTCGAGGGAGTACCCTTTGAGACACATTCCGGAAATTATCTACCCAATCCACCGAAACCAGAGTCCTGTCAATTCTTGACATACAGTCTGTCCTAGAGTCTCTGAACCATGTGAAAGACACCCATTCAAGGGGTAAATCTACAAGATAATTGGCCTCAATGAAGTCCGAGAAAGCAAACATAGCCGGGCTGAAAGACTCACAACCAAATCTCTTACTCGGATACCGAATATTATTAAAATCCCCAATCAAACCCCATGCCTTGTACCACCCAGCACGCACCCTAGCAAGCTCCTCCCACAGAGCACCCGTAGACTATGATCATTAGGACCATAAACACCAGTACAAGCCTAAACAAAATCATCCACAACCCCCTTCGGTAAAACATTAACAAAAAACTGACCTATAATATGTGATTTGAGAAAAATGTATATACACTTACATAATTATCTTTTCCATCTAAAAAAATTAAAAATTAAAACATAAGAAGAATGGAGGTTGAAAAAGAATGGATCCGTGTTTGATTTTCATTCCTAATACAATGCTTGGGGGGTTCCACTTTTATCCTTTTCCCCTAGAAAGGCATCTAGAGAGTGAAGGCCTCATGAAGGCTCTCCTTTTTCACTAGAGATTCCATTTCCAAGGTTTATAGAGTCCTTGTATTTTTGTAATTTTTTAGTCTACTTTGTGTTATTGTACATGAAGTATTCTTTTTTAATAAAATTATTCTTACCTTCCCTGCCGCCCTGGCCAAAAAAAAAACATAGAAAGAATATTTTAAATTATTCTACAATTTTTTTTCCTTAAGGCATCCCAAAATAATATTCCAAGAACAATGGAGGAAAGTGGAATGATCAAGTAATTCTAAATCACGTGATTCTAATAAACACAATAGCAAAACACATAGGGTATGATTAGAAAATAGTCAAAATTTGAGGGATGTACATACATTTTACTATATTATGTATTGTATTTATTTAAATATTATACAAAAATGATTATTTTATAAGAATAAGAATATATTGTGCACATTTTAGTAAAGCAATATGTCATATAGTTGATGCAAAGAGTAAAGAATTTTGGAAAAAAGAAGATTAAATACTAGAAGATAAAAGAATTGGGGTCTAGTTGCAATGTGGGGCTTTCTTGACAACATTTCTAGGCTACTTTAGTTATTATTGAGTTTTCTATTAAGTTTCTTTAGGTTAAAAAGGCTTCTGATTCAGTTATAATAAAATTTTGCTAAAATACGATTCCTTAGTAATTTTCAAAGGCTCATAAGTCTTATTTTGTGTTTTGAATCGCTTCCCTATTTGGTTTTGAAGCATAAAGAATTACACAACACATGAATGTGACAAAATGAGGCTAAAGATGGACATACCATTGCCAGTTTGCTGCTGATACATATACAAGATTCCCCTGTCATAAAATAATAAGGGAAACATATTAATCAATTGTCTTCACTAGTTCAACATGAAAACATGACTAATATAATTGTGTAGAGTAGGAGAGTGGAAGCATGACCATCTCTTCTTTCCCAGAGATACATAGATGAAAAAAGGTTTAAACATGTAAATGAATATTTTATTCAGTCTTATCATTAAAGTTCAAAGGGTTTATGCTTCATCTCATGTTATCCCTATTTCAAAGTGACAAGACACATAATGTGAAGTAGCTGAACAGACTGAAATAGTTTCTGTCCTTTTGAATGTCTGATAAGATTTGGCATTACACATACAATCAGCACCTTCACACATGACAGCAGCATGTTTAGAATCAACAGTAAAGTCAACCAAACTCAAAAAACCACACTCCCAAACAATTCAATTTGGCTGAAGAACACGATTCATAAACATGGCCAGGTCATCTCATAAACGTGCTTCATAAAAACAACACTAATGCTCTTTCATTTCTTTCTTTCAATCTGTTTTTATATATTCTTTGATCTAACTTTTAAGAGCTTTATACATACAAGAAACGTGACTGCCTTTTTAAAGGTTAATTTCATCCCATCACCTTTTTAGATATAATCTTTATTTTTTTTTATAAGTGCCTTTTTAGATATAATCTACTTGTCTTTTATATTATTTAAGTTTTTGAAAACATAATATAAGATTACTTTCTTCATAAACAAAAGGCTGTGTTGCTGAGAACCCATAATATAGACAGGGGGGGGGGGGGGGGGGGAACCAAATTAAATCATTTGTTGAAATTTAAAAACTGTAATGCTATTGAGAAAAGGTACAAATAAATATTAAACTCAAATGATCAGTAAGTTCTATAAAAATTTTATGAAAATAATTTAGTCATACTTCATAAACTGTCTTATAAGAAATGCATAGATCTTAATAATCTTATTGGCAATGATAAGAATAGGGTAAGGTTTAGTGTTCAGAGTGAGAAGAAGATAACTAAGTTGCATTTGTTTTTATTGGTAAGTTACACACACACACCCAGTGAGTATCACCCTCCATCTTACACTTACAGGGGGAGGGACATGCTATTTGAGCTAGAGCTCATTAGCACACTTCACCAATCTTGGCAACACCACGAAATTTAAATTATAAAATTGAACACCAAATTAAAGGCCAAGAACATAGATTGCAAGAAGAAAATTTTACTTTGAAGCCTGCTCATAGCTGAAGAACTTGACTGCAGAGTTTGGGACAATACGTGCACAGTTAGTACCATTTCCTTTGAACAGTCCACGAAAACCCTCAGTTCTCCATATATATTTCAAGCCTTGAATTGTTCCATTGTATTTTATGTTATGGGGATTCTGGACCTGTACATTACAAAAGCTAATTAACATGTCATGAATTTTGATATATTAGTTGGTGTGTCTCTGCATATATTAACAAGTACGAAGTATTCAATTGTGATTGAGAGAGGGAAAAATATTAATTGAATACAAACCAACCTGTAGCAATATCTTCAACCTTTCCAATGGAGCAACAGCTGTGCGTGACCTGCATTGACATGAAACTTTTCAGTCAATATAAAATGAAAATGGCAGTGCCATGAAAGGCAAATGGGAAAGAAATTCACAGCATGGTCTTGCAGCCATCAATCAGCCATGCTAATAGGAATATTTCCACTACAAGTTCAAAGTTAGTGATTTTCATTTTATATATAGAGAGAAAAGTTATACACTCACACACAATGGGTCTTGAACCCACTACCTCACCCAACACTTGCATAGGGGAGGAGGGGTTAGTTGAGCTAGAGCTCATTGGCCAAAATTAGCGATACCATAGTTATGGAGGAAACACAGTTTTTCTGGCCGTCATCTCTTATGGAAATTTAAGGTCCTTGGCAGAGTTAGAAAAAACATTTGCAAACTATGGACAAAGTTTTCCGGTATAAAAGAATCATATTCTAAAAAAAAATCAAACCTATAGATCACATTATTCCAATTCCAGTGCCCAATACACATTTTCTAAAACATCAAGTGAACAATCCATAAAAACAACTACACAACTCATGCTTAAATTTACTATTAACACATTAAAAACACCTTCTTCTTCTTTTTTGATTTTAAATACATTATAATCAATCTCCATTAGAAACACCAGAAAATATCACAAACACATCAAAATTTCAAGTCTTGAAGCAATGAGTCCGTTACTTATAGACCTTTGCTTCGTATTGTTTATATAAATTACAGAATACAATATATCCAAATAAAATTACTTCTTTTTTTTTTTTTCATTTCTTTCTTATTCCATCATTCTCAATCAATAACCAATCAAAATCTTATATATCCAGTTTAGGAGAATAAATATATTCAATGTCTTTTTCTCAGCAACCAAACAGCAATTTTTCGTTTCGGTTAAAAGTAAAAATAAAATTCATATAAACGAAGAAGAAGAAGATGGAACTGACAATCCTCCGGCGACTCCACCAGCGATGAGAGACTTGCAAATACTGAGAACAGCTTGGCTGCGAGCCTTCACGACGCCTTCTCTCGCAAGCTTCGCCTCCTCCGCTAAGTTCACGATGGTCGACACCGCCGATTCGCTCGTCTTCACGTCCTCCGAAGCCATTTTCTACGGACTAGTGAGAGCAAACCAAAGTGTTCGCCCGACTCGGCCTCGTCGATATGAATCGGGTCGGATCTCCGGCGATAATACCGAAATGCGAGACTCTCTCTACTACTGTACTGTACTGTACTGTGTGAAAGTTGCAGAGAGTGTGGTAGTGACGGCTGTTGCAGAAGAAAAAAGAGCTTAGTATGATGTGATGAGGGCTTTTGCTTTTTCTTTCACTATTCTTGGGATTTGCCTATTACTATTAGGACGCCGTTTGTTTACGTTTGGGACGTGCGGCACGCGCTTTTTTTGAAGATTGTGTTGTACGCGCGCGATATGTGGTTAGTCAAAGCGAGAGTGTAGTGTAGTGTTCTTTCAGTTGCATCAATGCTGAGTTGATGAGTCGCTGCTGTATTCGGTGAACACGGTTTTGGGGGAAGAAGGGGTTTGGTGGGGGCTTTGCGGTGTATTTGGTTTTTGGGTTTTGTTTTTCTTTTTTTCTTTTTTCTTTTTTCTTTTTTCTTTTTTCTTTTTTCTTTTTTTGTGGATTTAACTCGTTCAATACACAAGTATGATATATTCTGAATTAATAAAAAATATTCTAAACTTTTATCAAGAAAACTAATAATAATTTAAATTAGATAATTTACTGAAAATATATATATATATTGATAGTATAATTAAAATTTATTTAGATAAAATCTGATCTAATTTAATAAAGATTTGTTTGGTTTCCTATCGTTTTATTAAAAATACGGTGAGTTCTAACATCATTAATGAAAGATGTTATAGCAACCTTAACAAATATTTAGAACCCTAAACCATGTTTTTTACGGCTTAATCACTATTAAACTAAACTAATGATATAAGTCTAAGTGCAAATGATTAGCCCATTTCCATATAAAAAAAGCTACACTATACTATAGAGCACCCACAGCATATGTGGGATATGTGCCAAATACTAAATATTTGGCACATATCCCACACCAAACACCATTTGACCCCATTTATCAGATGTTCTCAGATGTTCTAAATGCCATATTTTTTGCAACATGCTACAATAGAGTAGGGCTGTAGGGGTGGCAATTCGTATTCGCAAGTCGGGTTCGTGTTGTGTCGAGCCATGAGTATTCGGCTATATAGGTTGACCCGAACCCGACCTGTTTAGTAAATGTGTCAGGAATCTTCAACCCGAACACGACCTGTTTATTAAACAAGTCAACCCGACTCGACACGTTTAACTCGTTTAATTAACAAGTCATATAAAGGTCAATACAAATGACTCATTTAATAATCTATTTGATGAATAGGTCATACAAACCTATATAATTTTTCTCAATTCTCATATATCTAAAATTAAAATACAATTGCAACTATAAATATAGTAATAAACATATAGAAACAACTATTAATTAAGCAATAATATCAAAATAATTAATAATTTTATAAGCTAAATGGGTCAAACGGGTTAGACGGGTTCGCATGTTGAACACGAACACAACCCGTTTATTAAACGGGTTAGCCGTGTCAACCCGAATATGACCCGAACCCGTTTAGCCTTAACCCATGACCTGTTTATAAACGGGTTAGTCGTGTCGAGTTCGTGGGTCGTGTCAAATTTTGCCACCCCTACAGTAGAGTCACAAATTTGCCACGGTACGATAAGCTGTGGCATATGTATTTATTAATTTTTTATTCCACTTTCTCTCTCATATCTCTTTCATCTTCTCCTTCAGCTATTCATTATTCACCGCCTCCATCTCCACTCTCCCATACTCTTTCTTCTTCCCTCTTCCCTTTTACTCTATTCTATTCTCATTCATGAATATGAGCCACCACCGATTTCCTCTCTACCATCACTGATCTATAAAATCTCCTTCACCGATTTTTTTTCCCCTTTTGTTCACTTTCTCCTCTTTGTTCTATCTCAGAGTCGCCTATTGGCGTGGGTCTGGTTGTGGGTTTGTGATTTCCGATTGTGATCGGCGTGGGCGTAGGTCTCTGGGTTGTGGGTTTGTGACTTCGAATTGTGATCGGCGTGGGTCTCTGGGTTGTGGGTCTAGGTTGTGGGTCTCTAGGTTGTGGGTCTCTCCTCTCTGTTCTATCTTGAGTCGCCGATTCGCTGTTCGTTGTTCTCAGAGTCGCCGATTCGCTGTTGCAGATTTTCCTTCCTGCTATTTGCCAAGCGGATATGTGGTTGTTTAGCTTTGCATTATCTTGTATTTTGGTTTGTTTGTTTGTTGCTGGGAATTTTTCCCTGGCCTACGTATATGGGTAGTCAATCTTGGTTGTGTAGTTAGATACTGTTATTTGGTTGTTGGGAGTTGTTTGCTCTATTGCAGTTGTGGCTGGTTTTCCAGCTTGTTGCTTAATAAAATTCACTTAATTATCAACAAAAATAAATAAATAAATGAAATGCGATGGCAGTGTTCAAAGCTATGTCTGCTATATGTGATGTTATTTCCATGTTTCAAAATGGATGGACTCAATAATCTATTGAGTATAATTTCTGAAATGTGGATGATTTCCTATTACTAGTCCATTAAGTGGATCAACCTTATTCTGTTTCTTTGTTCTTTCAAATATACATGCCCTTTTGTTACATTTTGTAAGATCAATCACAATTTTACTTAGGGAAGTTTTTGCCATTTCCCCTTCTTGTTATGTGGTTTCTTGTATTCCATTTAACGGTCATATATCAATAACTTTATTTGTTTTTTAATATTTGAGAATCCACTCATTATCATATACTTGTGCCGCTGTTACTAAAAAATTGTTTGTGAAGATTTAGATGATTTATTTATGTGGCAGTTATTTCTTGTAATCTAAAATAAATAGTTAAATATGAGTATTATGTAGCTGGAGAGCTCAATGATGTGTAAACTTGCAAATTTGATATCTTAGAGAACAAGACCCAAATTTAAATAGGCCTATATTGCTGTTTGGCTAGACTCACATTATAGATTATAGATTTTATATGATATGTGCTTATCCTTCTTTTATAAGATATTGCAATCAAATCTTCTTTTAAAGTTATTGATTTCATTTCATATTATGATAATGGCATCTATATTGATAATTGCTTTCTAATGTTTTCTTATAGTTTATTTCCATGGGTCGTTCTTTTATGGAGTTGCCATTAAAACTTTTGATTTGGTTTATTTGTTTCATTTTGTTTTTATGAAGCTACCATTAAAACTCATTGGCTATGTTGTTTTGTTGTGTTAAGTTTAGTATTAGCCAATTGTTTTGTTGTGTTAAATTTAAGTACCATTTGTCATCAAGGAAGTGGCAAGCTCAACTATGTTTAATTCAATGGGTTCTATATGAGTTAATGTTATTGGATATGAGTTATTTGTGTAAGTTTTCTATGGACTACATTGGTAGTTTAGTTCAGTTGAAACAACTTCAACTTGACAGGTTGGCTTTTAGATTGCATATGTTTTTGGCTTTTGATATGAGCCTTGGTATTTGGTGTTATCTGGATGCATGTGTTACTTGCTGTTCTATATAGCCCGGTTGTGCTTAGAACCTGTTTGTGCTTGAGTTTTGTTATCTAGCCTTGTGGTTTGTTCAAACTCAGTATCTTTTTGAGTTCTTGGTTTCTGGATAGGTCTTGTTTTGATCAGTTTGAGTTCTTTGATACAAGAGACAACTTTTTTTGCCCATTTGCTCTCACTCATTAACAGGTTCAACGTGTTTTTTTTTTTTTAAGGTGACAGGTTCTAAGGTTTTTTTTTTTGAAGTCCCCAAGTTCTGAGTTTTTTTTTTTTTTTTTTTTTTTTTTTGAAGGTGATAGGTTCCAAGTGTTTTTTTTTTTAATTTAATTTTTAAAAAAAAATGCTTAAGAAAATATTAATTTTTAAAAATATAACAGTTGAATTAAGAGGATTGTTTGAAAATGTTACCATTAGAATTGATGAGATTTGAAAATATGACTGTTGTAGGAACAAATATTACCGTTAGGAACAAATAATAAAGAAAGAATAAAATAAGAATTAAAAAGAATTAAGAAATAATATTTAAATGAAGTGGTAAAAATATAGAACATCTGATAAATGGGATATTGTAAAATGATGTAGTAAAATAATAAAGTAGGCTTTTGGTGTGGCAAAATGGCATAATTTTTGCAACGGCTGCTACGGATGCTCTAACAAAACTAAAGCACAATGAAAATGAGGGAAAAGCAAGCAAACCAAACCAAACACCAATAAGTATTTGGAAAGAGGAAAACCTATAACACTAGGCAGAAAACCTCTCCCCCCGACCACCCGTCAAAAATATCCACTAGACAAGATAGTTGCAATACATAAGAACACTATGAACCCTTCAAGCCCACAAGCCTATATGTACTTGAGCCCTCCAAGCTCTAACTAGCAATCAACTACTCCGAGTCCTCTCTCTTTCTAGCTTATTAGAGACCCTACATTGAAGCATTAATTAAAACACCACCAAAATGAATTGAATTTTGAACGTGGCTTCTCAAGTTTCCATGAACCTTCACTCAACTCACAAGGTCTATTTGTTTGGGTGAGATGAAGGAATAAAATATCTCAATCAAAGATTGAAAGAGATGGAAAAGAGATGATGGAGTTTATTTTTGCTCAAACAAGAAAGCTCTCTCTTTTCTTACATTCAACTAGCCTCTCTTGGATGTGTATTGTATCAACTAGGGTTTGTTAAGACCCTTATCAGGAGCCATTAACACGCCTTTCAGTTGTGTGTGTGTGCTGACAGATATACACTAGCCAGGAAATGTACAAAGGACAGAGTACAAAGATCATGCAACTCGAGACCTTGTTGCGGTCTGGTGGTCGCGAATTGCCCAATCATCACTCTGATCCTAACATCCTGCCACATGTGTCTCATGGGCTATGCATGTCACCTTAGGTCGTGAGATCACTAGGAATGCAGCTTTCCAAAATAGCAGATGTGGCTCAAATACATCTACCTCAAATTACAATTAAGTCTTGAAAAGATACATTAAAATAATAAATAAATACATACCAATTTGTCACTGAATAAAGTCAACAAACATGAACTTCTCAATTTATCATTATTAATATCTCTAAAAAAAAGTTATCATTATTTATAATTCTAAAATTTTATTTTTAAAAATATATATACTATATTTAAATGATGACAAAATATAATGCAGAGATTTTCAAGTTTCAAAAACTTATGTGAAAATCTTAAAGAAAGTAAGCAGAAAAAGAAATAAAATGTTGGATCCACATCCTTTCATAATATACATCTCATTGACGTATTAAGGGGCACTTATAAACTCATTCATACCACCGTACACCTTTGAAACAATGGTATAAGTGCTTATAGGGTGTGTGGGGCAAGTGTCATAGTTCAAATCTCCAGATATACACTTAGATCATTCTAGAATAGAATTCCATCTCAGATAAAAATAAATAAATAAATAAATAACTCAATCATGGGTCATAGCTCGACATCCGCCGGTGAATTCAACCACTTCCTCGCTTCAATCTCATTTTACCTTCAATTAATTTTATAATAATATATTAATATCTTTAGCGAAATTATATTTAAGTTTTGAATTTGAATGGGCAAACTATAAGAAAGTGTCTATTATCTTTTCCAAGAAACTATGGGCACATTTGGTTGGAGATTTTTAATATCGTTATTTAAAATGATGTAAAAATTGTGATTTAAAAAGGGTCATCTTTATATGTTTCTGTTCGTGGATGGAGAAATTTTATTTATGGTAGGCTGTAGGCGAGAGTAATTCATTCCCAGATCAAGAAGCTTGAGCAAGAAAATCATGGAACAAATCTATTCTCTATAGGAAAAGTGAAGGCAAGACTCTATCGTCTGTCTTATTACTTGGGAATTGAGGGACTAAACAAGTGCGAAACTACAAATACGCAAAAATAAAAATATGCGAAATATGGCCCCAACAAAGTAGGCCAATAGTAGACTTTTTTTTTTCCTTTAAATGATTCTTCAACATTTTACCGTTCTTTTTTCTTTTAATCAAGCCCTAGGAAATAGGAATAGCATTGTTTAGTATAGTAATTTTTTTTATGACATAAAAATTATGGATTTAATTAAACTCTACCAACAAAAAGTGGAGATCTAAAAAAACTGTATCTAAGAAAATAACGTTATTTAAATTAAATTGTAATTCACTATACCTAGATGAATTTTTTTTTGAATAACTCCCATATCTCTAAATTTTAGTGATAATAATACTTGATTTCATTTGATAGCAAGGGCCAAGGCAGTAAGAGAAGTAGTTGTCCTAGCTTTCTGCATCTTTCAATATATTATTATGTCTTTTTTTTTTTTTTTGAAAATGAGAACTCTTCAAGTTTGATTATTCTTTCAGATGTATGTAATTCCCCGCCTTATACACTTCAAGTAATTATAAGATGGAGTTAGAAAGAAAAAAAAAATTATAGTTAGAATCCATTGAAGTGGTCTCAAAAAGTTGACAATTGAGTATAACATTTCTCTAAAAATGATTTTGACTACTTATAAGGTATCACGGTTGTGGCAGACCATCATTGGCTCTTTGGACCCGCCTTCGGTTTCCCTACCTACTGCATTCTACAATGAAGAAGTGAAAATTTGGTTCAAGTTAAGGGTGGTAATTAAAAAAAACTTGGTAAAAATAAAACTTGAATATAACAATGTATATTTTTTCAACGTACACAACCAAGTAATTATTAAATTATTGATCTAGTATTTAAACAAAATGCATCAAAAATTTTCATAATTTTTTTGGTTCAATCTTTAATGAAAAATATACACAACTAAGTAATCATTAAACTATTGATCTAGCATTTAAACAAAATGCATCATAATTTTTCATAATTTTTTTGGTTCAATCTTTAATGAACCAAAATTTTGGAGAGTTCAAATTTTATTTTTAATGAGCTCAAATATTTATTTAGGGTATTCAAGTTTTTTTAAGGTGGTCAAGA
This sequence comes from Notholithocarpus densiflorus, assembly GCA_030021035.2. NCBI lineage: Eukaryota > Viridiplantae > Streptophyta > Magnoliopsida > Fagales > Fagaceae > Notholithocarpus > Notholithocarpus densiflorus. The sequence continues at coordinate 2,652,617 of JARYZH020000041.1, forward strand.
CTTTTTTTTTCTAAAGTGGTCAACAACTCATATTAATTTAAAATTTAATTTTTTTAAAGGTATAATAAAAAAATATCTCATGTCCAGGGTGGTCTGACCACCCTTAGTTCAAGTGGTTACGACTCATATTAATTTAAAATTTAATTTTTTAAGGTATATAAAAAAAAATCCTCAAGTCGAAGGTGTAGTACTTCCGTTCCTAACATATCAAAAACTCATAGGAAGAAATCCCTTGAACGGGTTATATTAAAGATAACTAAATATCTCCTACTATTTTTTACTATTGTTTTGAGTTTATATTAAAAATGTATTTTTTTTTAATTTAGGTTTAACTTATTCAGTCCCTTTCCATCAAAATTTTTTTTTTTTTGAGGGGGAAAAAGGAGAGACAACAAGAGAGCAAAGGAAAAAAACAAAAGAATTATAAAAAAAGGGAGGGGTGGGGGGAACTAAATTTACATTAAATTTTTTTAATGGTATTTGAAACATTTATTAGAATGGAGTACATAGAGAAGATATCTCTTGTGCTTATCTTACGGAGTGAGCCTCTTACAAGTTGTGACCTCGTAAAAGAGTGAGCCTACAAGCGTGTGTGTTATATATACATTACTTGGGGTGGGTTACAAAAAGAAGTATAACAGGGTAACTAATGACAACAACAACCATAAAAAGTTCTCTTCTCCTCCATCATTCTCAAGCTTTTTTTTTAATTAATTCTCTCCCATGGTTTTAGGCCATATATTTTGTGTCTTGCACTTATAGTAAGCACTACCGTGAGCAATAATTATTTGGGTCATGACAGTATCATTTACAACATGGAATAACCACATACAAGATCTTAAATGAGAAATTATTAAACCCTACGGAGGACCACGTGGATGTGATGAAGTGGTTCTCCCACCCAATTATAAACTACCATTTGTCTATGTAGCTAATGTCATATTTAACCCCACAAGAAATAGAAACTTAACTTTAGTTAAAACAAATCTAACCGGTTTACCTCTCAAAACCAAAGTAAACCTCCTTAACCCAAGCCACCAAACCAAACCCAAACCCACGTGTTATTTAAAAGATAATAGTTCCCTCATTTAATCGGTTTTTTAGCCAATAGATAATAGTTCCCTCCTTTAAACCCAAATTATTTTTTCAAAAATCAATAACTATCTTGTGGATCTTGCAATACAAATCCTTCATTCCTTCTCAATGGCATCTTTTTAATTTTATAGTCTTGAACTAATTGTCACAAATATAAATCATTTGTTGGGATTTATGCCCTAAAAATCTAATTTATTGGCATGTCATAAATAATTAAATAGTTTAATTATATGAGACTATCTATAAATGAACTAATGGGACATCATCTTAGTCCATGGGATGCATAGTATGTGATTTATGTGAAAAGTCACATAAAGATATAAATCACAAGTTCTTTGTAAACTCAGAATTTTAGTTCGTAGTCGGTGATGAAATTAAGCATTTCATCTGCGAAGACTATAACATATCAACTAAGATGATTTGTCTTGATCATGGAAGTGGAGACTTCTAGTTGGTATGTTGATATGTTTTAAGAGTTAAGACATATTGAACTGGACCGCTGTGAGATTTATTATTCTCCTAACGACTGTCAAATGAATAATAAATTTCACGACTTCTATTTACATCAACTCTAAATCCTGAGAGAATAATGGACTTGATCATGAGATGTAAGTTGTTTTGATATATTAGGAGTGAGATCTATAAGTCACGGTCAAAACCTCAGTATGTTGGGCAGCCACATTTAGTGTTGATGGAACATATATTCTTAAAATAGAATTCATAATCTCTTAACGGAGACATAAGATATTCCCTTGAGATAAGTTTAATGAGTTTGGTTATTCAAGAGAGTTGGGCCCAACCACTTTAGTAAGTTGTTACTAAAGTATATATTTATGAAATTGGATTTCATAAATATATGATGAATAACGTAAATGATTAAACTGGGTACTCAAGGATTAAGATGTAGTAATCTTCAAAGTGGCAGTCTACAATCATGACTTTGTATTACTACGAATATTTTAATGAAGGGGTTGCATGTATAATAAAGTTTTGGGATATAATTTATTAATAAGGCCTAAAGTGCAATTATATTCTTATAGTGGTATTGAATATAATTAATGGTAACTTTGGACTTGTCAAGAGTTAACAGAAAAGCCCAAGGCCCATTGGAGCTAGAGTCTTATTTGTTCCCTTTTGGTCTCACTCCAAGCCACATATTAGAGCTCAATTGGAATAACCCAAAAGATTAGCCCAATTAGATAATCAGTTGTATATAAGGAGAGAAACATACAGAATTTCAAAAGTGCTTTTCATAAAGTTAAGATAAAGGTTTTTATAAGACTTTCATAGTGGTTTTTCATTAAGATCACATATGGAATGAAATGGTTTATATGTGAGTGTTGGACACTCATTTATTCTCTTCTTGGAAACTGATTGAGAGACCACACTTCTTGGGCATCAAGTGGAATTGGAGTGAAGATTAAAACTATTCTCAAGTACTTCTAGATCTTTGGTTTTGAATTTCACTGCACCAAGGTACGCTTTCTTGTTCTTAAATACTGAAATTTATATAGTATATGTTATTAATTGCAAATGAAGTAGATCCGTTAATTTCGCTACGTATGTTTTTATGCGATACAAACATGTATTTTTCCAACAAATGGTATCAGAGCGGTCTTCATTTCGAATATGTATAACATGTTTTGTAAGTTTTGGAATTATAGATAATAGTTTCATGATGTTAGAAAATTATATATGTATTTAATTTTCTACATTGTTGTTGAAACTATGATTTGATGAAAATTGATTTTGATGTTATGATGTTGTTTAAATCTGAATTCAAGTATGTTGAATTGAAATTTAACGCTATAACATCAATGGAATTCAGTTTTGACATCAAATTCTGTCTATTATGTTCATATGGTAGTTGTTTGTTCATAAAAAATCGTTGAAAACTGTTTACAACTGCTATCAGAGCGGTCTTCATTTCGAATATGTATAACATGTTTTGTAAGTTTTGGAATTATAGATAATAGTTTCATGATGTTAGAAAATTATATATGTATTTAATTTTCTACATTGTTGTTGAAACTATGATTTGATGAAAATTGATTTTGATGTTATGATGTTGTTTAAATCTGAATTCAAGTATGTTGAATTGAAATTTAACGCTATAACATCAATGGAATTCAGTTTTGACATCAAATTCTGTCTATTATGTTCATATGGTAGTTGTTTGTTCATAAAAAATCGTTGAAAACTGTTTACAACTGCTCTAGAAAAACTAAAAACACGGGTTTTTCGCGGGTTATCTTCCCGCAAAGTTACTCGCGAAAAATGATTCTGAAGACAAAAAAATTTCGCGGGTAAGCTTTAATCGCGAAACAGCCGCGAGACAGTAGCGAAAGTTTCTGTCTGATTTTTTGTGTTTTCAATTTTTTGCTTAACTCGTTTTTGCGGGAAGCACTTAGTAGTGAGATACCCGCGAGACAATAGAGAAAGTTTTTGTTTGAATTTTGTGTTTTCACTATTTTGCCTTAACCCATTTTCACGGGAAGAGCTTAGTCGCGAGATTCTCGTGAAAATGCATTTGAAGGGAATTTTGAATTTTTTCTAAATGTTTTCAAATGTATAAAGTGTAAGGCAATGTGTGATGAGATTACACATGGTTCTAACTAAAAGATCTAATGAGATCAAAGATATTAGTTAAATAGAACTTTTAGTCCTAAATTGTTTTATGATTAAAAGTCCTTAATTTATTTTAATTAGAGGTTTTTAATGAGATTAAAATTCTAATTAAAGTTATATAGTTTCTAATGAGATTAGAATATTTTATCTAGTAAATTAAGGATAGAGTTCTATATAACTAATTTTTGATTCATTAGTGTTTAAGGAATCCTAAATAGTTTAGGACTTCCATTTTAGTTAGTGATTCTAATGAGATTAGAGTTTTTATCAAGTGTAAGGTTATTAGTTGTGATGAGATCATAATTATTTAAAGAAAAACCCAAATAATGAGTGGGAGTGCTGAAATAACCCTTTTGTTAAGTTTATTGTAATGTGAATAGATACTTTGTCTTGACTTCGAGTCTTGCATTCCATGCGGATGGTATTTACTTCACGGATTACAAGGTTAAACTTCTTTGTGATAGCGCGAATATTTGTTACACTATAGTGACGTGACTTAGTAACATCACATTGAATTTAAACAATTAAACACATTTGATGTGTAGGGTTAAAATTGTGATTAGATCACAATGATTTCATGACAATCCACTTGTTTTAAAATTTCTAGTGGGAGAGAGATACAAGAGTTGGATCTCACGGCCTCCATTATCAGTTCATAGTAGTGTGAATAAGCATCTCGTCTTAGTGTATATGCCTCGCGATCCCAAAGGAAGGTGTTTATTTCATAATACTACAAGATTGAACTTACCCGTTTAAAGTAGTGTGAACAAGCACGTCTTGGCGTATATGCCTCGCGATCCCAAAGAAGGGTGTTTTGTTTCATGGTACTACAAGTTTAAACACTATAAAGGGAGATGAAATGTGGCTACACATGATTCTAGATAATAGTGTACACTAGACTAAGTGTAATGTTAACCTCCCAAATGAGCTATATCATTATTACTTAGAGGCTAAAGGAAAAGCGGCAAATTATTTTTGTTTGGTAAGAGTTACCATGATAGCATTAATAATGAGAATAATTCTCGCCTAATCATAGTGATTGGTATGACCTCGCTTCCGAGGGATATTAATTGCGGGATTAGGTTGTCGTTGCACCTAGTATAGTATGTTTTTCGGGTTCCATACTATATGGTTATGGATGCAAAATATAATGTCCCTGTAATTATGTTCACGGTCTCAAAATAAAATTGTCATAATTTTGTTCTCTAGCTACTATTTTAAATGAATTACATTAACTAAGAAATAATTTTGGACATGATACTTAAAGGAGCTGAAGTACATAAATATGTTTCGATTCAGCGTTGTCATAATTTCCTATACATGATGCATTTATGAAAGATAGCTTATGATGTGATCATAGTCTCTATTAAAATGCTAATATGTTACATTGGCTTCTATCTCAATTGTGCTACAGCATGAGATACAAGAGTTAGTACTAGACTTATACTTTATATTAAGTCTAAATGAGATGTTTGGTATGAAATATCGTGCTATTAGACGATATTCGATATAAATCATATTGAGTGCCAAGAAAGGCTTAAGAAGTTTCAATTCTATATTATTTTATGAAAATATTTTATTTTTAAAATGAATTAGAATTCTTGTATGTAGAGATTAAATGTTAATCTCATATGGATATGATCCATAAGTTCTTGTTAGAATCATTTGATCAATTCAGATTGTTTTGAAAATAAGTAAATTCTTTTTATATTATCTGAATTGATGAGTGAGTTCTACGCAATGGAAGACATCCTAAAAGCTAAGGCTAGGATCAATATGATTTAATTCAAATTCTTAGCTTGAACCGAAAGGTAAGGGTGGTAAGAAGAGGAATCATAATACCAAACAGTTGGACAAGCCAGTTGCCCTAGTATTTGCCAAAAGGAAATTAGACTCAAAAGTATGACTAAAAGAAAAGTGTTTCTGTTTTGGTAAAGCTAAGCATTGTCCATCATTGTTTTCTAGATGGAAATTTACATGTTTTACTTTTTAAAGAGAAATTTTTCATCCTTTGGTATTGTATGTTTTGACACTTATCTAGATCTTATTAATCTAAATGTTATTCAAGATTGGTGAAAGTTGGGCTTTTAGAACCATTTTGTTATATTCCCAGTCTATGAATTCTATTTAGAGGATAATATGATCTAGGGCTCCTTTATTGTAAAGGAATATAGTTTCAATGGACTTCTTTAAGTCAGTGCATTCATGAAGGACGAATAAGACTCTTTTAGAAATAGTAAAGTACATAATTAGTATTTTCATTTGCTTATTTCTTTTGGAGATATACTCTATCTATTACTATACATTTTCTAAATTTGATTTCAAAAGTTTGTTCCAAGGACATTTGTCGAATTGTGGATTGGGTGAAAACCTAGTATATAATACTTCCACTTTTGGAAATGTCCAGCACTTGTGCTAGAAAGGAAATCTGACAAATTGAAATCAAAAGGTAGAAAAATGTGAGTTTATGATGGGTATCCAAAAGGAATTGCAGAAGATTGTTTTGGTAGTCATAAAGAAAACAAGGTGTTTGTAAATTACAAATATAAAGTTTCTTGATCATGACTATGTGAATAATCTTAAAGCAAAACGTAGAATTGTTCTAGAAGAAAAATGTCAGAATTTGTTGTAAGACAACTATAAAATGCATTAAGAAATGAGATGAATTTGTTGTACTAGATACACCACAATGCATTATTCTATATATATAGTTAGTACACCGGTACAATATCGTAGTGGGAGGATTACCAAATAAATTCATACTTTTGGAATAAACTTTTGTAGTTATTCCACAAGGATATGAATTTGATCCTCGGTCCTACGTAAAGACAATTGATGATATGAATATGGATTACTGGATCAAGATTATGTGAATAGAATTAGATTCTATTTAAAGTCTAGAACTTGTAGAGGTGCCTAGTGGCATTGAGCCTATTGTTCTCAAATAGGTTTACAAGGAAATGAGATTGATAGATTATTAGAAGCATGCTAAGTTTTGTTTAATTGTTGTTTTGTTGCTTGCTTTAAAACTGTGTTTCTGGGCGTGTATACGTGTGCATGCTCTATGCATGCGTACGCATACTCGAAGTATGCGTATGCATACAGTTGGGATGCGCATGCATACCCTATGTATTGTGGACACAACGGGGGGAGTCGTCACCTAGTTTTACAATGGCCTAGGAACCATAAATATAGCATCCTCTCGGGGAAGGACCTTTTGATCTTACTACCAAAGTATGGGTTTGGAGTTTAGGTACGGTTTTGGGAAGGTGTTAAGCACCCAAAACTGCCTAACTCTAGAGTTGGCTTCCACTTATTGTGTCTTATGTCTTAACCCTATTAAAGGCATATTCAACATTTTATCTATACACACACATACACACACACTAACATACATCTAAACATACAATCATGGCATCAATCATCCCAAAACCTAATCATTCATCTATCATGGCATATCACAACCCAAGCCTAGCATACATGACATCTCATATCAACCTAGCATTCATCTAGCATCATTTCAACATATCACATCGAAGGCAGAAGCATGTAAACATTAAATCAAGGCAGGAATATAGGCAGCAAACAAACCATGTTATCATTCAAAGCATTGCATATAGGCTTACATATACATATTCATCAAATGAGGGTAAAGCTTTTAGAACAAACACATGCATGTACATATGAATGCATGACTTACCTTACTTATCTTACTGCATCTCAGCACCTATGACATTAATGCATGAACATGTGAATGCGTGTTCATGACATCAAAATAAAGAAACCCAAGATAAACTCTAATTTAAACATGTGAAAGGAATATAAACAATAAACACAGAACATGGACTAATATCTATAAAAATGGAATCAAAACAGAGGCATAACATATGAAATAAACAAAGAAAACAAAGCCAAAACCTGAATTAGGGTTTCTGGGCAGCGGTATGCATGCGCATGTAGAGGCCGCTCACATGGGCCAGATGCATGCGTACGTATACTTTGACCTGTGCATGCATGCAGAATGCATGCGTGCGCAGGTTTGCTCAGAAACCCTAGCCTAGAAACGCAACAATCTGCATGCGTGTGCAGGTTTGCTCAGAAACCCTAGCCTAGAAACGCAACAAGCACAGAAAACAGAGCAACACTTAAAATAAAGAGACTAACAACCTAACATGCTTAAAAACACAAACGCTACCTAAAACTAAGCTACATAAGCATATTAAAATATAAAACAAGCAAAGAAACAAACAAAAATAGAATTAAACTAAAGAAAATGAAAGAAAAATCTTAGAACTAATACCTCAAAATAGAAGCTCTTCAAGCTTGATTTTTGACCGTTCACCTCTGTCAAATCTATTCACAATCAATAAAAAAGTGATTAGTAGTCTTAAACTCGAAGATCAAGGCCAGAAATGACCTCAATCAAAAGAAAATTGACTTGAGGATGTTTTGTGAAAAATTTTCTCTTTGATTCACTATTTCCAGTGAATCTTAATGTTTTCCCTTAGGATTTCTATGTGTTTTGAAAAGGTACCATGTATGGCTATTTATATTGTGAAAATGGGGGTTTAGAACGGCTCCTAAACGATGTGGGATTTATTCCAAACCTCAGTCTTTAAAGAAAAAAACTTGACTTTCATAGTTTCTGGAACCCTACATGTGCGCGCAGGTTTGTGCTTGCGTGCGCATGCATCATGGCCGCGCATACAGGTTAATTCCTGTGCGTGCTGGTTGAGGGTTTCCTTGGCTTTACTATTCCAAAAATAGATTTATTTGCTCATTAAAAGTTATATTTTCCATTTTAACATTTCTAAATTCAATTTAACATCTGATTGGGCCCTAAACCAGCCTTGGGTCTTAGAACTTCAGCATCATTGGGGAATGTGGGCCCAAGTCGTAAGGGGTACAAAATGCAGTGTCTACAGATGCCCCTCTTTTGATTTATGAGCCCCACTAACAAAATCAAAAGAATAAGTGACAAAAAATTTTGTTTCAATGTATGGCTTAGGCCCAATCCACGAACACGACAAACATTACGCATACATGGGGCGGGGTGCAACTTCGAAGAGTTGCGTGAGATTCGTATGTTTGTACTTCCACCTTTGCTTCTCGGGAAACGAGTAAAGACAATTTCACTATCCCAGAACCTGTTTTGCCAATTGCAAGCAAAAGGCGAGTGACTCACTATCCTAGAGTCACTTAAAAAAAAAAAAAAAAACAAACAAACAAAGGTGCTCTTACAAGCTTAAACAACCAAACAAACAAGGGTGCTCTGGCCTCGGGGTGACCTTGGTCTCTATCTCTATCTCTACCTCTTCTACTGTGCCTGCATATTCAATTCCCTCGGGATATGTGCACAAGTTCTGTATGATGTGTCTGGATGTTCAATTCCCGTAGGATATATGCACAAGTTCTGTATTCTAACTTTGCTTGACTGGTGTGTGGTTTGTGCCTACATATTCAATTCCCATTGGATATGTGCACGAATTCTGACTTGTATAGGATTTGTGTTTGCATATTCAATTCTCTCGGGATATTTGCACAAGTTATGTGTTCTTCCTTTCGGATTTGTATGGTTTGTGGCTTGTGCCTACATATTTAATCCCCGTAGGATATCTGCAGTGTAGTATAGGATCTGTGCCTGCATATTCAATTCCCTCGGGATATGTGCACAAGTTTTGTGTCCTTCCTTTCTAATTTGTATGATTTTGTGCCTGCATGTTCAATTCCCGTAGGATATGTGTACGAATTTTGTATTCTGACTTGCTTGAATATTTTTGGGATGAAAGATACACTAAGGATGCTGAAGGACTCACTAGGGAGTATAATCTTGCTGAGAAGTGTATTAGTGGTGGTTTTGACCTACCATGAAGTCTTGATGGTGTGTGGTCCACTAGGGAAGGGGTAGCTTACTGGGCATTTCTTGGTGGTGTGTTGCTCACTGGGGAAAACTTTCTTCCATTGGGGGAAAAAAACTGTCTTCTTCTTTCTTATGACTCATTAAGGATTTATGCTAATTCCACTCTCGAGGGGGTTTTATCAACTCCATTGGGGAAATCTCATTTTGCAACTCTCGAGGGGGCTGCTTTTGTGTCTTGGACCCACAGGGTAGTCCTTCTATGATATTGAAATTTATTGGGGATTTGATTGATGGTCTTGACTCACGGAGGAGTTTTCTTGATGATTTCTGATCCATTGAGGGATGTTTTTTATGCTTTCAATCCACTGGGGATGCTTTTGAAGGTCTTTGTGTTCTTTGTCTACTAAGGGCATTTCTGTCATTTTTGGATGTAGTATTGAATTTTCCTTTGCATTCCCTATCTTCTGAGAACTTCTTGTGGATATTTGAAATTTTTTTTGGCCAAACTACACGTAGTTTAATGGGGAGGCCTAAACTACATGTAGTTTAGCCACCAAGTATGTTCCCGCCTCTTCATTTTTCTCCAACAATTACCAACCATTTTTTTTTCTTTTCATTCTTTTCGTCTCCCTCATCTCTTCATATGCTCTTTAACTCTCTCTACAAAAACCCTCTACCTCTCTCTCATTCCCTCACAATATGACTCTCATCCCCTCCTTACTTCAATCTTAACTTCTTTCTCAAACCCTCTCATCTCCTTTAATGGCACCTAAGTCCAAGAAGGGTTCCTACATCTTCTCCACCGATATGTTTCATCTCACCCGCTGGAATGGAGCGGTAAGGCTGAATGGGGCTCCTTCCTTGACCTATAGATCACAACACCATCTTTCTGAGGGTGCAAAGGTTGAATCGGTGAGTTTTTTCCACTTTCAAGTTTTTCCTTTGATCTTCCATTTTGATCTGTTTTTAGGTTTGTAAATGCTCGAGTTTTGCTGTAGGATGAGTTTAGATGAAAACCTGACACTTTATGTTTAGGATGAGTTTTGGTTGAAAAAAACTTAAAAATGTCAAAGAACGACCTTCTGTATGCGTTCATGCATGCGTAGGTTCGGGCTTGCATGCGCAGGCATGTTCTTGCGCACATAGACTATACTTATATGCACGCAGGCATGTTCTTGCGCACTCGTATCTATTCTTCAGTTCATGCACACGCAGGTTTTAGCATGAGCGCACGTGCAAAATGCCTGAGCTCGCAGCCACATTCCTACGTGCGTATGCCGCATGGTGGAAACCCTACTTTGAGCATTTGAACTCCTTTTCCATCTGTTCTTCATCTATTTGGAATTTTAACACCATTCCTCACTATTTTTGCATCCAACTGTATGTTCCATGTCATATTTCATCCTATTGTGAATCCCATATCATTTTCCCACCATTCTTTTCACCTAATCGTGAATTTAATCTCATTTTCTTTTTGTAGGTTTTACCTCCGTATTCTGGCAAAGGTAGTACCAATCGAGTACTGGTATGGTACGGAATTCTTATCGAGGAGACTCAGGGCCATATACGTGCTGCGGGCTTCAAGCCTATCATCCGTTTGCTGCCAGAGAGATTCGCTAGTGTCATCTTAGTGCAGACCTTGGCTGAGAGGTGGTGGGATACTACCCACACCTTTCACATTACTGATCGGGAGATGACCATCACTCCCTATGACTTCCATCGTATAACTGCACTGCGGTTTGATGGGGCCTTGATAAATTTAGAGGGTGAGTTAGGCGCTTGGCTAGGTCTAGAGTTGCTTAAGAGGAGGTACGCCACAGAGACGATTCGCTATACCGACCTTGAGGCGGATTTCATGCGTCATCCACAAGTGACGGCTGAGGAGTGTGCCAGGATGGCTAAGGTCTTTTTGCTATACCTACGAGAGGTGTACTTCTTTGCCAACGAGGGACAGACAGTGTCCTTGAGGTGGTTGTCCCTTTTTCGAGACTTTGAGAGGGCGCGGGATGCCAATTGAGGGCAGGCATGCTTGGCCTATTTTTATTCCTCCTTGGACACACTTAGCTGGGGGACATTGCGCCGACTAATGGGGCTTTGGAAGCTTATCGAGGTTAGTTTCTCTTCCTTTTCTCTTTTAGCTTATGCATTCTCAACCCTTGTGATTATATGTATCCACATGTCATTTAGGCTAAAACTATGTATCATATTCTTGCAAACTGTATTTGTATCCACATCTTGTAAACTATCATCTTGCAAACTGCCATATCTGTACTTTGCGAATTGTGTCATAACCTCTTGCAAACTATCATCTTGCATACTATCATATCTGTACCTTGCAAACTGTGCCATAACTTCTTGCAAACTGTCATCTTGCAAACTGTTATCTCCTTTTAGTGCTAGGCCGCGGAGTACGATCTTATTGTTCGGGGAGCTGCAATGGATTTGAAGAGCATCACCTCGATCCGGACCAATTGTAGACACAACGAGGAGTCGCCACCTAGTTTTTGCAATGGTCTAGGTGTTGGAAAATTACATGTTTGTAATGCATACAAAACATACGCAGCGGAAAATAAACGGATTCACTTCATTCGCAATAGATAATATGTACTATGTAAGTTTTAGAATTTAAGAACAAGAAAGCGTACCTTGGTGCGGTAAAATTCAAAACCAAAGATGTAGAAGTACTTGGGAAAACTCTTAATCTTCACTCCAATTTCACTTAATGCCCAAGATGTGTGGTCTCTCAATCAGTTTCCAATGAGAGAATGGGAGAGTGTCCAACACTCACATACAATTCATTTCATCATTTCATTATCTCATATGATCTTAATGAAGACCCTTTATGAAAGTCTTATGAAAAACTTAATGAAAGCACTCTTATGAAATTCTGTACGTTTCTCTCCTTATATACAATTGATTATCTAATTGGGCTAGCCTTTTGGGCCATTCCAATTGGGCTCTAGTATGTGGCTTGGAGTGGGACCAAAATGGAACAAATAAGACTCTAGCTCCAATAGGCCTTGGGCTTTTTTGTCAACTCTTGACAAGTCCAAAGTTACCATTAATTATATTCAATACCACTATAAGAATATAATTGCACTCTAAGCCTTATTAATAAATTATATCCCAAGACTTTATTATACATGCAACCCCTTCATTAAAATATTCGTAGTAATACAAAGTCATGAATGTAGACTGCCACTTTGAAGATTACTACATATTAATCCTTGAGTACCCGGTTTAATTATTTATATTATTCATCATATATTTATGAAATCCAATTTCATAAATATATACTTTAGTAACTCCTTACTAAAGTGGTTGGGCCCAACTCTCTGAATAACCAATCCCATTAAACTTATCTCAAGGGAATATTTTATATCTCCGTTAAGAGATTATGAATTCCATCTTGAGAATATATATTCCATCAACACTAAATGTGGCTGCCCAACATACTGAGGTTTTGACCGTGACTTATAGATCTCACTCCTGATATATCAAAGCAACCTACACCTCATGATCAGGTCCATTATTCTCTCAGGATTTAGAATTCATGAAAATAAAAGTCGTGAGATTTATTATTCATTTAACAGTCGTTAGGAGAATAATAAATTTTACAGTGGTCCAGTTCAATATGTCTTAACTCTTAAAACATATCAACATACCAACTAGAAGTCTCCACTTCCATGATCAAGACAAATCATCATAGTTGATATGTTATAGTTTTCGCAGATGAAACGCTCAATTTCATCACCGACTACGAACTAAAATTCTGAGTTTACAAAGAACTTGTGATTTATATCTTCTGTGACTAAATCACATACTATGCATCTTATGGACTAAGATAATATCCCATTAGTTCATTTATAAATAGTTTCATATAATTAAACAATCTAATTATTTATGACATGCCAATAAATTGAATTTTAGGGCATAAACCCCAACACTAGGAACCATATATATAGCTTTCTCTCGAGGAAGGACCTTTTGATCTTACTACTAGAGATATAGGTTCGGAGTTAAGGTACGGTTTTGGGAAGGTGTTAGGCACCCAAAACTGCCCAACCCTAAGGTTGGCTTCCCTTCATTGTGTCTTATGTCTTAACCCTATTAAAGACACACCCAATATTGCATCTATACTCACACACACACTAGCATACATCTAATCACTCAACATGACATCAATCATCCCTAACTATACATCTATCATGGCAATCAAACAAGGCCTAACATACATCTAATCATGGCATATCCTAACATACATCTAGTAAACAACCTGACATTCATCTAATCATGGCAAATCATCACATTCCAAACCCTAGCATCCTATCATATTACATCATCTAAGGTAGCAATCAAAACAAAGCATAAACACAAACATGAAAGATTCAAGCAAACATGTGATTAAGCACAACTTATCAAACAAGCATGTTCAAAACCATTGTTAATCAAAATCATATTTAAATATGTATGCTCATGTGAATGCATGACTTACCTCACTTACCTTGCAGCAACTCAACACCTTTATGCATAGACATGTGAATGAATGGCATGGTATTTAACAAAGAAATGAAGACAAACCCTAATCTAAGCATGTGAAAGGACAAACCAATAATTAAGCATGTGAAATAGAAGCTAAAAAGCATGAACATATGAAAAAGAACCAAAATAGAAGAAATAAAATTAGGGCTTTTGGGCTGATTCATGCGTACGCATGAACAACCCTGCATGTGCATGATCAAGCCTACGTTCGCAACCTTGATCATGCGTATGTGGGTTTCTGCCTAGAAACTGTAGAAACACAGCAAACATAGCAAGGTTTCAAAACACGATTTCTAGCCACCTAACATGCTTTTAAAATATAAGACTACAAAAAACTAAGCTATATAAACATATTAAAGCATATTATAACAAAGAATTTAAAGTAAACAGAAAGATTAAAGAATGAAAGGGAAAGAAAAGAAAAGGAAAGTTTAAAACTAAATACCTCAAACAAAAGCTCTTCAAGCTTGATTTTTGACCGTTCCCCTCAATCAAATCTAGTCACAATCAATAGAAAGAGTGATTAGCAATCTTAGACTCAAAGATCAAGGCCAGAAAAAGGCCCTAATCAAATAAAATTGACTTGAGGATGTTTTGTGAAAAACTCCCTCTTTGATTCACTATTTCTAGTGAATTTTAGTGTTTTTCCATGGGATTTTTGTATGTTTTTGAAAGGTACCATGTATGGCTATTTATATTGTGAAAATGGGGGTTTGGAACGGCTCCTAGATGATGTGGGATTTGTTTCAAACCTCAACATTAATGCAGAAAACTTACCTTTCTTATGCTTCTAAAACCCTACCTGCGTGCGCAGGCTTCTAGGCTGCATACGCAGGTTCATGCCTGCGTATGCAAGCCTAGGGTTTTTTTTGCCTTTATTTTCCAAAAATAGATTTTTTTTTTTCTTATTAAAAAGTTATATTTTACATTTTAACATCTCTCAAGTCAATTTGTAATCTGATTGGGCCCTAAACCAATCTTGGGTCTTAGAATTTTAGCATCATTGGGGAATGGGGGCTCGAGTCGTAAGAGGTACAAAATGGGGTGTCTATAGATGCCCCTCTTTTGATTTGTGAGCTTCGTTCACAGAATTAAAAGAATAAGAGACAAAACATTTTGTTTCGACGTACGGCTCGGGCCCAACCCACGCATATGGCACACAACCCGCAAACATGGGGCGGGGTGCGACTCCGCAGAGTCGCGTGAGATTCGTATATCTGAATTCCCACCTTTGTTGCTCGGGAAACGAGCAACGACAGGTTCACTATCCCAAAACCTGTTTTGCCAATTACAAGCAAAAGACAAGTGACTCACTATCCTAGAGTCACTTAAAAAAAGCAAACAAAGGTGCTCTTACGAGCTCAAACAACCAAACAAATAAGGGTGCTCTTATGAGCTTAAAAGGATATATATATATATATTGTTAGGTTCTAAGGAATTAGGAACTAATGTATTAGAACTTCAATTTGTAATGTTGGCAAACCATGATCAAAACGTTTTAGTCTTTGTTTTAGACTTGCTCAAAGTGTGTTTCAGTGTAAAGTTGGAATCGAGTGTTATGCAAGATTTACTGTGTAAATTTGCCTGGCTCGATCAATCGAGAATTAGACTCGACCGATCGAACCTCGTGCAGATTATTTTTTAGCAGAATTTTCCAACTCAGCCCAAGCCCGTTTGACGTGTAGGGTTTTATGTTTTACCTCAAGTATAAAAGGGAAAACCCTAGCCACGTTTTAGAGTTGCTCCTTATGCTGCATGTGTGAATCTTTTCTGAGATCAAGAGGTTTTTGCCTTCACACATACTTAAGGTTTTCAAGATTCAAGATTATGTCAAGAACTTGGTGATCAATTCAATTGCTGATTCAAGAGCTGAAAGATACACAAGCGGGAGTGCTTGTACTTGCTGGGAATTCAAGAAAGAAGTAGTTCGTGGACTCGGAGCTATCATGGGGTCGTGGTAGTAAGTTTCCTACTCGAGGTAGCAATAGGATGTTAGTGGTCTAAGTCGCTATTGTGTAAACTTCAATTCTTTCATAGTGAATTCGTTTTACCTTGAGGATAGCTAGGTTAAATCCTCCCCAGGTTTTTTTCCGGTTTGGTTTTCCTGGGTCATCATATCATTGTATTATTTATTTTTAGCTGCTATACATGATATGATATATTTGTGTTAACCTAGATCTAATTAATTTGACTAATTAATCACTTGGCTAATTAACTAGGTTAATCTGGTTGTGTTTTAAGGGGTCTAAAAACGTATAAGTGGTATCTGTTGGGATTTATGCTCTAAAATCCAATTTATTGGCATGTCATAAATAATTAAATTGTTTAATTATATGAGATTATCTATTTATGAACTAATGGGACATTATCGTAGCCCATAAGATGCATAGTATGTGATTTATGTAAAAAGTCACAGAAGATATAAATCACAAGTTCTTTGTAAACTCAGAATTTTAGTTCGTAGTCGGTGATGAAATTGGGCATTTCATCTGCGAAAACTATAACATATCAACTAAGATGATTTGTCTTGATCATGGAAGTGGAGACTTCTAGTTGATATGTTGATATGTTTTAAGAGTTAAGACATATTGAACTAGACCGCTGTGAGATTTATTATTCTCCTAACGACTGTCAAATGAATAATAAATCTCACGACTTCTATTTACATCAACTCTAAATCCTAAGAGAATAATGGACCTGATCATGAGGTGTAGGTTGCTTTGATATATCAGGAGTGAGATCTATAAGTCACGATCAAAACCTCAGTATGTTGGGTAGCCGCATTTAGTGTTGATGGAACATATATTCTCAAGATGGAATTCATAATCTCTTAACGGAGATATAAAATATTCCCTTGAGATAAGTTTAATGAATTTGGTTATTCAGAGTGTTGGGCTCAACGACTTTAGTAAGGAGTTACTAAAGTATATATTTATGAAATTAGATTTCATAAATATATGATGAATAACATAAAGGATTAAACCAGGTACTCAAGGATTAAGATGTAGTAATCTTCAAAGTGGTAGTCTATATTTATGATTTTTTATTACTACGAATATTTTAATGAAGGGGTTGTATGTACAATAAAGTCTTGGGATATAATTTATAGATAAGGCCTAGAGTGCAATTATATTTATATAGTGGTATTAAATATAGTTAATGTTAACTTTGGACTTATCAAGAGTTGACAGAAAAGCCCAAGGCCCATTGGAGCTAGTGTCTTATTGGTCCCTTTTAGTCCCACTCCAAGCCACACACTAAACCCCAATTGGAAAGGCCCAATAGGCCAGCCTAATTAGATAATCAGTTAAATATAAAGGGAGAAACATACAGAATTTTTTATTAGAGAAAAAAGAGAGACATCATTGTGAAATGGTGTGTATGTGTGAGTGAAGCCACTTAATTATTCTCCCTTGGAAACTGATTGAGAGACCACACTTCTTGGGCGTAAAGTGGAATTGGAGTGAAGATTAAAAGTATTCCCAAGATCTTATAATCTTTTGTTTTGAATTTCACTACACCAAGGTACGCTATCTTGTTCTTAAATTTTGAAATTTACATAGTGCATGTTATCAATCATAAATGAAATAGATCCATGTTTGTTACTTCCACTATGTGTTTTGTATGAGTTACAAAACCAGATTTTCCAACAATTGGTATCAGAGCCAGGTTTTCATCTCATGCTTGTATAACATGTGATTGAGTTTTAGAATCAAAGAAAATCATTTTCATAGTGTTATGGGATTCTTGAATTTGTAGTGATTGTTCTATATAATCACGTTTAGGATTTTTGATTTCATAATTTATTTTTGGAGATTGACTTTACGTTGATGTGAAGTGAATTCCTTTTTAAAATGGAATTCCGTCTTCAAAAGCCTTTATGTTGGCCCACGGTTGTTTTTGTTATCTTAAAGGTTTCATTTGAATCCTTGTTATGTAACAATGATTGAAGACCATTCGGTTATATAGATTGAAGTTCTATAGACTTCTAGATGAAGTTGTTAGATAACCGTTCATGATGATAACCATTGTATTGCAATTGGTTTGTTCGAAGTGGCCTATAACTATTAAGTAATGATGCCGTATCTTAATAGTGATTGCCAAGGATATATAGTTTGCAATAACTGTCATGTGCGTGAACCAAGTAATTGCACCGCTTGGATTTCTTTTTTGCACCGCTTGGCTATTCAAGCATTCAATTGCTTTGCATGTGTTAGTTATCTTTAGGGAAGTGATATTAGGATTCAAAGCCTAACTTACTAGATTGGCTTGGAGTGCAAATCCTTGATAGCATGCAAATTGTTTATAAAGGATTCTAACAATCCGTATATTATATATAATGTAATAATCATATATTACATGTAATAATCCATATATTATATTATATATAATGTAATATGGGTTTATAATGTATTATGGGTTTATATTACATTATATATATTTATATATATTAATGCTAGGATTAAGTATTCATTTAATGAAATTTATTCCTAATGAGATTAGGATTATGTTTTCAAGGGTTTCTAGCATTATTATGGGTCTTGAAAACCTTAATGTTTGATTTGTAAATCTTCATTGATAAAATCAAAAGGTGTTTTTGATGGAAGAAAGCAATGAAGATGTCAAAAACGGTTCCTAGAAAATTTTGAAAAATTCAGTTATACGAGTTTCTATCGATTGAGAATTCTTTTCGACCGATCGAATGTACTTTTCGATTGATCGAATAGGATTTGAGAATCAATCGAACGAGGCAGAAGCTAAGTGATGATTTTCTTCATTTTTCGATCGATTGAGTAAAAGGTTCGACCGATCGAAGGCACTGAATTTTGAATTTTCACTTGTTTTTGACTAAGTGTTAAAACTTTGATAAAAAGCTAAGCTATGTGATTAATTTTATAGTCCTTAAAAGTTAAGGACATTTATTAATCATTATCTAACTAAAAAAAAAAAAAAAAAACTAATAAGATCAAAGATGTTAGTTAAATAGAACTCTTAGTCCTAAATTGTTTTATGATTAAAAGTCCTTAATTTATTTTAATTAGAGGTTTTTACTGAGATTAAAATTCTAATTAAAGTTATATAGTTTCTAATGAGATTAGAATACTTTATCTAGTAAATTAAGGATAGAGTTCTATATAACTAATTTTTTGATTCATTAGTGTTTAAGGAATCCTAAATAGTTTAGGACTTCCATTTTAGTTAGAGTTTCTAATAAGATTAGAGTCTTTAACAAGTGCAAGGTTATCAGTTGTGATGGGATCACAATTATTTAAGAACAATTATTTAAGAAAAACCCAATATAATGAGTGAGAGTATTGAAATAACCCTTTTGTTAAGTTTATTGTAATGTGAATAGATACCTTGTCTTGACTTCGAGTCTTGCATTCCATGCAGAGGGTATTTACTTCACGAATTACAAGGTTAAACTTCTTTGTGATAGCGCGAATGTTCGTTACGCTATAGTGACGTGACTTAGTTACATCACATTGAATTTAAACAATTAAACACATTTAATATGTAGGGTTAAAATTATGATTAGATCACAATAATTTCAAAACAATCCACTTGTTTTAAAATTTCTAGTGGGAGAGAGATTCAAGGGTTGATTCTCACGGCCTCCATTGTCGGTTCATAGTGGTATGGGGTAAACATCTCGTCTTGGCCTCGAGCCTTGCATTCCATGCAGAGGATGTTTATTTCATGGTATTACAAGATTGAATTTCTTGGTTTATAGTGGTTTGATCAAACACCTTATCTTAGCTTCGAGCTTTGCATTCCATGCGGAGGGTGTTTTTATCATGGTACTACGAAATAAGCCTGTTAAAGGGATGAAATGTGGCTACACATGATTCTAGACAATGGTGTACACTAGACTAAGTTTAATAGTATCCTCTATGCTGAGTTCTTGCTATTATTACTTAGAGGCCAAAGGAAGAGCGACAAATTATTTTTGTTTGGTAAGAGTTACCATGATAGCATTAATAATGAGAAGAATTCTCCCCTGATCGTAGTGGTTGATATTCACTCTATGCTGAGGAATATTAATTGCGGGATTAGGTTGTCGTTGCACCTATTATAGTATGTTTTTTGGGTTCCATACAATATGGTTATGGATGCAAAATATAATGTCCCTGTAATTATATTCATAGTCTCAAAATAAAGTTGTCATAATTTTGTTCTCTAGCTACTATTTTAAGTGAATCATGTTAACTAAGAAATAATTTTGGACATGGTGCTTAAAGGAATTGAAGTACATTTTTATGTTTTGATTCAGCATTGTCATAATTTCCTGTACATGATGCATTGATGGAAGATAGCTTATGATATGATCATAGTCTCCATTGAAATGCTAAAATGTTTCATTGGCTACTATCTCAATTGTGCTATAGCATGAGATGCAAGAGTTAGTACTAGACTTAGACTTTATATTAAGTCTAAATGAGATGTTTGGTATTAATCATATTGAGTGCTAAGAAAATCTTAAGGAGTACCAATTCTAAATCATTTTATAAAAATATTTTATTTTTAAAATGAATTGAGATTCTTGGATGTCGAGATTAAATGTTAATCTCATATGGATGAGATCCACAAGTCCTTGTTAGAATCATTTGATCGATTCAGATTGTTTTGAAAATATATATATATATTTTTTTTATGTTATCTGAATTGATGAGTGAGTTCTACGCAACAGAAGACATCCTAAAAGCTAAGGCTAGAATCAATATAATTTAATTCAAATTCTTAACCTGAACCGAAAGGTAAGGGTGGTAAGAAGAGGAATTATAATACCAAACAGTTGGACAAGCTAGTTGCCCTAGTAGTTGCCAAAAGGAAATTAGACCTAAAAGCATGACCAAAAGGAAAGTGTTTCCGTTTTGGTAAAGCTAAGCATTTTCCATGATTGTTTTCTAAATGGAAATTTACATGTTTTACTTTTTAAAGAGAAAATTTACATCCTTTGTAATTGTATGTTTTGGTACTTATGTCTAGATCTTATTAATTTAAATGTTATTCAAGACTGGTGAAAGATGGGCTTTTAGAACCATTATTTTGCTATATTACCAATCTATGAATTCCATTTAGAGGATAATATGATCTAGAATTCCTTTATCGTAAAGGAATGTAGTTTCAATGACTTCTTTAAGTCAGTGCATACATGAAGGAGGAATAAGACTCTTTTAGAAATAGTAAAGTACATGATTAGTATTTCTATTTGCTTATTTCTTTTGCAGATATATTCTAATAATTACTATACATTTTCTAAAGTTGATTTCAAAAGTTTGTTTCTAGGACATTTGTCAAATTGTGGATTGAGTGAAAACCTAGTATATGATACTTCCACTTTTGGAGATATCCAGCACTTGTGCTAGAAAGGAAGTCTGACAAATTGAAATCAAAAGGTAGAAAAATGTGTATTTATGATGGGTATCCAAAAGGAATTGCATGAGATTATTTGGTAGTCATAAAGAAAACAAGGTGTTTGTAAAGTACAAATACAAAGTTTCTTGATGATGACTATGTGAATAATCTTAAAGCTAAACGTAGAAATGTTCTAGAAGCAAAATGTTAGAATTTGTTGTAGGACAACTATAAAACACATATAGAAATAATATGGTTGTATTAGATATACCACAAGACATTATTCTGTAGATAACTATTACACCGGTACAATATCGTAGTGGGAGGATTACCAAATAAATTCATACTTTTGGAATAAACTTTTGTAGTTATTCCACAAGGATATGAATTTGATCCTCTATCCTACGTAAAGGAAATAGATGATATGAATATGGATTACTGGATCAAGGTTATGTGAATAGAATTAGATTCTATTTAAAGTCTAGAAATTGTAGAGGCGCCTAGTGGCATTAAGCCTATTGATTTCAAATAGGTCTACAAGTAAATGAGAATGATAGATTTGGAGGTGCATACCTTCAAAGTCAAGACTAGTGGCGAAAAGATTTATTCAGAAAGAAATGATTCGACTATGAAAAGATTTTTTCACCAATAGTCAAGTTTGACTCTATCTAGATTTTCTTATTCATTATATTTCATTTGGATAAAATATGACAATGAATATCAAGAAAGCTTCTTTTAGTAGCAATTTTGAGGAAGACATCTATATGATGTAACTAAACTTGTTTATAGCAAAGAACCAGTAGTGTTTAGTATGCAAGTTGCTTAAAGTACATTTATGGACTAAAGCAAGCATCTAAATCATAAAATGTCATATTTAATCAAGTAATCAAATTGTTTGATTTTGATCAAGTATTTAAAAGCCTTATGTATATAAAAGCTATATAGAATAATAAATTTCTTAATGTATGTTGATGATATTCTAGTCATTTAGAATGATGTAGAGTTATTGTTATCAATGAAATTTTTTGTTGTTTAGTCCAGTTTGATATGAAGTACTTGGGAAAGACTGGTCACATCCTAAGAATTAAACTTTGTTAAAATTCAGGAATTAGGATGTTGGGTCTATCTCAAACTGCTTAAATAGATTAGATTCTAGCCAAGTATAGCATGTAATACTTTAAGAAATGATTTTTTCCTTTTAAGTTTGAAGTTCCTTTATATAGGACTATAGTCCTAAGACATATAAAAGGAAGAGCATATTAAGACAGTTCCTTATTCCATATCAATAGGAAGTCTTTATGCTATGCTATATACTAAGCTAAATATTTATTTTGCGGTGGGCATGGTAAGCAAATATCAATTGAATTAAAGATCACTTAATTTAAGTGGGAGTAAATCATGAAGTTGGACTTTAAGATATGAGTTCATCCTAGGTGGTGAAGATACACATTAAGCGTAAATATTATCTCATTAGAGAGATATGAATACGTGAGATATAGTAGTAGAAAAGATAATTTATGCAATAAATCTGGCTGAAACTTGTTTCCAAACTTTGCCTTAGAGTGACTATGAATTACTTTAAAGGGAGATAAGTGTCGGATATATGGTAAATTGTCTTTGAGGGCAAGTGGGAGATTGTTGGGGTTTATGCCCTAAAATCCAATTTATTAGTATGTCATAAATAATTAAATTATTTAATTATATGAGACTATCTATTTATGAACTAATGGGACATTATCTTAGTCCATGAGATGCATAGTATGTGATTTATGTGAAAAGTCATAGAAGATATAAATCACAAGTTCTTTGTAAACTCAGAATTTTAGTTCGTAGTTGGTGATGAAATTGAGCATTTCATTTGCGAAGACTATAACATATCAACTAAAATGATTTGTCTTGATCATGGAAGTGGAGACTTCTAGTTGATATGTTGATATGTTTTAAGAATTAAGACATATTGAACTGGACTGCTGTGAGATTTATTATTCTCCTAACGACTGTCAAATGAATAATAAATCTCACGACTTCTATTTACATCAACTCTAAATCCTGAGAGAATAATGGACCTGATCATGAGGTGTAGGTTGCTTTGATATATCAGGAGTGAGATCTATAAGTCACGATAAAAACCTCAGTATGTTAGGCAGTCGCATTTAGTGTTGATGGAACATATATTCTTAAGATGGAATTCATAATCTCTTAACGGAGATATAAAATATTCCCTTGAGATAAGTTTAATGAATTTTGTTATTTAGAGTGTTGGGCCCAACCACTTTAGTAAGGAGTTACTAAAGTAAATATTTATGAAATTGAATTTCATAAATATATGATGAATAACATAAAGGATTAAACCGGGTACTCAAGGATTAAGATGTAATAATCTTCAAAGTGGCAGTTTATATTTATGACTTTGTATTACTACGAATATTTTAATGAAGAGGTTGTATGTACAATAAAGTCTTGGGATATAATTTATAGATAAGGCCTAGAGTGCAACTATATTTATATAGTGGTATTAAATATAGTTAATGGTAATTTTGGATTTATCAAGAGTTGACAGAAAAGCCCAAGGCTCATTGGAGTTAGTGTCTTATTGGTTCCTTTTGGTCCCACTCCAAACCACACACTAAAGCCCAATTGGAAAGGCCCAATAGGCCAGCCCAATTAGATAATCAATTAAATATAAAGGGAGAAACATACATAATTTTTTATTAGAGAAAAAAGAGAGACATCATTGTGAAATGGTGTGTATGTGTGAGTGAAGCCACTCAATTATTCTCCCTTGGAAACTGATTGAGAGACCACACTTCTTGGGCGTAAAGTGGAATTGGAGTGAAGATTAAAAGTGTTCCCAAGAACTTATAATCTTTTGTTTTGAATTTCACTACACCAAGATGCGCTATCTTGTTCTTAAATTCTGAAATTTACATAGTGCATGTTATCAATCATGAATGAAATAGATCCATGTTTGTTACTTCCACTGTGTGTTTTGCATGAGTTACAAAACCAGATTTTCCAACAGTCTCAGAACAGGTAGCTCTCTTGTTGTAGATCTTTTTATCTCTGAGTTGGTCCTTAACCCCTGTTGTCATGGAACACGGACACTCTCTTGTTATTCCACCTCATTTTTTATGGGAATAACTATGCTTATTGGAAAGTAAGGATGAAAACATTCTTGAAATCCATTGATGAGAGAGTCTGAAACTCCGTTGAGTACGGATGGGAGAAGCCCACTACTCCTGTTAGTGAGTGGCAAACTTCTCAGAAAGAAGCAACCGCTTTTAATAGCAAAGCCATGAATGCTATTTTTAATGCTATTTCTATAGAGGAATTCAAGAGAATCTCTAATCTTGAGGTTGCTCATACTGCTTGGAATATCCTCCAGACTGTGCATGAAGGCACAAAGGCAGTTAAAATCAATAAGTTACAGCAATTAACAACTAGATTTGAAAGCATTAGGATGTCTGATGATGAATCTTTTGATGAATTCTATGCTAAGCTTAATGATATTGTTAATTCTGCTTATAATCTAGTTGAAATCTATGATCAACCTAAAATTGTTAGGAAGATTCTTAGATCTTTGACTGAAGATTTTAGACCCAAAGTGACTGCCATCACTGAAAGTAAGGATGTGGACTCCACCCCTGTTGATGAACTTGTAGGATCTCTTCAGTCCTATGAGTTGGACTTACTTAAGACTAGCAAATCCAAATCAATGGCTTTTAAGTCTGTTGATGATGTTGATGTGAATGGATTTGATGATGAGCTCTCTGCTATAGAGATTGCTTACCTTGACAAGTGAAAGTTCAATTAATGTGTAAAACACTTTAAACGTTTAGACCCCTAAATTACAAATTATCAATTCAAGTTTATTATCAAACAATTAATGTGCGGAATATGAATATAAGCATATAACGGAATTGATAAACATTCTAAACCAAATAAAATCACATCCACAGCAGAAATTAGTTGGCAAAGATTAAGGGAAGAGAGATGCAAACACAAGGACAACACAACGATGTGTTATCGAAGAGGAAATCGAAACCCTCGGCGTAAAACCTCTCCGTCGCCCTCCAAGCGGTCAATAATCCATTAAAGAATCAAGTTGGGATACATGAACAGCAGAAGACCCTCCAAGTCTAATCTACCCAGTGTACCTAAGCCCTCCAAGCTCCTACTCCAATGAGGTTACGCCGAACCTATTTCTTCTTTAGCTTACCGGATTCCGCTATAGCCCATAATATCAACCAATAACTATTGATTCCTTTCTAACTGCTTCCTAAAGCACCAAAAAGCCTTCTCACTGATGTGGGTATGGTGAGAAAAGGATTTGGCTAAGTACCTCTCAAGGATGTAACAATGGAGAGGGTGAGAGTAGAGGAATTTGAAGAGTCTCTATGTAAAGATTATGGATGAGTCAATATTTTTTTTCTCTAGGGTTGCTCTCTCAAAATTCTCTCTGGAAGCTCTCTACATTTTGTGGGTATAAGGGGTATTTATACTAGTGTGAGAATGGAATGCGAAGAGTCAGTTTTTCCAAAACAGAGCGGGCTGGCGACTTGACTGAGTTGCGAGTTCAAGCTGCGAGCTAATTGAATGGCCAGTCTGGACTTTTTATCATGTAGTGCTACAGCTGGCATGACGGTTTAGCTTCTCTGCATGCTTCACTCGTGTGCATCTTTTGGCGGTTTGCAAGCCGCGAGCCACCCGCGAGATTCAGTTGCGAGTCCCTGCTTCACTGCACAGTTTTGAGCATTTCTTCACACTCTCTCACACACTACCCTTATATGATTCCCACCTAAATACAGGGTTTCTAAGTGCTAAATTACAAGTAAATTGTCACGGAATAAAGCCAACAGAATGGTTGATTAAATTCAACCTTACACCAAGAATTTTAGAAACTTTCTTAAGAACAATAACAGAAGGGCAAGAGGTAGAAACACTGCTAAACCTAGAAATTTTAGGAGGAATGATCCCACTAAGGTGAATAATACTGAAAAACCTAGAGAGAAAGTAGGTCAAAACCCTAATAATTCTATGGGTCAACAATGTTTTGGATGTCAAGGGTATGGTCATATGAAATTAGAATGTCCTACATTCTTGAGATCTAAGGGTAAGTCTATGGCTGTAACCCTTAGTGATGATGAAGTTTCTGACAATAAGTCTGGTAGTGATGAGGATGGAAATTTCATTACTTTCACTGCTACTGCTGTAGTTGATGAGAGTGTTTCTGTTGAAGAGAACCCTTCTGATGGGGAACTCTCTAAGGATGCAGATTTACAAGAAGTCTATAATAAACTTTGCAAAGTTGTTGCAAAGGATGTTATGAGTGTTGATTTAGGCTTAAAGAAAATTGCATCTCCTGAACTTGATAAGAAGAATTTGCTTGTGAAACTGTTTGATGCTAATGAATTGTTGAATAATGTGAAGACTGAGAACATGCTTTTGATTGATAAAGTTAAGAATTTGGAACTTGAATTATCTGTTACTGGAGAACAAACTAATAGGTCTGCAAGCTCCAAACTTGATCATATGCTGTGTGTTCAAAAGTCTCCATCTAACAAAACTGGGTTAGGTTAGGTAGAAAGCATCTCTGTGTCTGCACACCATTCCATAAATTTTGTTCTTTCTTCTTCTTCCGAACCCTCTGTGAATGAGGTTGTCAAACCCTCTGTGAGTGAGGCTGCTAAATCTGTAGAAGTTACACCTCCTAGGAAGATCAGGGTTGATATTCAAGAGTCTAAATCTAAGGCCTAACCCTCCTAAAGGCAAGTTGCATGATAAGCCTGCATGGGTTTGTCATTTTTGTGGAAAGTCTGGGCACATTCGTCCAAACTGTTTCAAGTTGCAAGCTGCTAAGCGAGCAAATAAGTCAAAAGTACTTGTGCCTCAAGCACAAGATCCTATGGTACTTATTGGTGAATTGGTAAAGGCTTTAAACATTTATTCCAATCCTGGAGTTGGTGATCATTCTAATGTGAATAAGAACTCCAATGCTCGAGGTGCATCTAAAAAGTTTTGGATGCAAAAGGCTCGATCTAATTGAGTCTTTCTGACATAGTACTTGTGCTTCATCGCTCTACTCTTTGTGGCCTTTGTTTTTGTTGATTTTTGTTTTCTTTTTGTTTCTAGGACTTGCATTGCATAAAATTCATGCATTTCATTCTAGGGTTATTTTTGTTATTTCTTTTCAAAAAAAAAAAAAAAAAAAGGAAAAGGAAAGCAAAATGTGTTTTGCATTATTTGTCTTGGATTTGAAATCAAGGTTGGCCAATTTATCTTTACATAACATGTTTATGTACCTTGTTTAGCTTTGATGAGCTTATTTATTGCACTTTACTAGTTTGAGCTTTGTAGTGCATGTTGTGTGGGAAGATGTTTACGGCTTTTGATCATATGATCTTGATCTTGAAGTCACATGCCTTTGATTGTTGGACTTGAACTTATTAAGAAATGCATAAATAACCATCTCACCACTAGGTACTAGCCAATCATGAACACCTTAGTGCATATCATATGATTTTGTGCTCGAGAAAGTGTAGCACATGCACAAAAAGATCATAAGGTTTAGCCTCGGTTTAAATGCTAAAATTGGTGTGTACATTATTGGGCTTTAATATCTTCACAATTTAATAAAATTAATGTGTACATTATCCCGGCTAATTTAATAAGTTCTTGATCAAATAAAATTTGTGTGTACAATATGAGGCAAATCAAGAAACTTACATGATTGCAAGCTTTTATTCTAGGAGATGTGGGAGTTATATGATGTAATTCTTTAGGTGATATTCCAAATTCTATGTGATGAATTTTGTAGACATTGTGCTTGATTTCTATTTACATATCACCTCACATGTATCTCAAGCTTTTGCTAGTTGCACACACTACACAAGTTACTCTTTGCTAAACTTTGTGCATGTTATTGTGTTGTGATTTTGGTTTGGCCAACCAAGTTTGAAAATTCCTTGAGTTTTATGCAAAACATGTTTAATGTTTGAGAATATAAGGTGAATTGATTGAAAATCTTAATTTTGGGAAAACTGGGTTCAAAACAAGTGTTTTTGAAAAGTATTTCATCTCATACTCATGCATTTTATTCCTAAAATTCAATGCTTTGAGGAGTTTTTGCAGAAAATTGCTCTGTTTTTCAAAATATTGTGTTTTCTAGATTTTCGATTGATCAAACCTGTGTTTCGACCGATCGAAAATGCGATTAAAATTTTGGTTTGAACTTGACCGTTTCGATCGCTGCTCGATTGGTTCTGGATCAATCGAAGGCATTTTCGACCAATCGAACCTAATTCTCGATCGATCGAAAATCGTATAGAGAGTTTTTTAAAACCTTTTTTTCTCACGTGTTCTTCACTATTCAAACTTTTTTCAAAATGCTTTCTCTCTCTATTCGATCGGTTTAAGGGTCAAAGCAAGATTTTTGTCGTTTTCGGCAAAATTTCTTCAAGGGTTTTTGTCATCTAAGGCCGGTAAGACCTTTATGCCCCTCCTTTTTCATTTATTTTCTGTTTTAATGCATTTTTGTCATGCATTTGGGGATAATTTCGAACCTATGCAAATTTGGGATTTTTGATAATTTAAGCCTTTTCTTTGGAAATTGATCAATGGGTTTTTGTTGTGGGATGATATACAACTGTTCTATGTGACTTAATTTGATCAATTTGGTGATTTGTGAAAAATTGAAATTTCTAGGGCTTGAAACTACCCAAATTGGGGATTTTGTTCAATTGGGTTTAATTTAATGAAATTGGCTTGTTGGATTGATTCATATGATCATTATATTGTGTTATCTATCTTGTGTAATGATCAATTGGTCAATTTCTTGAAAATTGTACAAGTGGTTTTCCAAAATTTTGGGGTTTTTGATATAAACTCTATACTCAAGCCAATTTTGTGATTTTAAAGTTAAATGGAACTTATTCTCACTGCATTAGAGCATGCATCATATAGATTGTTATTTTCTATATTGTTTTGTGGTAACTTGTAGTCTGCCCTTAGTTTTTCTTATTTCCTTTTTGGTTTTTTCTGTTTGTCTTGTCCTTTCCTTAGCATCATGTCTAGGAAGGCTAGAGCTAATAGGAAATCCACCTCTACTTCTTCTCCCATCTTTGATAGTGAGAGGTTTTTGAGTGAGAAAAACCAAGAAGCGTATGAAAAGCTTAACCTTAAGAGGAACATTTGGGTTGAGAGAAAGGTTCTTTTAGATGAGCTTGATCCTGAGATTAGGCGTAATTTTTTAGCGTAGGGGCTGGTTACCGTTGATGGATATTGATCATCCACCTTTGGCTACCCTGATTAGAGAGTTCTATTCGAACCTCTCTGTCCACTCCTATGATTCCAACACTCTTGTGAGAAGTTGGATACGGGTGATGAGTACACTATTACTCCTTCAGTAGTGGCTGCTGCTCTTGGGGTACCTGTGGTCCAGCATCCTGTTTACCCTTATGATGAGTCTCTTCCCCTAGACGACATCATGTCTTACATCACTGGGTCTTCTATTCGGTGGGGTTCTGATCCTTGGATCACTACTGCTGAGCTCACTGAGATTCACTATCTCTTCTTTAGGATTGCTTGTCATTCCTTGTGGCCTATCTCTCATCTGCACACCATTCCTTTGGAGCGTTGTGCATTTTTGTTTGCCTTTGTTTCTAATGCTTTTATGAGCTTTCCTCATCTTTTTATTCGTTCTTTAATTGAGGTTCATCGGAGTGGTTCTACTACTCATGCTCTTTTCTTCCTCGTTTTTATTCACCAGATTTTGTTACATCTAGGTTTAGATGAGTTTCCGGCATCTGAGCCTGTTCATATTATCGCTCCCATAGGTGCCACCTTTCTTCAGCAGAGGGCTGCTCAGTTAAGAGCAAGCTCTAAACGCCCTAGGGCTGAGCCTTCCGGTGTCGCACCCCCTCCTCCTTCTTTTATAGGTGATACTACGGCCGAGGAGTCCGTTGATCCTACTGCTGCTGCTGCTGTTCCTCCACCTTCTACCTTGGATGATTCGGACATTCGACGTACGTTGGAAACTGTCATGACCGTTCAGGCAGCTCATGGTCAAATTTTGGTGGACATGCTTGATGAGCTTCATGCTTTGCAAGTAGATTTGGAGCATTTGAGACGATCACCTCCGCCACCTTCTTTTGATGATGGATTCTGAGTGCCTTTTGCCATTCTGTCACAAAAAGGGGGAGTACATTTGTAAAGGGATTTTGTCTTTAGGGGGAGATTTTTGTGTATTTGTGGAGCTTGTGGAGTTTTATGATTGTATCTAGGTGCTTCATCATGTATTTACATTTTTGGCTCATGATGTATTCCATGTTTTTTTTGTATGGGTTGTCCATGATAGGGGGAGATACATTGTTGATATATGTTTCTTGTTTCACATTGCTTATTGATTTATATTTATGAGTTATTCATGATATATGTCTTTATTTTGTGTTATGTGAACTCAAGAAGTTATTTTGTTTGCTTGTATTTTCCACACATGCGTTTATGCGTTTGTTGAGTGTTTCAGGAAATATACAGGTTGATTCAGTCGTGCTGCTATCTACACTTGCAACTGATAGATAGTAGTTAGGTTGAATTTGTTTTATTGGGCAATGTTTTTGTAATGGGCTGTTGTTTGTAAACTTTGAGCATTTTGTTTAAGTTTGTGTTTTGTCACAGATTGCCAAATGGGGAATTTGTTAGGTTCTAAGGAATTAGGAACTAATGTATTAGAACTTTAATTTGTAATGTTGGCAAACCATGATCAAAACGTTTTAGTCTTTGTTTTAGACTTGCTCAAAGTGTGTTTAAGTGTAAAGTTTGAATCGAGTGTTCTGCAGGATTTACTGTGTAAATCTGCTTGGCTCGATTGATCGAGAATTAGACTCGACCGATCGAAGCTCGTGCAGATTATTTTTCTGCAGAATTTTCCAACTCAGCCCAAGCCCGTTTGATGTGTAGGGTTTTATGTTTTACCTCAAGTATAAAAGGGAAAACCCTAGCCACGTTTTAGAGTTGCTCCTTATGCTGTGTGTGTGAATCTTTTGTGAGATCAAGAGGTGTTTGCCTTCACACATACTTAGGGTTTCCAAGATTCAAGATTATGTCAAGAACTTGGTGATCAATTCAGTTGCTGATTCAAGAGCTGAAAGATACACAAGCAGGGGTGCTTGTACTTGTTGGGAATTCAAGAAAGAAGTAGTCCGTGGACTCGGAGCTATCATGGGGTTGTGGTAGTAGGTTTCCTACTCGAGGTAGTAATAGGATGTTAGTGGTCTAAGTCGCTATTGTGTAAACTTCAATTCTTTCATAGTGAATTCGTTTTACCTTTAGGATAGCTAGGTTAAATCCTCCCCAGGTTTTTTACCGATTTGGTTTTCCTGGGTCATCATATCATTATGTTATTTATTTTCCGCTGCTATACATGATATGATATATTTGTGTTAATCTAAATCTAATTAATTTGACTAAGTAATCACTTGGCTAATTAACTAGGTTAATTTGGTTGTATTTAAAGGGGTCTAAAAACGTATAAGTGGTATCAGAGTAGGTAGCTCTCTTGTTGTAAATCTTTTTATCTCTGAGCTGGTCCTTGACCCTTGTTGTCATGGAACATGGACACTCTCTTGTTATTCCACCTCATTTTGATGGGAATAACTATGCTTATTGGAAAGTAAGGATGAAAGCATTCTTGAAATCCATTGATGAGAGAGTCTGGAACTCCGTTGAGTACGGATGGGAGAAGCCCACTACTCCTGTTAGTGAGTGGCAAACTTCTCAAAAAAAAGCAGCCGCTTTTAATAGCAAGGCCATGAATGCTATTTTTAATGCTGTTTTTATAGAGGAATTCAAGAAAATCTCTAATGTTGAGGTTGCTTATACTGCTTGGAATATAATCTAGACTGTGCATGAAGGCACAAAGGCAGTTAAAATCAATAAGTTACAGCAATTAATAACTAGATTTGAAAGCATTAGGATGTCTGATGATGAATCTTTTGATGAATTCTATGCTAAGCTTAATGATATTGTTAATTCTACTTATAATCTAGGTAAAATCTATGATCAACCTAAAATTGTTAGGAAAATTCTTAGATCTTTGACTGAAGATTTTAGACCCAAAGTGACTGCCATCATTGAAAGCAAGGATGTGGACTCCATCCCTGTTGATGAACTTGTAGGATCTCTTCAGTCCTATGAGTTGGACTTACTTAAGCCTAGCAAATCCAAATCAATGGCTCTTAAGTTTGTTGATGATGTTGATGTGAATGAATTTGATGATGAGCTATCTGCTATAGAGATTGCTTATCTTGCCAAGTGAAAGTTCAATTAGTGTGTAAAACACTTTGAACGTTTAGACCCCAAAATTACAAATTATCAATTCAAACTTATTATTAAACAATTAATGTGCGGAATATGAACATAAGCATATAACGGAATTGATAAACAATCTAAACCAAATAAAATCACTTCCACAGCAGAAATTAAATGGCAAAGATTAAGAGAAGTGAGATGCAAATACAAGGACAACACAACAATGTGTTATCGAAGAGGAAATTGAAGCCCTCGGCGTAAAACCTCTCCGCCGCCCTCCAAGCGGTCAATAATCATTAAAGAATCAAGTTGGGATACATGAACAGCAGAAGACCCTCCAAGTCTAATCTACCCAGTGTACCTAAGCCCTCCAAGCTCCTACTCCAACGAGGTTATGTCGAACCTATTTCTTCTTTAGCTTACTGGATTCCGCTATAGCCCATAACATCAACCAATAACCATTGGTTCCTTCCTAATTGCTTCCTAAAGCGCCAAAAAGCCTTCTCACTGATGTGGGTATGGTGAGAAAAGGATTTGGCTAAGTACCTCTCAAGGATGTAACAATGGAGAGGGTGAAAGTAGAGAAATTTAAAGAGTCTCTATGTAAAGATTGTGGATGAGTCAATCTTAAGACCATAAATGAAAGAGTAGAAGCACACGACTCATCAGATGAGGATGTTGTTGAGAAAGATGTTGCTTACCTTGCAAAAAATTTCCGCAAATTTCTGAAGTTCAAAAACAGTGGGAAATTTGGTGACAAAGGAAAATTTACAAGTTCCGGAAAGGAGAAGAATGACTTCGAAAAGAGAGACAGGAAGGAGTCCCAATCTAATCAAGGAGTCACTTGTTTTGAATGTAATGGACATGGCCATTTCAAAAAGGAATGTCCTGATTACTTAAGATTGAAGGACAAGGCATATGCAACCACTCTTAGTGACTCAGATTCTTCCAGCTTTGATTCGGAGGATAGTTGTGATGAAGAAGGGAATTTCTCAGCATTTATGACTATTACTTATGTTGAGTCTTCAGAGGACTTGAATTTGCTTGTGCAAGAACTTGGGGAGCATAGTGATGAGGAATCAATGGGTATTGCAGAAGAATCGGATGTTGAAGAAGATGAAGATGCAGCCGGTCTTCAAGAGAATTACAACTCACTCATTGAGAAGTCAAGAGAGTATGCAAGGGTGGCCAAGGCATTTGTGAAGAAGATGAAGAAAGTAGAGGAGGACTATAGAAGTCTCCTAGTAAGATATAAGGAGGCCAAGTGTGAGATTGAGACGCTAAATGGTGAGCTAACCGAAGCTTATTCAAAAATCAAATTCCTTAAGCATGAAGTGGTTCAAGCCAATGCTAAAGTAGACCGAGTCTCCTCTCAGAAGCTTGATGAAATGCTTGCTCATCAAAAACCATTTTCCAACAAAGGTGGATTGGGATACACTGGAGAAAGCAGTTCGGCTGAAAATAAATATAAGGAAATGAAGTTTGTGAAAGCCAAATAATCAAAGGGGGCTACCACAAATGCTGAGAAAGTGAAGCCGGAGAAGAAGAAGGATGTGACTGTCTAACGGTTTATGACTAAACCTCCTAAACAATTAGTGGTCAAACCTAAGGATAAAGGGAACTCACTTCCAAAGTCACAAAGAGGTCCGAGAACTCAACACTTCTGCCATCACTGTGGACTTCAAGGTCACACCAAACCCAATTGCCATAAGTTGCAAGCATTGAAGAATTCAGGTGCTCAAAGGCCAAGAGGACCAAGAAATGACAAAAGGAATTGGGTTGTTGAGCAATCAAGAGACCGAGGTGATTCCGGTGTGATGGATGTGATGAAGATGATCGGTGCATTCACCACTTGCTTGGAAAGCTTCATTAAAAGGTTTGAAAGTCCTAACTCTCATACCCAATCCTATAGGGATATCACCCCAAACGCACGTGACGTGTGGGTGAAGAGGGGTACTCATGCATAAGCATTACAACATGTCCATGCATTAATACTTCTAATGTTTTGTGACTATGCTTAGTTGTGCGTTGCTACTAGCTTGAGTTGAAAATTGTTTTGAATATTTTTTTTTTTGCTTTAAATGAATTTACATTGTTACTTTTGATCAATCTTTTCCTTCTTGTGTGTCAAAAATCCAAAAACCACATAAAAAGTAGAAAATCCAAAAAGTTTGATCGACATTGTTGAGTTTTGTCTCAAAATATGTTTTACCTTGTACCTTTGTGCAAATGGCTTTGTGCAAATGGTTTTGTGCAAATGGCTTTGTGCATCTACGAGCATAGCTTGTTTCCTATGCACTCATATCTTTGTGGGAAAAATATTGAAATCTATGTATGATTATTGTAAATCGATCTTCAAGCTTGTCATGAATGATTGGTCAATAGTCTTGATGGTTTTGATACTTGTATAGACTTGTGCCTATATATCTTCCCACACTTTTTATTTTTTGCTTAAAGAGCTCAACAAATGTAAATCTCAAAATGAAAAGAGATATTGAGCTGCAAAAACCGTCGCACATACTAGTATTTGACTAGGAAAAAGGGAAAGCGACTTTTATGAAAATGTATGATGCCCCAAAAAGCCAAAGGTTTGTTTATCAAATTGAAATATCAAAAATTTTAGGCATCGATCTTTAAAATGAGATGTATTGATTCAAAAATATCAAATGATATAAATTGTATAGAAGCCAAATGAAAAACTTCAAAGATATGTAATCATTTTCTTGTGGGATGTCATATATGTTCATTTCTATAATTGAGATAGACCACTTGACTTAGTACCAGTTGTGTATGACTTAATTAAATTGATCATTGAAGCTTCACTCTAGACTAAGGACTATTCCACATTTGATACACACACACAATACATATGCCTAATGTTTAATGAATGGCTTATTCATTTGTTCGATTGTACTTGTTTAAATGTGATGTGTGTGTGCTCAACTATATATGGATCAATCCAAAAAGATTTTTGATCATTTTATATGTATTTGGAAGCGATTTCTATCACTCTTTGTGTTCATGTTTAGTGCTTACTTTGTTTTTTATTGTTTAAACATGTTCTGTGTTGAAAAACTGGTGTCAGAGTTTTTCGCAACTCACTCGCGACAGACTCGCCAGTAGCGAAATTTTTCGCGACTCATCTCGCGACTCACCAGTCGTGAAACCCCAGTCGCGAGTTCATCCAGAAGACTTTCGCGACTCACTCGCAACTCGCCCAGTCGCGAAATGCCCAGAAACAGCCTTTTAAAGGGCATTTCGTGGGAAATCTGTTTTTAACCTCTCCCATCCTCTTTTAAACCCCTCTTTCAATATTTTTACATCTAAACCCAATCAATTTGAATGGTTTTTCATTTCATTAACATCTCTAAGGTTATTTTAAATTTTTTTCATTGATTTGGATCCTTAGATTATGTTTTGGTGAGTTTTGTGCTCTTGGTTGAGATTTTTATCATAGGGGTTGGGAAAACACAATTTTTGTCAAAATTTTTGTATAGGATTGGTTTCTTTTAATGATTTGCTTTGGATGTTGGCCCCTTGTGGAAAAAAGAACATGTATTAAGGGTGGATTTCATGATATTCATGCATTGTTTTACATTGTTATTCATAGTGTGCACGCTAGGTGTTTGATAAAATGCCTTTTAGGCATTTTCTCACTTGTTTGGACTCCGATGAGTACCAAACTTTGGGGTTTTTCATGTTTCCTCATTAGGAACATGTTTGGTTCATTGGTTGTGTATTTAACACACCTTGCCCCACATGTGCATTTTCCATGCATTGGTCATGCATTGCACATTGCCACCTCTTGCACACACCTCTGCTACCCTTGTCATGCATTGATCTATATCTTGTTTCTTCATCCTAGCATGTCATATTTACCTTATGCTTTGTAGCATTTTGTTTTGTCTTTTGTTTGGGCTTCATTTTCTCATTCATCTTGCACCCCTCATGCATCTTTATTCTTGTTCATTCCTTCATCTCTTACCCTCATTTCTCCTTGACCCTTTGTCTATTCGTGTCAAAAAGAGGGAGAGTATACTCTAGAGTAGTATACCGAGTTCTGTCATTTCTATATGACTCTTGTGCACATTTTTAGGGGGAGAAATTCTATTTCTTATGCACATGTGTAGGGGGAGAGTTATTCCATAGGGGAGATGCATATACCAAAGGGGAAAAGACATTGTGTTACTAAGAAAAACTTTGTTTTGTCTGTCATTTCTTTATGACTGTTTTGGTGTATGATCAAGTTGCTCATATGTTTTTACATCATGATCACTTGATCGCTTTTTACTTGTTACATTATACTTGTCCTTTGATTACTTGCTTTACCTTGAGGATCTAATGTGTTTTGTGCAAGTGTTTCAAGTTACAGGTATATATGTTCCAAGTTCATCACGGCTCCTATGATTCATGATAGAAGGAGTGATATGAGAAAGAGAGAAAAAGAGAAAGAGTTTTGTGTTATATTAACTATGTTTTTGCTCATTGATTATCATATGTCTTTGTTTATTTACCGTACATGTAGTTGTACCTTTGCTTTGTAGCCTTGTACTTGCTGTTAAATGTTATGCATTTTCTTTAAGTACTTTCACTCTGGTGCCCTTTGTTGGATTTTATATCCTTAATGCAATTACCTTGAGTTGTTGCATTGGTTAAGTGTTGGACATGCAAATGATATTTTGCATTGAGCTTATTAGCTTGCATGTCTAGATATTCATTCCTTGTGTGAATGAGCATTGTGGTCACTATTTATAGTGATTGTTCCTTTTTGGTCAAGCCATGGTTTATTGCTTATATTCCATTTTGCTTGATTGCATTGTGCTTGCTTCATATGCATTACAAGTTTTTTTTGCATACAATGATCATACTGTGTTGTTGTGTTTTCAGGAGATACTTGTTCTTATGGTTCAAGAGCTACACAAATTCTAGAGTTAGGTGTGAGTGAGTTATGTTCAATTGTTCCCAACTCACATTTTAAGTCTAGAGTTTGTTTTAGGATTGTCACGGAATAGCCAAATGGAGAGATTGTAAGGTTGAATTTAATCAACCATTCTGTTGGCTTTATTCCGTGCCAATTTGTTTGTAATTCAGCACTTAGAAACCCTGTATTTAGGTGGGAATCATGTAAGGGTAGTGTGTGAGAGAGTGTGAAGAAAAGCTCAGAAGTGTGCAAACTGCAGAGACTCACGACTGGATCTCACGGGTGGCTCGCGGCTGCCAAGTCGCCAAAAGCAGGCACATGTGTGAAGCATGCAGGGAAGCTGAAGAGTCACGCCAGTTGTTGCACTACAGGAAAAAAGTTCCAGGCTGGCCAGGTAGTTATCTCGCGGCTTGAACTCACGACTCAGTCAAGTCGCAAGGCCAAGTCGCCAAGACACCCTATTTGGGAAAAACTGACTCTTCGCATTCCAAACACTCACCAGTATAAATACCCCTTATACCCACGAAATGTAAAGAGCTTCCAGAGAGAATTTTGAGAGAGAAACCCTAGAGAAAAACAAGATTGACTCATCCACAATCTTTACATAGAGACTCTTCAAATTCCTCTACTTTCACCCTCTCCATTGTTACATCCTTAAGAGGTTCTTAGCCAAATCCTTTTCTCAGCATACCCACATCTGTGAGAAGGCTTTTTTGGTGTTTTGGGAAGCAGTTAGGAAGGAACCAATGGTTATTGGTTGATGCTATGGACTATAGCGGAATCTGGTAAGCTAAAGAAGAAATAGGTTTGGCGTAACCTCATTGGAGTAGGAGCTTGGAGGGCTTAGGTACACTGGGTAGATTAGGCTTGGAAGGTCTTCTGATGTTCATGTATCCTAACTACATTCTTTAGTGGATTATTTACCGCTTGGAGGGCGGCGAAGAGGTTTTACGCCGAGGACTTCGGTTTCCTCTTCGATAACACATCGCTGTGTTGTCCTTGTATTTGCATCTCTCTTTCCTTAATCTTTGCCATTTAATTTCTGCTGTGGATGTGATTTTATTTGGTTTAGATTGTTTATCAATTCTGTGTTTAGCTTATGTTCATATTCCACACATTAATTGTTTGATATTAAGCTTGAATTGGTAACTTGTAAATTGGGGGTCTAAACGTTCATAGTGTTTTATACGCTATTTGAACATTCAAAAAAAAAAAAAAAAAAAAACTATTTTGCATTTTTAAATACTATTTTATCTATTTTACCAACTCATTTTATAACTCACCTTACATCCCAGTTTTTATTTTTACATACAACTCAATAAAATAATATAAACTACCTAATAAAATAATATAAAGTACTATTCTCTATCTTTTTCCTTCCACTCACTTTTTCTCTATATGCAACCTTACTATTCATAGGTTGCAAATTTTTTTAAGTTTACAAACTCGGATGGAGTTGGTTTTGGGTGGCTTGGGTTGTAAAATAGTAAGTGGGGGTGTAAACACCCCCAATGCTAATGCTCTAAATTGACAAATAGAAATTTATAATTAGCTGGGAGGACCACTTCATCACATCCACGTGGTCCTTTGTAGGGTCTAATAATTCCTCCTTAAATGAATATATTCATTTTCAATTGGTATCAAACTCATATGATCTTTATTTTTGTTTCCAAGCCTATAGATGGCCTAAGAAGGCAACAATCTCTTTCTCTCCCTTTTTTTTTTTGTGTGATGATGGTGGACTTTAAGTTCCTCGCCACTATTGGCAGCCATATATGTCTCTTGTGGATTGTTTTTAATAATTACAAAAGATAATTTGCTTCTAAACTTTTAAGTGAGGAAAAGAATGCTTTAAATTTTTTAAAAGGGTTTCGATGATGATATCTACCATGATAACATTATTGATTTCTATGTTGATAAGGGTAATTCTTGAAGTCTAAGCAAAGGGGACAGACCTGTTGTAGCTGACGACTTTGCTAATGCACCCAAAATTGACTCCACAAAGCTGACGGTCCATCTCAAGGCTAACAAGTGCGCCTCAGGATCATCTATGCATGGACGAGACGACCATAAAGCATAGACGGAATATGTAATTGACTGG
Organism: Notholithocarpus densiflorus; assembly: GCA_030021035.2. Taxonomy (NCBI): domain Eukaryota; kingdom Viridiplantae; phylum Streptophyta; class Magnoliopsida; order Fagales; family Fagaceae; genus Notholithocarpus; species Notholithocarpus densiflorus. Next base: position 2,692,430 of record JARYZH020000041.1, read on the forward strand.
ATGAAGCTGACGGGGTGAAAGGAATTCTTGACTGGTCTAGCATGTCTTTTACTTAGGCTCCACGTATGAATATACCTTGCACCCCATGATAAACCCTAATCAAGAAGACTCCTATAAGGAAAGGATTCCGCAAAATACGCAAATTAAAGAGAATCTCTCCCACAAGGAAACATCTTCCTAACCAAGGAACGAGTGTCAACCCTATGCTACTATAAAAACCCCAAAACCCTCACAAATCAAGGTATGCATAATTTTACCCCAACTCTGACCTCTAGGGTTGTGAGAAGTTTTCTAACTTAACATTCGGAGGGTCTTTGGCCGGTACCACACTGGTGCTCTCCTAAGGTCTTCTTGTTTTGTGTTGTGTAGGTGTTGTTTTGAGCACGTGAGGACCATGTAGCTTATTGACGATTTTCAACATTATCATAGATTATCATTTAAGAATTAGAAAAAATCAATAATGATTAATATATGTTGCTGTGAATTAATGAGGTGGATTCCAAAACCTAGTTTTTTTTGGTGGCACACTGTCTGTTGTCAAGCGGATTGAACCAAATTTCTGACGCTCATAGTGATCAACATTCAAACTGAAATCACAAATACTACCGTACTCTTAATTTTTGCTTTGCTTCCTTTCCATGTTAAGTAATTCTATGATAGAATATATGTCCTCTTTTTCATCGTACAAAGCGTAGAGTTAACCCAATTGAGGTCGTAATATCAAATATGTTTTCGGATTCAGATTTTCCTTCTTCACACTCGCAATGGAGTCGTATAAAGTGGGCACACTATCTGTTCGACTAAATGCCTCACTGAGGCCCGGCTCGTGGAATTCAATGGTGTTCAAAGCTTTGACACTGACTTTTATTTTTTTGTAAGATGGGAAGTTTGTTTATTTATATAAAAAAGCTAGTACATCAGCTTTGGCACTGACTTTGTTATATTTGTTTTACTGATTAAAAAATTATATTTTTTCCCGCCTGAAGTGAATTCAAAGGGAGTAAAAAACTAATGTCCCAAGGTTTTGGACCTTATACTTGAAAACCGGATCTTGTTTTGCCTCTGTTTCTTATTAGCATGAATGAGACGAAGGAAAATGAAACCTTAGGTATGAGCTAATCCTGTTCTAGTGGAAAAAAAACTGTATTTACATTCCAGCACTTGAAACTTATAAGATTGAAACAATTCAATAACAGACCCTTTTTTTTAAATTTTTTTTAAAGTTCACTAAAAATACAAACATTTGTTTGCTCTGCAAGTACATGGTTTTGGTTATCCAAAAAAAGAAAAGAAAAAAGTACATGGTTTTTATTCAATTAATCAATTTATTTTTCTGGATTACAAATCCTCACTATCAAATGGTTTTCCTAGATTTCTCTTACATATTTCTGCTTCTCCTTAACTGAAATTAAGTAGATTTCAAGTTATTCGCTGTACGAGTTTTTACTACTTTTTTTGCTGTTACATTTTAGTTTGAGTTTGCTATATTTTAAACTTTAAAGGATTTCAATTTAGGGCTGTAAACGAGCCGAGCTTTGTCGAATAGTGCATGTTCAAACTTGGTTTGTCAAGAAAAATCAAAAGCTCAAGCTTGGCTTGAGCTCGTGACAAGCCTAAAAATAATGTTTGAACTTGAGCTCGTGGAAAAGCCAAAAAACTTGAACTTGACTTGGCTTGGCTTGATTAATTAGTCAAGCCAAGCTCAGGCTTAATATCAAACTCAAACTCAAGCTTAGGTCAAGCTTTTGAGCTTGAGATCTAAAAAAATTACATTATCAAATACTTAAATCTCTAAAATTAAGAAGAAAAGAAATAGTATATTCATTTTATCATGCATCTAGTCTTACTTATGATTAGCCATTATTCAAATTAAAAATTTACATAAATAAATTCATTCATTCATCATTCCTTGTCTACAGCTTCATTAGTTGTTCAAAATACAATTTTTACATTTACATTAGATGGTGAAGAACTAGAAAAATACTTGTTTGTAACTATTATGAATGAGAAAATACTAACATGTTTCATAACATTACTTTAGATGATTGATAGAAAAGTATTATATGTAGCCTACTTAATTAATTAATTTATTTTTAAATGTAACTATAGTCTAAAGTGGTTCTTAATCAATTTAGAGGGAAGAAAAAATTAAGGTAATAAGTGGTGGCCCCATGTTGGCCATGTCAATATTAAGATATGTGTAATGAGTATATTTAGTTGACACATACAAATTTATAAATGAGTCTATGCTTGAATTGTTGTGTATCAAGCCTAATAGCTCATGATCTTGTTCGTGAACAAATTTTTTTGCTTGGGCTCAGTTTGTTTATTAAATGAGCCTAAAACTAAGGTTCAAGTTTGGCTTATTTATAAACAAACAAATATGAACGAACTTTTTATCGAGCCGAGCCCGAATTGTTCATGATCGGTTTAGTTCATTTACAGCCCTATATTTCATTCTGCCAAGAAGAGCAAAAATAACTCAGTCTTATCTAATCTTTTTTTTTTTTTTTTTGAGTCTTGTTCACCATGAAAACTTATTCACTTATCTACCGTATATGTGTCAAGACTGCATTAGTTTCACTGAAAGCTTTGTATATTAGGCTGTGTTTGGTTCATGTAAAATATTTTTCGAAAAATAAATATTTTTCGGAAATGCTATTTTCAGGAAAGGAAAATGTATTTAGGCTATTTGGCTGCCTCGTAATTCATTTTACGGAAAATCAATTCCGGTGTTTGGTTCATTCAAACATTTCAAAAAAACAATTATTACACAGAGAGCTCTATCATCACACACAGCAACCAAACAAAATATTAACACACAAAAATTAAATAAATAAAATAAAAAATGGATAATTAAAAAAAGTAAATAAATAAATAAATAATTATATAAATAATTAATTAATTTTCCGGTCTAAATAATTATATATATATTTATATATATATATAGATCGGATCGGATTGAGGGTGGGTTGTTTATGGGTTTGATGTGGAGGGTGGATCGGATTGGAGGTGAGGTTGTATGGAGGGTGGATCGGACTGGAGGTGAGGGTGGATGGAGGCTGGATCAGACTGAAGGGAGGATCGGACTGGAGGTGAGGTTGTCGGGTAAAATGGAGGCTGGATCGAAGGTTGGATCGGACTTTGAGGGTGGATCGGAGTTTGTGCTCGTTGGACTGGAGCTCGGGCTAGAGGATCGGACTGGAGGATCGATCGGTCTGGAGGATCGGACTGGAGCTCGGGTTGGAGGATCGGACTGGAGGATTGGACTGGAGCTCGGGCTGGGTGTTTGTGCTCTCTCTTCTTGCTCTCTCTCTCTCTCTCTCTCTCTCTCTCGCATGACCCGAAAATGGTTTGAAGTGAAAATGAGAGTGTAAAACCATTTCCGGGTCAAAGGAGTAAATAATGCTCAAAATGAAATGAATTTCCAGAAAATTTTATTTTCCGTAGCTGCCAAACACGCGGGTCAGGTGGAAAATGATTTCCTGAAAGTGTTTACCACCAAAACAAACACACCCTTAATATCTGAGACTACTTGTTACTTATTGAAAGCATCAGTCATATATACTTCATCTAAGTCTGACAGTAGATTTGGAACAAGTGATAAGACATACAGATAGAAAGAATTCAATGCCTCGGCACACCTGTGCCTAAAACCTAAAGCAAAGCGGTCTCTAAAGATGGGCAAAATATCATATACGCCAGATTTATGGAGTGTGCCTTTCACAGGCATGTGGGCTCTTAGTGCCTAAAACCTATATAGCAAAGCAGTCTCTGAAGATGAGAAAATAATCATATGCTCACAATTTATGGAGTGCACCTTTCACAGGCATGTGGGCTCCCAATACCTAAATCTTACAGCAAAGCAGTCTCTAAAAATGGGAAAAATATCATATGCGCCAGCGCCGGATGTATGAAGCACGCCTTTCACAGATTGCACTCTCATTAAGACCAAAACTAGCATCACATCTTTAGGGCATGCTTTGCATATTAGTGTTAGGCACTGATGTGCCTGGGCCTGAATTTTTATTGATCTTTCTGCCTTAGAATCCTGGGCTCCCCTACACACAGAGAAAAAAAAAAAAAAAAAAAAATCCTGGGCTCCCCCACCCCCCATTTTGGTGAATTTGAAGGATCTAAAGTGGACCCAACGAATGAAACAAATTTGTATTTAGTGCACGGACTATGAAAATTGACTTCACTTTTTTGCTTGAAACTTTGATCGCTTTTATTACTCATAATTGCATAAGCTGACTGTAGTTTAAGTCATGGCTTGCTGAAGACCTAACTATTAATTTGAAGTTGCTGTGAAGATAGGTGGTATGCAATTAATGAAGATCAGAAGTTGTGTGTTAGGATCCGTGGGGGTTCTGGGCTTTTGACAATTGTTTTACACTTCAAATTATCTCTTTCAACCATGTTTATAATTTTTTATTTTTATTTTATTTTATTTATTTTTTATAAAAAATCTGAATTCTACCTAGGAGACCATGCCTTTTAATTATCAACCTTCTACAGTACATCTCATCTACATGTTTTAGACTTTTTTGTAATGACCACGACACAACTCATACTCATATGTGGCTTGTAATCGTTTAACGTCAATATTTGTTAAAAAATAAATAAAGAATACCTTGCTAGTACTAGTAGTAAATAATGAAATCACAATTACACATCATATCTAGGGCTGTCCAGACCCGACCGGAACCCGACAACCCGGCCAAACCGCCCGACGCCGACCCGATTCCGGCCCGAACCGAAGGTCCAGTCGGTCGGCGGCGGGTTTCCGTTCTCAAAAACCGACACCGGCGGGTCGAGTGGCGGGTTTGCATCTCCAAAACCCGAGCAACCCGAACCCGACCGAAGCTAAAAAAATATCCAGCCAAATCCTGCAAAAACAAGCCAGATCCGGCGAGATCTCGACTAGATCCGGCTAGATCTAGTGGGATTTAGCTAGCTTCGGCCAAATTCCAGCAATTTCTAGCAAAAAAAAATGCAGATTTCATTAAAAAAATCCAGTTTCCGGCGAGATTTTTCCAGTTTCCGGCGAGTTTTTCCAGTTTCCGGCAAGATTTTCCAGTTTCCGGCGAAAATTCCAGATTCCGACGACTCTTTTTTTCCGATTTCGATGCCTTTTTTAATTCCGGCAACCGACCCGACCCGACCGACGCTAACCATCACCAGAAACCGAACCGACCGATTTTTCCGGCGGTCGGTTTCGGGATCCACTCATTTGCCACCCCTCAGAACACCCAAATAGTCTACAAAACTTTTAGAAACAATAATTCCATAAAGTGAATCTTCCATAAAAAATAGCCCTACCAAAATAATCATATTCAAGAATCAAAATTAAAGTGCTAGCTTTTTATTTATTTTATTTTATTAGAGAGAGAGTTTAACCTAGCTTATATAGGCATAATATTGATCAATGAACATTTTGGCTGAAAATTTAATAGACAAAGCACAATCACTCTATAGAAATCATAAAGAAGGCACGTGAATCAACATTCTAAGGAGTGGTTGTGACGGTTGTTGAATTTTCCACTCATCTAAGGATTCACCAAATGGAGATTCATCGCCATTATTTGTGAATGGAGCCGTACATATAGATTCAAGTGTCTCCCACATAATCAATTTGGTTAATTTTATTTGGATTTTATTTTCAAATTAGATTTTTCCGTTGTAAATTATGCTCAAAAAGTAAAAATTAAAAAAAATATATATATATTTTTAGTTTTTTATTATGTCTAGTTTTATACTTCTTATTTGATAGTTATTGGTAGTTTTAGTCATGTATTTCTTTTATCATTTCCTCACACATTCATATTTTAGTATGTGCATCATCAATCATGAAAATGTTCATTCATCATTTAGAAACATATTAGGTCATGCTAGGTTATGTATCTCACTTAAAAATGATAATTCTTGTATAGAAGCGAGGATCTAGTTTGTAACACGCTACAAACTTGTTAAATATGAAGAATTTTCAGCCATATTAGATTAGGAATTGATAGCATAATCACAAACCAAAAGGTAAATAGTGAAAGGGATCATGGCAAAAGTGAATATTGCAGCAATGCGGATATTGGTGTTGATGGTGATTGGGGTGTGTTCAAGATGCGCATATATAAAGTGGGTTGAAAAAGCAACTGGCGAAGAAGATCACAATGAATGTGGACACAACGATGGCAAACAAAATAGTTTGGTGTCGATTTAAATTTAGGTAGCTAAAAACATGGCACCATAAAGTAGGGGTGGCTTTTAAAAGAGGTCGTGTCGATTATGTTTTGAGGGAGTTAAGGATGTGCCACCTTGAAGTGGCTTGAAAAGGAAAATGGTGAAGGAGACCATGGTGAAAATGGATGTAGCAATGACTAATAGGAGAGATTGTTGTCGATTGTGATTTTGGTGAACTAAGGACCTGACATCGTGAAGGGGATGGATATGAAAGGAGGTAGGTCGAAAATGCCAATGGTGATGAAGATCATGAAGAAACTGGACTCCAAGATGAAGAACATAGGAGATTAGAGTTGATTATAATTTGGGTGAGTTAAGGATATGCCATCACAAAATAGGTCAAAAAGACAATTGGTGAAGGAGATCATAGAGAAAAGCAGACACAACGACAACAAACAAGGTAGATTGGTGTCGATTATGATTTGGGTGAGCTAAGGACATGCCACGGTGAATTAGGTGTGGCTATGAAATGGGGTGTGGATGATGATGTGTGTTTGTGTGTACATAGGAGAGGGAGAGAACAAGCTGAAATTTAGGATTTGGAATTTTGCTTGTAACATTGTTAGAATTTTTTTTTTTTTTTTTTTGAGAGAGTTTTAACCTATGGCGTCCGTTCCTGATGATAGCTCTTTATCCTCAGACCAAAACATCAATCAGTTTTTGGTGTAGGCGGGGATTGAACCCCAGATATTTTATACAATCATCAGAGACTTTACCAGTTGAGCTAACTGGAATCTACAGAAAAAAATAAATTAAACGTCATTTTGTTGTTCAAATAAAAAATAATAAAAACATGCTAAGAGGCAAGGGTCCAATTGCAACCAATAATACGTTGTAAATGCTTAAAATCAACAGATTTTAGGCACTAGAATATTTATAATTTTGTGTGTGAGTGTGGAGCTAGAATTTCAAAATTGAGGGGCCAAAGTAATAAATATAAAATGTTAACTAATTTAAGGTGGCCATATAGGGTTGTTTCATTAAGAGGTTTTGTGAATAGGATGAATGTTTAAAAGTTTTTAGGAAAATGGAAGTTGCTTAGAGCATGAAGTAAGCCTTTGACAATGCCTTCATAAGTGAAATCCATCTCTTTGGTAGCTCTTGGTTAATTCTCAAATTTCATTAATACCGCTAATTGTCATCCTCGTTAGCCAAGCTTTTATACTTTTAGATAAGTGTTGGTTTGCTTCCATCTTATTGTAAAAGAATTCAAAACCACAACTGAATCTAAAACCAAAATTTTTGAAAAATAAAAATCGAATCTGACTAGATAACCTATTGAAATTCGGGGGGGGGGGGGGGGGGAATCAATTTGGTATCTCTCTCTCTCCCCAACTGAATCAATAACCTTTAAAAAAATGAAAATAATAACCAAATTTGACTAAAATCAGGAAAAATTTGATCATTCTCAGGCAATTGATTCGACCTAATAGTTTTTTTTTATTTTTTATTTTTTTATTTTTATAAGTTTTAACAACCCTAATGTTAATATAGAATCGAGTCAAGTTCGGTTATCTAAGGTGTGAAACCATAACAAGTTTTAGAATTTGAATCCAAATCCACCTCAAAAATATTTAAAACGTCCATACTACTTACTATTATGGTTGAGCTGGCCGGATTGAAAAATTCGCTAGGCTTTGACCAATTGCCATCATTACATAATACGTACTTTTAATCTCTTTGAAAAGTTGTCAATAATAATTGACTTAAATAGGTTAATGGTAAATTTCAGGGGCCCATTATTAATAAGATAAACTCTGAAGCAACAAGGACATGAAATATTTTCTAAAAGGATGAAAAGAAACAGAATATTGACTAGATAAGACTATTTTGGATGATTAAAAAAGCATCATATATATATGTCATTAGAGAAAGTGATCTTGGACGATTATTCGGTTCATTTACCCCTTGGTAATTAAGTGACATGTTGAAATTATGCATATCTCTCAATTGATCGTAATTAATCACGATTAGAACAATCACCCATGCATTTTTAATTAAGCTTGGGTGAAAAAGATACATATATAGGACAATTATTTCTTAATGTTTAGCATAGCGAAAATATATGTTTGTCCAATCCAAATGAATTGCTTAATTAGTACAACAAAGTTGTTTGGCATGTCAAGATTTTGTGCCAATGAAAATGATCATTTCCATTGCATATTGCTAACTTGTTAAAAAATTTCTTATGTGAAATCTAGTACCAAGTGTGAAAACCAGGGCCGGTTGAATGGTAGAGCAATAGATGCGGTCGTCTAAGGCCCCAAGTAAAAAAGAGGCCCCCAAATTTTAACTAATAGGGTTATATATAATCAATAAATAAAATAATATATTTTTATTAAATGAAAAACAAACAAAAAAGTGAGAAAAATGCTAAGTTTACAATATTTTTCACAACACATTTACAACAAATGCTAAGTAGCAGATTGTTATAGCTTGTTATTGATGACAAAAAAATAATTATAGTGGTGTTTTCAAATAGAAAACAAGAAGCAACTTAAAACTTAGGATTTGTTGTAAAAAATATTGTAAATGTTGCACTTCTAAAAAATAAAATAATAATAAGAGTTGAGTTAGCAAACTTTTACTAGTTTTCATCTAGGTCTAACATTAACACAACTCTTTTATTTACCATTATCAATCTGCCACATCAATAAGTGTGAAAAATTTTGTTAAATTTTTTGTGTCTATAAAATTTCTAAAAAAGAAAGAATTCTACGTAGTTCATGTTAATTAGTAGTAATTTTGCATCTAAAACAAGATAATCAATTTTCGCCTTAACTAGCTTGAAGTGGAGAATGCCTGGGCTTTATATAGGAGCTAGTATGGGTTGACTACCTTCCGAAAATTTCTTCAGTTTTCCATTACTGATGAATGATGGTTAGTGGGGGGTAATGGTGGAGAGATTCTCGCCCTGGAGTTCCCATATATGGCACCTTCATCGATCATTACGGGGTTGGACAACTCGATCACTTTGGACATATATAGTTGGTGGGGTGGGAGGTCGAGTAGGGGACGTGTTGGATGAGTTTGTTGTGGAGAGCGTCGGACAATTAATTGGACAAATGGAAGTAAATCTTAATTTACCCTTCAATTGAAGGTCATCTTTGGGTGGTCGTCACTAATGGCAAGAGGTCGATGTTATGTGGTCGTCTAAAGGGTTTGATGACCCACTTCGAGGGATTGGAAGATGCATACCCGGCCATGCCATTAGTTATCAGTTATCATGCCTTGGAGTTGCTTGATGGATAAAGTAGATTCTCCTTTTCAGAGAGTGTGTTCAATTCCATTCTCTATGTAAATTTAATTTAATTTACAATTTTTTCTTTGTGTATAAGTTATAAATATAAGGTTTTATCTATGAAATGTACGACCCTTACCTTAACTCCCTAAAACCACACAATATTCTCTATAAATAGAAGGCATGAGAGATCAAGAGGAGGAGCCAAATTCAACCTACCACTCTAGTTTTGAGCTTTTATGCTGGAAGCATTTTTTTTAATAAAAACCCAATAAATTCCCCTCTACCATCTGGGATTTTCATAACCCATAATGTATGATCTGTCATCCAATCTTGTCCATAACCCAAAAGTCTCCTGTTTTTCTTGTAGTGTCCAAGTATCTCTAGAGTCTAGACTGATCATTGATCAACATCGCCAACATATTTACACATCCAGCAGCACCATATTAGTTATAACTTCTACTTCATCATAAGAAAGGTTCATGGTTCTAGAGGAAATAAAAGGAGCTAAGTGACAGAAGGGACTCAGTGAAGGAAGGATGGACTTGCCCATGCAGTTGTTAATTGTTAGGATTGGTGCCCTAAAATCCAAATCCAATTGTATTAGTTTATCTTATTAATAAAAGAGTTTTATTTTCTAAGATTGTATATTTATGAACATTCGACATTGTGTTGTAGAACATAAGATGCATTGTGTGTGACTTAGATATGAGAATGAGATTTGCATACAAAACATCTAAATTATAAATCCTTTTGAATTCATAAATATTAAGATCATAGTCAGTGATGAGATTAGACATCTCATTTGATAAAACTATAACATATTAATTATGATGATTTATCTTGATCATGGAAGTATAAACATCTAATTGATACGTTGATGTATTTGGAATATATTGAATAAGACCACTATGGATACCAAATAATTCAAAGGGAAATTTAAGAGCTTAAAGAAAGAGAGAAAGTGGCTTGAAGGGAGAGAGGGAATTATCAACCTTGATTTAAATCTCACAATGTAATTCTCTTTCAAAGTCAAAAACTGATTTTTACAAGGCTAAGGTTTTTATTTTTTTATTTTTTTGATAACTAAGATAGAATCTGAATTTATAACATCCATTTTATGATAATTGTTTTTTTATAATCAAGCTAAGATACCAATCAGTTTTTGATATAAACAGAGTTCAAACTCTATATATCTTATTTGACAATAAAAAACTTTACCAATTAAGTCAACTGAAACCCGGCCACTTACAAGGCTGAGTCTAACAATTTATAACATAAGCAATTAGTTACGATGGCATCATCACTTAGAACAAATTCCCTTGCTTTTAACTTGCACATTTATCTCATGCTAAAATTCAAATACAAGCTATAATTATCTCTTATCACGTGTCTAAAACCAATTAATTACATGCTAAAAATCAGACGCATGTTAAAAGTGTCACTACCACATTATATATAGCTGCCACATCATCATAACATATATCACTGAGTCACACGAACATGGCCATGTCATTAATCTCATAACTTCATTAAAAAGTGTTATAATGAAAACTATAACCTTCCAAAATCTAGTCATTTGAGCTATGAATCTCGTTAAAATTTAACCTACTAGAGAACCCAATCATGAAATTGAATAGATTGTAAATGATGAGTCACTAAATTGATATAAATTAATAATTGAGAGACTACATAGAATTTTAATAATTTAACATTTTTAATACTGTATATCATTCCATTTTCAGTTTTATTTGTAATATGAAATTATTTGCCCCGTGAATTACACAAGGAATGCATATGTGGCAGCAAAAGCCCTAATAGAATCACCATTAAAAAAAAAAAGCCCTAATAGAATAGCATTTTTAGGTTTATTGGGTATATGTGAGTTTCTAACTTAAGCATGAGAAAGCTTAGGCTAGCACCTCACTAATAACCTTCAATAGTATGTTTTATTCTTGTAGGTATTTCCATACTTCTATTTGGATGATTGGCTCACTGAGTATTTTGTGCATCATCAATAACTAATACCATCCGAGCATAAAATAGAGGTTCTCGTACAAGTTCTCTCATGTATCCAAAGCTCTATACAAAGCGCATTGATCACATGAGAATACCTAAATAGGTATCAACCTCCTAAATTCCAAAAATATAATGGAAAAAAGTACTACCAAGCAACGCATTACTAACTTTGTAGAAGCCTGTGAAAATGTTAAAATTTATATCTAGAAGATCTTTTCACCAAGCAATTTTTTCGTTTACTCAAAGAAAATGCCAGTTGTTTATTATATCAATCTTATTTTTTTTTTTCTCTCTCTCTCTCTTGAGAAACAAACTCATACACACACAAAGGAAAGAGAAATGAGTTCGACACACCACAAATTATACTCGAAAGTCATGGTAACTTTTAAGGACTGGTAGGGTAAGTTAGTTACGTCAATTGATAGCTTACTAATACCAAGTGGAGCTTACTAAAAGTATATATTTTGATTTAAAATTAAGATGAAACTCTAATTTCTATTATATAATTACTCGTTGACATATTATGTAACAAGGATTAGTTTACGGGGAGTCATTCTTCTTTATGTTATATCCCAGAGCATGAGCATCAAGGTTTCAAAATTATGTCTATTTAGTATTCATTATTATGATGTGCTGGAATTGATAGAATCAAAATATTCATCAAAAAAAAAAAAAAAAGAATTGATAGAATCAAAACTGACAGGAAAATGACATTGAAGTTAACTAGCTGTCAAGTTTATTTTTATTGGGTAATAAGTACTTGGCTGCCAAGTTTAATTAAAAGGGCGTAGTCTTACTCTTACAGTACTGTCCCATCATCGTAAATTGTCCATGCATGCGTGTTCAAAAATCAAAATATAGGGTCCGTTTAGATACAACTTATTTTTGTTGAAACTGAAAACTGAAAACTGAAAACATTGTAGCAAAATAATTTTTTAATGCGTAAAAAGTTACTATTTACTCTATTTTTTACTGTTCATAAGCCTAAAATTACTGTTCATGGACAGTGAATAGTACCAAAAGCGCGTCCAAGGAAAAAAAAAAAAAAAAAAAACTGAAAACGTGAAAACGCAAACTCAGACGTGGATCCAAACTGCCTCATAATCATGAAAAAGCAAGAGAATATATTCATGCAAATTGCAAAAGGTGCATGAACTCACAAAATTAAACTAGTGCCATATATAAATCCATTCATTTTTGTAAATATTTTTTCGAGAATTGAAAAAATTGTTAATATTTTTTCAATCTTCAAAAAAATATTTTTAAAAATGATTAATTATTGTGTGCCCTTAGGGTACACATTATTAGATATATATATATATAAATATATATTCGCCTAACAAGTTAAAAATCACATAATGAAGGAATAGAAGAAGCCGTACGGTTATCGACATGCACCCTTAAAGCCAATCACTTCGTTTAGCTTCTCAATCAACTAAAGTGGGTCAGCATTAATTAAATGACTTGCTTATTAGGTGTATTGAATTGAAATTGTTAAGACATATAAATATAAATATATTTATATTTATATATATATATGATAAGAACATCATTCATCAAAAAAAAAAAAAAAGATAAGAACATCTACATCTATATTATTACCCAATTAGGATCTCTTAGATAGCTAGATCCTCACTACCTACATTATTGCGGTAATCAATTTTTAAAAACGACTACTTTTTGTTTCACGCCTCATATTGGAAAGATGGAGATTTCGAATAAATACCTCACAATTTTCAAATAATTTATAGGAAAAATTATTAGGTACTCTTGGAGTATCATAAATATGTACTCTCTCCTCTCATATAAATGGTGGGTCTTATCATGAATTTAATTAATAGGACTTACTATTCATGTGAGAGGAGAGAGTACGCATTTATAATACTCCGGGAGTACACACTAATTTCCCAATTGATAGACAGTAATAGTTATTATTATAATATGGATTTTACTAATGTGTGCCATTAACGCACATAATAGTATACCATTTTTGAAATTTTTTTTATCGAGAATTGAAAAAAATTTGACAGTTTTTTCAATTCCCGATAAATTTTTTCTAAAAACGGATTTGTTAATGTATGCCCTAAGGACATACATTAACCGGACCTTTATAATATAAATGAGAATCTTTATTAAAAAATACAAATAATTATTGTAGGGGTATTGGGCCTAGGAGCTCGTTATCCATTTATGCATTGAGCTTGAAGCCCAAGTCGAGGACTAGGGATCGTCCGAGTAAGAGTAAACATTGTCAAGAGAATCCATGTTAATAGATGACGAGTTTAGTTTTGGTTATATTGGCATAGAAGGGTAGGTCGAGGATAAGTGTCACCTCGGCTAGTCAAAGCTGAGGTCCGAGTAGGTGGCCTGCCGTCCAGGGATGTTCCAGGAAGTTCTGCTGGCACGGATAAGCATTGCAAGAACAAAGTACAGAGGGGAGTCCTAAATATCTAAGGAGAAAGCTGCTACCACCGCATTAATTGCTCTGCAACTAACTCACTGGGCACATTAATGTGGAGGTGATACCTGAACAGTGGCTTTCAGCCTTACAGCTACTACCTAAAGATTTTAGGAAAGTGCTGATGGGACAAGTATCAAGACCAACCATCTGGCCTGCATGTGGAGGGTGAAGATGAAAACAGAAAAGAGTATAAAAGAAGAAAGAAACAATGAGAGAAAGGATGGGAAAATTTGTAAGAGAAAGCACTGTAGCATATAAAACCATATCTGTAACCATTTCTAATCAATATATACTAGAACAGACCTCCTCAAATTTCGCCGAGAACAAATTTACTTAGATAACTCCAGTCCTTTTTGGTTTGATTATCTCTTAAATTTCATTCTAACTGTTATCCCACTCATTAGAGCCTAGTTTTTCAACCCAACCTCTACAAATTCATTGTATTGGGCTTGAATCCAATCATACTTTGGGTTTAGGGTCTAAAACGCGTCCTTACAATTGGCGCCGTCTGTGGGAATAACTTGTGTGATAGTGAGTGTAACGGTTAATTATGGTAGGATCAGGTCCCCATCAGCAGGAGTCCATCGGGTCCCAACAACAGGATGATTTCCTTAATCTTGAACATAGGAGAGATCGAGAGGGTAGCGTGTACATTACACATACAAGTAGAAGCCACTCTCGAGTTGGAAGTCACGTCTCTCAAGAGCAAAACAACAAAGCCATGCAACTGGAGATTGACCATTTAAAGAAGGAGTTACGCCATGCATGGCGAAAGTGAACCCCTTCCAACTTTGACGTTTCCTCTGATGATGGAGAGGACGCTAGTTATAAACGAGGGTCAAGAACCCCGCCTAGCGAGTCTTTCTTCTACGATGAGGAGCACCATCACAAGCGTAGGTATAAGAGCCCACCATGCAAAGGCTTGGGAAATGACGCTATGAGCAAAGCGTTGAACCAGATTTTCAAGTCGCCCTTCACACACAAGATTGAAGAGGCAAGACTGCCTTGACGATTTAATCAGCCAACGTTCACCATCTACAATGGTCGAACGGATCCTGTGGAGCATGTGAGCCATTTCAACTAGAGAATGACCGTCCATTCCAAGAATAGGCCTTGATGTGTAAGGTGTTCCCATCCAGTCTAGGACCCGTGGCGATGAGATGGTTTGATGGCTTGGGGGTTGGTTCCATAAATTCCTTCAAGGGGCTCACCCAAGTTTTTGGCTCTCGTTTTATCACTTGTAGCAGGGTTCCTCGGCCCTTAGATTCCCTACTGTCCTTATCCATATGAGAGGGGGAAACCATGAAAACATACTCGGACAGATACTGGGAGATGTTCAATGAGATAGATGGTGACTTTGAAGACGTGGCCATCAGTACTTTCAAGGTCAGTCTCCCAGCCAAGCATGGTTTGAGGAAGTCTTTGACGGGAAAGCCTGTCACCAGTGTGCGCCAACTTATGGACCGGATTGACAAGTATAAGAGGGCTGAGGAAGACCAACTGCAGGGGAAAGGTAAGGCTAAGGTTATTCCTTAGGAGAGGAGGGATTTTTTAGGTCGGACCGGTACAATAACAACCGACCTCGAAGAGACTTTGCTGGGCAGCCAGGGCCTGCCAACACTTAGGTAGTTAATACGGTGTTTTGAGAACCAGTGCACCAAGTTCTGGAGAAAATAAAGAATGAGCCGTTCTTCAAATGGCCAAGTAAGATGGTAGGAAACCCCCTAAGGCGCAATCAGAGCCTTTATTGCCAGTACCACTAGGACCAGGGACACACTACGGAGGACTGTAGAAATTTGTGAGATCATCTGGACCAGCTGGTCCGAGAAGGGAAATTGAAGCAGTTATTGCATCATTCTAGTGGTCAGCAGGCCCAAGCAAATTCAGAACCCCGGAGAGATGCTTCTTCAAGGCCTCTATTGGGCATGATAAATGTCATCTTTGCTGCCCTAGGGAAGACCGATTCTTGTCCCTCTAGAGTGATGTCTGTGGCTCGGCTGTCCACCGAGGACTCTAGTTTGGAGCCGAAGAGGGCTAGATTGGATGTCTAACTGGCACTAAGTTTTTCGGACGAGGACAAGATTGGGACCATCCAACCACACGACAACGCTTTGGTGATCATACTCAGGATTGAGGGGTATGACGTGAAGAGAGTGATGGTGGACCAGGGCAGTGGTGCTGAGATCATGTACCCTGATTTGTACAAGGGGCTGAACTTAAGACCCGAGTACCTAACAGCCTATGATTCTCCTTTGGTGAGTTTTGATGGGAAGGTTGTCATCTCGAGGGGTTAGATTAGACTACCTGTGCAGGTTGGTTTAGAAGTGGTGGAGGTGGACTTCATCGTTGTGGACGCTTATTCCCCCTACACGGCCATTGTGGCCAGACCTTGGCTTCATGCCCTAGAAGCCGTCTCTTCTACTCTGCACCAGAAGATAAAATATCCGTCAGGGGGCCAGATTTAAGAGATTGTTGGGAGTCAATTCACGGCCAGACAGTGCCTGGTGGTTGCCATCTTACATTAGCCCGAAGCTGAGTCCTCGGCCTCTGCTGAAAGGGGCTTATAGCAATTAAAAACTCCAGTGTTGCCTGCCAATAGATCAGCCGATGAGACGAAATGTGAAGATCTAGAAACGGTTATTGTCAGTAATGACTCGGAGAAGTTCTTTCAAATCGAAGCTCAGCTGCCTCCTCAAGAGAAGGAAGAGCTGATAGAGTTTCTTAGGAAAAATGTGGATGTGTTCACGTGGAATGCTTACGAAGCCCCGGGGGTGGATCCGAGCTTCATCTGCCATCATTTAAATGTTAATCTATCTATCACCTCCAAAAAGCAACCACCTCGGTGCTCATCCAAAGATCATTTTGATGCTATCAGAAACGAGGTGATGAAGCTTAAGCAGGCAGGGGCTATTAAGGAGGTTTTCTACCCTGAGTGGCTAGCCAATACTGTGGTGGTGAAGAAGAAGAATGATAAGTGGCGAGTGTGTGTGGACTTCACAGATCTAAATAAGGCTTGCCCAAAAGATCCCTTCCCTATGCCTAGGATAGACCAACTGGTGGATGCAACTGTAGGCCATCCTCGGATGATCTTCTTAGATGCCTTTCAAGGATACCACCAGATACCACTAGCCCTGGGCGATCAAGAAAAGACAGCTTTTGTCACTCCCACTGGTAACTACCACTACAAAGTGATGCATTTTGGTTTGAAAAATGTAGGGTCTACTTATCAAAGGATGATGACTAGGATGTTTGAACCACAGTTGGGCAAAAGTATTAAGGTCTATATAGACGATATGTTGGTGAAGAGTAAGGTAGTGTCCGAGCATATGGGAGACCTTGAGAACCTTTTTGAAATTGTAAGGGAACATAAGTTGCGCCTTAACGCTTTCAAATGCTCTTTTGGTGTGGGATTAGACAAGTTTCTAAGCTACATGGTAACTCACCGAGGAATTGAGGTTAACCCCGATTAGATTAAGGCAATTAACAGTTTACAACCACCTCAGAATCCCAAGGAAGTCCATAAGCTAACCGGAATTACTGCTGCCTTGAACCGGTTTATCTCTCAGTCAATGGATAGATGCAGACCTTTCTTCCTGTTGATTAATAAGTGGAAAGGGTTTGAGTGGACCGAGGAGTGCGCTTTGGCCTTCCACCAGCTAAAGGAATATCTCTTTCGGCCACCTATCATGTCCAGTCCTGAAGTGGATGAGGTCCTCTTTGCTTATATTGCTGTGGCCCCTCATGCTGTAAGCTTGGTGTTGATACGGGTTGATAGTAGCGCATAAAAGCCAGTTCATTATGTGAGCAAGTCACTGCATGAAGCCAAGGTCCGTTATCTACCATTGGAGAATGCCATTTTAGTGGTAATGCATGCTACACGTAAACTCCCCCATTACTTCTAGACACAAACAGTTGTTGTCCTAACTCAGCTTCTGTTCAGAGCTTTGCTCCAAAGTGCTGATTACACAGGGAGGATTGCTAAATGGGGCACAATCCTAGGAGCTTTTAACATCAAATATATGCCTTGTACCTCTGTCAAAGGTCAAGTCCTCGCAAATCTGGTTGCCAAGTTTGTTGAATCCCCATTAGAAGTGGGAGCAGAAAAGCAAGACATGGATGAAAATCGGTTGGCATGATCTCCCTACAAGATCCTTTATCCTGGAGGGTATACGTTGATGGTGCAGCAAATCAGAGGGGATCTGGAGTGGGTCTAGTTCTAATATCCCCCGAGAAGATTACCATTGAGAAATCATTGAGACTAGACTTCTCGGCCACAAACAATGAGGCTGAATATGAGGCTTCGTTGGTCGGAATGGCCATGGTATAAAAAATGGGCAGAAAGGCAATAGAGATATTCTCAAATTCAAGGTTGGTCGTAGGCCAGGTGAAGGGGGAGTTAGAAGCCAAAGATGTGAGAATGTAGGAATATTTGAATCAGGCTAAGCACTTGCAGTCAGGGTTTGAATCTTTTAGTTTGTTACATATCCATAGAAGTGGAAACACACATGCAGATTCACTGGCTACTCTTGTCACCTCCTCAGCTCAAGATTCGCCTCGGGTCATACTTGTTGAGGACTTGTGCAAGCCTGCTGTGCTGAGAAAAGATATGGTCCAGATCCATCAAATCAGGGTAGGGCCGAGCTGGATGGATCCTATAGTGCTATTCCTTAAGGAGGACATCTTACCTGAGGAGCAGTCAGAGGCTGAAAAAGTGCCAAGGAAGGCTCCTCGGTTTTGGCTGTCCGAAGACTAAAAATTGTATAAGCGCTCCTTTTCTGGGTCGTACTTGCTGTGTATATACCCTGAAGCATCAGAGCTACTCCTTGAGGAGCTCCATGAAGGGATTTGTGTAAGCCATACAGGAGGCAGATCTTTGTTTCATCGAGCCCTCACTCAGGGATACTGGTGGCTGGGCATGCAAAAGGAAGCACAAGAATATGTGAAGAAGTGTGACCAATGCCAGAGATTTACACCAAACATCCACCAACCGGGAGGAGTCCTTGATCCTCTGTCTAGCCCATGGCCATTCGCTCAATAGGGCTTGGATATTGTAGGTCCCTTTCCTAAGGCCGCAGGGAATAAGAGGTACCTGCTAGTCGGCACAGATTACTTCACCAAGTGGGTCGAAGCTGAACCATTAGCTAACATTAGGGATGTGGATGCCAAGAGATTTGTTTGGAAGAATATTGTAACCCGGTTTGGGGTTCCCCGTACCCTTATCTCGGACAACGGCCTGCAGTTTAATTGCAAGGCCTTTCGGAGATACTGTTGTGACTTGGGGATTACGAATAGATATTCCACCCCAGCTTACCCCCAAGGGAATCGACAGGTCGAGACTGTCAATAAAGTCATAGTGAGTGGACTTAAGAAGAGGTTGGATGATGCGAAGGGAAAATGGGTGGAAGAGTTGTCACACGTCCTTTGGACATATCGGACTACGCCTCGCAGATCAATGGGAGAGACACCATTTTCGATGACATATGGGGCCGAGGCAGTTATTCCTTTGGAGACTGGATTCCCAACGTTGAGGACGAGTGCTTTCACTCTAAGCAACAATGAGGAGCTATTAGGGAAGAGCCTGGACTTAATCGAGGAACGAAGAGAAAATGTAATGGTCCAATTGGCCTATTATCAACACAAACTCAAGTAAGGGTATGATGCCAATGTGAAGCTTAGACCACTAGCACCAGGGGATTTGGTGTTAAGGAAAGTTTTGGGCACTGCCAATAATCCAGCCTGGGGAAAGCCGGGGCCTAACTGGGCAGGACCGTATCGCATCACTTCAGTAGTTGGCATAGGAGCATATTATCTGGAAGATCTAGATGAAAATACTGTACTCCGTCCTTAGAATGTAAACAATCTTAGAATGTAAACAATCTTAGAATGTATTATTATTAATGAAAGTAGCCTTTGCCATATTTTTGGTTTATCATATTATTTGTCATGTGTTCTACTATTTGCTAAATATTAAACAGAACCTTGGTCATGCTTGACTCCTCGGACCACATACCTTAGGAAAATTGATATTCTATGACTTCTATCTAAGTATCAAACAGAACCTTGGTCATGCCTAGCTCCTCGGACCACATGCCTTGGGGAAATTGATATTCCCTGACATCTAAGTATCAAACAGAACTTAGGTCATGCCTAGCTCCTCGGACTACATGCCTTGGGAAAATTGATATTCTATGACTTCTATCTAAGTATTAAACAGAACCTTGGTCACACCTGGCGCCTCGTGTTGGAAAAATACATGTTTGTATCACATACAAAACATACATAGCGGAAAAATTAACGGATCTACTTCATTCGCAATTGATAACATGTATTATGTAAGTTTCAGAATTTAAGAACAAAAAAGCGTACCTTGGTGCGGTGAAATTCAAAACCGAAGATTAGAAGATCTTGGGAAGACTTTTAATCTTCACTTCAATTCCACTTGATGCCCAAGACGTGTGGTCTCTCAATCAGTTTCCAAGGAGAGAATAATGAGTGTCCAACACTCACATACAAACCATTTCATTCCTTATGAGAACTCTCTTATGAAAAACCTTCATCTTAACCTTATGAAAAAATACTTATGAAATTCTGTATGTTTCTCTCCTTATATACAATTGATTATCTAATTGGGCTAGCCTTTTGGGCCTTTCCAATTGGGCTCTAGTATGTGGCTTGGAGTGGGACCAAAAGGGACCAATAAGACACTAGCTCCAATGGGCCTTGGGCTTTTCTGTCAACTCTTGACAAGTCCAAAGTTACTATTAACTATATTTAATACCACTATATAAATATAGTTGCATTTTAGGCCTTATCTGTAAATTATATCCCAAAACTTTATTATACATGCAACCCCTTCATTAAAATATTCGTAATAATACAAATTCATGAATGTAGACTGCCACTTTGAAGATTACTACATCTTAATTCTTGAGTACCCGGTTTAATCCTTTATGTTATTCAATATATATTTATGAAATCCAATTCCATAAATATATACTTTAGTAACAACTTACTAAAGTGGTTGGGCCCAACTCTCTTGAATAACCAAACCCATTAAACTTATCTCAAGGGAATATCTTATGTCTCCGTTAAGAGATTATGAATTCCATCTTAAGAATATATGTTCCATCAACACTAAATGCAGCTGCCCAACATACTGAGGTTTTGATCATGTGACTTATAAATCTCACTCCTGATATATCAAAGCAACCTACATCTCATGATCAAGTCCATTATTCTCTCAGGATTTAGAGTTCATGTAAATAGAAGTCGTGAGATTTATTATTCATTTGACAGTCGTTAGGAGAATAATAAATCTCACAGCGGTCCAGTTCAATATGTCTTTACTCTTAAAACATATCAACATACCAACTAGAAGTCTCCACTTCCATGATCAAGACAAATCATCGTAGTTGATATGTTATAGTCTTCGCAGATGAAATGCCCAATTTCATCACCGATTACGAACTAAAATTCTGAGTTTACAAAGAACTTGTAATTTATATCTTCTGTGACTAAATCACATAAATCACATACTATGCATATCATGGACTAAGATAATGTCCCATTAGTTCATTTATAGATAGTCTCATATAATTAAACTATTTAATCATTTATGACATGCCAATAAATTGGATTTTAGGGCATAAACCCCAACAATCCCCCACTTGTCCTCAAAGACAATTTACCATATATCTGACACTTATCTCCCTTTAGAGTAATTCATAGTTACTCTAAGGCAAGGCTTGGAAACAAGTTATAGCCAGATTTATTGCATAAATTATCTTTTCTACTATTACTTCTCAAGTATTCATATCTCTCTAATGAGATAATACTTACGCTTAATGTGTATCTTCACCACCTAGGATGAACACATATCTTGAAGTCTAACTTCATGAATCACAATCAAACTACAAGTTAGTATTTATACATCCAGTAACTATCAAAACCTCACTTTCGTGGACAAGCATATAATCTCTCATTCTCCTAAGATATTTGAGTATATGCATTACTCCCACTAAATTAAGTGATCTTTGATTAAATTGATATTTGCTTACTATGCGTACTACAAAATAGATATTTAGCCTAGTATATAGCATAGCATAAAGACTTCCTTATAGACATGATATTAGGAACTGTCTTAATATGCTCTTCCTTTTATATGTCTAAGGACCGTAATCCTTTATAAAAGAACTTCAAACTTAAAAGGAAGGAAATCCTTTCTTGAAGTATTACATGCTATACTTTGCTAGAATCTAATCTATTTAAGCAGTTTGAGATAGACCTAACATCCTAATTTCTGAATTTTAACAAAATTTAATTCTTAGGATGTGACTAGTTTTTCCCAAGTACTTTATATCAAACTGGACTAGACAACTAAAACTCTATTGATGACAATAACTCTACATCATCCTAAATGATTAGAATGTCATCAACATACATTAAGAAAATTTTTATTCTATATAGCTTTACATACACCTAAGGTCTTTAATACTTGATCAAAACCAAAAAATTTGATTTCTTGATCAAAGATGATATTTTATGATTCATATGCTTGCTTTAGTCCATAAATGGAATTTAAGCAACTTGCGTACTTAACATTATTGGTTCTTTGCTATGTACAAGTCTAGATACATCATATAGATGTCTTCCTCAAGATTGCTACTAAAAAAAGCTTTCTTGATATCCATTACCATATTTCATCCAAATGAAATAAATGGATAAGAGAATTTAGATAGAGTCACTATTGATGAAAAAATCTTTTCATAATCGAACCATTTCTTTTTGAATAAATCTTTTTGCCACTAGTCTTGACTTTGAAGATTTGCACCTTCAAATCTATCAATTTCATTTTCTT
Source organism: Notholithocarpus densiflorus (assembly GCA_030021035.2). Taxonomy (NCBI): domain Eukaryota; kingdom Viridiplantae; phylum Streptophyta; class Magnoliopsida; order Fagales; family Fagaceae; genus Notholithocarpus; species Notholithocarpus densiflorus. The sequence continues at coordinate 2,715,245 of JARYZH020000041.1, forward strand.
GTAGATCTATTTGAGAACAATAGGCTCAATGCCAATAGGCGCCTCTACAAGTTCTAGACTTTAAATAGAATCTAATTCTATTCACATAACCTTGATCCAATAATTCATATTTATATCATCTATGGTCTCTACATAGGACCGAGTATCAAATTCATATACTTGTGGAATGACTTCAAAAGTTTATCCCAAAAGTATGAATTTACAATCCTCTCACTACGATATTGTATCGGTGTACTAGCTATATATCTAGAATAATGCCTTGTGGTATATCTAAATACAACCATCTCATTTCTAAATGTATCTTATAGTTGTCTCACAACAAATTCTGACAATTTCTTCTAAAACAATTCTTTAAGATTATTTACATAGTCATCATCAAGAACTTTGTATTTGTACTTTACAAACATCTTGTAAGAACTTTGTATTTATACTTTACAAACATCTTGTCTTCTTTATGACTACTAAAACAATCTTCTGCAAATCCTTTTGGATACCCATCATAAACACACATTTTTCTACTTTTTGATTTCAATTTGTCAGACTTCCTTTCTAGCACAAGTGCTAGACATTTCCAAAAGTGGAAGTATCATATACTAGGTTTTCTCCCAATCCACAATTTTACAAATGTAATAGGAACAAACTTTTGAAATCAATTTTAGAAAATGTATAGTAATACAAAGAGTATATCTCCAAAAGAAATAAGCAAATGGAAATACTTATCATGTACTTTACTATTTTTAAAAGAGTCTTATTCCTCCTTCATGTATGCACTGACTTAAAGAAGTCATTAATACTATATTCCTTTATAATAAAGGAGTTCTAGATCATACTATCTTCTAAATAAAATTCATAGACTGGCAATATAATAAAATAATGGTTCTAAAAGGCCATCATTCACCAATCTTGAATACCATTTAGATTAATAAGATCTAGACATAAGTGCCAAAACATACAATACCAAAGGATGGAAACTTTCTCTTTAAAAAGTAAAACATGTAAATTTTCATCTAGAAAACAATCATGGACAATGCTTATAGCTTTAACCAAATCAGAAACACTTTCCTTTGGTCATATTTTTTAGTCTAATTTCTTTTTGGCAACTACTAGGGCAACTAGCTTGCCCAACTGTTTGGTATTATATAATTCTTTTTCTTACCACCCTTACCTTTCGGTCCAGGCTAAGAATTCGAATTAAAATTGATCCTAGCCTTAGCTTTTAGGATATCTTCCATTGCGTAGAACTCACTCATCAATTCAGATAAAAGAAAAAATTTTATTTTCAAAAACAATCTGAATTGATCAAATGATTCTAACAAGGACTAGTGGATCATATCCATATGAGATTAACATTTAATCTCTATCATAAGCTATCTTCCATCAATGCATCATGCATAGGAAATTATGACAATACTGAATCAAAACATAAATATGTACTTCAACTCCTTTAAGCACCATGTCCAAAATTATTTCTTAGTTAATGTGATTCATTTAAAATAGTAGCTAGAGAACAAAATTATGACAACTTTATTTTGAGACTGTGAACATAATTACAAGGACATTATATTTTGCATCCATAACCATATAGTATGAAACCCGAAAACCATACTATACTAGGTGCAACGACAACCTAATCCCGCAATTAATATTCCTCAGCATAGAGTGAATACCAATCACTATGATCAGGCGAGAATTATTCTCATTATTAATACTATCATGGTAACTCTTACCAAACAAAAATAATTTGCCGCTCTTCCTTTGGCCTCTAAGTAATAATAGCAAGAACTCAGCATAGAGGATACTATTAAACTTAGTCTAGTGTACACCATTGTCTAGAATCATGTGTAGCCACATTTCATCCCTTTAACAGGCTTATTTTGTAGTACCATGATAAAAACACCCTCCGCATGGAATGCAAAGCTCGAAGCTAAGACAAGGTGTTTGATCAAACCACTATAAACCAAGAAATTCAATCTTGTAGTACCATGAAATAAACATCCTCTGCATGGAACGCAAGGCTCGAGGCCAAGATGAGATGTTTACTCTACACCACTATGAATCGACAATGGAGGCCATGAGATCCAACCCTTGTATCTCTCTCCCACTAGAAATTTTAAAACAAGTGGATTGTTTTGAAATCATTGTGATCTAATCACAATTTTAACCCTACACATTAAATGTGTTTAATTGTTTAAATTCAATGTGATGTAACTAAGTCACATCACTACAGCGTAACGAACATTCGCGCTATCACAAAGAAGTTTAACCTTGTAATCTGTGAAATAAATACCCTCCGCATGGAATGCAAGACTCGAAGTCAAGACAAGGTATCTATTCACATTACAATAAACTTAACAAAAGGGCTATTTCAACACTCTCACTCATTATTTGGGTTTTTCTTAAAATAATTGTGATTCCATCACAACTAATAACCTTGCACTTGTTAAAGACTCTAATCCTATTAGAATCGCTAACTAAAATGGAAGTCCTAAACTATTTAGGATTCCTTAAACACTAATGGATCAAAAACTAGTTATAAAGAACTCTATCCTTAATTTACTAAATAAAGAACTATATACCTTTTAATTAAGCTTTAATCTCATTAAAACTTCTAATTAAAATAAATTACGGACTTTTAATCATAAAACAATTCCAATCTCATTAGAATGTTTCTTAAAAGACAAGTCCCAAACTATTTAGGACTAAGAGTTCTATTTAACTAATACCTTTAATCTCATTAGGTCTTTTAGTTAGAAACATGCGTAATCACATCACACATTACCTTACACCTCATACATTTAGAAAATATTCAAAATTCCCTTCAAATGCATTTTCGTGAGAATCTTGCGACTAAGCTCTTCCTGCGAAAAAGGCGTAATGAAAAATAGTGAAAACACAAAATTCAAACAGAAACTTTCTTTATGTGAAAACACTTAGAAAAATTCTGATTTTCTTTCTTTTGATTGATCGAATGTGCCCCTTGATCGATTGAAAAAATTAAGAAATTCGAACTTGACCATCTGACTTCTTCGATTGATCGAAATTGCCTCTCGATCGATCGAAAAGCAAATTCGATCGATCGACTAGCAATCGAAAATCAATCTATTTAAGAAAGTCTGATCACTGTTTCACTCGATCGATCGAAAGTGATTTTTGATCGTTCGAAACTCGTGAAAACTGAATTTCCAGAAATTTTCCAAGGCAGTTTTCTACGGTTTTTCTTGAACAAACAAATAACATACGAACATGATAGTCAGAGAATGATATCAAAACTGAAATTCATTGATGCTATAGCCTTTAAGATCAATTTAACATATTTAAATTCAAATTTAAACAACATCACAACATCAATATTAGTTTTTATCAAATCATAGTTTCAATAACCATGCAGAAAATTAAATGCATAATCTTCAAACAATATGAAACTATAATCTTTAATTCCAAAACTCATAAAACATGTTATACAATTTGAAATTGAAGACTGCTATGATACCATTTGTTGGAAAAATACATGCTTGTATCACATACAAAACATACGCAGTGGAAAAATTAACGGATCTACTTCATTCGCAATTGATAACATGTACTATGTAAGTTTCAGAATTTAAGAATAAAAAAGCGTACCTTGGTGCGGTGAAATTCAAAACCAAAGATTAGAAGATCTTGGGAGGACTTTTAATCTTCACTCCAATTCCACTTGATAACCAAGACGTGTGGTCTCTCAATCAGTTTTCAAGGAGAGAATAATGAGTGTCCAACACTCACATACAAACCATTTCATTCCTTATGAGAACTCTCTTATGAAAGACCTTCATCTTAACCTTATGAAAAAACACTTATGAAATTCTGTATGTTTCTCTCCTTATATACAACTGATTATCTAATTGGGCTAACCTTTTGGGCATTTCCAATTGGGTTCTAGTATGTGGCTTGGAGTGACCAAAAGGGACCAATAAGACACTAGCTCCAATGGGCCTTGGGCTTTTCTGTCAACTCTTGACAAGTCCAAAGTTACTATTAACTATATTTAATACCACTATATAAATATAGTTGCACTCTAAGCCTTATCTATAAATTATATCCCAAGACTTTATTATACATGCAACCCCTTCATTAAAATATTCGTAGTAATACAAAGTCATGAATGTAGACTGCCACTTTAAAGATTACTACATCTTAATCCTTGAGTACCCAGTTTAATCCTTTATGTTATTCAATATATATTTATGAAATCCAATTCCATAAATATATACTTTAGTAACAACTTACTAAAGTGGTTGAGCCCAACTCTCTTGAATAACCAAACCCATTAAACTTATCTCAAGGGAATATTTTATATCTTCGTTAAGAGATTATGAATTCCATCTTGAGAATATATATTTCATCAACACTAAATGCGGCTGCCCAACATACTGAGGTTTTGACCGTGACTTATAGATCTCACTCCTGATATATCAAAGCAATCTACATTTCATGATCAAGTCCATTATTCTCTCAGGATTTAGAGTTCATGTAAATAGAAGTCATGAGATTTATTATTCATTTGACAGTCGTTAGGAGAATAATAAATTTCACAGCGGTCCAGTTCAATGTGTCTTAACTCTTAAAACATATCGACATACCAACTAGAAGTCTCCACTTCCATGATCAAGACAAATCATCGTAGTTGATATGTTATAGTATTCGCAGATGAAATGCCTAATTTCATCACCGACTACGAACTAAAATTCTGAGATTACAAAGAACTTGTAATTTATATCTTCTGTGACTAAATCACATAAATCACATACTATGCATCTCATGGACTAAGATAATGTCTCATTAGTTCATTTATAGATAGTCTCATATAATTAAACTATTTAATCATTTATGACATGCCAATAAATTGGATTTTAGGGCATAAACCCCAACACCTCGGACCACATGCCTTTGGGAAATTGATATTCCCTGACATCTATCTAAGTATCAAACAAAACCTTGGTCATGCCTGGCTCCTCGAACCACATGCCTTGGGGAAATTAATATTCCCTGACATCTATCTAAGTATTAAACAGAACTTTGGTCATGCCTGGATCCTCGAACCACATGCCTTGGGAAAATTGATATTCTATGACTTCTATCTAAGTATCAAACAGAACCTTGGTCATGCCTGACTCCTCGGACCACATGTCTTGGGAAAATTGATATTCTATGACTTCTATTTAAGTATTAAACAGAACCTTGGTCATTCTTGGCTTTTCCACATGCCTTGAGGAAATTGATATTCCCTGACATTTATCTAAGTATCAAACAGAACCTTGGTTATGCCTGGCTCCTCGGACCACATGCCATGGGGAAATTGATATTCCCTGACATCTAAGTATCAAATAGAACCTTGGTCATGCCTGGCTCCTCGGACCACATGCCTTGGGAAACTTGATTTTCTATGACTTCTATCTAAGTATCAAACAGAACCTTGGTCATGCCTGGCTCCTGTGACCACATGCCTTGGGGAAATTGATATTCCATGACATCTATCTAAGTATTAAACAGAACCTTGGTCATGCCTGACTCCTCAAACCACATGCCTTGGGTAAATTAATATTGCCTACTACTTTTCTAAGTATCAAACAAAACCTTGGTCATGCCGGGATCCTCGAACTACTTACCTTGAGTAAATTCACACTTCAAGCTATTCACAAAAGTGCCCAGCAGGACCTGCATTACATCTGGATCCTATTGAATATGTTAACACTTCCTATTGGTTATTTGAGTGTCTTATAGGGTTTGCCCTACTGAATAATATGAATCTCCATTAAAGTGACATGGTCAATTACTTGCTGGTAAGTATCAGTTAAAGCATTTGAAAGTATATCCATGATCTGTTTTAGGTCTGATTATTGTATTCAGGTATTTCAACTTAGTGATGGGAAGAAATGTAGATGAGGTTTGGAATTAATTGGTGTCTTGCCATTTATGTACGTGGATGGAGTTGTATCTAACTTCCATATTAGCTAAGTGTTAAACAATATAAGAATTATATCAAACACCAATATGAGAATCATATGAAGAAAAAGAATATACACAACTTTCATTAAGTAAAACCTTAAAGCAAAGCAATCTGAGTACAAAAAGGCCAACTTGACCACAATCCTTGAAAACCAAAACAAAGGAAAAGAAAAAAAAGAAAAGAAAAAGGAAAACTAAACTAAGATCTATTTCTTTTTTATTACAAGCTTTTCCTTGGGATGGGCTTTATTTGGCTGAGTAGAGGTTGCTTTTGAGGCCTCAGGGCCTTTGCTTGCTGGATCAGCCTTGGCAAGCAAGGGAAGGGTGGCAAGGACGATCTCCATCTTTTTAGGAGCTTCTTTTTTAGCAGGAGGGTCCTGGGTGACAGTTGGGGGCTGAGTGGCATATAACCTCGGCTTCTTTTTCATTTACCCTCGGCTGCTCAGCCACCTTTGAAGGGTTGTCAGAAGAGGGAAGGGCCTTCTCAGATCCGCTCTTCCCTGGATCGGCCACCTCTGGAGGAGTGTCTGCCTTAGAGCTGCTGAAGGAAGGGGGGCGGATGGCTTCAGGGTAATAGACATTTTCTACCTTCCTAAGCACAGAGGAAGCCTCAACCCCAGCTTGGTTGAGGGCTTCATCCCACACTTGGGCGCAGTAAAGTCTACATACCCCTGGGACCTCGGCCCTAAGGGCGTCCTCGGTCTCGGCCACCCCAACATCATATCCATATTGCTCGGCCTCCACACTGGCTTTTTCTGCCTCCTCCTTAGCCTTCTCAGCTTAAGCCTTGGCATTCTCAACCTACTCCAACTTTTTCTTCAGGACAATAATCTGCTCCTTGGAGGCGGCCAACTGGTCCTCGGCATTACACAGAAGTATCCTCTGGCCCTCAGCTTGCTTCTCCCCAGTTTTTAGTGCAGTAGTGACACTTTTTCTTTCCTTTTCCTCCTCCTGTAGCTTGTTCTTCAGCTCCTGGTTACTTTTTTCAGCCACGTGGGAGGCATCCATGGCTGCTATCCTCCTCCCCTCTTCCTCCTTTATCTACCTGTGGCAGTAATTGGTCATCTCCTCCGCCCGGAAGGAGGCTTGAACAGCCTGCCGAGGAAGAGAATATGGTTAAAAAAAAAAAGAGAGAGAGAAAAAATAAAAAAGGGGGAGAAAAGGGTCAAGTAGAAAACATACTATGGCTAGATACCTCTTCAAGCTGAGGAAGACCTCATGCCTCTTCATGGAACGAAGCTCGGCCATATCGCCGGGAAGCAGAAGAGCCTGCTTCACCGCGTCGGCCACGTAGCCAGCCGTCCCTCCTTAAAAGTCCCTTATGGAGGCACTAGCTAGTAGAGGTGCCCCATCTAGCATTGGGGCAGGGAGCCAGGCTGGGGGCGCATCTTGAGGTTCACTCCTCTTTTCAGCTCCCCTTTGCCTTATTTTGACTTGTTTGGCCGCTCTTTGGGCCTCATCCTCTTGAGGGGGGTGGGTTTTTCCAACTTCCATCGCCTCCTTGCCTTTAGACTCTCTTTTCTTTTTTAGGTCGGCTGGTCCAAGTTGGAGAGGCAGGGTAGGTGGGGGAGTAGGAGGTTTAGTCTGGGCTGCCTTCCCACGTGCGTCCTTCCCTAGTTGGGATTCTATCAGGTCTAGCAGATTGGACTTTGGCTTGCGTTGAATCCCTATCTCGTCAAGTATCATTGTGAGTGGGTGGCCGAGGTCGAAAGTTGAGGTATCTGGGGACAAAGCTTGATTGAAGACTTCAAACTTGTCTTCAGAATTAGATACTTCAACTACTTCTTCCTCTTCGGTGTTGGTAGGGTGAGAAGAGGTAGTCGCTCCGGTTGTTTGTTGTGGTAGCGAGGCTACTTTTGGTATGCCTTCAGGTATGGGCTCGGTGGTGAACGTGCCTTCTGGAACAGGGCCGGAGAGCAGAAAACTTGGAGCTGCTACGCTGATTCGGTGCAGCCGAGGATCTCTGGCTCTGATTACACACTTTGGCGCCTAGAAAGTCTTGGAAATTGGAACGTAGTCCAAAATCAAGTGAGCAGCCCTTAACTGTCCGTCTGTATGGACAAACACCTCGGCATTCAAAATCTTGTCCAAGCTAGGCTGGTTCACAAGAATGAAGTTAGGCATAGCGGCGTTCTCATCTGCAAAACCACGAAGAAAAATAGAAAGGTATTGTTAGCCCAAAAAAAAAAAAAAAAAAAAAAAACAGAATTAATCAAAGGTAAATTTATATGCAAACATTCATTCCTAGACCTAAGACCCCACCTGGCTTCCCTTCTCTCGTAGGGCAGGGGAGGCCATCGCTCCACTCCCTTGATAGGATCAAAAATTCCTTTTTTAAGCCTTTGTTGGAATCGGGAAGGCATTGGATGAGCCTGACCTCGGGGTACCTAGATTTCAGGTAGTATCCCTGCCCGGTTAGGTGATGGAGGTTGTAAATCCAGTTTACGTCGTGGTGGGTGAGGTTTAAGCTCATTCTCTCATTAAGGGCATCTACACAACCTAATATTATAAACATATTAGGGGCACACTGGGTAGGAGCTAACCTATGGGCCTTAAGGTAGTCCCTGGTTACGGTACCCATGGGGATTCTCATCCCGCCCTCTATGAAGGCAATCATTGGGATTAATACTTCTCCCTCTTGCCTATCTAAGTGTCATTGCCCCTCTTTACAATACTTAATACCTACTCCTGGAGGGATCCTATACCGAGCTCTAAAGCTCTCTATTCCCTCCTCAGAGTCTACCAAGCTTTTGAATCTACCCATTCCTAAGGGAAAATTGGACACACTTAGAAAATAATGGAAAGGAAGAAGAGCCGAGGAGGAAAGGACACTAAGAAAAGAAAAGTGTGTGGGAAAATAAAGCAAAAAGGATTTATGGAAACTTACAGAAGGAAGAAGAATATCCTCGGACGGGCTTTTGGTATTTGTAAGAGCACGAGTGAATTGGAAGGTTTGGCAGGTTCAGTGTACATGCGCTAGAGCTATGTGAATGCAAAAGTAGGGTAAGTAATTGATTTGAGTGATATTTATATCAATAAGAAAGCTACAGAGCGGGAAAATTCCTGCCCAAGTCCCGGCAAAATCCTTGACTGTCGGATTTGCATTGCTTTGTAGAACGTGGGGGACAAGTAGCCGTAAAAATTTAATGAATAGCGTGTCATGCATGCTGAAGCGTCAGGAGCGTGTCTTGGGCAGTTAAAAAGGCGTATACACCGGCAGAGGTGATGTGTGATGGGTACGGAATAGCTAGGGTGACTATTGTAGGGGTATTGGGCCTAAGAGCTCGTTATCCATATATGCATTGGGCTTGAAGCCCAAGTCGAGGACTAGGGATCGTCCTAGGAAGAGTAAACATTGTCAAGGGAGTCCATGTTAATTGATGACGAGGTCAGTTTTGGTTATATTGGCACAAAAGGGTAGGCCGAGGATAAGTGTCACCTCGGCTAGTCAAAGCCGAGGTCCGAGTAGGTGGCCTGCCGTCCAGGAATGTTCCAGGAAGTTCTGCTGGTACGAATAAGCATTGCAAGAACAAAGTACAGAGGGGAGTCCTAAATATCTAAGGAGAAAGCTGCTACCACCGCATTAATTGCTCTGCAGCTAACTCTCTGGCCACATTAATGTGGAGGTGATATCTGAACAGTGGCTTTCAGCCTTACAGCTACTACCTAAAGACTTTAGGAAGGTGCTGATGGGACAAGTATCAAGACCAACCATCTGGCCTGCACGTGGAGGGTGAAGATGAAAACAGAAAGGAGTATAAAAGAAGAAAGAAGCAATGAGAGAAAGGATGGGAAAATTTGTAATAGAAAGCACTGTAGCATCTAAAACCATATTTGTAACCATTGCTAATCAATATATACTAGAACAGACCTCCTCAGATTTCGCCGAGGACAAATTTACTTAGATAACTCCAGTCCCTTTCTGTTTAATTATCTCTTAAATTCCATTCTAACTGTTATCCCACTCATTCGAGCCTAGTTTTTCAACCTACTCTCTACAAATTCATTGTATTGGGCTTATTGGGCTTGGATCCAATCATACTTTGGGTTTAGGGTCTAAAACGCATCCTTACAAATATCTTCATAAACACAAAAAATGGATCACATTTTATTACAAAAACAAACTAGTTTCTACTAAAGGAATATACATATAAACAAGGTATATTACAATGTACCAAAAGTTTCTGTACATTGAATTTTCCAATTAAATTTAAACATATGATTATACCAACGAATAAAATACAAATAATATAATCTTTTTTTGAAGACAATTAAATTTGATGCAGATATGTGTTTAAATTTAATTAGAGAATTTAATGCATTTGATCTAAAGAAATTATACCTAAATTTTATCCTAATGAAAAATTTAAAATTCTTTCTCTTCAAGAATTTTTGAACTACCACATGGAAATATAGCATATGGTTTTGGGTGCTAACGTTCATGATCAGCTCTGTCAACAAGAGCCTGCTTATTAAAATATGCAAATGCGTTAGTCCAACATAATGGATATAAATAAATAAGCAATTGTGCATGATAATATGATAGGCCAACCACACAGGGCTGGCCTAAGGTATTTTGAGGCCTTAGGCGAAACTTTAAAATTGGGTTTTTTTTTTTTTTTTTTTTAATATCTACTTTATTTGATAAAAAAAAAAATCTACTTTATATTTAATATATTTGTTTAAAATTTTATTGTTCTTACTTTTTATGATATAAAATTATTAATTAAGTTTTTGTATTCAAATTTTTTTAAAATCTTCCTTTTAATTGATAATAAGTGAAATTATTTCATTGTTATTTTCTTATTGTTTTATTTCATTATCTTTTTTTTTGTTATATATATATTTTTAATATCTAGTGACAAATTAATCTAGAGATCTTTTTGAGATTTGGTTTTTAATAAAATTTAAAAGTTTTTCTTATCCAAATTCGCAGATTTATCTAATAAAATCAAATAGAATAAATACTTTTCAAAAAGTAAAATATGAAAAAAAAACTAAATGAATGCATAAACTAATAAAGAATGCCTAATTGGACCTAGAAACAACGAATCAAGTGGCTATATAGTTTAGGGTTAGAATTTTCTTTATATTTTAAAATGGGAACTTATGAATTAAAAAAGAAAGATAAAAAAGAGCAAAACGATATATCTAGAAGAGTGTAGTCACTGTAATACAATCACTAGAAGAGTCTTTACTCTTTACTAAAGTTTTGCCTCAAAAACCCAGTGAACCTCTACCATGTTCTTTAAAGAGGAAAAAAATTGTCTTCTTTCTCCCATTCTTTTCAAAATAGTCTAGAGTAAGTAAAATAAGAAAGCTATGTCACAAAAAGATAGAAAAATTTTGGAAAAGGAGAGGCTTTATTTTACCTCCTCAAGAGACTGTCAATTGCCGAGAGAGCAGCATGTAATTGACTATCATTTCAGGTAGAGATGGAAGATCTAGCGGCAATTTTTGATTATCTGGGAGCCTGTTCAGGTAATCAATTTTAGTTTAGGAGTTTTGGAGAGATAGAGAAAGAGTTTGGTCTAAAGTGTGTCTAGGAGACTCAAATTAATCAAAATTCTAAAGAACTTTGACTGGTGAAAGAGAGACTCAAACAAAATACACACATATTGAGATTGAAATTTGCATGTATTGGCTAAATTTTGAGGCTTAATTAAAAGTCTCTAAGATAATTAATAATTCAAAATTTTCTTCTACGAGTCTTTGTTTTTTTATTTATTTTTTTAAAAATACAGTATTGGATAAGTATTAACTGATATTTGAGATTATATTTTTAAATTTCTTGATCTGTTTTTTATTTATTTTTTTATTTTTTGAGGCTTTCTAGCACTTGGGGGCCTTAGGCAATGGCATCAATGGCTTTTACTTTTACTGTTGAGCCGCCTTGCAACCACAAAATCGAACTAAAAATACACATTACATAAAAGTCTATCTCACGCTTAAAAATAAAAATATTTAAAAAAAATTCATAAGGTTATTGTAAATATTTCACTCCATACTAACTCTTTAATTTTTTTTTTCAAATTTGTTGAAGAATGTCAACAAGCTTCTCGAAAACTAATTCATTAAAAACTTTGGCATACTGGCACCCTAACTGCATAAATGTTGTTTAAAAACAATTGGGCCATTCAATAAATGTTATTTTATTGGCATAACACAAAGATTAAGAGCTGAAGAGCATTTTATAATTAAGAACAAAATAGAGGAATCAAAAAGGGAAAAATACATATTGATACAATACATTATGAATGCTAGAAGTTGTCGTAGATTTGTCCTTGAGCCAATTTCATTTGTTTTGTTTTCTCTTCTCATTTATTAGCTCTCACAACCTCTTTCCTTCTCTCCCTCCCGCCCTCCCCCCTTTTTTTTTCTTCATGGAGCGACAAACCTTGAAGTGACCTTTCAAATGTGCATTTTCATTGACAACTTTTCATTGATTATATCTAATAATTTAGATTCAATTATTTACAGATTTTTGAAGGTTTGAACATATTTTTCAGCCTTTGCACACCATACATAAAAAAATTCTTTGGGTTCTCCATAATTCTTATATGTAGAATTCAGACTTAGTTATATCTTGAAAACGATTTGCCTATAACCCGTTTGCAAACTCAATCAAGTAGGGATAAATATCGTCTTAACGTAAACTATTGATTTGTTCCCTTAAGCCTACTTCAATTCCTTGTGCTTACATTGCTTTCTTCTAAATTTTCCAATAGAATTGTATTTGATGGGTCTCATTTATTCCTCTTATTCTTCCATTAAAATTGCTATTAATAAATAATAATAAAAACACGAATGTTAAATTGGTTTGCCTTGTTTTGCTACTGTAAGTCTGTAACACCCCACTATTACTTACACACGTAAACAAACTAAAATTTAAAAAATAATAAAAACCTTGAATATTTAATCCACGCACGAACATGCATGTATCTTTTTGGGTCATTAACCTGTACATATTATTTGGTGATTATATATATATATATATATTTATATATATGAGAAATGCTATGTTTACAACATTTTTACAATAAATTCTAAGTGGCAGGTTGTTACTGGTTGTTATTGTTGGGGCAAAAAAGTAATCTTAGTATTAGTTTCAAATTTGAACCAATAACAACTAACCATTTGTGATTTGTTGTAAAAATCTTATAAACGTAGCATCTATATATATAAATAAATATATAAATATATATATATATATTTATATATAAAATACATTTTTAAGTCTAACTGAATGTCGTTTGGTTCTGTTCCGTTACTCTGTATTGCGCGTTCTCATTAAAAAAACAAAGGCCCAAACAGGCACCATTTTTATAACAATTTGGTTTTAATTGAGCGCATAAAGCATGTATCATGCAAATGAAACGACAAAGTCATTTTAATTAGTAATTAGCATATTCCATCCAAAAAATAAAATTTTTGTTAATAAGCATAAATTGATTTTTAAATATATTGTAATTACCATAATACAGCCAAAAATAAAATGTTGGTCATTAATTAGCATGTTTTAGTAAATATAGGCACAAACAAAGTCTTTTTTTTTTAAATTTTTTATTTATTTTTATAGGGTTAAGATGCAATATTATTAAAATAAAAAGCAAAAAGTATGAATTGCATAAGACCCACACGATCCACATTAACCTAAGATAGTAAGAAAACTGGGCTCTCCTGCATCTGATCTAGGCATTGATTTGAGAGAGAACATAATTAATTATAACTAGTCACTGATCCGTGCTATGCACAAAAGAGTTGAATAAAAGTTGTAAATTTTCACTTATAAAAATTACAACTTAAGAGAAAAAAAAAAAAAAAATACAAAGACCAATAGTGATAACTCCAAAACCAATAATGTTATATAGTCTCAACCTTCAGATGAATAAAATGACTTTGTTAGAGAGTGAAGACAAATAAATGTACAGAATATTAAGTAAAGGTTGCTTTAGTCATTTGGTTTAAATAGTAGAATTATATTAAAAAAAAAAAAATCCTTTGAACACTTTTAAGCCAATAAATAAAACAAACCCTCGTCACCGCACACAAATAAGAGAAATTTAAAAAGAATAGATTTTTAATATCTAAATGTAAAAAAAGAATAAAAAGTACCAGTTGAAAGGGAAAAGAGCGTTAATTGAATAAAAATGAAAAATGGATCGTATGTATCATAAAAAAACAGAGAACGTAATTTATAATTCTTAAACCACCCTAATTCAAATAGTAAGGCAATGTGCTAACTTTGGCAATCATGCATTGGATTGTGATGCCCTCATTATCTATCTTCTCTATTATTTCCCCCATTGCTTATTTGTCTCAATCAATTCAAGTTTTTATTTATTTATTTTTTAACATTTAAGAAAAGCAATTTTGTATAATTTAAAAGTTACCAATTAACAATTTAACTTTGTTTTAAACTTAAACTTTACTTGTATCAAAAAAAAAAACTTAAACTTTACTAAAGCTGTTAGTAATCCAAATCCTGAAATCAACAATTCAATTTTTTTAATTTAATTTTTGATAAAGCGTGATACAAAGAATACAAACTGAATTTGGAAATTATCACAAAAATTTAACCATAAAACTAAATATATGAGTATTTAGTTCCCAAAGTCCTTGGTTCCATTGTTTTGTTTGGGAAGTATCACAACGATAGAGATTAGATTATACCTCATACGTTCAGAATAGTTCATATACCTTAATTGGTGTTGTAAAAGGAATTTTCTGTAATCACACTCCAATGAGAATATTAATCTATAGAAAAAGAGAGGCAAAACTTCAGTCATGAATATATCTTATTTCATTAGTTGCTGCACAAAACGTGATAGTACAAGAGAAAAACATAACTATCTTTGTCAAACTTCGTATGCAGCTTTGACCGCTTGATTATTCATACCAAGATTGGAACAAAACCGGTTCTAAAGATTATATTGAAATTAATTAATGTTAGTCACCACCTATAAATTCAATAATACTGTAAAGAAGTTATGATTTACGTTACAAAAACTCACCATAAACTCCCCACTATATACTATTTTGCTCGACCAATTTCCTTCTTTGTGGCTTCATTAGTGAGAAGCAAATTTCTTCAAGCATGTTTAGCCGTTTAGGGTTTCTTTTTGGTGAGAGAATAGAAGCTGTATGTTTAGCCATTGAAAGAGAAAGATCGAGTTTTGATTTTGGAGAGAAAGAGAGTTTTTATTTTTTAACATGGTTGATGTGGCAAGCTCTTAGAAAGTCAAAAAAAAAAAAAAAAAAAAAAAAAAAAATAAATAAATAAAGGCGTATATATAGATATAGCAAAAGTCTACAAAGTCAAATAGGAAAACAAAAATGGCTTGTGTAGGTTAGCCTGCGGATTGGGAATGGGAAAACAAAGATGACTTGCGTAGGGAAGAGTTCCAGGGTTTTATGTTTTAGTAGTAGTGTTTTTTTATTTATTTATTTATTTATTTTTTAATAATTATTATAATGTGGTAAAAAAAAAAAATGATGTGGCAAGCTCTGGAGAGGTCAACAAAAAGTCAAAGACTTCAGTTATATATATATATATATATATATATATATATATATCTATATATAGGAAAAGTTTGAATTTGAAAAATTATACCTAAGTTGTCGGTGAAAAAGAATTGGGTTATTAATTGTAAACTTATCTAAGCACACACAAAATTACGGAAAAAATGTGGTGAGAGCTCACAATAAAGGTGGAAAAAAAAAGAACAAGTATGGTCACTTTTAGTCTTAAGAGTCCAGAAAGCAATTAACCTTAAACACCATGTGTTCCTATGGAGATCCAAATTAATGACCCAGTATCCACATCAAGATTTTTGTTTGAGTTTTAGTCCTTATAACCCCAGGCTACTACTACAAAGATTAGACTCTTTTGTATTGGTACTCTGGTTATATAATGTATTATAAGTTTGTTTAAAAAACTCTATATATTACTTTCGTGTTTATGTATTCTAATAAGTTTATATATATATATATAAATATATATTTATATACTCTCTCTAAAAAGGCCTTGCTTAATTAGTGTTTAAAACATCGATCTACTTGTTCTTAATTAGTTTGTTATTAATCAGGAAATTGCAAGGAGGGGTTGGAAAAAACTATTAATTGTCCAATAGTGGGTGTAAAGTGTAAACCAAAGCAAACCCCACCTCATCAAGTGTCAAATGTGCCAATGAAATTGATTTCTTTTGGGACCTCCAAACTATAGCTAAGCAGCAATCTTGGTCGGTTGTGAAATAACAAGTCCTTAGTAAAAGCATATATATAATAATATAGCTACTACTAGCTAGGCTTATATATATATATATATATATATATATATATATATATATATATAACAACGTTTCTCACGTGAGATTTGTTAATGGTCCCAATTTGAAAGACTCATATATAGACATCATAAGCCGCAAGAGTTCCTTCACGTGCAAATTCAAATACGTAATAGAATAGTTTAGCTTTTACCAAAGTTTTCGGCGGAAGAGAGCACTGTTGCTATTCACACTGAGCTAAGTGTTAGTGAGACCAATTTAAAGTATTTGGAAGTGTTTTTTGTAACAAAAAAGTGTAAGTGAGACCAATATAAAGTATTTGGAAGTGTTTTCTAGAACAAAAAAAGAAAAAAAAGAAAAGGAAAAAGAAAAGTGTAAGTGAGACCAATTTAAAGTATTTGGAAGTGTTTTCTAGAACAAAAAAAAAAAAAAAAAAAAAAAAGTGTGGAAGTGAGACAATTTTAAAGTTTTGGAAATCTCTTTTAGAACAAAAATGTGACAAGAGAAAGCCGAATCAAGTACTTGTGAGTTGTCACGAATTGAACTTTCGGCCTTGAATCTTGTTTGTTTCTCTAGATCGTATCCTTGATTTTTGCTGCTAATGTGTAATATCAATCAACAAGATATGTGTTGAAAATCTTCGTATGAAATTTTGTTGAGTGTGACTAGTGAATAGTGATGATACTTTGATAAATGATAATGTACCTTTTCAAAAACGTTTATAGCAACACTCAATTAGTCAATTTTCTAAAAGGTTGCATTCGTTGTTTGTTTAATTTCCATTCATGTGTCTTTTATATATATATATATATATATATATATATATATATATATATTTATATATATAATTATCAAGAATGAATGGTAAAATAGAATGAAGAAGTAGTAATTGATAACATTAACGAGTTTCAAGTTTTAATTCATTTATTTAAACTTTTTAAGTCAAATGGTTTCACGTAATCTTATACTAAGGCCTCACACTGTCATACAAAAAATTCGTAATATTAAAGCAATAATTAATGCGGTCAATTGTTATTATTATTTTTTATAATCATCAAACTTTTATTGCACCAAAACTAAACATACTTAAAGTTCAAAGTGTTAAAGTTGTTCGAACATTAAATTTCTAACAATTATTAATGTGATCAGTTGGGTTAAAGCTCACGAACATCACGATGTGTTCGAACTTAATAAGTCATTGTCCTCTGATTTTTCATTTTAGGACAATATGCAAATCCAATTTTGACGGAGAAAATTGCCAAATGCCCTTTTCGGGTAAAAAAAGCAGCATTTTGTCCATTTTTCCAAACTAATTAAGGAAATGCTCCTTTTTTGAAACTCGATTTTCTCAAAATCGAGTTATAAAAAAATATTTTCTAGAGCCCTATAGTGGCGTTTTAAGGAGTCTATAGTGACATTTTAAGGACCTATAGTGGTGTTTTGTAACTCGAGCTCCATGAAGTTGAGTTACATGCAATTTTTTTCATTTTTTTACCTATAACTTAAGTTCATGGAGCTCGAGTTACAAAATGTCACTATAGGTCTTTAAAATATCACTATAGGCTCCTTAAAAATGCCACTATAAGGCTTAACTCGATTTTGAGAAAATCGAGTTTCAAAAGAGGGACATTTCTCTAATTAGTTTGAGAAGGAGGGCATAATGCTGCTTTTTTTGCCCAAAAGGGC
This sequence comes from Notholithocarpus densiflorus, assembly GCA_030021035.2. Taxonomy (NCBI): domain Eukaryota; kingdom Viridiplantae; phylum Streptophyta; class Magnoliopsida; order Fagales; family Fagaceae; genus Notholithocarpus; species Notholithocarpus densiflorus. The sequence goes on from JARYZH020000041.1 coordinate 2,733,202, forward strand.
GTTTGGCAATTTTTTTCCCAATTTTGACACGTACTCCTAATTCCTCTACTTTTGACACAATATGCAAATATAATTTTGAACGTACAGTGGCCATATACTCTGTTTGTAGGTACAAGTTAGAAAATTCCTTTTCTCAAAAAAAAAAAAAAAAAAAGTTAGTAAATTCCTCTCTCTCTCTCTCTCTCTCTCTCTCTCTCTCTCTATATATATATATATATATATATATATTTTTTTTTTTCCTTAGAGAAAAATTGATATTATTAATACCAAGAATTTTGTAGTTCAACTAGTTAGCATTTCTTGGTATTTTTAAGATAAAAACATCATAGGTTCAAATATTTTATTGTAACAATCAAATTATCAACAAAAAAAAATTGTGTTTATTATATTATAATAAAATTAATGCCATTTTGTTAAATATCTCACTATTAAAGTTTAGTTTATCTACAACCACACCATTTGTCACTAAACTTTCTCGTTGAATTTATGTAAAGTTTATAATTTTCTTTGTGCGGAAAGTTGTGGTTATTATGAGATTGACCAAGACTCTTTTGTAGATATGCCTTCTAACTTTATCCCTATCATTTGGATTGTAATTAAAAAAAATTTCTAACTTTTGATTTGTGGAAAGGTTTTCCAAATCAACTTTAACAGTTTTTTACTCTTTTGGGAAAGTTGCGTTTGCTATGACATTTGTTTCAATACTTTTATTGATTTCAACACCTTTGAGAATATAGTTCAATTTTTGAAAATTAACAACCTAACAAGGGGTTTTTACTAACTAATAAATAATTTAACTAAATTTGTCAATACTTAAACCAATGTGATATAATTTGTTTTAATTATTATTAAGAAACTAAATAATAAAGCCCTAATATAATCAATTTCAATTCTAACAATTGAATAATCAAATAATGATAATCCAATTTCAAATTTTAGGTTTTAAATAATTTTTTTACCTACGGTCACAATTATTTTCTTTCTTTCTTCCTCCTTTTTAGTATAACCGTAATTCTTAAAAATTACAATAGAATCTAATTTTGCAAAAAAAAAAAAAAAAAAACTTATAATTTACGCCACAAAAATATTTTCAATAGGTGCAATTTTTAATGTTATATATATATATATATATATATATATATATAAAGATAAAAAAAATCAGTGAGTGGAGTTGCACCCACTAAAGTATATGTAAGTGGCTCCACCAGTGACTCTCCATCTGAAATTTCTTAGATTTTTGTGCAAGCTATTTTTTATTTAAAAAAAAAAAAAAACAAAAACAAAAAGGAAGCTAAGTGCTATAACACCGGGCTAGATGTGATTTCCACTTAAAAGTGTTTCTAATTAAGTTGCTTTTGAGGGGTGACAGAACAGAACAGAGCCATATGGTCCATATTTGATCTCAATACCCAATCTTCAGGTGACACTTCTTATCTTTTTTTTCTTTTTAAAAAGAATAAAAAAATGATGAGTTTTGTATTTTTGAGGGTAAAATTAAAAATGATGATACTGCGATGTTTTACTTTTTCCCAAAAAGAAAAAATAACGATGCCGCCATGCATAGAAATTGACACATATTGCTTCAACCTCAATAATTTATTTTCTAATTTTTGGGAAGGTGAGTGGTTTTCTCTTTGATTCATATTTGAGTCAAAAGAAAAGAGTCCCTAAAGTCCATTGATGTGGGCCTAATGACAAATTAATTGAGCTTGGAGTTTGTTTTGCATATTAAGTAATATAAAATTTCCTTTAGCAAACATATGGTGCAATTAATATGATTGGTTCACTGACATATCAGCTGGAACAGAAAAAAGAGAGAAGCTACTTTGGAATGGAAAATGACATTTTGCGTATTGGATAATAGCTCAATCGGACAATTGAGCTGGACAACTCAGTCCCTCTTTGGCTCCTTGTCAAGTAATTAAGTAATATATATATATATATATATATATATATATATATATATATATATATATATTTATATATATATATATATTTATAGCCCCACTCATTAGTTTCACTACATGGCCGCTGGCCATAAAATGGGATTTCCAAGCCTAGGCACACGAGTTATCCGCATAAACTTTGTTGGGATTTGGATCATGCATATGTATATAGATATTGATGTGAGAATTTTTACTGATTTTAATTTGTGCCAACCACTAACATTATTTTTTTGCTTACTAATAATCACTCATCATATCAACAGTCTGTAAAAACATTTGTAAACTAGTTTGTAACTTAACATTTTCCATAAACATTTCCTTGCAACTTCATAGTCCTTGCAACTACGAAGGTAAAGAAGTCCAAGTTTTATCTAGTATTGAATATTCAAGCTTGACTCAATAACAAAAACAAAAGTATAATGTTCAAGCTCAGCTTGAGTATGAAAATTTGATGAAAAATGTATATTGCATTAATTAGAAACTAATCATGTACATGTATATTTATACAAGGATCTAGCAACTAACTCTCTAAATTGACTTCCCAAACTATACAAATCTTCCCTCTAAAACACTATTATGAAACAACCAATGAGTTACTGACATGTGGCCATAAATAAAACTAACACTATAACTAAACTACAAGTAGCTTTACAACTATTATCAAGAACGGAGCCAGGACTTGGAGTTAGGAGTGGTGGTTTTATTGTTAGCTGAATGCGGTGGCTTTGGCTTTTGGCTCTACTGCTTAGCCGGCAAAGGTTTTCTTTTATTATTATTATTATTTTTATGTGTGTGTAGAGCATGTCTTTTGTTAGTAAGGACAAAAGTATTTTGTTTAAAGTTTTTTTAAAGGGTTAAGTTGTTTGTTTTTGGTAAAATTAGTTGCTTAGTCTCAAATTTTTTTTTAGCTTTGCGATCGCCTATCGGTAATTTTTGTTGTTGGGCTAATATTTTGGGCTTGTATATATATATATATATATATATATATATATTAGATTTTAGATCTATAAATTTTATTATGGACTTTAAAAGAAGGAAAATACTAGATTTACAATTTTTTTTACAAATTGTTGTTGTGATTAGTGATTATTAGTAAGTGAAAAAGTGATGTAAATGGTGGACCCAGATGCAAACCAGTAAGAATTTGCTACCTCAATAGTCTGTAAAAATGTTGTAAAAAAGTTTGTAACTGTAGCATTTCTCTTATAATGATCAATAAGGGGGACAAAATGTAATTTTATTGAACAAAGTTGCTAAAATTAGTACCTAAATATATAGTTATATAATTATATCATTTAAAAAAAAAATTAGGGGGGGCATTGCCCCCCCAAGTCCATGAATGGCTCCGCCCATGACTATTATAATAGTACAAGAGTAAAATTACTGTCATTTACATATGTGCAGTATGCAATTTCGTCTAAAGCTTTGTTCTTTGATGATCTTGATTCATGTGCTTGGCTCATTTGTGGGCTTGACCTTCTAATACCTTCCCTCAAGAGGAAGAGGGGAATGTATGTCCACCATATTCATCTTGGAAAGTAAATGAGAGAACAGATGTGAGCCAAGTGCCTTTGTTAAGAGATCTCCAATTTGAGACTTGGTTCTAATATGCAGCAACCAAACCACTTTAGCTAGAACCTTGTCCCTAACAATGTGATAATCTATTTCTATGTGTTTTGTCCTCTCATGGAATGCAGGGTTAGCTCCAATATGCAGTGTAGCTTGGCTATCGCTAAAGAGTAGAGTTGTTTTAGGATGTGAAACTTGAATACCTTTGAGAAAACTCAACATTCAAACAATCTCACACATTGTCACTGCCATAGCTCTATTCTGATTCCACTGATGATCTTGAAATAGTTTGTTGCTTTTTAGACTTCTAAGACACTATGAATTCCCCAATAAAAACACAATATCCTGTAATTGACCTTCTGGTATCAGGGTATGCACCCAATATATATCAGCAAAAGCTTTAAGATGCAGCTCAAATTTGCTAGAGAACAACAGACCTTGGCATGGGGTGCCTTTAATATACTGCAGAACTCTATTTGTAGCTTGGAGATGAGGCATCCTAGGCTTAGCCATAAACTGACTTAGCCTATAAACTGCAAATGTGATGTCTAGTCTTGTCATAGTTAGGTAAAGAAGTCCACCAATTATTCTCCTATAAGAACCAGGTTCCTTCAATTCTTTGCCTTCATGCTTACTTAGCTTTAAGTTTTGCTCCATAGGTGTCTTTGCTAGTTTGCATCCCAACAAACCTGCATCACACAAGATTTCTAAATCATACTTTCTTTGGCATAGATTAATACATTCTTTAGATCTTGCAGATTCAAGACCTAAGAAAAATTTTAAATCCCCTTGGTCTTTGAGCTTAAACTATTGATCCAACAGAATTTTGAGGTCTACCACTGCTTGTGTATTATCACTGGCAATAAGAACATCATCCACATATACTAATAATGCAATAAAAGCTTCAAAACTTTTCTTTGTGAAAAGAGAATAATCTGCCTTGAAATGCTGAAAACCTAATTTTATCAAAGCATGAGAAAACTTTGAAAATCATTGCCTAGAAGCTTGTTTTAAGCCATATAGAGACTTGTTAAGTTTACAAACAACCTCCCCATTGCTATGAAAGCCTGGAGGTAAAGCCATGTAGACCTCCTCTTCAAGATCTCCATGCAAAAACACATTGTTGACATCAAGCTGAGACAAATGCCAACCTTTCACAGTAGCTACAGCAAGCAAGGCCTTGGTAGAAACCATTTTGGCAACTAGGGAAAAGGACTCTATGTAATCTAGACCTTCCCTTTGAGTAGCCTTTGGAAACAAGTCTTGCCTTGTTTCTCTCAATAGAACCATCTACCTTATGCTTGATTTTGTAGACTCACTTATAGCCTATAGGCTTCTTGTGAAGTGGTAAAGAAGTGAGAGACCAAGTATGATTAGCCTCTAATGTAACAACCTCAGCTGCCATAGCCTTTCTCCACTTAGAATCCTTAATAGCTTGGGCATAAGATGAAAGTTCCACAATAGAAAAGATGGCATTGCAAAAGTGTCTATGGTTTGAAGAAGGGTGAGTAAAAGAGAGAACATTATGAAGGGGATGAGTAGTACCTTTCTTAGGAAGTGATGGAGCAGTGAGTGATGATAAAAGACTGACTTAACTGTAGTGAAAAGATTGTAGGTAAGATGGTTTATAAGAAACTCGAGTAGATCTTCTAAGGGACTGAACTAGCTCAACATGTGGAGGTGGTTCAATAGGTGGTTTCTGCAGGTAAATGTGATTCTATAGATGAAGAAGGTTGAGAATCAACAACCTGAATTGAGATAGGTTGAGATTTAGGAGGTACGGATTGAGAGGAAATGACATGAGACTCAGACTCAGACTCAGGAGGAGACTCATTTTCTGTGTCAGAGTTTGAATCAATATTAGGAGAAAAATGCTGATCATGAAAGAAATGATCATGATGGACAGGAGAATCAGTAGGCAATGTGGTAAGAGCGGAAGGAATCACCTAAAGAATGTTGAGGTATAGTGGGAGAGGAAGGTGTGGATGTAGAGTCATGGGAGAGAAAAGGGACTATATGCTCATGAAAAACTACATCTCTAGAAATGAAAAATTTCCAAGAGGTGAGATTCAGGAGTTTATATCCCTTGATGTTAGAAGGATAACCCAGTAAGACATAGGCTTGAGGAAATTTGTTCCAATGAACATGAATGGTGGAAGCATGACATAAGCATCCAAAAACTCAAAGATGAACATAAGAGGGTTTAGTTTTAAAGAGTAATTCAAAGGGAGTTTTGTTTTGTAAGATAGGTGATGGTAACCTGTTGATAATATGTTGTGGTCGTTTTGAGGGCATTTTGGTCGTTTTCTAGGGTTTTGAGATATTTTCGACATTTGTGGTGCGTTTCAGTCATTTTAGCAATTCTAAATTGGTCATTTTAGAGATTTTGGTGTATTTAAATGATTTTTGATATTTTGGTAATTCTTACTGGCAAAATGATTTTTTTTTTGACAAAAAAATTCCTTTGAAATCACTAGAATGGCCAATACACCCACAAAATCACCATAACTTACAAAATACCCCCAAAACCATAAAATGTCCAAAAAAAACCCCTCGAAATCTCTTAATTGACCAAAACAACCTAAAAATCTCTAAAACGTCTAAGATGACCGCAAAACCTCTAAAATGACCAAAATACTCGCGAAACGGCTAGAATGAGCAGTTAAATCTCGATAACTCGTAAATGAGCAATATGCCCCAAAATCCTCTAGAATGAGTAAAACAACTTGAAACCGTGGAAAATGCCCACAAAATCTAAAAACACGAGGGCATTTTGGCTTAGTTTAGGAGTATTTTGGTCATTTTCAAAGGTTTCGAGCGTATGTTGCTTATTTTTGAGGTTTCATACGTATTTTGGTCATTTCAAATGTTCTTGGTGGTATTGTGGCCGTTTTGTTGTGCGTTTTAGTCATTTTCGCAATTCTAAAGGGGTCATTTTAGAGGTTATGGTGTATTTAAATGTTTTTTGATATTTTGGTAATTATCACTGGTAAAATAATTTTTTTTTTACAAAAAAATTCCTATGAAATCACTAGAATGACCAATACACCCCCAAAATCACAAAAACAACCAAAATACCACCAAAACCACAAAATGTCAAAAAAAAACTCCTCGAAATCTCTTAATTGACCAAAACAACCTCAAAATCTCTAAAACGACTGAGATAATCTCAGAACCTCTAAATTGATCAAAATACCCCTGAATCGGCAAAAATAAACAGCCAAATCTCCATACTTCGTAAATGACCAAAATGCCCCAAACGTCTAAAATGATTAAAAAGTACATCTCGACATTGCTAAAATGAGCAAAATGCCCTAAAATAGTCTAGAATCAGCAAAACAACTCGAAACCGTACAAAATACCCTCAAAATCTTGAAAATCGAGTGTATTTTTTTCTTAGTTTAGGGCTATTTTGGTCATTTTCAGAGGTTTCGAAGGTATTTTGCTTATTTTTTAGGTTTCAATGATATTGTCATAGTTTTGGGGTGGTTTTGGTCATTTTTTCGGGTTTTGGGATATTTTGGACATTTGCGGTTTGTTTTAGTCATTTTGGCAGTTTTAAGGGGGTCATTTTATATGTTTTAGTGTATTTATAGGCTTTTTGATATTTTGGTAATTTTCAAGGGTGAAATAATTTTTTTTTGACAAAAGAATACGCTTGAAATCACTAGAATGGCCAATATACACCTAAAATTACCAAAATACCCCAAAAACCACAAAATGTCCAAAAAAAACCACTCCAAATCCTCTTAATTGACCAAAATAGCCTCAAAATCTCTAAAACGACTAAAATTACCCCAAAACCTATAAAATGACCAAAATACCACCGAAACGACAAAAATGAGTAGCCAAATCTCGAGACCTCGTAAATGACCAAAATGCCCCAAACATCTAAAATGATTAAAAAATACACCTCGACATTGCTAAAATGAGCAAAATGCCTAACATCCTCTAAATGAGCAAAAAAATTTGAAACAGACCAAAATACCCCCAAATCTAAAAAATCGAGTGTACTTTCGCTTAGTTTAGGGGTATTTTAGACATTTCTAGAGGTTTCGAGTGTATTTTACATAGTTTTGATGTTTCAATGGTATTTTGGTCATTTTAAATGTTCTTGGGGGTATTGTGTTCGTTTTGGGGGCGTTTCGGTCATTTTCTAGAGTTTTAGAATATTTTCTACATCCGAGTTGCATTTTAGTCATTTTGGCAGTTCTAAAGGTGTCATTTTAGAGGTTTTGGTGTATTTATAGGTTTCTTGATATGTTGGTAATTCTCACGTATAAAATAATTTTTTTTTGTGAAAAAAATACCCCTGAGATCACTAGAATGGCTAATATACTCCCAAAATTACCAAAACTATCAAAATAACCCCAAAACCTCAAAATGTCCAATAAAAAACCCCTCCGAAACATCTTAATTGACTAAAATAGCCTCAAAATCTCTAAAACGACTAAAATAACCCCAAAACCCCTAAAATGACCAAAATACCCCTGAAACGTCTAGAATGAGCAGTCAAATCTCCATACCTCGAAAATGAGCAAAATGCCCCAAAATCCTCTAGAATGAGGAAAACAACATGAAACTGTTGAAAATGCCCCCAAAATCTAAAAACTCGAGGGCATTTTGGCTAAGTTTAGGGGTATTTTGGTCATTTTCAGAGGTTTCGAAGGTATTTTGCTTATTTTTGTGGTTTCATTGGTATTTTGGTTATTTTAAATGTTCTCGGGGGTTTTGTAGTCGTTTTGGGGGCGTTTTGGTAATTTTCTAGTGTTTTGAGATATTTTCAACATTTGTGGTGCGTTTTAGTCATTTTGACAATTTTAAATTGGTCATTTTAGAGATTTTGGTGCATTTAAATATTTTTTGATATTTTGGTAATTCTCACTAGCAAAATGATTTTTTTTTTGACAAAAAAATTCCTTTGAAATCACTAGAATGGCCAATACACCCCCAAAATCACCATAACTTCCAAAATACCCCAAAAACCACAAAATATCCAAAAAAAACCACTCGAAATCTCTTAATTGACCAAAACAACGTAAAAATCTTTAAAACGTCTAAGATGACCGCAAAACTTCTAAAATGACCAAAATACTCGCGAAACGGTTAGAATGCGCAGTTAAATCTCGATAACTTGTAAATGAGCAAAATGCCCCAAAATCCTCTAGAATGTGGAAAACAACTTGAAACCGTGGAAAATGCCCACAAAATCTAAAAACACGAGGGAATTTTGGCTTAGTTTAGAAGTATTTTGGTCATTTTCAGAGGTTTCGAGCGTATTTTGCTTATTTTTGAGGTTTCATTCGTATTTTGGTCATTTTAAATGTTCTCGGTGGTATTGTGGCCGTTTTGTTGTGTGTTTTAGTCATTTTCGCAATTCTAAAGGGGTCATTTTAGAGGTATTAGTGTATTTAAAGGTTTTTTGATATTTTGGTAATTATCACTGGTAAAATAATTTTTTTTTTTTACAAAAAAATTCCTATCAAATCACTAGAATGACCAATACACCCCCAAAATCACCAAAACTACCAAAATACCACCAAAACCACAAAATTTCCAAAAAAAACCCCTCGAAATCTCTTAATTGACCAAAACAACCTCAAAATCTCTAAAACGACTGAAATAATCTCAAAAACTCTAAATTGATCAAAATATCCTTGAATCAGCTAGAATAAGCAGTCAAATCTCGATACTTCGAAAGGGACCAAAATGCCCCAAACGTCTAAAATGATTAAAAAATACATCTCGACAGTGCTAAAATGTGCAAAATGCCCTAAAATACTCTAGAATGAGCAAAACAACTCGAAACAGTACAAAATACCCCCAAAATCTAGAGAATCGAGTGTATTTTGGCTTAGTTTAGGGGTATTTTAGTCATTTTCAAAGGTTTCGATGGTATTTTGCTTATTTTTGAGGTTTCAATGGTATTGTCATCGTTTTGGAGTGGTTTTGGTCATTTTTTAGGGTTTTGGGATATTTTGGACATTTACGGTGCGTTTTAGTCATTTTGGCAGTTCTAAGGGGGTCATTTTAAATGTTTTGGTGTATTTATAGGTTTTTTGATATTTTGGTAATTCTCATGGGTGAAATAATTTTTTTTGACAAAAATATACGCTTGAAATCACTGGAATGGCCAACATACACCCAAAATTACCAAAATAACCCCAAAAACCACAAAATGTCCAAAAAAGAACCACACCGAATCCTCTTAATTGACCAAAATAGCCTCAAAATCTCTAAAACGACTAAAATAAACCCAAAACCTATAAAATGACCAAAATACCACCGAAACGGCAAAAATGAGCAGTCAAATCTCGAGACCTCGTAAATGACCAAAATGCCCAAACATCTAAAATGATTAAAAATACCCCTCGACATTGCTAATATGACTAAAATGCCCTAAAATCGTCTAAATGAGCAGTAAAATTTGAAACAGACTAAAATACCCCAAAATCTAAAAAATCAAGTGTATTTTCGCTTAGTTTAGGGGTATTTTAGTCATTTCTAGAGGTTTCGAGGGTATTTTACTTATTTTTTAGGCTTCAATGGCATTTTGGTCATTTTAAATGTTCTCGACGGTATTGTGGTCGTTTTGGGGGCGTTTCTATCATTTTCTAGGGTTTTAGATTATTTTCTACATCCGAGGTGCATTTTAGTTATTTTGGCAGTTCTAAGGGGGTCATTTTAGATGTTTTGGTGTATTTATAGGCTTTTTGATAATTTGGTAATTCTCACGGGTAAAATAAATTGTTTTCACAAAAAAATATACTTGAAATCACTAGAATGGCCAATATACACCCAAAATTACCAAACTACCCTAAAAACCAAAAAATGTAAAAAACAAAACCACACCGAATACTCTTAATTGACCAAAATAGCCTCAAAATCTCTAAAACGACTAAAATAACCCTAAAACCTCCAAAATGACCAAAATACCCCTAAAACGGCAAAAATGAGTAGCCAAATCTCGAGACCTCGTAAATGGCCAAAATACCCCAAACATCTAAAATGATTAAAAAATACACCTCGACATTGCTAATATGAGCAAAATGCCCTAACATCCTCTAAATGAGCAAAACAACTTGAAACAGACTAAAATACCCTAAATTCTAAAAAATTGAGTGTACTTTCGCTTAGTTTAGGGGTATTTTTGACATTTCTAGAGGTTTCGAGGGTCTTTTACTTATTTTTGAGGTTTCAATTGTGTTTTGGTCATTTTAAATGTTCTCAGGGGTATTGTGGTCGTTTTGGGGGCGTTTCGGTCATTTTCTAGAGTTTTAGAATATTTTCTACATCCGAGGTGCATTTTAGTCATTTTGGCAGTTCTAAGGGTGTCACTTTAGAGATTTTGATGTATTTATGGGTTTCTTGATATTTTGGTATTTCTCACGGATAAAATAATTTTTTTTAAAGAAAAAAATACCCTTGAGATCACTAGAATGGCTAATATACTCCCAAAATTAACAAAACTACCAAAATACCCCCAAAACCTCAAAATGTCAAAAAAAAAAAACCCCTCCGAAACATCTTAACTGACTAAAATAATCTCAAAATCTCTAGAACGACTAAATTAACCCCAAAACCTCTAAAATGACCAAAATACCCCTAAAACATCTAGAATGAGCAGTCAAATCTCGATATCTCATAAATGAGCTAAATGCCCGAAAATCCTCTAGAATGAGGAAAACAACTTGAAACCGTTGAAAATGCCCCCAAAATGAAAAAACTTGTGGGAATTTTGGCATAGTTTAGGGGTATTTTGGTCATTTTCAGAGGTTTCGAGGGTATTTTGCTTAATTTTGAGGTTTCAATGGTGTTGTCCTCGTTTTCGGGGGGTTTTGGGATATTTTGGACATTTGCGGTGCGTTTTAGACATTTTGGCAGATCTAAAGGGGTCATTTTAGATGTTTTAGTGTATTTATAGGCTTTTTGATATTTTGGTAATTCTCATGGGTAAAATAAATTTTTTTACAAAAAAATAAACTTGAAATCATTAGAATGGCCAATATACACCGAAAATTACCAAACTACTCTAAATACCACAAAAGATACAAAAAAAAACCGCACCGAATCCTCTTAATTGACCAAAATAGCCTCAAAATCTCTAAAACGACTAAAATAACCTTAAAACCTCCAAAATGACCAAAATACCCCTGAAACGGCAAAAATGAGAAGCCAAATCTCTAGATCTCGTAAATGACCAAAATGCCCTAAACATCTAAAATGATTAAACAATACCCCTCGACATTGCTAATATGTGCAAAATGCCCTAACATCCTCTAAATAAGCAAAACAACTTGAAACAGACAAAAATACCCCCAAAATCTAAAAAATCGAGTGTATTTTTGCTTAGTTTATGATGCACACCAAGGAGCTGGACATGCTGATCATACAAGTGGAAATGGAGCTGAATTTGCACAAGACCCTTTGTCATTTTCTAGTGGCCCAATTACAAGACTTAGAGCCAAACGTTTCAAGGAAGCACTAAATGGGCTAGTCCAAGAGAATTGGGCTGATTCTAAAAAGACCAAGATGGGCTCAAATAATAATCAAGACTTAGTCCATGTCATCAAAGCAATTGAAGAGGCTAATGCATGAAAATTCTCAACCAGCATGGTCTGACCATAAAAGGGTGTGAATTTGTTAAGTTCCAAGGATATTAAATGGGAAAATGTCTTGGTATTGGCTGGGCATGTTAATTCTAGTCATTTAGCTATTTTTGACTGCCTTTAGAAGTCCTAGAAAAACTAAAAAATGTGGGAACTTGATTAGATTAATTTTTGTGTTGTTTTTGAAGTAGTAATTATGATTTTTACCTATTCTTGGAGGGTTGTTCCAAGTATATATCTGGTAGTACGAATTTTAAAATGGACAGATTGGTATTTCAGAAAAATCATTCTCCTTGTGAGTGTTGTGATCCTCTTGGTTCTTAAAAGAACTCTTGAACTTATCAAGTTAATCTTGTGGTGTTCAAACAACCCAAACTTATCACCTTTGATTCTTGAGAGATTCTTAGGAATTCTTGGTGTGGCGTTTCAATTCTATCGTAGTCTTGGTTTTCATCTGGTTAGGTGACGGGTCAAGGCTAAACAAATCTTGTCTACACGATCTTGGGGTTCCAAACCATAATTGTTATCGGGTTTCATCTCAATTGTTGGTGAAGTTCATATCAGTTTAGGGGTATTTTAGTCATTTCTAGAGGTTTCGAGGGTATTTTACTTGTTTTTGAGGTTCCAATGTTATTTTGGTCATTTTAAATGTTCTCGGGGGTATTGTGGTTGTTTTGGGGGCGTTTTCGTCATTTTCTAGGGTTTTGGGATATTTTCGACATTCGAGGTGCATTTTAGTCATTTTGGCAGTTCTAAGGGTGTCATTTTAGAGATTTTGGTATATTTATATGTTTCTTAATATTTTGGTAATTCGAACGGGTAAAATAAATTTTTTTTTTTAAAAATACCCTTGAAATCACTAGAATGACCAATATACTTCTGAAATCACCAAAACTTCCAAAATACCCTCAAAATTTAAAAAATCGGGTGTATTTTCGCAAAATTTTGGGGTATTTTGCACATTTTAAATGTTCTCGAGTGTATTGTGGTCGTTTTGGGGGTGTTTTGGTAATTTTCTAGGGTTTTGAGATATTTTTGGACATTTGAGATGCATTTTAGTCATTTTGGCAATTCTAAAGGGGTCTTTTTAGAGGTTTTGATGTATTTTTACGTTTTTTTTATAATTCTCACTGCTAAAATATTTTTTTTTTGAAAAAAAAAATTCCTATGAAATCACTAGAATGGCCAATACACCCCCAAAATCACCAAAAATGCCAAAATACCCCCAAAGCAACAAAATGTCCAAAAAAAACCCCTAGAAATCTATTAATTGACCAAAACAACCTCAAAATCTCTAAAACGACTAAAATAATCTCAAAACCTCTAAATTGATCAAAATACCCCTGAAACGGCTAGAATAAGCAATCAAATCTCGATACTTCGTAAATGACCAAAATACCTCAAATGTCTAAAATGATTAAAAAGTACACCTCGACATTCCTAAAATGAGCAAAATTCTATAAAAATAATCTAGAATAAGCAAAACAACTCGAAACCGTACAAAATACCCCCAAAATCTAGAAAATCGAGTGTATTTTGGCTTATTTTTGGGGTATTTTGGTCATTTTTAGAGATTTCGAGGGTATTTTGCTTATTTTTTAGATTTCAATGGTAATTTGGTCATTTTAAATGTTCTTGGGCTATTGTGGTTGTTTTGGGTGTGTTTTGGTCATTTTCTAGTGTTTTGAGATATTTTGGCCATTTGTGATGCGTTTTAGTCATTTTAGAGGTTTTGATGTATTTAAAGGTTTTTTGATATTTTGGTAATTATCACTAGTTAAATAATTTTTTTTGACAAAAAAATTCCCATGAAATTACTAGAATGACCATTACACCCCCAAAATCACCAAAACTACCAAAATACTCCAAAATCACAAAATGTCCAAAAAAAAACCCCTCAAAATCTCTAAAACGACTAAAATAATCTCAAAACCTCTAAATTGATCAAAATACCCCTGAAACGGCTAGAATAAGCAGTCAAATCTCGATACTTCATAAATGACCAAAATGGCCCAGACGTCTAAAATGATTAAAAAATACTGCTCGACATTGCTAAAATGAGCAAAATGCCCTAAAATACTCTAGAATGAGCAAAAAACTCAAGACCGTACAAAATACCCACAAAATCTAGAAAATCGAGTGTATTTTGACTTAGTTTAGGGGTATTTTGGTCATTTTCAGAGGTTTCGAGGGTATTTTGCTTATTTTTGAGATTTCAATAGTGTTGTCGTGGTTTTTTTGGGGGGGGGGGTTAGTCATTTCTTAGGGTTTTAGGATATTTTGGACATTTGCGGTGCGTTTTACTCATTTTGGCAGTTCTAAAGAGGTCATTTTATATGTTTTGGTGTATTTATAGGCTTTTTGATATTTTGGTAATTCTCATGAGTGAAATAATTTTTTTTGACAAAAAAATACACTTGAAATCACTAGAATGACCAATATACACCCATAATTACCAAAATACCCCCAAAAACCACAAAATGTCCAAGAAAGAACCACACCGAATCCTCTTAATTGAACAAAATAGCCTCAAAATCTCTAAAACGACTAAAATAACCCCAAAACCTATAAAATGACCAAAATACCCCCGAAACGGCTAAAATGAGTAGTCAAATCTCGAGAACTCGTAAATGGCCAAAATGCCGAAACATTTTAAATGATTAAAAAATACCCCTCGACATTGCTAATATGAGCAAAATGCCCTAAAATCGTCTAAATGAGCAAAAAAATTTGAAACAGACTAAAATACCCCAAAATCTAAAGAATCGAGTGAATTCTCACTTAGTTTAGGGTTATTTTAGTCATTTCTATAGGTTTCGAGGGTATTCTACATCCGAGGTGCATTTTAGTCATTTTGGCAGTTCTAAGGGTGTCATTTTAGAGGTTTTGGTGTATTTATAGGTTTCTTGATATTTTGGTAATTCTCCGAAACATCTTAATTGACTAAAATAGCCTCAAAATCTCTAAAACAACTAAAATAACCCCAAAACCTCTAAAATGACCAAAATACCCCTAAAACGTATAGAATGAGCTGCCAAATCTCGATATCTCGTAAATGAGCTAAATGCCCCAAAATCCTCTAGAATGAGGAAAAAAACTTGAAACCGTTGAAAATGCCCCCAAAATCTAAAAACTCGAGGGAATTTTGGCATAGGTTAGGGTATTTTGGTCATTTTAAGAGGTTTCGAGGGTATTTTGCTTATTTTTCAGGTTTCAATAGTATTTTGGTTATTTTAAACGTTCTCGGGGGTATTGTGGTCGTTTTGGGGGCGTTTTGGTCATTTTCTGGGTTTTGAGATGTTTTCGACGTTTTTGGTGCGTTTTAGTCATTTTGGCAATTCTAAATTGGTCATTTTAGATATTTCGGTGTATTTAAATGTTTTTTGATATTTTGGTTCTTACTGGCAAAATGATTTTTTTTTTGACAAAAAAATTCTTTTGAAATCACTAGAATAGCCAATACACCCCCAAAATCCCCATAACTTCCAAAATACCCCCAAAACCACGAAATGTCCAAAAAAAAACCCATCAAAATCTCTCAATTGACCAAAACAACCTAAAAATCTCAAAAACGTCTAAGATGACCGCAAAACCTCTAAAATGACCAAAATATTCGCGAAACGACTAGAATGAGCAGTTAAATCTCGATAACTCGTAAATGAGCAAAATGCCCCAAAATCCTCTAGAATGAGGAAAGCAACTTGAGACCGTGGAAAATGCCCACAAAATCTAAAAACTCGAGGGCATTTTGGCTTAGTTTAGGAGTATTTTGGTCATTTTTATAGGTTTCGAGCGTATTTTACTTATTTTTCAGGTTTCATTGGTATTTTGGTAATTTTAAATGTTCTCGGGGGTATTATGGTCGTTTTGTTGTGCGTTTTAGTCATTTTGGCAATTCTAAAGGGGTCATTTTAGAGGTTTTGGTGTATTTAAAGGTTTTTTGATATTTTGGTAATTATCACTGGTAAAATAATTTTTTTTTTACAAAAAAAATCCTATGAAATCACTAGAATGACCAATACACCCACAAAATCACAAAAACTACCAAAATACCCCCAAAACCACAAAATGTCCAAAAAAAACCCCTCGAAATCACTTAATTGACCAAAACAACCTCAAAATCTCTAAAACGACTAAAATAATCTCAAAACCTCTAAATTGATCAAAAAACCCCGGAAACGGCTAGAATAAGCGGTCAAATCTCGATACTTCGTAAATGACCAAAATGCCGCAAACGTCTAAAATGATTAAAAAATACATCTTGACATTGTTAAAATTAGTAAAATGCCTTAAGAAACTCTAGAATGAGCAAAACCACTCGAAACTGTACAATATACCCCCAAAATCTAGAAAATCGAGTGTATTTTGGCTTAGTTTAGGGGTATTTTGGTCATTTTCAGAGGTTTCGAGGGTATTTTGCTTATTTTTGAGGTTTCGATGGTATTGTCGTTGTTTTGGGGGGGGGGTTTGGGGATTTTTTAGGGGTTTGGGATATTTTAGACATTTGCGGTGCGTTTTAGACATTTTGGCAGTTCTAAGGGGGTCATTTTAGATGTTTTGGTGTATTTATAGGCTTTTTGAAATTTTGGTAATTCTCATAGGTAAAATAAATTTTTTTGACAAAAAAATAAAGTTGAAATCATTAGAATGGCCAATATACACCCAAAATTACCAAACTAATCCAAAAACCACAAAATGTCCAAAAAAAAAACCCCTCAGAATCCTCTTAATTGACCAAAATAGCCTCAAAATCTCTAAAACGACTAAAATAACCTTAAAACCTCCAAAATGACCAAAATACCCCTGAAACGGCAAAAATGAGTAGCCAAATCTCGAGATCTCGTAAATGACCAAAATGCCCTAAACATCTAAAATGATTAAACAATACCCCTCGACATTGCTAATATGAGCAAAATGCCCTAACATCCTCTAAATAAGCAAAACAACTTGAAACAGACAAAAATACCCCCAAAATCTTAAAAATCAAGTGTATTTTTTCTTAGTTTAGGGGTATTTTAGTCATTTCTAGAGATTTCGAGGGTATTTTACTTGTTTTTGAGGTTTCAATGTTATTTTGGTCAATTTAAATGTTCTCGGGGGTATTGTGGTCGTTTTGGGGGCGTTTTGGTCATTTTCTAGGGTTTTGGGATATTTTCGACATTCGAAGTGCATTTTAGTCATTTTGGCAGTTCTAAAAATGTCATTTTAGAGGTTTTGGTGTATTTATAGGTTTCTTAATATTTTGGTAATTTGAACGGGTAAAATGAAATTTTTTTTAAAAAAAATACCCTTGAGATCACTAAAATGACCAATATACTTCTGAAATCACCAAAACTTGCAAAATACCCTCAAAATTTAAAAAATCGAGTGTATTTTCGCATAATTTTGGGGTATTTTGCTCATTTTAAATGTTCTCGAGTGTATTGTGGTCGTTTTGGGTGCGTTTTGTTAATTTTCTAGGGTTTTGAGATATTTTTGGACATTTGTGATGCATTTTAGTCATTTTGGCAATTCTAAAGGGGTCTTTTTAGAGGTTTTGATGTATTTTAACGTTTTTTGATAATTCTCACTGGTAAAATATTTTTTTTTGACAAAAAAATTCCTATGAAATCACTAGAATGACCAATACACCCCCAAAATCCCCAAAAATACCAAAATAACCCCAAAACCTCAAAATGTCCAAAAAAAACCCCTCGAAATCTCTTAATTGACCAAAACAACCTCAAAATCCCTAAAACGACTAAAATAATCTCAAAACCGCTAAATTGATCAAAATACCCATGAAACGGCTAGAATAAGCAGTCAAATCTCAATACTTCGTAAATGACCAAAATAGCCAAAACGTCTAAAATGATTAAAAAGTACACCTCGACATTCCTAAAATGAGCAAAATTCCATAAAATACTCTAGAATAAACAAAACAACTCGAAACCGTACAAAATACCCCCAAAATCTAGAAAATCGAGTGTATTTTGGCTTATTTTTGGGGTATTTTGGTCATTTTCAAAGATTTCGAGGGTATTTTGCTTATTTTTTAGGTTTCATTGGTATTTTGGTCATTTTAAATGTTCTTGGGGTATTGTGGTCGTTTTGGGTGCGTTTTGGTCATTTTCTAGTGTTTTGAGATATTTTGGCCATTTGTGATGCGTTTTAGTCATTTTAGAGGTTTTGGTGTATTTAAAGGTTTTTTGATATTTTGGTAATTATAATTGGTCAAATAATTTTTTTTTGACAAAAAAATTCCTATGAAATTACTAGAATGACCAATACACCCCCAAAATCACCAAAACTACCAAAATACCCCAAAACCACAAAATGTCCAAAAAAAACCCTCCAAAATCTCTAAAACGACTAAAATAATCTCAAAACCTCTAAATTGATCAAAATACCCCTGAATCGACCAAAATAAATAGCCAAATCTCGATACTTCGTAAATGACCAAAATGCCCCAAACGTCTAAAATGATTAAAAAGTACATCTCGACATTGCTATAATGAGCAAAATGCCCTAAAATACTCTAGAATCAGCAAAACAACTTGAAACGGTACAAAATACCCTCAAAATCTAGAAAATCGAGTGTATTTTGGCTTAGTTTAGGGGTATTTTGGTCATTTTCAAAGGTTTCGAAGGTATTTCGCTTATTTTTGAGATTTCAATAGTGTTGTCGTGGTTTTTGGGGGGGGGGGCGTTTAGTCATTTCTTAGGGTTTTGGGATATTTTGGACTTTTGCGGTGCGTTTTACTCATTTTGGCAGTTCTAAAGAGGTCATTTTATGTGTTTTGGTGTATTTATAGGCTTTTTGATATTTTGGTAATTCTCATGGGTGAAATAATTTTTTTTGATAAAAAAATACACTTGAAATCACTAGAATGGCCAATATACACCCATAATTACGAAAATACCCCAAAAACCACAAAATATCCAAGAAAGAACCACACCGAATCCTCTTAATTGCACAAAATAGCCTCAAAATCTCTAAAACGACTAAAATAATCCCAAAACCTATAAAATGACCAAAATACCCCCGAAACGGCTAAAATGAGCAGTCAAATCTCGAGAACTCGTAAATGACCAAAATGCCCAAATATCTAAAATGATTAAAAAATATCCCTCGACATTGCTAATATGAGCAACATGCCCTAAAATCGTCTAAATGAGCAAAAAAATTTGAAACAGACTAAATTAACCCAAAATCTAAAAAATCGAGTGTATTCTCGCTTAGTTTAGGGTTATTTTAGTCATTTCTAGAGGTTTCGAGGGTATTCTACATCCGAGGTGCATTTTAGTCATTTTGGCAGTTCTAAGGGTGTCATTTTAGAGGTTTTGGTGTATTTATAGGTTTCTTGATATTTTGGTAATTCTCACTGATAAAATAATTTTTTTTGACAAAAAAATACCCTTGAGATCACTAGAATGTCTAATATACTCCCAAAATTACCAAAACTACCAAAACACCCCCAAAACCTCAAAATGTCCAAAAAAAAAAACCCCTCCGAAACATCTTAATTGAATAAAATAGCCTAAAAATCGCTAAAACGTCTAAGATAACCCCCAAAACCTCTAAAATGACCAAAATTCTCGCGAAACGGCTAGAATGGGCAGTCAAATCTCGATAACTCGTAAATGAGAAAAATGCTCCAAAATCCTCTAAAATGAGGAAAACAACTTGAAATCGTTGAAAATGCCCCCAAAATCTAAAAACTTGAGGGCATTTTGGCTCAGTTTTGGGGTATTCTAGTCATTTTCAGAGGTTTCGAGCGTATTTTGCTTATTTTTGAGGTTTCATTGGTATTTTGGTCATTTTAAATGTTCTCGGGGGTATTGTGGTCGTTTTGGGGACGTTTTGGTTATTTTCTAGGGTTTTGAGATATTTTGGCCATTTGTGGTGCGTTTTAGTCATTTTGACAAATCTAAAGGGGTCATTTTAGAGGTTTTGGTGTACTTAAAGGTTTTTGATATTTTGGTAATTATCATGGTAAAATAATTTTTTTTTTGACAAAAAAATTCCTATGAAATCACTAAAGTAACCAATACACTCCCAAAATCACCAAAACTACAAAAATACCCCCAAAACCACAAAATGTCCAAAAAAAACCCCTCGAAATCTCTTAATTGACCAAAACAACCTCAAAATCTCTAAAATGACTAAAATAATCTCACAACCTCTAAATTGATCAAAATACCCCTGCAACGGCTAGAATAAGCAGTCAAATCTCAATACTTCGTAAATGACCAAAATGCCGCAAACATCTAAAATGATTAAAAAATACACCTCGACATTGTTAAAATGAGTAAAATGCCTTAAGATACTCTAGAATGAGCAAAACAACTCGAAACCGTACAAAATACCCCCAAAATCTAGAAAATCGAGTGTATTTTGGCTAAGTTTAGGGGTATTTTGGTCATTTTCAGAGGTTTCGAGGGTATTTTGCTTATTTTTGAGGTTTCAATGGTATTTTCGTCGTTTTGGGGGGGTTTTGTGGATTTTTTAGGGTTTTGGGATATTTTGGACATTAGCAGTGCGTTTTATACATTTTGGCAGTTCTAAGGGGGTCATTTTAGATTTTTTTGTGTATTTATAGGCTTTTTGATATTTTGGTAATTCTCATGGGTAAAATAAATTTTTTTGACAAAAAAATAAACTTGAAATCATTAGAATGACCAATATACACCCAAAATTACCAAACTACTCCAAAAACCACAAAATGTCCAAAAAAAAACCACACCGAATCCTCTTAATTGACCAAAATAGCCTCAAAATCTCTAAAACGACTAAGATAACCTTAGAACCTCCAAAATGACCAAAATACCCTTGAAACGGCAAAAACGAGTGGCCAAATCTCGAGATCTCGTAAATGACCAAAATGCCCTAAACATCTAAAATGATTAAACAATACCCCTCGACATTGCTCATATGTGCAAAATGCCCTAACATCCTCTAAATAAGCAAAACAACTTGAAACAGATAAAAATACCCCAAAATCTAAAAAATCGAGTGTATTTTTGCTTAGTTTTGGGGTATTTTAGTCTTTTCTAGAGGTTTCGAGGATATTTTACTTGTTTTTGAGGTTTCAATGTTATTTTGGTAATTTTAAATGTTCTCGGGGGTATTGTGGTCATTTTGGGAGCATTTTGGTCATTTTCTAGGGTTTTGGGATATTTTCAACATTCGAGGTGCGTTTTAGTCATTTTGGCAGTTCTAAGGGTGTCATTTTAGAGGTTTTGGTGTATTTATAGGTTTCTTAATATTTTGGTAATTCGAACGGGTAAAATAAATTTTTTTTAAAAAAAATACCCTTGAGATCACTAGAATGACCAATATAGTTTTGAAATAACCAAAACTACCAAAATACCCTCAAAATCTAAAAAATCGAGTGTATTTTCGCATAATTTTGGGGTATTTTGCTCATTTTAAATGTTCTCGAGTGTATCGTGGTCGTTTTGGGGGCGTTTTGGTAATTTTCTAGGGTTTTGAGATATTTTGGACATTTGTGATGCATTTTAGTCATTTTGACAAAAAAATTCCTATGAAATCACTAGAATGGCCAATACAACCCCAAAATCACCAAAAAAACCAAAATTCCCCCAAAACCATAAAATGTCCAAGAAAACCTCCTCGAAATCTCTTAATTGACCAAAACAACCTCAAAATCTCTAAAACGACTAAAATAATTTCAAAACCTCTAAATTGATAAAAATACCCTTGAAACGACTAGAATAAGCAGTCAAATCTCGATACTTCGTAAATACCGTACAAAATACGGGGAATGTAAATGCAACTCTTTTGTTGTATTATACTATGAGTAGAACAAAAATCAACCATAGAGAATTCTTGTTCATTGTCAGATCTAATAGACTTAATATTGATCTGAAGTTGGGTTTGAATCATTTTGTAAAAAGAGACAAGAAGACATTTGTGAGAGATCGAGATTTTAGGGGTGCTCTCAAAAGAGTGTACTTGGTACCTCTTTGGGGTTTTGATTAATGTGGAGTCACCACTTATTTTCATTTACAAAAAATAAGAAAAAAAAAAAAATTACACAATTGAATTTCCTCAAATTTTGTTAATTTGAATATGTACAATCTGGTAGAGGATTACATCGCTTTGGTCCTAAATACAATCTAAGTAAAAAAGATACAAAACTTTGGTCCTAAATAGAATCTACCAAAAAATGATAAAAAACTAATCTTGAACCAAGACCTAAGGTTCGGGGGCTAGGTATTAGGCACCCATTCTGCCTGGACAAAGTCGGGTCTTCTAGCCTATAAATGACCATTTTGTACCCGCAATCAATGACATGCAACAAATTATGAGATGCAATATGCTACTGTTAGTTTTCCTAGATCTATGATTAAATGCTATTTGAGAATCCTAGACCTACATCTTACTCCATGCAAAAAAAAGGTTTGATTTATTTTGTTACGAGAAAGCCATATGAGTAAACCAGGAATTTATGATAGAAAATCATAGATCTGATTTTTATTGTGCAAAACTATGCATTTTTTTTATAGAAAAATACAGATTTGGTTTTCGTTATGCAAAACCATGAATTTTTTATATAAAAATATAGATTTGGTTTTTATGATGCAAAGCTATGAAATTTTTTATTTTTATTTTTATTTTTTTATAGAAAAATATAGATCTGGTTTTTTATTATGCAAAACAGTATTTTTATAGAAAAATACATTTTGGTCTTTTGTTATTCAAAATGGTATGAATTTTATATAAATACAGATCTGGTTTTTTGTTATGCAAAACGGTATGAATTTTATAAAAAAGGAATTTTGGATTCAATTTCTTGATGTAGAAAAAAAAAGCAACTTATGCATGAAACAATAAGAGAGAAGAGATCTCTCTAAGATGTAAAGAACTCCAGAAGTTTCTGGTCTAGTGAAGATTAGAAGTTCTAAAGGACTTCAAGAGGTTCTTTTATGTTAGGGAAAGGGGGTGCTGAATTTTAGGTATTTTCCCTATTTATAAAAGTGTTAGTTGCTTAAAAAATAAGTTAAATTGACTTAAAAGTCAGTAGACACAAAATTGGGTGGGGTTTGTCCCAAAAAAATGGATATGGATGAGTTTTCAACTGAAAAAAACGTACTGGGAATATTATGAGAATTGTGCCGATCGACATTGTTGAAGTGCCGATCGGCACTTTCCAACTACTGATTAGCACTGTTGAAGTGCCGATTGGCACTTTCGGTACATTTATCCAATTTTCATTTTTTACACGTTTTTGACTCTTTTTAGTTTTTTTGAGTTGGAAAATGTACTTGAACATGTTCTAGAGTTATATTCATGATAAAACTCATTCCCAATTGATAATTAGGCTTTTAAAATAATTATCCCAAAAATCTAATTATCAGTCCAAATTTAATATTATCAGCTTATTTCTTTTATTCCCACTCAACAAATCACACTTTAATAAAAATATTTCACTAATCACAATAATTCATCTAATTAATTTTAATTTTTAACCAATCAAAATTAATTTCAATTAATCATATGTGATAGGTATCACCCAAATGAATGCATGCAAACCGTTAAAAGCTGATCTTGGGATGTCTTTCGATCTGACTGTTTGCTTTGGAAATTGAAAATATCATTGTGATCATTGAAATCTTAAGATCATTTTTATGATATGTGATGAATGAGTTAATGACAACCATGATTTTTGGGTACATAAAATGACCATTTTGTCATCACCCAAGGTTAAATTATGGGTGCAAAATTGAGTGCCTACAACTGTAAACACCGCATTTTGTACCCCTTACAATTCGAGCCCCCATTCCTCAATGATGTTGAAATTCTAAAACCCAAGGTTGGTTTAGGGCTCGGTTAGATTGAAATTGACTTGAGGAAAATGTTTTAAGAAAAATATAACTCTTTTATGAATAAAATAAGCTATTTTTGGAAAATAAAGACCACGGAAACCCTAGGGCATGCGTATGTGCACGCATGCTTAAGCTCTGCATACACATGCTTCATGCACGCGTATGCATACACAAGCATGCGTAGCATGTTAGGGTTCCAAAAACTATGGAAGACAAGTTTTTCTGCATTAAAGATGGATTTTGGAAAGAATCCAACATCGTCTAAGAGCCGTTCCAAACTCCTATTTTCTCATTATATAAAGCCATATATAGTAGCTTTTCAAAACACACAGAAAATCCTAAGGGAAAACATCAAATTCACTAGAAATAATGAATCAAAGAGGGAGTTTTTCATAAAACATCCTCAAGTCAATATTTTTCTGATTGAGACATTTTCTGGCCTTGATCTTGGAGTTTTAAGATTACTAGTCACATCCTTGTTTGATTGTAAATAAATTTGACCGAGGGGAATGGTCAAAATCAAGCTAAGGAAATTTGTTTTTTGAGGTATATGTTCTAAGTCCTTTTCCTTTCTTTTCTTGCTTTAATCTTTTTGTTTTCCTTGTTTTTCTTTTTTAGTTATGTTATAACATGTTCGTTTAGTTTAGGTTTTCTTTTTTCTTTGTTTTAAGCATGTTAGGTTGTTAATTTTTAGTTTCTGCTTTGTTTTGTTCTTGTTTTGTGGTTTAGGTTTAGGCTGTGTATGCGTATGCATGCTTTTTGCATGCGCACATATACTTGAAGTATGCATGCATACAACTGGGCTACATACGTAGGCCCTATGTATGCGTATGCATACTCGTGCCTAGAAACCCTAATTTGACCTTTTTTTGCTTCTGTTTCTTTATTCTGTTTACACCATATGCTTCTCTTTTGCCCTGTTTTCATGCCTATAAGTCTCTGCCTTTCATGTTTGTTTGTTATTTATCCTTCACATGTTAGATTAGGGTTTCCTTTCAATTCTTTCTTTGCTTTGCCATGAACATGCATATGAATGATCATGCATTGATGCATAGGTGCTGTGATGCAGTGAGGTAAGTAAGGTAAGTCATGCATTCACAGGAACATGCATTTGTTTGTGATATGACCTTGATCTTATTTTTGATGAACATGTATGTGCAAGTATGTATGCCATGTCTTGGACTCAATAATATGATGTTTGAATCTATCTTGTGATGTTTCTACCAATGTGATATATTTTTGTTTGTTTGCTACCTTGAATGAGATATGTGATGCAATGCCATGATAGATGTATGCTAGGGTTTGGGATGAAAAAGCCATATTGTATGCTTAGATGGATGCTAGTGTGTGTGTGAGTCTAGAATGCAATATTGAATATGCCTTTAACAAGATTAAGATGTAAGACACAATGAGTGAAAGCCGACCCATGGGTTGGGCGGTCTTAGGTGCCTAACACCTTCCTAAGCCATACCTAAACTCCAAACCCATACTCTAATAGTCAGATCAATCATTTCATGAAGGCGCTATATATATGGTTCCTAGAACTAATCTAGGCGACAACTCCATTTTCTTTTCTCCGCCCTGGTCCATTCGGCCAATGTGTACTCCCCTCTCGTTACACCTACAGTGGTGACTCCGCTTGGGATAGAGAGTTTGATTCCAATGTGTCTTATTTATTTATCTTGATAAAGGCTTGTTCAATATTTGTTTGTACACAATTCACTTGGTTCTTTCTGTCCTTTTCACCCCGGTTGGTGATGAGTGGGAAGATGAGTACGCTTCATTCGGGCCAAAGTCTTTCGGAGTTCATCGCACCAACTCACAATCTGTGCCATTGCCTATGATGGGCTTTGAGTACGTTAACGGTTTGCCACCAATTCAAAACGGTCCATTTAGGCCTAAGGTTGGAATCATGGCACACCTAGTTGTGAGTGACCTATTGATTTATCCCTTTAACTTTAAGGAGCCTACCCAGTACCCACACTTAGAGAGATCTTAGATCCTATTAGAGGGTACCCTTTTATATCTCTTGTTTGCTCAACCATATATTTTGTGTTCACCTAATTTTAAAGGACAAATAAAAAATGTAAAAATTTCAGGCAATAGAAGAAGAGAGCGATGCTCTCAAGAAAATAGGGGGTTATCTCACCAAGCTAGAGGAAAGCAAGCACAAAAAGCCTATACATGTGGAGATACATGATGAGGATGAAGGGGAGGATTGGGATGAAAGGGATAAGGCCGAATATGAGAGGAACAAGCAATTTGAGAAACTCACCGCGGACACCATGGCCATGAAGGAAAAAATGGAAAAGATGCAATTAGCATTTCGCAAGGCTCAAGGGATGGATGATTGTCTCTATAACATAGGTGGCATAAGCTCTAAAACTCCTATTACGTTGCCTCCAAAGTTCAAGATTTTTTATGCGGAAAAGTTTGATGGGACTGGAGATCCTAAGCAATATGTTAGAAGATATCTAAGCATTGCTGAAATGAAAAGAGTTGAATGAGAAGCAATCTTTGCATGCATTCTCTCTCTCCCTCACGAGAGGTGCATCAAGATGGTACTATAGCTTAGATCCAAATAAGATCAAGGTGTGGAATGAACAAGTGGAATTTTTTGTGGATCAATTCATCTTCAACACTATGATTGATGGGACTTGGAGACTACCAAGTAAGGAGTAGGGAGACTTTTTCTTAATGCATGACAAGGTGGAAACGAAAGGCATCTAAGATGGTTAATATGCCAAATGAGAAGGACCAAATCAATATGATCATCAAAAATTTGCTTCCGACATATAATAGTAGGCGTTTGTCATTGCCTATTAGCTCCTTTGGAGAGTTGTGTGATTGTGGAACTAGGATTGAGAATGCCATCAATAGTGGGCAATTGGAGAAAGGTGAGAGTAAGCCTCCAATCAAGAAGACATATGGGGGAGGATCTGCCACTTCTAAACCACTCAATCTTGTGAATTTTAGTGCCATTATACCTCAACAACCCTTAGCCTACCCAAGCTTCACAAAGAAAGCCCGCTGAGAATTCTATGACCTAGGAATGACCTTTGCCCAAGCATGTGAGAACTTAACCTCCAAAGGATTCATCAAACCCTTGGACCCCACACCTATGCCCAATCCTGTGCCTCCTACTTGGAACCTCAATGAGTATTGCCACTTCCATCAGAAATCCTGCCATAAAACCGACAATTGTTTCTGCCTCAAGCATGAGATACAAGATTTAATAGATAATGGAACCCTTCCAAACCCAAATATCATCACTAAGCCTAACATTAGGAAGAACCCTTTGCCTAATTATCATCGAGCTCCCCCTCCGTATCAGAATTGGGTACAAGTAGAAGAGATTGATTGGGATTGTTCAAAATTGATAGAGACCGTAGAGGTTAACGTGGTGGAAGTCCAAATAATATGGGATGAAGAAGACGAGTTGTTGAAAAGTGTGGTGGTTGTTTGGGGGTATACTCCCCAAAGGAATGACCAAATTAAAGAAGAGGTTCCTAGAAGACAATGTGGTGAATATCACTAGGAGTGGGAAACACAACAAGCTATCCTTTTTGAAGAAGGATCATCCTGGTAGGTACATGGAAGAAGGGTCCAAGCTCGTTGAACCCAAAGGGAAGGAAAAAAAGAAGAAGAAGAAGATAGGGTTTTGACCCAATTAAATAAGACTCAAGCTCATGTGTCCATATGGGGCTTGTTGATGGCTTCTCACAAGCACCGTAGTGCTCTCCTGGATGCTTTGAATGGGAAAGAAGTGCCTATCTCATCCTTTTCTCACATTTTCCGATGAAAAACTTCCTCCTGAAGGGGCCATTCACACTAGACCTTTGAAAATCACTATTGAGTGCATAGGTGCCAAGGTTCCAATGAAGCTTATTGATAATGGATTCGCATTAAAAGTGTGCTCTTTTAGGACCGTTGTTACCATTGGTCTAGATGTGGAGACAATCATCCCTTTTCCTTTGACTGTTAGGGCATATGACAATACTTCAAGGAAGGCTATGGGAACTTTCAAAGCTCCTTGCAAGATTGGTTCATCAGAAACAATTGTGAAATTTCACATGATGGACATCACCCCTAACTACAACCTTCTCTTAGGAAGGGCATGGCTTCATCCCATTGGAGCTAAACCTTCCACTCTACACCAAAAGATAAAGATCCCATGGAAAAGAGGAATTTCTGTAGTACTTGGTGATGGTGAAATCCTAGCTCTCGTCTGTGGACTTGAAAAGGGAGGAAATGGGCTTCAAATGAATGGCTTTGAGTTTGTGAATATGGCTGATTATGGATTGAAGGATGAAAAGTATACTACGGATTTACTCCCATATTTTAGTCATGAATTAATTGCAATGATGAAGAAAATGGGACACATGCCTGGTACGGGTCTTGGAAAAGAAGGAAGAAGAGTGGTTGAATTCCCCGACTTCATGACTTAACTGAAGAAGGAGAGGGCTCCCTGAGTATGAACAAGTTTGCTTGGATGATGAGTATGAACAAGTTTTCTTGGATTATTCGTTCTTGCTGCAATCACATGTTTATTTGGATCTTGCCATGTTTGTGTTTCTGCCATGTATGCTTGCTGCCATGATTTGTTTGCTGCCTTGGATGTAATAAGGGCACTATTAAATGGTTCCTAGACCTAATCTAAGTGGCGACTCCATTATTTTCTCCGCCCCAGTCCACTCGGCCAAGGCGTACTCCCCCCCTCTTCCTCCCAAAGGAGGAAGGCTCGCTTAGCGCCCACAAGGGCATGGAAGATGTATTTCGATGGAGCTGTGAACCAATATGGAAATGGGATAGGAGTACTTTTGATAACCCCTGATGGATCCCACATACCTTTGGCAGTCAAGTTGAAGTTCAAGGCAACTAACAACATGACAGAATATGAGGCTTGTATTGCCAAAATGGAAGCTCTTCGAGAGTTAGGAGTAAAAGAAGAGGTCTTTGGAGGTCATAGCCCAAGCGTAGAAATTATGGAAAGTGAAGGAAGAACACTTGAAACCTTATCAGCAATACTTAGAGGATTTGACCAAAACCTTTGATAAGATCGAATACACCATCATCCCTAGCGCTCAGAATCAATTTGCAGATGCCTTGGCTACTTTAGACTCAATGGTTGAAATACTTGAGGGAGTATGGACACGACTTTTAGAGATCGAACAGAGTTATGAGTTGGAACACAAAGGGAAGGTGGAGTCTTCGGTTTTGGCTACAGAAGAAGAAGGGGTCCCTTGGTTGACAACATGAAATTCTTGGAATTGGGGGTTATATCGTGACGGTGCCGATAAGAGAGAACGTTGTTCGATTAGAAATATGGCAATGCAACACATCTTATATGGGGGCCAGCTTTATAGGAGGTCCTATGGTGGTATACACCTTTGTTGCCTAAAGAAAGAAGAAGTTGAGTGAGTTATGGGAGAAGTTTATCAAGGGATTTGTGGTCCTCACATGAATGGGAGGATGTTGGCCAAGAAGATTCTATGGATGGGGTATTACTGGAATACAATGGAAACTAATTGTGTGGACTCCGTGAAGAGTTGCTACGACTGCCAAACACATGCAAACTTGAACCATGTGCCACCTAGTGAGCTATACAGCATGACCTCTCTATGGCCTTTCTCGGTATAGAGCATAGATGTGATTGGAAGGATAGCCCCCAAGGTCTCAAATGGACATGAGTACATCCTAGTGGCAATTGACTATTTCACTAAGTGGATAGAGGCAACCTCTAACTCTATACTTAAAGCCAAGCATGTGGCTCGATTCATAGAGAACAACATTATTTGTTGATTTGGGGTACCACAAGAGATCATCTCATATAATGGTTCTCACTTTGAAGGGGAATTTTGAAGGATCATGGAGCTGTACAACATTGAACATCACAATTCTTCACCATAATGACCACAGACCAATGGAGCTGTAGAAGCAGCCAATAAGAATATCAAGAATATCCTAGCCAAGATGGTAGTGACGTACAAGGATTGGGCCGAGAAGCTTCCATTTGCCTTATGGGGTTATAGAACTTCTATCTATGCATCAACTGGGGCAATCCCCTACTCTTTGGTTAATGGGAGTGAAGCAGTGCTTCTCGTTGAGGTGGAAATACAATCTTTAAGGGTGCTGGTAGAAACCAAGGTCCTAGAAGAAGAATGGATGAGAGAAAGATATGAACAGTTGGCTTTGATAGATGAAAAGAGAACTATAGCACAATACCTTGACAAGGTTATCAAAAGAGGATTGCTAGAGCATTTAACAAGAAGTTGAAACCTACAAATCTTAAGGAAGGAGATCTAGTCCTAAATGTACTTAGAGACAAGACATTTGATCCAAGAGGAAAGATGAAGCCAAGATGGCCTGAGCCTTTCATTATCAAGAAAATCATGTTAGGATGTGCTACAAAAATCATGGATTTAGATGGAGAAGAGATGCTTTGCCCAATCAACTTGGATAGACTTAGAAAGTATAACATTTGAAAAAATAAAAAGTGTTAGGACATATGTGAATCATGTTAGGAACATATGTCATTTAGAATTGGCTAATCCTTTGACAAAATGCACTTTACTTGTAATTGAGTAGTTTTAGGATGTGTTTAATATTTCAAGGAACAAGAGTTCAAGTCCAAGTGTTAAAGCCATGCAAATCTGTCCAAGAAACAAGTGAAGAAGTGCTGGATTTTAAAGCTCGATAGATAGCATCTATTGAGGTTTAAAAGGGATCTTCAGCCCAATACTCGACAGTTGCTCGATAGATAACCTATCTATCGAGATTTACGAAAGTCAGTTTTCCAGATCTGATTTCACACATATCCGTGTACATTTGTTTAGGTTTTCTTTTCTCACAACCCTAAACATATATAAGGATTATTTTAAGGGCCGTCACAGCTGATGAAACTTGATGCAAAGGTTTTGTTCAAGAAAATTGTGATCGGAGACAAATTTTCCCTAGTTCATCTTTCTCTTGAAGAAGCTGTTGCGTTTGTACGTCGTAGGGTTTTGTAACCAAGGAGCTTCTTGATCTTCATCGTGTTGATGAACTGAAGAACTTTGCAGCCAACATCCTTCTCAAGTTGGTGGTTAGTTACGTACTTGGATCCGTGCATCAATTGGTTAGTCACGTACTGGGAGTCGTGCATTGAAAGGAGAGATTGTCATTACAGAACAAGTCCAATTGTGTATTGGGGTAAGGGCTCAACTGTAGGTTAGTATAAGTTACTGGGATTCCTTTACTTGTAACCACTTGTTGTGATAATAGTGGATTCTCGGGAGTGGTGACCTTAAAATCACCCGGTGGGATTTTTGCCTTGGAGGTTTTCCCCATTCATAAACAAATCACCGTGTCAACTTTATTTTCTGCTGCATATTAACTTAGTTGGTGATTTGTTTATGCTACCACGCATATTGCATGCTAATTAAATTAATTAAATAACTTGGCTAATTAATTGGATAATTCATCACAAGGGGTCAATACATTCTTGGCCTATCAAGTGGTATCAAAGTAGGCACACTCTGATTAGGGTTAATATTTGTTGTGTGATCCATTGACCCCTATTGTCATGGCTGCAACCGGCATGAAATGATCTTTGTTTTCAAATACATCTTGTTTTTCTAATCTCTACTTGATTGAGTGTATCAAAAAATGCAAGTCTAAAAGTTATTTGAAATCTATCATGATGATTATTGGAAAAGATCTTAGCTTGACAGAGAAGAAACTAGACCGTCTTAGAATGAAAATGTGCAGAGGAGTTCATCTGAGAAGACTGAAAGTTAAAAGCTTTGTTCGTAAATGGCAGATGAGAGAAAACACCATTCCTATTGATTTGTCATCTAAGCATGAGGTGTGCTTCATGATGAAGTCTGCATTTAAGGTTATGGACACATGTTTGTGGTACCTTGACAGTGGCTGCTCAAGACACATGACTAGAGACCAATCTCTCTTTAAGGATTTCGAGCTAAGAAAGGTGGTAATGTCACCTTCAGTGATGGGAGCAAATCATAGATTAAAGGAAAGGGAACCATCTCACTACCTGGACTGCCAGACATTGCAAATGTGCTATTTGTAGAAGGTCTGAGAGTGAACCTGTTAAGCATAAGTCAGATATGCGATCAAGACTTTATGGTGCTGTTCTCAAAAGGGAAATGCCTTGTGTTGAATGAGTCTGGAAAGAAATTCATAAGTGGTGTTTGCACTCTAGACAATTGTTATGGTTTAGTCCCTGATGCTGATATTGTGTGCAATAGCATTCGTTTGCCAAACGAAGATCTATGGCACCAAAGGATGGGACATGCAAGTTACAAACATCTTTCAATTGTATCTGAGCATGAATCAGTTTTGGGAATACCAAAGTTCAGTAGAGTGAACAATGTGGTGTGTGGACCATGTCAGCTTGGAAAACAGACGAAAGCTAAACATCTGGGCACTCAGACATCTGCTACATCTAGACCATTGGAGCTACTACATTTGGATCTCGTGGGTCCAACCAGAACCGAGTCTTTTGGGGGAAAGAGATACATCATGGTTGTGGTAGATGACTTCATTAGGTACACTTGGGTCATTCTTCTAAGATCCAAGTCAGATGCTCCTGAGCACATTGAAGCCTTGTGCACAAGATTGAAAAATGAGAAGAACTTAAAGATTGATCGAATTCAAAGTGACCACGGTAAAGAATTAGAGAACTCTTACATGGATTCCTTTTGCACTAGATCAGGTATATCTCAAGAATTCTTTGCTCCCATTACTCCTCAGCAGAATGGTGTAGTAGAAAGAAAGAACATGGTTATTCAGGAGATGGTTAGAGCCATGTTGCACAACAAGGATATGGCTAGAAACTTGTAGGGAGAAGCCGTCAACACTGCGTGTCATACAATTAATAGGGTGTATTTCAGACCTGGTACCAAGAAGACTCCTTATGAGTTATGGAAGGGAAGGAAGCCAAATGTTAAGTATTTCAAAATCTTTAGAAGTACTTGTTTCATTCTCAAGGATAGAGAGAATGTGGAAAAATTTGACTCCCGAAGTGATGAAGGAATAATTCTAGGATACTCCTCTACAAGCAAGGTTTATCGAGTATACAACAAGAAAACCAAGAAGGTGATGGAAACTGTAAATGTTGTGATCAATGAAGCTTCAGAGTCCAGTTCTAAGAAAATTAGTGAGGAAATTTCCAAAGAAATTCTTCCTCCCGAGCCCAAGGATGTTCAAAATTTGTTGATCAAGAGCCTGCATCTCCAAGTACTTCCGGCACTCTAAGTGTTGTAGATGGTTCAACAGACATACCTACCTCACCTAACTCTAAATCCCATGAAGAGAAGGGACATTCCTCCAGGATTAAGTTAAATCATCCTCCTGAAATTATTGTGGGAAATATGAATGAATTTACACTAAGGAAGCGTACAGTTGATAAATGTGTTGCTAAGTTTGTGTCATATTCTTGTTATTTGTTGCAGGTTGAACCACCAAGGTTGAGGAAGCTCTTCAGGATGAAAGCTGGGTTGAGGCTATGCATGATGAACTACTTCAGTTTCAAAGGAATGATGTTTGGACTCTAGTACCTAAACCGGAAGGTGAGCACATCATTGGCACAAAGTGGATCTTCCACAATAAGACTGATGAGGAGGGTAATGTAATCCGCAACAAGGCTCGTCTTGTGGCTTAAGGATACTCTCAAATGGAAGGAGTAGACTATGATAAGATATTTGCTCTAGTAGCCTGTATGGAGTCCATTAGGATTCTCCTAGCCCTGGCATGTCGCTTTACCAAATGGATGTAAAGACTGCTTTCTTGAATGGGTTCCTTAAAGAAGATGTCTATGTGGCTTAACCAAAAGGATTCATTGATCCATACTTTCCGGATCATGTGTTGTACCTCAAGAAGGCACTCTATGGTTTAAAGCAAGCCCCCCGAGCTTGGTATGATTGGCTCACACAATACTTGGTGTCACATGGGTTCACAAGAGGAAAAGCTGATCAAACTCTCTTCATCAAAAGGGAAGACGGCAAGTTGATAGTTGCTCAAGTCTATGTTGATGATATCATCTTTGGGTCTACTAAGGATGAACTTGCTCATAGCTTCTTCAAACTCATGCAGGCCGAGTTCAAGATGAGTATGATTGGAGAGTTGAATAACTTCCTTGGGTTGCAGATCCGTCAGCAAGAGTCAGGTATATTCCTATCTCAATCTAAATATGCTTAAAATCTTGTGAAAATGTTTGGTTTGGAATCTACTAGTTCTGTTAGAACCCCTATGAGCCCAAATGTTAAAGTCAATGTTGATTTGTTGGATAAATGTGTTGATTCGTCTCTATATAGAAGCATGATAGGTAGTCTTCTTTACCTTACTGCTAGTAAACTTGACATTAGTTACAGTGTGGGAGTGTGTGCTAGATATTAGGCTAATCCCAAAAAGTCTCATATGATTGCTTTGAAAAAAATCATAAAGTATGTCAAAACCATTGCCGACTTTGGTGTGTGGTATAGCAAGGACACAAATGATATCTTAGCTGGGTATTCTGATGCAGACTGGGCTGAGAATGCTGATGATAGAAAGAGTACTTGGGGGGGTTGTTTTTACGTGGGTAATAATCTTGTCTCCTGGATAAGAAAAAAGCAGAATTCCATCTCATTATCTACTGCAGAGGCTGAATATATCGCCATTGGTAGCTGTTGCACCCAACTTTTATGGATGCAAAAACTCCTCCTTGATTATGGTATTTGTCAAGAACATCTTACCATCTATTATGACAATATCAGTGCGATTAACATCTCTAAGAATCCTATTCATCATTCT
Source organism: Notholithocarpus densiflorus (assembly GCA_030021035.2). NCBI lineage: Eukaryota > Viridiplantae > Streptophyta > Magnoliopsida > Fagales > Fagaceae > Notholithocarpus > Notholithocarpus densiflorus. The sequence goes on from JARYZH020000041.1 coordinate 2,767,952, forward strand.
TGAACTAAACACATAGAGATTTGACATCACTTCATTCGGGAGCTTGTCAAAGATGGTACTCTCACTCTTGAGTTCATTCACATTGATGATTAGATGGCTGATTTGTTCACCAAACCTCTTGATAGCAAACGGTTTGAATTCCTTCGCCAAAACATTTGTGTTATCTCCATGGATTGATCTCCTCTTCTCCTCCTCCTTCCTCATGCATTTGCATATAGTTTTATGCTTTGCTATGTGTAACATGTTTTTGTTTGTTTGTTTTTAGTTTTTCTTTATTTTGTTTTTCATAAAAATAAAAAAAAATTGAAAAATTAGAAAAATACAAAAACAGTGTGTGTTTGTGTACATTGGTACTTGTGTACCTTGGATGGCCATTGAAACAAAGTTCTCTAAACTTTGTATCCTTTGTAGCTTAGATGAGCATCTCTATGCACAACTAAGAAAGTGAGCTTTGTGGCTCGTGTTTGTGGTGAGTAAGATTAAGTAATCTCTTGTACTTAACACTCGTATAACTCTTTTTGACGGGAAGGACTAGAAAATCCTAAGAGAAAGGCATAAATAACCATCTCACCACTGTTGCCCGCCAATCATGAAATGATATCTGTATGCTTTGGCATAGCAAAAGTGCAATGTAAAAAGCTTAACATCATTAGATGCATGATATGCTTTACAAAAGAAAATATGCAAAGAAAAATAAAAGCAAAAAGAATCAAAATGCTTTATATATGATTGTAAGCATGTCTTCTAGGAGATGTGGGAGTTATAGGATGTACCTTGAAGGTGATAGTCCCCATCAAGTAGTTATGATTATGTGTGAGTTAAAGTGATTTTCTCATATCTCAAATCATCATAACATGTAGACACTTATGCAATCTTGCGATATTTTTCACACACAACACGCAATATTCTTTGCTACTTTTGATACATGTGCAGGTACAATGTGATTTGGCCATCACAAGGAATACATGTGTTAATGTATGCTCACTAAACTATCTTGACTTGCTTTTGAAATATAAAATTGGTTAGACTTGTTTAGTGTGTGTGTGTGTTTTGGATCTAAATGCTTGTCATTTTTCTTGTTGAGAGATGATTTTGATAGCTTAAAAATGTTGTTTGGATTTTTGGTTGAGTAGCATGCTTGATTGCATTCATATCTGTGATTTTCCCATCTTTGAAAAAATATTTTTGAGCAATCTCGACAGCTTCTCGATACCACTTGACAGTTAGGCTATCTATCAAGTGTCTTGATCTTCCTTTCTCGACAGCTATTATCGCAATTTCAATCCATCGAAGCTTTTGAGAATTTGTTTCGATAGCTTTTCGATCTATCGAGAAAGTTTCTGTATGCTCGATAGATGCTTGATAGCTTCTCGATCCATCGAGGTCACTTTGCTGTGGAGACCTCTTGATAGCTCATTGACAGCTCCATTTGTCGAAAAATAAAGCTCGACACCTCTCGACACCTTTTGATCTATCGAGAATCGTGATTTCCTATATAAAGCTTCAGCGCGATTTTTCTCTCATTTTTCTTGATCTCTCTCGATTTTTTCTGACTCCTCACCTCCCCAAACACCCTTCTCTCACTCTAAACCTCTTCCCCACTCAATCTTCGGCCTCAAGAGTGTTTTGTTCCTCTGGTATGATCTTCCTTCTTACATTTTATCATGCATTTCATCTCTTTTGACCTAACTTTTGGGGTTTTTGAAAAAAATTCGGGGTTTTTCAAAATTGATGAGGTTTTGCAAATTTTTTGGGTTGAGTTTTGTTTAAATGATCTTAAATGTTCATGCATTGCATCACATTTGCATTTTCACAATGTTTCATGCATTATAGATGTGTGTTTACTATGTTGAAATCATGTGTGCTGGTAGGATTGGATTGGGTTAAGCCCATGATGTTTTTATTATTGCATGTCACATGCTCATGCATTTTTCATGCATACGTACCTTTATTCTCTATCTTTTTGATATTGATATGTGCTTGGTACTTTTCTGCTTGTCCTCCTCTCTCTCTCTCTCTCTCTTTCTCTATTCGGTTAGTTTGCTCTATGGCACCTAAAAAGAGGAAGTCTACTCCGTCCCGAAACCCTCTTCGTTTCGGGGCATCTACTTTTGATTGTACCCCCTCTCACGTTCGGTTCTGTGATGAGAAAGCCCGTCAGGACTTCTCGGAGAACTTTTCTCGACGAGGCATTCATTCGAAACGCCAAGTCGTCCTATCGGATTTTTCCAATACTAACCTTCCCACTGTCATCTACAGTAGGGGTTAGGAGTCCCTTTGTGGCATCTCGGTCACTTGTCCCTCTGTGATCATACAAGTTTTACTCCAATATGCACGGATGTGATTATTCTGTATCTCCTTTCATCACTTGCGTTCAAGGTACGTGCATTGTAGTCACTTCGGATCTTATATCCGAGGTGCTACACGTTCCGAGGGTAGAGTTTGCTGACTACCTTGACTGTGATCGTCTTCGAATTGTGTCTAAAGACGAACTCATGTCTCTATTTTATGAGACACCCTCATCTTGGGGTGACCGTCAAAACACCCCTTGCTCGGGCTTTGCAAAAGGTCCAAGGTTCCTGAATATGGTGATGACATTTGTTTTACATCCCTTGTCTCACTATAATTCGATTACTAAGCCTCGTGCTCAATTTTTGTAATCCCTACTTGAGGGACTCACTATAGATTTTCCCTCTCACTTCATACTCTCCCTTGTAGATGTCTATAAGGATACGGCGACTCGTGATAAGCTCATTTTCCCTTCTGCTATCATGCGGATTCTCCATCATGTGTCTGTCTCCTATCCTAAGTCTCCACACTTCTCATTCATGTGTGCCATAGACGCAGCGACTGTTAGACAGAGCGAGGCCCAGCTTCGACCGAAGTGGCCACAGACCGAGACGGCGACTCCTTCGGCTTCTTTCGTTCCATCCACCTCTACTCCTTCTTCTTCTGCGGGTGAAGTGACTTTCCAGGCCATCATGGCACAACTTATGCACATGGATGCTCGCCTTGACACTCTCAGTGATGAGTTGTGTCAGGTGAACACCCGTGTTGGTCGTATCGTACGTTGACAGGTTGTCATGGGTGGTTTCACTACATCTTCTTCTCCATCTCCACAGGCTTCAAAGGATGAGAGTGATGATGATGGCTCCGATAGTGATGATGCTGATGAGGATGATGGTGCTAGCTTTTCCGGTGATGAGGAGATGACTGCTTCTAAGTGACTTACCTTTTGTCATTTGTGACAAAAAGGGGGAGTAGTTTTGGTTATGAGAGTAGTCATGTACTTAGGGGGAGAGTTAGTAGAGGAGATATTTTTGTTAGGGGGAGTGTTTTTCTTTTTAAGGGATGTAGTGAGGACTTATTGTATCTTTTCTTTTCTATCTTTTTAGATACATTTTTCTTACTTTGTGATAGCAAACCTTGTACTCATTTTGATATATATATATATTGAGGTTGTTATTACATTCTATCACCCGTCTCTTTATGTGTTGTTTCTTTTCTCTCTTTATGCACATGCTTCTTATTTATTCTATGTAACCTTTTATATTTATGTTTCACACTAAAATGCTGTGATGAGTTTCGTTTAAAGTGTTTCAGAAATACAGGTTGTCAAAGTCTTTCTTGCCATGAACTCTCTTCTTACAAAGTTTTTCAAGAGTTTGTGTTAGGATTAGATTTTATTGCATTCAACAAGTGAGTATGAGTTGAGTGATTTATGACTTCTCTCATATGATCATTTTTTTGTTGTGATTTTGTCACGGATTGCCAAAGGGGGAGATTGTTAGGACATATGTGAATCATGTTAGAAACATATGTCATTTAGAATTGGCTAATCCTTTGACAAAATGCACTTTACTTGTAATTGGGTAGTTCTAGGATGTGTTTAATAGTTCAAGGAGCAAGAGTTCAAGTCCAAGTGTTAAAGTCATGCAAATCTGTCCAAGAAACAAGTGAAGAAGTACTGGATTTTAAAGCTCGACAGCTAACTCGATAGATAGCATCTATTGAGGTTTAAAAGGGATCTTCAGCCCGATGCTTGACAGCTGCTCGATAGATAACCTATCTATCAAGATTTACGAAAATTAGTTTTCCAGATCTGATTTCACACATATCCGTGTATATTTGTTTAGGCTTTCTTTTCTCACAACCCTAAACATATATAAGGATTATTTTAAGGGCCGTTACAGCTGATGAAACTTGATGCAAAGGTTTTGTTCAAGAAAATTGTGACCGTAGACAAATTTTCCCTAGTTCATCTTTCTCTTGAAGAAGCTGTTGGGTCTGTATGCTGTAGGGTTTTGTAACCAAGGAGCTTCTTGATCTTCATCATGTTGATGAACTGAAGAATTGCGGCCAACATCCTTCTCAAGTTGGTGGTTAGTCACTTACTTGGATCCGTGCATCAATTGGTTAGTCACGTACTAGGAGCCGTGCATTGAAAGGAGAGATTGTCACTACAAAACAAGTCCAATTGTGTATTGGGGTAAGGGTTCAACTATAGGTTAGTATAAAGTACTGGGATTCCTTTACTTGTAACTGCTTGTTGTGATAATAGTAGATTATCGGGAGTGGTGACCTTAAAATCACCCAGTGGGGTTTTTGCCTTGGAGGTTTTCCCCATTTGTAAATAAATCACCGTGTCAACTTTATTTTCTGCTGCATATTAACTTAATTGGTGATTTGTTTGTGCTATCACGCATATTGCATGCTAATTGAATTAATTAATTAACTTGGCTAATTAATTGAATAATTCATTACAAGGGGTCAATACATTCTTGGCCTATCAAAAAGGAAAAGCCTGCTAGGTTGAAAACCCGAAAGGGTGGCCTAGGCAAAAATTAAGGCAAAAAAACCTCGCTAGGTTGAAAACCCGAAAGGGCGATCTAGGGAAAAGATAGGGTAAAAGACCATGGGCATGGGAAATTTTTTTACAAGGACGTCATGGGCAAACGTTACATGGCAAAGAAAAAAGAAAAGAAACAGAAAGAAAAAGGAAAAATAAAAATAAAGACAATAAGCAAAGATAATAAAATGATTGATTCTCTTATTGCTCAAATTAAAAAATGATAAATTGTTTTCATAGGGGATTTGGAACATTCCAATACTTTATTAAATTCAAAAGAAAAGACATGGGAGTCATAAGGTGCATAAAAGTAAAATTTGGGGCATATCAAGGTAGTCACTCAATCCTCTTCCTTTTGTTGGACTTCCTGTAATCCTTCTCTTCCTTACGGACCATCCTCATGTCAGCTGCCAACCAAGCTTTGTATCTGAAAGTGGGATGGAGAAATTGAGGTAAACAGATGTCCTTAGCCACCATCCTTTTCAACCAAGTCTCACAGATTCTGCCCAAGATCCTATCAGTAAATGCCAAGGTATGAAAGATGCCATCATCACTGGAAGCTCCCTAGTGGTCACCAAATTGTCTTGCAATACGACATGTGGAGTAGTAAGAGCAGGGGTGAAGTCCAACCAAAGGAACACAGTTTTCTTTGAAAACACGGTTGACCATGTTTGTAATGCGCCACCATTTCACCACCCATTGAATCTTTGAAGGGGAGAGATGTTTCAAGAACTCAGTGAACTCATCAGGATCCATCTCCTTGCTTTTGAGCTTGCGATCACGATAATGCTTTGGTTGATATTGATTAGGTGGGACAGTGGGAGGATGAAGCAGTCAGAGCCTCTCGTACAGCCATATCTGAGGGAGAGGAAAAGAAAGCATGAATGTACCAAAGAAAAAAATAGAGAAAAATAAATAGGAATTCAAAGCCGATATAAGGAGCCTCGATGGGTTGAAAACCGAAAGGCAATCCATGCAAAAAATAAGAGGTTTACCTAGGAAAAAGTTAGGGATTATACCTGAAGGAGGAGAGGGCTCCTTGCAAAGAAAGTTGCTTCCCCCCTATGAATAGCATCCAAAGCATTGAGGGTTTCGGCCAAGATGAGACCTACCGGACTTCCTTTCTCTAGATTGTTGACCACCAAGTGCATCCTTTGATCTACACGAGGTGTCTCATGCACCATGAAATACCTCGCAAGAAGGCATAGGCAGAAGGCATCGAGATAATGAGAGTGCTGTATCCCAGCCAAAGGAACATTCCTTTGAGAAAAGTACATGAAAACCATGTGGATATTCAACTCGTTAAGCATGCATCATCTCTGAGCCATAACAAGAGGAATCCCCAAGAGTTGATGAGCCAGGTTAGAGAAGTCTTCTTCGGTAGTGGGAAGAATGAGAGTACTAATGTCGGGTTCGCCCATGATTGCACTAAATTCTTCAAGAGTGGGGCATATTTCCACATCATTGGATTGGAAAACATGCCGAGTAGGGATCCAAAACCCAGTGGCTGCACACATAAAAGGCTTATTCACTTTGATTTGATGATAGGAAGAGATGCAAGAGAGACCAAGAGGGATGAGAGCATCCTTAAAGCTAGGGCCAAGCTTCTTAATCCTTGTCGAAACCTCTGAAGGAGTGAATTTTTCCAAGGAGAAACCTTGGAGGGTGTTTTCTGGGTTTAGAACACGTTTTGTGAGGGTTTGGAGGCCCCTAATGACTATTTTATGCTTAAGAGAGGCGGCTATGGTTTTCTAGCCCGTGACATGTGTGTGCAGGGTCAAACATGCGTGTGCACGGTCAAAACCTACGTACGCATGTGCACGTTTGCGTACGCAAAGTTGAAGGTAGAATCAGATTCCTTGTCCTATTTGGAGTAGGGTTTTTTCACTAAGGCTTCTTTTATGTTTCCTATGACCTAAAGGATTACTTAAGGCACACTCAAGCTTAGATTTTCAAGCATAAATGAAAAGAGAAAAGCAAGACAATATATAAAAATTCCCATGAGTTGTAAAATAAGTACATATCCTAAATGAAAGCAAAAATATAAAAAGATGTTCTTAAATACAACCCAATGTCTCAAATAAGAAATAAAGTGCGAAAACACATGCTAATAAAAGAAAAGAAATAAAAATGAGAAATTTGTTGTGTGTCTGTGTTTGTCTGTCTATTTACAAGATCACTGGTAACGCATTTTCCTCGGCTGGTAGCTGGGAGTCATCTCAGGGTCGCCACCATCATCATCATCATCATCACTCGGGTGGGAAAACCTTCTAGGACCATAGATCTGCCTGGAATACTTAGTCACCTCTAGCTTGAGATTCCCGGCTAGCCAAATGAGCTCCTTATGCTCCTCCATAGTGGGCTAAAATTTGAGAAGAAGACATTGTTAGAACAAGTGTTGAGAGATGCAAAAGAAGAAAAGACAAGACAAGGGTGAAAGAGAACGCACTGCTCGTGTACCTTCAGGAAAAAGGTAGCCCATGACATTTGTGTTACGCCCCACAAGGCGTTCTCGAGCGAAGTCATCAGGGCCATAGGTATAGATCGACTAGGGTAGCAGCAACAGGACCAGCCTGACATAAGCATTACATTTGAGTGTCACCATGTGCAAAAAAAAAAAAAAAAAAAAAAAAAAAAAAAAAAAAAAAAAAAAAAAAAAAAAAGTGGGAAGGGAAGTAAAAAGGGAAAAATACATACCTCTAAAATGAGGGAAGGCATGATACGAGTCTCGCTGAACTTGGCATAGTCCAAATTATCCATAAGCTGCTCGGCATAGGGAATGCCACTCCTTCAAAGCTGGTACTCGACATCAGTCATGAAAAGCAGGGAAAGCATGAACTATGAGGGATCCATCGGAACCCTTGGTGCGTCAGTGCCCACCAGTTGGCAGCAAACCCTCTCGCCCAGGTAGAGAACCCTCAAACCAGCACCCTCCAAAGGCTAGGTGATCTTGGAAGTAATAAGAGCAATTGCTTCCAAGGCAGGGTATGCAACGTGAGGTGCACCGACCCAAGGACTCCATATGACTTGTGACAACATATTGGGTTAGAAGGAGGACCTTAGAAAACATCCAAAGATAGTGATGATAGAAGATGGAATCTCTACTTACATCCTTAGAAGAAAGCCTATCGAAGTGAGCCATAACCGAGGAGAAGCTCCTTAAGTCCACCTTTGCTCTATGAGCAATGAGACCATATTTCATGGCAGTTACAAGATAAATGACAGTATGCAAGATGACAGTTTGCAAGATAATAGTATGCAAGATAACAGTATGCAAGATGATAGCTTGCAAGGAAATAGATGAAAGTTGCAAGATGAATGACATGAGCACATAGTTTGCAAAGGCATAAGATACATATGGGTAAGAAGCTACAAAAGGAAATGAAGAAAGAATTGACCTCAAGGAGCTATTAAGGCCCCACCAGCTGACGCAAAGTCCCACGATTGAGTTGGCCCTCCGTGCATCCTCAAAATCAAGAAAGAGAGCCAGCCACCTCAAGGACACTGTCTGCCCTCCATTGGCGAAGAGATACGCCCCTAGTATGTACAGCAAGAACACGCTAGCCATTCAGGCATAATCCTTAGGCGTCTCTTGAGGAAGAGGTTTGTGGTCTGTCTCCAGTTCAAAATAACAAACCATCTCCGTTGTGTGCCTCCACCCTAACAGGTCTATGCCCAGCTGTACACCTGACTCACCCTCCAGATTAATGATCGACCCATAACATCGAAGGTCAGTCATCCGGTGGAAATCGTAGGGAGTCACGGTCATCTCCCTCTTAGTAATATGGAAGTGTGAGTAGTATCCCACCACCTCTCGGCCAGCGATTGCACCAATATGCCACTAGCATGAATCTCTAGAAGTAAATGGAGGATGGGTTCGAAGCCGGCTGCATGCACTATGGCCTTTGTGTTATCTGTCAAGGTCTTATACCATGAAGAAATATGGCTAGTACTGCCCCTACCTAAAAAGGGAGGGGAGACTTGAAAATAGATGAAAAAAGGACATGAGAATTGTCATTGGATAAGGAAATAAATGAAAGGAGTCAAAATAATGAAAATTAGGGTTTCTGAGTGCCAGCCTAGGCATGCAGGTCCGTGCATGCGTGTGCAGGGTCCTTGCATGCATAAATATGTTGGAATATGCGTCCGTATGAACTGAAGAACACGGATGCATACACATGAATACATCCCATGTACGCAGGAGTAAGTATACGTATGCATGAATACAAGCTGCATACGCAGGCCCATACATGCACATGCATGAACAATGACAGAGAGTGTTCATCAACATTCTCAACCAACGTTTGAACAAAACTCATCCTAAACATGTTCCTACCCCTCCTAAGGCATCAGGTTTTCATCTAAACCCATCCCACAACAAAACTCAAGCATTTAGAAATCTGAAAACAGATTAAAACGGAAGATCAGAGCAGAACTTGAAAATGAGAAAAGCTTGAAAAACTTACCGATCCGGTCCTTGCACCTTTTGAGAGATGGTTTTGTGGCTTGTAGACCAGTGGAGGGGACTTATTTACGTAGGAAGTTTTCTTGATTTTGGATCTGGGTACCATTGGAGAAGATGAGAGATTTTGGAGAAGATGAAAGAGTTTGAGAGAGGAAGAGAGAATCAAATTGTGAGAGTGAAGGAATAAGAGAGACGCAGAAAGTTTTGTAGAGAGAAAAAAAGGAAGTTAAAGGGTTAGAGAGAATGTGAAGAGATGAAGAAGATGAAGAGGAATAAGAATAAAAAGAAACGATTGGTAACCGTTGGGAAAAATATGAAGAGGCGGGAAGGCACCTAGTGGCTAAACTACGTGTAGTTTAGGACTCCCCTCTAAACTACATGTAGTTTAGTAGAAACCAATTTCCAAATATCCCCAGTGGGAACCCAGAAGGTAGGAAGTGCAAAGAAATATTCACAAAATCATTCGAAAATGGTAGAAATACCCTCAGTTGGGTAGGAGAAACAAGGACTCTCAAAGCATCCCCAATGGAATTGAAAGGATCACAAACATGTTGGGGTTTATGCCCTAAAATCCAATTTATTGGCATGCTATAAATAATTAAGTTGTTTAATTATATGAGACCATTTATGAACTAATGGGACATTATCATAGTCCTTGAGATGCATTGTATGTGGTTTATGTGATTTAGTCATAGAAGATATAAATCACAAGTTCCTTGTAAACTCAAAATATAGTTCGTAGTCAGTGATGAAATTGGGCGTTTCATCTGCGAAGACTATAACACATCAACTAAGATGGTTTGTCTTGATCATGGAAGTGAAGACTTCTAGTTGATGTGTCTTAAGAGTTAAGACATATTGAACTGGACCGTTGTGAGATTAATTATTCAATCAACAACTGTCACCTGAATAATTAACCTTACAACTTCTAATTTCATAGACTCTCAATCCTGAGAGGATAATGAACCCGATCATGAAATGTAGGTTACTTTGATATATCAGGAGTGAGATCTAATATTCACCGTCAAAACTTCAGTATGTTGGGTAACCACATGTAGTGTTGAGGGAACACATATTCTCAAGATGGAATCCATAATCTCTTTTTATAGAGACACAAAATATCCCCTTTAGATAAGTTTAATGGGAATTGGTTATTCAGGACGCCCACTTTAGTAAGGAGTTACTAAAGCTTATATTTATTGAAATCGGATTTCAATAAATGTGAATAACTAAAAGATTAAACCGGGTACTCAAGGATAAAATAGTTGTTTACAAAGTGACAATTTATTATGACTTTGTTTACTATGGATATTTCATGGAGGGGTCAAATGATATTATTAGAGTCTTGGGATATAATTTATTAATAAGGCCTAGAGTGCAATTATATTTATATAGTGGTATTAAATATAATTAATGGTAACTTTGGACTTGTCAAGAGTTGATAGAAAAGTCCAAGGCCCATTGGAGCTAGAGTCTTATTTGTTCCATTTGGTCCCATCTCAAGCCACAAACTAAAGCCCAATTGGGTATGCCCAAAAGGCTAACCCAATTAGATAATCAGTTTTTATTTAATAAGAGTTATTAAATAAAGTAACTACCAAGGTAGTTAGAACGTACGTATGATGAAAAGAAAAGAAAACAGTTTTCTCTACAAGGAGAAGAAGAAGAACTTTCTTTGAGAATTAACGTACAAAAAGACTTATTGAGAGACCACACTTTTTGGGCACCATGTGGAATTGATATGAAGATTAAAGGTATTCTCAAGTCTTGGTTTTGAATTTCACAGCATCAAGGTACGCTTTTTATTCTTTGTTCTAAAATTCAAGGTTACATGTTATCTCTCATGAATGAAGTAGATCCGTGATTGTTGCTTCCACTGTGTGTTTTGTATGAGATGCAAAACCAGATTTTCCAACAGAACATCCCTAAGCAGATTGGAAATCACAAAGGCCAAGAATGTATTAACCCCTTGTGATGAATTAACAAGTTAATTAATTAATTCAATTAGCATGCAATACACATGGTAGTACAAACAAATCACCAACTAAGTTAATATGCAGCGGAAAATAAATTGACACAGTGATTTGTTTACGAATGGGGAAAACCTGTACGGCAAAAACCCCACTGTGTGATTTTAAGGTAACCACTCTCGAGAATCCACTATTATCACAACAAACGGTTACAAGTAAAGGAATCCCAGTACCTTATACCAACCTACAGTTGAACCTTTACCTGAATACCCAATTGGACTTGTTCCATAGTGACAATCTCTCATTTTCAATGCACGGCTCCTAGTACATGACTAACCAATTTGATGCGCGGATCCCAGTACGCGGCTTACACACCAACTTGAGAAAGATGTTGGCTGCAAAGTTTTTCATTTCATCTACACGATGAAGATCACGAAACTCCTTGGTTACAAAACCCTACGGTGCACAAACATAGCAGCTTCTTGAAGAGAATGATGAACTAGGGCATATGTCTCCGGTTCACAATATGCTTGTGAAAAACTTTTGCATTGAGGTGCATCAGCTGTGACGGCCCTTAAAACAATCCTTATATATGTTAGGATTAGTGCCCTTAAATCCTATTGTATGATGCTATGTATGATATTAAGTATGACATTATGTATGACTTAATATTGTGATTGATATTAGTTGTTTTATTATTATCTAAAATAGTGGTAACATGAATATTTGGACATTATCATTTAGTCCATGAGATGCATAGTATGTGATTTATGTGATTTAGTCACAGAAGATATAAGTCACAAGTTCTTTGTAAACACAGAATTGTAGTTCGTAGTCAGTGATGAAATTGGGCGTTTCATCTGTGAAAACTATAACATATCAACTAAGATGATTTGTCTTGATCATGGAAGTGGAAACTTCTAGTTGATATGTTTTAAGAGTTAAGACATATTGAACTGGACCGCTGTGAGATTTATTATTCTCCTAACGATTGTCAATTGAATAATAAATCTCACGACTTCTATTTACATGAACTCTTAATCCTGAGAGAATAATGGACCTGATCATGAAGTGTAGGTTGCTTTGATATATCAGGAGTGAGATCTAAAGTAACGGTCAAAACCTCAGTATGTTGGGCAGCCACATTTAGTGTTGATGGAACATATATTCTCAAGATGGAATTCATAATCTCTTAGCGGAGATATAAAATATTCCCTTGAGATAAGTTTAATGGGTTCAGTTATTCAGAGAGTTAGGCCTAACCACTTTGGTAAGAAATTACTAACGTATATATTTATGAAATTGGATTTCATAAATATATGATGAATAACTTAAAAGGATTAAACCGGGTACTTAAGAATTGAGATGTAGTAATTCATAAAGTGGCAGTCTTCATTAATGACTTTGTATTACTACGAATATTTTATGAAGGGGTTGCATGTACAATAAAGTCTTGGAATATAATTTATTAATAAGGCCTAGAGTGCAGTTATATTTATATAGTGGTATTAAATATAATTAATGGTAACTTTGGACTTGTCAAGAGTTGACAGAAAAGCCCAAGGCCCATTGGAGCTAGAGTCTTATTTGTTCCATTTTGGTCCCACTCCAAGCCACACATTAAAACCCAATTGGAAAGGCCCAAAAGGCTAGCCCAATTAGATAATCAATTATATGGAGAGAAGCATACAGAATTTGTAAGAACATGAAATGGTTTGTATGTGAGTGTTAGACACTCTTTCATTCTCTCTAGAACATACACATATAACTGATTGAGAGACCACACATCTTGGGTATCAAGTGGAATTGGAGTGAAGATTAAAAGTATTCCCAAGTACTCTTGATCTTTGGTTTTGAATTTCACCCCATCAAGGTACACTCTCTTGTTCTTAAATTCTGAAACTTACATAGCACATGTTATCTATTGCGAATGAAGTAGATCTGTTAATTTTCTGCTGCGTACATGCATATTTCCATCAATATATGTTTAGGGTTATGAGAAAAGAAAGCCCGAACATCTATACATGGATTGGATGAAAATCAGAACTAAAAATATGATTTTCTTAAATCTCGATAGATACCCTATTTGTTAAGCAACTGTCGAGCATCGAGCTGAAACAGCTTTTTAAACATCGATAGATACTAGCTGTTGAGCTTTAAAATTCAGCACTTCTTCACTTGATTCTTGGATAGACTTGCATGAATTTAACACTTGAACTTGAAACCATGTTCCTTGAAGTATTAAAAACATCCTAGATCTACCCAATTACAAGTAAAGTGCGTTTTGTCAAAGGATTAGCCAATTCTATATTGACATATGTTCCTAACATGATTCACATATATCCTAGCATTAAGGAAAGTCCCTCATGAGTAGGATCATCAACCAAAACCCCAGTAAGTTACAAAATACACAGTTTTTCCCAAGTATCATAGAGGGCTCCCCTGAGGGTCCATGGCACAAAGGCAACTCCCTCGAGGGTTGTGAAGAAAAAGATTTCCCCATGGAGTTGAGGAAACTCCCTCGTGAGTAGAATAAATACCATTTCCCCAGTGTGTTATAAAGGAGAAAAAGTGAATTTTCCCCAAAAGACTACACACCACCAAAGGCTTCCTCGTAGGTCAAAATCACCAAGATGGCTCCCTTATAGGCCACTAACATATTCATCGGAAAAGTTATTTTCCCTAGTAGATTACACACCAAGGACTTCCTCGTGAGTCAGAAAAACCAATAACTTGTGCATATATCCTCCGGGAATTGAATATGCAAGCATAAATCCCATGCAAGTCAGAAGAGAAGAATATAGAACTTGTGCACATATCCACTAGGAATTGAATATGCAGGAACAGATCCCATACAAGTCAGATATAGAACTTGTGCACATATCCATTAGGAATTGAATATGCAGGCACAGATCCCATGCAAGTTAGAAGAGAAGAAAGCTAGAAGTTGTGCATGTATCCCAAGGGAACTGAACATTAGGCACAATAGAAGAGGTAGAAAAAGAGATAAAGACCAAGGTCACCCCAAGGCAAGAGCCTCATTAGAGTAGGTAGAGATGGAGATAGAAGCCAAGTATTACCCAAAAGCGCATGCCACCCAGTGAAGTATAGGGCAAGAGCTCCAAATGGACACCACAGATATATATATTCTTTTATGCTCGTGAGAACACTGTGGGCATAACGGGGAGTACGCCTCACCCGAGTGGACTGTGGCAGAGAAAAATAGAGTTGCCAACAAGATTAGGTCTAGGAACCATAAATACAGCACCCTTGTGGAAGAACTGATCTTTACTAAAGCACGTGTCTGGAGTTTAGGTATAGGGATGTGAAGGTGTTAGGCACCCAAGCCCACCTGACTCATAGGTCGGCCTCCACTCATTGTGTTCCAAATCCTAATCCCATCAAAGAGTCCTCTAATATGTTATTCTAAACTCACACACACTAACATGCATCTAACATCCAAACATGGCATATGCCCCCACACTAATCCATAGCATAAAACCCTACCATTCATTTAGCACATATATATCCAAAGGTAACAAGTATATCACAAGGCAGAAATGTCAACAAGGCATTAATCATCAAGTATATTCAATCATTCAAACCTAGCCTCATGGTATTCATCAATCAAGGAGCCAATCATCATATTCAAAGATGCATGTTCATATTCATATGCATGACTTACCTTCACTTACCTTGCTGCACCATAATACCTCAGCACCTATGCATCAATGCATATTCAAGTTCATATCATGTTCATGTGATTCATCAAAGACATAAACCCTAATTATAAATTCAACAATCAAAGCATGTGAAACATGTTATTCTACTAACCCTAGACCTAAACATATGAAAACTAGACTCAACAAATCCTATACATGTGAAAACTAGACTCAACAAAACCTATACATGTGATTAAAACTAAGCAAAACAAATAAAATAGCAAGAACACTAAATCTACGTTTTTGGGCATGAGTATGCATGCACATACATGGGTTTGCATGCGCATCCCAACTGTATGCGTACACGTACGCATGCATAGAGCATGCGCATGCATACATGCCTAAAAACATAGTTTTAAGGCAACAAACAAAACAAAAAATTAACAAACCCTAGCATACTTCTAATACACAACTGAACAACCTAAACTAGCAACGAAGATATCAAAGATAAACAAAATGAAAAAAAAAAAAACTATTCCAAAACATGCATTGGATCTAACAACAAACAAGAGCAACATTTAACACATCAAAATATGTTCATCAATATATCCAATCATTCAACTCATTAATCAAAACATGATGAGACACAACAAATTGAACCCAAAAAAATCAAATCATATTTCTAAGAATATATAACACAAATATAATTAAGAACAACAAGAACACAAAAATAATCCAAATCAAGGAAAAGCTATAAAGAGAGACTCACCTTGCTTATGGAACACAACTTGATTGATATTTTAACCGGCCTCTCAGTGCCTACATAACAAGATCAAGTAATAATCAAAGGAATCAAATTATTCAATAGTTCATAGGTAATCACAACTCAAAATCAAAAGGTTTTAAAAAGGTTTTTAGAAATCCCCCAAAGAACAAGTTTTTGCCTTAGTTTTTGTGCTAGAAAAAGGTTTTGAGTCTCTGTAATAAACGTGGTGGCTGCTGCGCTAGGGTTTTTGAGAGAGAAAAAATCGTTTTGAAAGAAATGAGGCACTTTTTCTAGCTAGGGTCTTAGTTTGGAGGCATAAGGTTGTATTTATATGTTTAAACTCGGGTTTTCAGAATTATTCAGAGTGTTTTGGATGTTCTAAAGGGTCTAGGGGCTGGGCCCATCAAAGAGGGAGGCTTTGGGCCCCAAACAATGAAGTTCTGGGCTTCTAGAAATTGGCCTACGTATGCAGGTATGTGCATGCATACGCATGTGTGCTTCATGTGTACGCATGCATCCCTAGAAACCTTAATTTTGACAGCTCTGATGGCCCAAATTCAAATGGTCATAACTCACTCAATTTAAGTCCAAATTAGGGAAAAATTATTTTTAAATTAAAGCACAGGATGTCTAATTTCCAATGAAGCAAACCTCACTAAAAAATTCTTTGTGGATCAAAAGTTATTGTCAAAATAGTGAATAAAGGTCATTTTTAGCATCGTTTACAAAGCAATTTGAGCACTTTTGAGTTGTGATTACTTCCAAACTGATGTGCATTAATAATAGCTTAATTTTGCATATTTATATCATTATTAGAAAACATTATCATACTTATTTTGAGTTAATTCATGAATTTTACATTTGGTTTTGAAATAATGTTGAATAATCAATTTTGTGCTTAATTGAATTTTATTGTGTGAATTTGTCTTTTGTAGGAGAATGGAATTAAATAAGTGGATTTGTGCAAAGAAGAAAGCTAATGGACTTTACTTTTACAAGGGCCATGATGAAGTTAAAGAAGGCCAACCCAATTAAATTTAAGTCCAATTGGAGTAAGGAATCAAAGGAAATTTGCACCAAATTCAAGTCCAATTCGGATTAGGATTCTAGCTTGCACATCAGTTAGTATTTTTGGAATAACTTTTGGCTCAGACGTCCAATCGAGATGATTCAAGTTGGGCTGGAAAGATAACTTAAAGGGCTACAACTTTGTAGTTTACCAAAATTGTCGGTTAAGTGAAGCCTAAAAATCTGGGATTTTCTCCAAACGGTAATTCAACTTGTAATAGGATTCCTTGACCTATTTAAAGGCTCTTTAGGGCAAAATTCAAGGAGGCTACAGCTAGGGCTGAGATGCAAAACAGAAAATTTGAGCAAGAGGTAGTGCCACATGTGGCTTCTTTGTAGCTTGTCTCCATGATAGCATTGTGACTATTTCTTTCTCTATTTTATTTGTCTAGTTTAATGTTTAGTATTTTATTTTTGTGTTTTCTTTCAATTACTATGAGTAGCTAAATTTATAATTAAGGTTGAGGATGAAACCTTGTTAAGGATTATCAGTATTGTTTATGTGATTTAATTTTTCCCATAATAGTTGTTCTTTAACGATTTAAATTGTTCTTGCTTCATATCAATTGACTAAGATGAGATTCTAGATATGAGTTCAATAATGTTTTTCTCATGATTTAGGATTTGTCTTAATTAATTGAATACTTGATTTTTTATTTCTTGATTTTAAAATTGGATATCTCTTGTGATTTGTTTGGCTACGGATACAATTGATGATTTTATTTTATACCTAGGAAGCGAAGAAGAGAATGCTTTAGATATTTAAATAGAAGTTTTAATGATAATATTCTCCATGGTAGCAAGATTAATTTCTAGATTATCATGTAGTGGTTAGGAAAAATTAATGATCGTAAATATATGCTGATAAGAATTAACAAGGTGGATTCCAAAACCTTAATTCCTTTCTCTAGATTGTTTACGTCTCTTTACTGCTTAATATTATATCTTTGCTTAGTTTAATTACTTGCTTAGTATATTTAATTTCAAAATAACCAATTTTTATTAAGCTAGATTATGATTAATTTGGTTAAGGTTTAATTAATTTTTCCTACGTTCATTCAAGTCCCTGTGCGTTCGACCTCGTTCTTGTCAAACTATATTTCAGTACGGTTCGTACACTTGCGAGTACTTTAAAATTTCACGACAAGTTTTTGGCGCCGTTTCCAGGGACTTGGTTAGGAAAATAAATTTGGTCTTAATTGAATTTTTCCTTCTACTAGTTGTAGTTAAAATTTATTTTTTAAATAGAAAAAAAAAACATTTATTTCTTTGTGCATGGTGTATGAGAACTTGGATACGTGATAAGAAAATCGTCTTGTTAGTTTTGATTATCCATCCACAATGGGAGAAACAGGAGATGATTCAAAAACTCCTAGAGAGTTGTTCTCACCTATTACCACCAATCCTTCATCTTGCATAGTATTGCCTGCAACCACTGCTGCACATTTTGAGTTGAAGCCACAAATAATCCACCTTCTCCCTACTTTTCATGGATTGGATAGAGAAGATCCTTATATGCATGTAAAGGATTTTCTTGAGATTTGTGCTACTTGTAAGTTCCAGAATTTCACTGATGACTCTATTCACTTGCGTTTATTCCCTTTTTCCTTGAAAGATAAGGAAAAAGCATGGCTTAATTCTCTATCACCTAGATCTATCACTTCATGGGAACTTTTGGTCACGAAATTCCTCTTTAAATTTTTCCCAATGGCCAAGACCAATGCTTTGAGAAGAGAAATTGTAGATTTTTTTCAAGATGAACAAGAGAAATTTTATGAGAGTTGGGAGAGATTTAAGGACTTGATCTTTAAGTGTCCTCACCATGATTTTGAAACATGGAGACTAGTACAATATTTTTATAACGGTTTGACTCAGACAAACCGTAACATGATTGAGTCCATAAATGGTGGTGGATTTTTGAGTCTTATGGATGATGAGGCATACAAATTTCTAGAGGATTTATCAGAAAGTTCACAACAATGGCATTTTCCCAACCGTAGAGAGAGATCAACCCCTACAATGAAAAGAGTTAGACAATCTTACTCGTAAGGTTGGAATTTTAGCTTTAGGTAGAGGGGTGAATTCTGTTAATCAAGTTCAAAGTGAAACATGCTCTATTTGTGCAAGTCCTATGCATACAACACAAATGTGTCCTTCCACAGTTGGTTACCTTGATTTCTATACTGAGCAAGCAAATGCACTGAATAATTATGGAAAACCATTTGCTAGTCCATTTTTAGAGACATACAATCCAAATAGAGGAACCGTCCTAATTTCTCATGGAGGCAAAATCAGCCTCCCACAAATGTAGGAGGACACCAAGTGCCTCAACAAAGTCAATTTCATCCACCTACTCAAGCATATCCTCCTATTCCTCAATCAACTCCTTAGTTTGTAGCACCACCAAGACAACAATCATCTTTGGAGGAGTCTTTCAAAACTTTCATGCAATCAACTAGCCAAGCCATTCAAGAGATGAAAAGTTTCACTCATTTAAATACTCAAGCTATTTCAAAGTTGGAGTATCAAGTTAGCCAGTTGGCAACCTAAGTTGGAGAGAGGGAAAAAGGAAAGTTTCCTAGTCAACCTATACCTAACCCAAAAGGGCAGTATGCCATCAATGGTTCTTCTAGTTTTACTCCTACACATGAATCTGTTCAATCTATTACTACCCTTAGGTCCGGAAGACAAGTTGATAATCAAGTGAAAATGCCAGAAGTGGAGGATAATGAAAACACAGTGTTAGAGGAAAAAGGAGTTCACAGTTCACAGGATGATTATAGAGAAAAGAAGGGCAACTCAACCTCAATTCCAGTTTAGGATCTTAGTTCTTCCCCTCTTGATAAGAAGTTTGTTCCTAAAGCTCCATTTCCTAACAATTTAATTAGTCAGAAAAGTGCACAATTTGGAAATATTTTAGAAGTTTTTAAGCAAGTGCAAATAAACATTCTATTTCTTGATGCAATTCAGCAAGTTCTTGTTTATGCCAAGTTTCTAAAAGATCTTGTGACAATGAAGAGAAAGACAAATGTCTCTAAAAAGGCATTTTTGATAGAGCAAGTCAGTTCAATCATTCAGAATAAATAGCCAGTGAAATGTAAGGACCCTGTATCTCCTATAATTTCATGCAAGATTGGGGATCGTCTCATTGAGTGAGCTTTGCTAGATTTTGGGGCAAGTGTGAACCTAATGCCATATTCAGTTTATTTACAACTAGGTTTAGGGAAGCTGAAACCCACAACTATGTTACTTTAGTTAGCTAACATTTGTGAAAATTCCTAGAGGTATTGTTGAGGATATGTTTGAAAGCTCAAAAATGTGTTAAAAACACAAGAGCTGTTTAGACCCCCAAATTAAAGTTACGACTCAATAGATTTTACACTAACTTAATACTAAGTGCGGAATAGTGTAAATGCAAGTGGATAAACAAACAAGCTACTCTAATCCATAATCAAGACAACACAACAGTAAAATGGAATGTAAAAGAGTAGGGAAGAAAGATGCAAACACAAGATAACACGTCGATGTGTTATCGAAGAGGAAACCGAAGTGCTCGGCGTAAAACCTCTCCGCCGCCCTCCAAGTGGTAATCGATCCACTAGACAATCAGTTGGGATACATGGGTTAGCAAGAGACCCTCCAAGCCTAATCTACCCGATGTACCTAAGCCCTCCAAGCTTCTACTCCAACAAGGCTTCTCAGAACCATGTCTTGTCTAGCTCTCCAGATCCCGCAACAAGCTCCACGTTGCATCTGCCATCTTTGGCTTCTTCCAATGCTTCCCAGCAGCACCAAACTATCACTTGACACTCTGAAAGGGTGTGGTAAGTGTTTGGGCTATCAACCTCTCAATGATATGAAATGGAGAGGTAGGAGTTGAGGAAAATCCACAAGCAATTATGTAGAGGATTGTGGGTATAACAATCTCTAACTCTCAAGGTGTTTGGCTAGGGTTTTCTCTCAGAAGTACTCCTCCACATTTGTGGGTAATGTGGGTATAAATAGTGTAGGCACAGAAAGTGTGTATCAGAATTGACAGTCTGGCAAAACAGAGTGTCTCGCGAGAAGGCCTTACCCGCGAGATACTCGCGAGACACAGCTGTCTCCATCCTATCCTGACTCTTCGCATTCCAGCATGTGCAAGTCACATGAGTCACTTCGCGGGATGCTTAGTCACTAGATACCCGTGAAAACTCTTCAGTCTTCAACTGCTTGAGTCTTCACACACTCTCTCTCTCTATCACACAACCCTTATAATCAAATCCCACAATAAATACAGGGTACAAAAGATTGAATAAAATTACAATCAAATTTGGCATGAAATTAAAGCCAACAAAACACATAGTTGTAAATCATAACTTTACAATCTCCCCCTTTGGCTATTCCGTGACAAAACCCCTAAAACAGACTCTAGACTTAAACATGAGTTTGGGAACAGTGGCAAAACTCACTCACACTGATAGGCCAAAAACGTATTGACCCCTCGTGATAAATTAATCAATTAATTTAGCCAAGTGAAATTAATTAGATTCAATTACATGCAATGAGCGTGGTAGCACAAACAAATCACCAATAAACTAATTATACAGCGGAAAATAAATAACATGGTAATTTGTTTATGAATGGGGAAAACCTAACGGCAAAAACCCCATCGGGTGATTTTCAGGTCACCACTCCCAAAACTCCACTATTATCACAACAAGCGGTTACAAGTAAAGGAATCCCAAGTACCTTACCAACCTACATTTGAACCCTTACCCCAATATCCAATTGGACTTGTTCTGTAGTGACAGTTCCCCTTTTGATGCACGGCTCCCAAGTATGTGACTAACCAATGCACGGATCCCCGTACGCGACTTCAATCACCAACTAAGAAGATTGTTGGCTGTAAAGTTCTTCAATTCATCCACATGATGAAGATCAAGAAGATGCTTGGTTACAAAACCCTACGGTGCACATACACAGCAACTTCTTCAAGAGAAAGAGATGAACTAGGGCAAGAAATTCGTCTCCGGTCACAATTTGCTTGAACAGAGTTTGCTCAATGCTTGTGCAACTTGTGAACTCTTTGATGGCCTTTAAAACAATCCTTTTATATGTCTAGGGTTAGGAGAAAGGAAGGCTCAAATTCTTAAACCTCGACAAATATGAGGTGTCGAGCAGCTGTTGAGCAGGTGTCGAGCACACGGGCTGAACAGCTTCCTTAAACCTTGACACATGCTAGCTGTCGAGACTTAGTAACTCTGCACTTTCAGCTTGTTTTCTTGAACAGACTTGAAGGATTCAACACTTGATATTGAAACATGGTTTCTTAAAGTATTTAAACACATCCTAAATCTACCCAAATACAAGTAAAGTTCGTTTTGTCAAAGGATAAGCCAATTACATAAAATAGTGACATATGTTCCTAACAAGTGAAACACATATGTCCTAACACACACCTAATCTAGAAGCTGTGAAGCACTTGCACGTATGTACTCGTAACCTGAAACGCTTGCACACAAACAAAACTTTCATTAAGCTTATGATAAGTTGAATACAAGGTACGTATATGAGCAAGTAAAATGTGATCAAGTTAGTAAACACAATAGAACATGTAAGCATATCTTGATCAAACATGATCAGTCATTAGAGAATGACTACAATGAACATTTAGCAAGTAAATGCTCATCTGGACACGCAATGCAATTAAGATCAATCCCACGGATCAATTGCATGTCCAACACTCAACCAATGCAAAATACACGAAGTATTTGCATCTAGGATACACAATCCTACTAAGGGCACAAGAGTGAGGTACTTAAGGCATATTGGCAATATCTTAAAAGTACAAATAAAATGCTACAAAGCAATAAGGTAAACACAACTACTGAATTATAAACTGAAATATAAAATAGTGTACTAAAGCTTTAAACAAAATCAGTAAAAACTATAAGCAAAAATAACTATCCAAGAGTTACAAAAGCTGAAACAGTTTAAACCATAACATAAATAAAACTAAACCGCCTGTATGAATCAAGTTTTCTAAGCCTAAGCTATGTCAATGCTCTGCTCCCCCTCAAATGTGCAAGCACCCCTTCAAAATTTTCTCCCCCTTTTTGACCAGAATGGCCAAAGAGGCTAGAACTAATCAGACTTTGAATCTGATCCCTGCGCCATGGACAAGTCGTCGATCTGTGAAGACAATGCAGTGATCTGTCCCTGGACGTATGAAAACTGGGTCGCGGTGTGCTGCACATGAGAGTCTAGCATGGTGAACACTTGGTGCAGAAGAGGATGGTTGTGCTGAAGTCTTTGGAGCAGAAGTGAATCTATCAATCTCCTCCTTTGTATCTCCACCCTCGTCCTCAACACGATCTTGTGGTATCGTATGCACACCTGTTTTGGAGCCCTTGATGTGAGCTGTGCTCCTAGTGACTGTGTGTGCACCAATGGGATAGTCCCTCTGAACTACTGTCAGACCACTCGGGAGTTTGAGCTTTGTCTTTGCAATTAGGCCCATAATCAATGAGGGAAAATGCATAACTGTTCTGGAATTTTTCTTTTCAATGCTCTTCTTCAAAATGTGGAAAATATGTCCACAAATATCTATCTCCTTGTGGGTGAAGAGATCGTGCAGAAATCTTGTCCTTGGAGCTGACAGTGTGGTGAGGTTGGTGACCGGGTACAAGTTATGGATCATTACATATGCCAATGTCTTCATCTCTTGTGAAAATGGGATTGTATTCATGGAGGTTTTCTTAGAAGTACCACCAAGTATCCTTACCATCTCCTAAGTAGAGCCCAAACGATCCTCATATTGTACTGTAATTGGCTGTGAGGGAGGACGAACTTCTAAAAACTCCTGAATCCTGTTCCTAGTGATGACAAACTCTTTGTGCCTTACTCAGCAGTTTATAATATCTCCCTCAACACTAGCATTGGAGAAAAACTCTTTGATAATCTCCGAGTACACAACTCCAGTCGGGTTCAAGAGCTTTGTCCATGTCCTATCCTTAAACACTTCAGGTATGAAAGTGTCCTCAAGTGATTCCATTTGTACGACCCTTTCCATAATGATCGTTTTATCCCTATAACAGTCATTATACTTCATATCAGCCTCAGTAGACCGGAAGTTATCAGAATCAGTGCGTGAACGTTTGGAGGATGATCTCTTAGTAGCTGCATGCTTAGTAGGAGACATCTGCACAAATGGACACACAACAAGAGAACAAATGCAAAAACAGCACAAGCAGACCATAAAACTTGATTAGATTCAAGTTAGTCTAAAACAAAGGTAAAAAATACCTAAAAACGAAGTACAAACAACTAAAAACAGAGCAAGCAGACACAAAACAACATGCTATAAGTGCTTAACCATGTGAATAATAGCAAAATGCATGAAGTGAATCACTGTGCATATGTGTATGTATGTGTGTGTGGCATGAGATGCAAGAGGTGTGCCTAGTGTGTGCATGGCATGACATTGAGGCACAAAATGAAAAAAGTGTGAAAAACACACAAACACTGACCAAAACATGATAAACATGATCAGTCAAGACAAAATCCAATCATTGGAATTCACTTGAGTCCAATTCAGCACAAGAATGTCACTAGGACATTTTGTCAAACACCTAACATGCAACAAAGTACACATATGATGAAAAATGCATGAACATAATGAAATTTGCCTCAATACATGCTTAAACTGCCACATGGGGCCAACACAGATACAGAAACATCAAATGGGACTCAGCCCAATCAAAGATTTTGAAAATTTTTCACAAAATTAAAAACCCCAACCCAGTTTTCGAAAATCCCCAATTTACAAAACCTTAAGCTAAAATCTGCATAATCAAAGACAAGAATGAAGATAATGTTTAGGAAAACATACCTTGAAGTGATCTTGCAGAGACTTTTGCTTGAAAATGATGGGGTTTGAGTGAAAAGTGATTTTGGGTTGAAGGGGGGTTCGAGAGAGGCTTAGCGAGGGAAATGAGAATGTTTTGAAAACCTGTCACATCTGCCTTATAAAACTGAAAACACGCGTTTTTCATGGGTTAGGCAGTAGCGAGACACTCGTGAGACAAACGCGAAAATAGCCACTGAAGCTCAAAAGCTTTCGCGAGAAGCTGTTAGTAGCGAATCAGTTGCGATACAGTCGTGATAGTCTCTACATGAATTAAGAAAAAATCCAGGTTTTGCCTAAAAACATTTCGCGAGAAGCTGTTAGTCGCAAAATACTCGCGAGGCAGTAGCGAGACTTTCTGTATGAAAATGTGACTTTGAAATTTCCCTTAAGCACATTTCGCGGGAAGCTCTAAGTCGCGAGCTTCTCGCGAAAAGACCTTTAAACCAGTTTTTTGAAGAAAAACACAAAAATGCATTTTTGAACAAAACTAAAAGCACGAAAGTATAAAATCACTTTCAAAAACAAATAAAACACTCAAAAATCTTTTTGGGTTTGACCAGCAAGTACTTGAGCATACACATCACAGTTGAACATGTACAATCACACAAATGAGATAAGCATTAATTGAATCGAAGTCTTGTGTGTTGTGGGTGACTATCAAATGTGGAATAGTCCTTAGACCAGAGTGAAGCTTCAATGATCAATTCAATCAAGTCATACACAACTGATACTAAGTCAAGTGGACTATCTCAATTATAGAAATGAACATATATGACCTCCCACAAGAGAATGATTACAAAACGTAGAAGCTTTTCATTTGGCTTCTGCATAAATCATAACAATTGATCCTTTTTGGATAATACACCTCCTTTTTGAGATCGGTGCTTGAAAATTTTGATATTTCAATATTGAGAGATAGCCTTTGGCTTTTTGAGCACCATACATTTCAATTTTAAAATGTCGCTTTCCCTTTTTCCTAGTCAAATACTAGTATGTGCGACGGCTTTTGCAGCTCAAAATCTCTTTTTCATTCTGAGATTTACATTTGGTGTGCTCTATTGCAAAAACATAAAAATAAAGGTGGGAAGAGATATAAGCACAAGTCTATGCAAGTATCAAGACCATCAAGACTATTGACCAATCATTCATGACAAGCTTGAAGATCTATTTACAACAATCACACAAAGTTTTCAAGATTTCTCCCACAAAGATATTTGTGCATACATAACAAGCTAAGCTCGTAAATGCACTATGTCATTAGTACGAAGGTACTAGGCCAAACTCACATGTGATATACACAACACAAGCGATCAAACTTTTTGGAGATTTTTCAATTTTTATAGGTTTTTGAATTTTTGAACACACTAAAAAATAGAACAAGTAAAGTAAGATCAACAAAAATAGGTATAAACCAAAAAAAATAAACATGCTAATAACCTGAAGCGACACAAATAGAATTATGCATGTCAAGATGCATGAACAATTGTGTTAGGACATATGTGATTCACTTGTTAGGAACATATGTCACTATTTTATGTAATTGACTTATCCTTTGACAAAACGCACTTTACTTGTATTTGGGTAGATTTAGGATGTGTTTAAATACTTCAAGAAACCATGTTTCAAGATCAAGCGTTGAAGCCTTTAAGTCTGTCCAAGAAAACAAGCTGAAAGTGCAGAGTTACTAAGTCTCGACAGCTAGCATGTGTCGAGGTTTAAGGAAGCTGTTCAGCCCGTGTGCTCGACACCTTCTCGACAGCTGCTCGGCACCTCCTATCTGTCGAGGTTTAAGAATTTCAGAATTCTGATATGATTTTCTTGGAATCCGTGAATATGTCTTTGGGCCTTCTTTTCTCCTAACCCAAGACATATAAAAGGATTTTTTTAAGGGCCGTCAAATAGTTCACAAGTTGCACAAGCATTGAGTAAACTCTGTTCAAGCAAATTGTGACCGGAGACAAAGTTCTTGCCCTAGTTCATCTTTCTTGTGAAGAAGCTGCTGTGTTTGTGCACCGTAGGGTTTTGTAACAAGCATCTTCTTGATCTTCATCGTGTGGATGAAATGAAGAACTTTGCAGCCAACAATCTTCTTAGTTGGTGATTGAAGTCACGTACTGGGATTCGTGCAATTGGTTAGTCACGTACTTAGGAGCCGTACATCAAAAGGGGAAATTGTCACTATAGAACAAGTCCAATTGGGTATTGGGGTAAAGGTTCAATTGTGGGTTGGTAAGGTACTTGAGATTCCTTTACTTGTAACCACTTGTTGTGATAATGTGGAGTTTCGGGAGTGGTGACCTGAAAATCACCCAGTGGGGTTTTTGCTGTTAGGTTTTCCCCATTTATAAACAAATCACTGTGTTATTTATTTTCGCTACATAATTAGTTTATTGGTGATTTGTTTGTGCTACCACGCGTATTGCATGTTAATTTGATTAATTAATAAACTTGGCTAATTAATCAATTAATTTATCACAAGGGGTCAATACGTTTTTGGCCTATCAAGTGGTATCAGAGAAGGCACACTCTGATTAGGTTTAATCTTTGCTATGTTGATCCATTGACCCCTGTTTGTCATGGATAGAGGACAATCGTTAATCATACCTTCTTTATTTGATAGCACTAACTATGCATACTGGAAAGTACGCATGAGTGCTTTCTTGTAGTCTCTAGATGAGAAGGTGTGGCAAGCTTTTGAGATAGGCTGGACCAAGCCAAAGGAAGCGCCGGCCGATTGGGATGAAGCCAAGATCAAGGCGGCAAACTTCAATAGCAAGGCATTGAATGTTTTATTCAATGCAGTCACTAATGAGGAATTCAAGAAGATATCCTCTACTGAAACTGCTAAGGAGGCATGGACCATCCTCCAAACAACCTATGAGGGAACGAAGGCTGTCAAGGATTCGAAGCTACAAAGGCTCACTACAAGCTTCGAAGAAATTAAGATGGGGGAGGATAAGTCGTTTGATGAGTTCTATGCCAAGCTCAAGGACATAGTGAACTCAGCTTTCAATCTTGGAGAAACCATTCCTGAACCCAAGATTGTAAGAAAGGTGCTCAGACCTCTACCTGAGAGATTTCATGCCAAGATCACCGCTATAGAGGAATCAAAGGATATTGACAAGATTCCTTTGATAGAGCTGGTTGGTAATCTGTAGACCTACGAGCTAGGGTTGACAAGGATTGGCAAGTCGGGTAAGAGCAAGAGCATGGCTTTGAAGGCCAAGAGCAGTGAAACGGATGAGTCTTCAGACGATGAAGATTTTAAGATGAAATCCTACATCACCAGGCAATTCAAAAAGTTCATGAAGAATGCCAATGGGAAGGGTTTCAACAAGGACCGTAGGCAAGTCAGTTCTTCTCAGTTCAAGAGCCAAGACAAAGGGAAGAAGGATGCACGAGATGGCAGTTAGTACACTGTTCTCGCAGGACCTAAGTGCTTTGGGTGTCAAGGCTTTGGTCACATGAAACAGGAGTGCCCCACATATCTCAAGACTATTAGGAAAAGCAAGGCACTTACTGCTACATTGAGCGACACCGAGCCTGAGGATGATTCCGACAATGAGGATGACGGAATCCTAAATGCCTTCACTGCTACTGTCAATCCTACTGAGGGGATTGTTGAAGATGTGCATGAAGAAGAAGAATTGGTGGATTCTAAGTTTGAGAAGATGGATGATCAAGATGATATCCATACAACCTATAAGAAACTGTACAAGCTTTTTGAGAAGCATGAGAAACTTTATAGGCTGGCCACCAAAAAGCTCAGTGATGTGAAACTTGATCGTGAAGAGCTTTCCACAAAGTTTGATGAAGCTAATCAGACTATTGGAGCACTGAGGTTCGAGAACAATTTCTTGGCTGAGAAGACCAAGAAGCTTGAAGCGAAACTGTTTCAAGTCAGAGCTCAATTGGAGAGGACTTCAAGTGCAAAGCTTGATGAGATGCTCAATCTTCAGAAATCTGCTTCTGATCGAACAGGTTTGGGGTATGGTCTCTCTTCCTCTAGTATTGCTTCTACTAGTACTATTTGTGTTCCACCTAGCAATAATATTGAAATTGAGAACAATAATGTTAAAACTGATATAGCTAGTGAGAACTTAGACAAAGGTAAATCTATCTTAGGAGTACCCCCTAAGCAAGATAAGAAGGAAGCTAAGAACCCTAGGGCTAAAAAGGCTAACTCTCAAAAGCCTAAATAGAAGAAGAAGCATCTCTGTCATCATTGTGGAGTTGCCGATCATACTTGACCAAATTGCTATAAGTGGCTAGCCACTTAACAGAGCAACGACATGATAGCATCTGGAAGCCAGATTCAGCTTCAATCCTCTCTTGCTCCCCTTGGAGATCTTCTCAAAACCCTCATGTTCCTTTCGAACTTGAACGGTTTCAATTCTTCCCCCTCACCGCCGGTTCAAGGGTTTAATCAAAGGAAAGGCTCTTCTAGGGTGTGGAAGGAAAATGGCTTTAAGTGATTCTATCACTTTTCTCTCTCTCTTCTTGTTTTTGTGTGTGCATTACTTGTGTCTTTTGCTTTTAAGTTTTGAGTCAGTCTAGTTTTTATGCTTTGCTTTGTTTAACATGTTTTTGTTTGGTTATTTTTCAGTTTTTCTTTGTTTTGTTTTGTTTTTCATACAAAAAAAATAAAAAAAAATAAAAATTGAAAAATCAGAAAAATACAAAAACAGTGTGTGTTATGTGTACATTGGTACTTGTGTACCTTGGATGGCCATTGAAACAAAGTTTTCTAAACTTTGTATCTCTTGTAGCTTAGATGAGCATCTCTATGTACAACTAAGCAAGTAAGCTTTGTGACTCTTGTTTGTGACGAGTAAGATTAAGTTATCTCTTGTACTTAACACTTATATCACTCTTTTTTACGGGAAGGACTAGAAAATCCTAAGAGAAAGGCATAAATAACCATCTCACCACTGTTGCCCGCCAATCATAATATGACACATGTATGCTTCGGCATAGCAAAAGTGCAGTGTCAATGACTTTGTGTGCTTCGGCATAGCAAAATTGGAATGTCAATTGCTCACCATCATTGGGTATTTTCTTTTCTCTCTCTTATATGCCCATACATGATTTGCTTAAATAAAATATGCAAAGAAAATGAAAAGCAAAAAGATAAAAAAAAAAAATGCTTTAAATATGATTGCAAGCGTGTTTTCTAGGAGATGTGGGAGTTATAGGATGTACCTCGAAGGTGATTGTCCTCATCAAACAGTTATGATTGTGTGTGAGTTAAAGTGATTTTCTCATATCTCAAATCGTTATAACTTGTATACACTTATGCAATCTTGCGATGTTTTTCACACACAACATGCAATATTCTTTGCTACTCTTGATACATGTGCAGGTATAATGTGATTTGGCCATCACAAGGTTTTACATGTGTTAATGTATGCTCACTAAACTGTCTTGACTTGTTTTTGAAAAATAAAATTAGCTAGACTTGTTTAGTGTGTGTGTGTGTGTTTTTGGGATCCACATGCTTAAAATTGCTGTTGAGAGATGATTTTGAGAGGTTTATATGGTGTTTGGATCATTGGTTGAGTTGCATGTTGGATTGCATTCATGTCTGTGTTTTTCACTTCTCAAAAAACTGCTTTTAAAAGCTAGCTCGACACCTCCTTAATACCTTGCTATTTGTCGAGTTTCTTAAGCTTTTTTTTATCGCAATCTGGTGTCGAGAAAGTTCCTACCTCCTCGATAGCTTCTCGACAGCTGGTGGATCGATCGAGCTTCTGTTCTTGTATCTGATGGTTTGTTCCTCGGCACCTCCTCGATACCTGTATCTGTCGAAGAAAAATTTCTCGACACCTCTGTCGAGATTTACTGAGGGTCTATTTATACTTCCTCATGCGATCCGACCCTCATTTCTTTCGATCTCTCTCTCGATAGCTCTCTCTTTTCTCTCCCAAACAACCTCATCTCACTCCAATCTTGATCCTCAAGGTTTCTTCAAGCTTTTTCAAGATTTTCTTCACTTGGTAGGCTTCTTATCTCTCATTCTTCATGCATTTCATGTTTTGAAACCTGGGTTTTAGGGTTTTTGAAAAATTTTGGGGTTTTTCAAAATTGATGAGTTATTGTTGAAATTTTGGGATGGGTTTTCACTTAAACGAGTTTAAAATCTCATGCATTGCATCACATTAGCACTATAATAGTATAGTCATGCATTTAGATGTGTGCAAACTGTTTGTGTTTTGATAGGTTTGGATTGGACTGAGCCCATGATGCAATTTCTTTTGCATGTCACATGTTCATGCATTTCTCATTCATACGTACTCTCTTTTCAATATACTTGTTATATTTGAATTGCTTAGGACTTTTCTGATTGTCTTTCTTTCTCTCCCTCTCTTTTTGTTTACGTTAGTCGTGTCTATGGCACCTAAAGCGTAAATCTTCTCCGGCTCAGAACCCTCTTCGTTCCAAAGCTTTTTCATCTTCTGATTTTGCTCATCTCTTTCTTTGGTTCCGTGATGATGATGCCCACAAGGCATTCTCGGAGAACTTTTCTAGACGAGGTGTTCATTCGGAACGCCAAGTTATTTTGGCGAACTTCGTCGACACTGACCTACCCACTGTCATTCACAGTCGGGAATGGGAGTCACTGTGTGACATCCCGGTCACTTGTCCTCTCGTGCTTATCCAGGAGTTTTACTCCAACATGCACGGGATTGATCGTTCAGTACCTCTTTTCTTCACTCGCATTCGAGGTACGCGCATTCCTGTCACATCGCAGCTTGTTGCGGATGTGCTTCGGGTTCCTAGGATAGAGTTTCTTGACTATCCTAGTTGTGAGTGTCTGCGGACTGTGTCCAAGGATGAGCTCATGGCTGCTCTCTGCGAGCGCCCTTCTGATTGGGGTGATCGTTAGTTTACACCATGTAGGCCTTTTGCTAAAGGTCCTAGATTCATAAACATGGTGATGACTTTTGTACTCCATCCACTTTCTCACTACAACTCCATCACAGAGCCTCGTGCTCGGTTTTTGTTGTCTCTTCTTGAGCATCTTACTATAGACTTTCCTTCTCATTTCATTCTTTCTATTATAGATGTTCATCTAGATTCAGCGTCCCGTGATAAGCTCATCTTTCCTTCCGCTATCACGAGGATCTTACGCCATTTTTCTGTTCCTTTTCCCTCTTCTGACCATTTTTCTGTCATGTGTGCCATAGATTACGCGACCGTTAAACGTAGTGAGGCTTAGTTTAGGTCGCGACAGACGGATTCAGCTCCTCCCAACCGTCTGGCTCCGTCTCAATCTACTCCATCCACATTCGCTTCCTCCTTTTCTTCGAGCGATGTGACTTTAGGAGACATCACGGCGCAGCTGCAGCGCATGGATGCTCGCCTTGATACACTTTCTACGGAGTTGTATCAGGTGAATGTTCGTGTCAGTTGTATTGCACGACGACAGGTGTCCATGGGTGGTTATGCTTTTGAGGCTTCTCCTCCACCACCTCCTCCTGTGGCTTCTGATTCTAAGGATGAGGATGATGATGATGGTGATGACAATGATGCTTCGAATGATGATGATGGAGATGCTAGCTCTACCGATGAGATGTCTACTTGACATTCTTACCCTTTGTCACTCGTGACAAAAAGGGGGAGTAGTTTTGGATATGAGAGTAGTCATTCTTAGGGGGAGAGTTAGTATAGGACCATTTTGTTAGGGGAAGTGTTGATATGTTCTGAGGGATGTAGTGAGGATATTATGTATCTTTTCTTTTCTTTCTTTTATAGATACATTGTTCTTGTACATTAGGTCTTGTGACCACTTTTTAACATACATTGTACTTATCTTCTTTATATGTTGATGTATGTTTTTCTTTCACCTACCTTTACATGTGTTGTTTCTTTTCTCTCTTTATGCACGTACTTCTTATTACTTGTATGCAATCTACTATTTCTGTTTCACACAAAGATGCCTTGATGAGTTTTGTTTAAAGTGTTTTAGAAATATAAGTTGTTAAAGTCTACTTGCCATAAACTCTCTTCTTGCAAAGTTTTTCAAGAGTTTGTGTTAGGATATATTTTATTGTATTCAACAAGTAAATATGAGTTGAGTGATTTATGACTTCACTCATATGCTCATTTGTTGGTTGTGGTTTTGTCACGGATTGCCAAAGGGGGAGATTGTTAGGACATATGTGATTCACTTGTTAGGAACATATGTCACTATTTTATGTAATTGGCTTATCCTTTGACAAAACGCACTTTACTTGTATTTGGGTAGATTTAGGATGTCTTTAAATACTTCAAGAAATCATGTTTCAAGATCAAGTGTTGAAGCCTTCAAGTCTGTCCAAGAAAACAAGCTGAAAGTGCAGAGTTACTAAGTTTCGACAGCTAGCATGTGTCGAGGTTTAAGGAAGCTATTCAGCCCGTGTGCTCGACACCTTCTCGACAGCTGCTCGACACCTCCTATCTGTCGAGGTTTAAGAATTTCAGAATTCTAATATGATTTTCATGGAATCCGTGAATATGTCTTTGGGCCTTCTTTTCTCCTAACCCTAGACATATAAAAGGATTGTTTTAAGGGCCATCAAATAGTTCATAAGTTGCTCAAGCATTGAGCAAACTCTGTTCAAGCAAATTGTGACCAGAGATGAAGTTCTTGCCCTAGTTCATCTTTCTTGTGAAGAAGCTACTGTGTTTGTGCAACGTAGGGTTTTGTAACCAAGCTTCTTCTTGATATTTATCGTGTGGATGAACTGAAGAACTTTGTAGCCAACAATCTTCTTAGTTGGTGATTGAAGTCGCGTACTGGGATCTGCGCAATTGGTTAGTCACATACTTGGGAGCCATGCATCAAAAGGGGAAATTGTCACTATAGAACAAGTCCAATTGGGTATTGGGGTAAAGGTTCAACTGTAGGTTGGTAAGGTACTTGAGATTCCTTTACTTGTAACCGCTTGTTGTGATAATAGTGGAGTTTCGGGAGTGGTGACCTGAAAATCACCCGGTGGGGATTTTGTCATTAGGTTTTCCCCATTTATAAACATATCACCGTGTTATTTATTTTCTGCTGCATAATTAGTTTATAAACAAATCACCGTTAGGTTTTCCCCACTTGTAACCACGCGTATTGCATGTTAATTTGATTAATTAATAAATTTGGCTAATTAATTAATTTATCACAAGGGGTCAATATATTCTTGGCCTATCAAAATGTCCTTAAACATAGGAAGTATTAATGCATGGACATAGGAGGTGATCATGCATGAGTACCCTTCTTCACCCACACGTCACGTGCGTCTGGGGTGATATCCCTATAGGATTGGGTATTAGTGTTGTGGCCTTTAAACCTTCTGGAGAAGTTAGCCAAACAGGTGGTGAATGCATCGATCATTTTCATCACATCCATCACTCCAGAATCACCATCTCGACCTCTTGATTACTCAACAGCCTAATTCCTTTTGTCATTTCTTGACCTCTGATCACTTGCATTCTTCAATGCCCTCAGCTTATGACAATTTGGTCTGGTGTGTCCTTGAAGTCCACAGTGATGGAAGAAATGGTTCGTTCTAGGACCTTTTTGTGATCTTGGGAGTGATTTCCATCTGGCTTTAGACTTGACCACAGATAGGTTACGGGGCTTGTTCAACATCTGTTGGTCAGCCACATTTTTCTTTTTCTCAACCTTTGCCTTTTCCACAGTAGGGGCAACTACAACTGGCTTTTTGGCCTTCATAAACTTCACTTCTTTGGAGATATTCACAGCTGAACTACTTTCTCCGGTGTATCCTAATATGGTTTTGTCGAAGAAAGGTTTTTGATGAGAGAGGACATCATCAAGCTTTTTTGTGGATACTCGCTCTACCTTGGCATTTGCCATAACCACCTCAAGCTCAAGGAATTTTATCTTTGAGTAGGCTTCGATCAGCTCTCCATTCAGCGTCTCTATTTCACATTTGGCCTCCTTATATTGTATTAGGAGACTTCTATAGTCCTCCTCTACCTTCTTCATCTTTTTAATGGCTGCCTTGGCCACCCTTGTATATTCTCCTGATTTCTCAAAGAGGGAATTGTAGTTTTCTTGAAGTCCCATTGTGTTTTCATCTTCTTCAGTATCAAATTCTTCTACTACTCCCATTGACTCCACTTCATTATGTTCACAGAGCTCTTCAACTAGCAAATTCAAGTCCTCCGAGGACTTAACATGAGCAATAGTCATAAAAGCAGAGTAATTCCCTTATCCATCACAGCTCTTTTCCGAATTAGAATTGGAAGAATTCGAATCACTACGGGTTGTGGCATATGCCTTGCCCTTCCCTCTCAAATAGTTTGGGCACTCCTTTTTAAGATGTCCATGACGATTGCATTTGTAACACACGATGCCTTGAGGGGGTTGTGAATCCTTTCCAACTTTCTTCTTAAACTCCTTCTTATCACCTTTGGAGGATGAAAACTTCCCTCTGCTGAACGATTTCCCACTGTTCTTCATCTTCAGAAATTTTCGGAAGTTCTTTACAAAAAATGCTACCTCTTTCTCCACTCCATCTTCTTCGGAGGAATCATCCATTCTTTCGGTGATGGTTATAAGAGCAAGAGATTTACTCGACTTATGAGAAGGCAGTCCCAGCTCATACGTTTGGAGAGATCCAATGAGCTCTTGAATTTTGATCTCATCCAAATCTTTACTTTCCTCTATAGCTATGACTTTTGCTCGGAAGCTCTCCGGCAATGATCAGAGGATTTTCCTCACTACCTTTGAGTCCTCTGTTCTCTCACCCAAGTTGAACTTGCCAATAACCACTTCATTCAGCTTACTGTAGAAATTGTCAAATGACTCATCCTTACTCATTTTCAGCTCCTCAAATCTGTTGGTTAGCATCTGCAACTTTGTATCCTTTACTTTCTTTGTTCCTTCATATGTGGTCTCCAATATCTCCCAAGCTTCCTTGGCTACTGTTATGTGAGAAATCCTATGAAATTCATCTGGAGAAACACCACAAAAATTGCATTCAAAGCTTTACTGTTAGCGTTAGCTACCACAAGTGCTACCTTATCCCAAGTGAATTTAGTGGCCTTTGGCCTAGTCCATCCTACTTCTATCGCATCCCAAACAGTATCATCAATTGAACACAAGAATGCCCTCATTCGGACTTTCCAAAAGGCATAGTTACTACCATCAAAATATGGTGGAACATTTAAAGATTGAAACCGGTCCATCTCAAACAGGGTCAAAGATCACACTCAGGTATTTAAACCATAGCGAGTGTACCTGCTCTGATACCAATTGAAAGCTCGAAAATGTGTTAAAAACACAAGAGCTGTTTAGACCCCCAAATTAAAGTTACGGCTCGATAGATTTTACACTAACTTAATGCTAAGTGTGGAATAGTGTAAATGCGAGCGGATAAACAAACAAGCTACTCTAATCCATAGTCAAGACAACACAGCAGTAAAATGGAATGTAAAAGAGTAGGGAAGAAAGATGCAAACACAAGATAACACGCCGATGTGTTATCGAAGAGGAAACCGAAGTACTCGGCGTAAAACCTCTCTGCCGCCCTCCAAGCGGTAATCGATCCACTAGACAATAAGATTTCATTTTAGCAAAAGGCTTGTTGCATATGCTAAATGCAATCAAAAATTCTAGCAAAAGTGGATTAGTTAGGATTTCATTTTTTTTATTTATTTAAATTTCTTTGTTTTGTTTTACTCTTTATCTGTTTTGCTTGTGGACTAGCAAAATGTAGGTTTGGGGGTATTTGATGTGCATTGATAATAGCTTAATTTTTCATATTTATATCATTGTTAGAAGGCATTATTATACTTATTTTGAGTTAAATCATGCATTTTATATTTGGTTTTGGAATAATGCTGAATAATCAATTTTGTGTTTAATTGAATTTTATTGCGTGAATCTGTCTTTTGCATGAGAATGGAAATAAATAAATGGATTCATGCAAAGAAGAAAGCTAATGGACTTAGCCATGTGCAATGCATGTGCAAGGTGTAATGCTTGGTGTTGTATTTCATTGTAACGGTTAAGTAGTTAGTTAGTGTTGAAGAAGTGGAGGCAGTTAAGGGAGTTAGTTAGTAGTTACTGGTTTGAAAATGTGTGCTTGGCAGGATCATGATTGATTGTAATTGTATATAAATAGAATTGTTGAATAAGAATGGATAAGCATAGAATTGACCAAGTTTCTCTTCTCTATTCTTTCCTAATCCTCGCTCTGTTTTGGAGGTGGTTACCCTCGAAGTAACTGACATTTCATCATCCTAATTCTCCATTTCTATTATCACCCTTTACCTTCCTTCCACTTTTCTGATTGGCCAAACATTTAACAATTGGTATCAGAGCCATCTTTCTTGCAACCATGACTGAAACTCGATCCACTTCATATCAATGAATCAATAGCATCCTTAAAAACTACCACCGACCACCATGCCCATTCTCTTCAAGAAATTACATAGCAATTGAATGCCAATACCCAGCAATTGAATGCCATTAGCCTTGCTTTGCAGAAGCTAATTGAAGCTGAAGAGAAGAGACAACAACCACCATCCCCAAAGACCCTAATGTCTTAAGCTGTTACTCTGCCAATACCAAGTTTGGCGAAGAGTGTGAGGCTTGATTTTCCTTGATTCAAAGGAGATGACCTTGCAACCTAGGTGTACAAAGCTAATCAATACTTCAATATCTATCAAACCCCACTTAATGAGAGGCTTCTGATGGATTCTTTCTATATGGATGGTGATGATTTAGTTTGGTTCCAAGATTGTGAAGCAATAGGTGTGTTCTTGGCTTGGGAGAGCTTTGTGGAGGCATTGTTAACAAGATTTGGTTCTTCTGCCTATGAAGATCCAATGGAGGCATTGACAAGGTTGCAACAAACAAGTAATGTGGTTAACTACAAGGGGCAATTTGAAGCTCTCTTTAACAGAATTAGGGATTTTTCAGAGAACCATAAACTGAGTTGCTTTCTCAGTGGCCTTAAAGATGAAGCTAGGCTTCTTGTGAAAATGCTTAATCCAAAGAATCTCAATGAGGCCTTTGGTTTGGCTAAAATTCAAGCAGAGTATTTGATAAGTAGTAAGAAGATTCAAAGACCTTCTTCATTGGAATTGTCTAAGCCTTCAATTCTTGGACCAAGACTTGATATCAAGCTGGACTCCAGTTTAAGCTATCCTTGTAGAGGCTGTCACCAGCACAGATGGAGGAGAGAAGGAAGAAAAGGACTTTGCTTTAATTGTGATGAGAAATTTCAACCTAGGCATCATTGTAAGTCAGCTAAAATTTTCTTGTTAGAAGGCGTTTATCCATTTCAAAGACCCAGTTCTAATTGCAACTGATAGAACTTAATGATACTGATATGCCCTTGTCTCCTGAATCTGATATGCTCCATTCTGAATCTGTTGAGTCTGAACCTAAAATGGCTAAAGCATAAATTACACTTTATGCTTTCTTAGGAAGCCCTTCACTTGGTACAATGAGAATTAAGGGTAAAATTAATGGTCATTGGGTTGTCATTTTAATTGACATTGGCAGCACTCATTATTTCCTAGATGCTGCCATACTTTCCAAATTACAACTATCTTTAGATCCTATTGTTTCATTTGAGGTTAAGGTAGCTAATGGAGCAACAATTAAGACCTAGGGTGTTTGTTTAGATGTTAAATTTGTTATGCAAGGTTATATCTTTTCAGTGGACTTGAATGCTTGGCCCTTAGGGGATTGTGAGTTGGTCTTAGGCATTCAATGACTTAGGACCTTGGATTTGATTCAATGGGATTTCCTGGCTATGTCAATGCAATTTTTGCATCTTGGTACCACTGTTACATTGTTTGGTATGCATCCTACTAATTTAACTCTTCAAGAGGGTGATCATTTCTTTAGAAAGCCTGTCAAGAAGGGTATTCTTCTACAGATTGTGTCACTAGGTTTAGGAACTTCTTCATCCTAGCAACAATGTGATCCCTTGATTGAGAAGCTGCTGATTGAGTTTGCCTCAATATTTGATACACCCTCTGGTTTGCCTCCTTTTAGAGGTCATGAACATCAAATTCTTTTGAAAGAGGGAACTGCCCCAATTTGTCAAAGGCCTTATAGGTATCCTCACTTCCAAAAAAATGAAATTAAGAAGATCGTCACTGATTTGTTGGAAGTTAGTTCCATTAGTTCTAGTCAAAGCCCATTCTCTTCTTCAGTATTGTTGGTGAGGAAGGCAGATCACTCTTGGAGGATGTGCATTGACTATAGGGCTTTGAATCAGGCTACAATCAAGGACAAGTTTCCCATACCAGTAGTGGATGAGTTATTGGATGAGCTTGCTAGTTCCCCCATCTTCTCTAAGTTGGATTTAAGATCTGGTTACCACCAAATTCGTATGAAGGAGGAGGATATCCCTAAAATTGCCTTTAGGACACATGATGGACACTATGAGTTCTTAGTTATGCCATTTGGTGTGACTAATGCTCCATCTACCTTCTAGTCCCTAATGAATGATGTTTTCAGGCCTTATTTGAGAAGGTTTGTGTTTGTTTTCTTTGATGACGTCTTGGTTTTCAGTCCTACCTTGGAGCTTCATCTTCAGCATCTCAGAACAGCATTGGAGTTGCTGCTGCAACATCAGTTATATGCTAAGAGAAGCAAATGTTTCTTTGGCTATCCAGAAGTGGAATATCTTGGCCACATCATCTCTAGCCAAGGTGTTAGTACTGATCTGAGGAAGACTGCAGCAATGGTGGCTTGGCCATCCCCTACTTCTGTCAAGGCCTTGAAGGATTTTTTGGGCTTTACTAGCTATTATAGGAAGTTCATCCAGAATTATGGTCAGATAGCTGCTCCACTTATTGCATTGCTGAAAAAGAATGCCTTTGTCTGGTCTGCTGAAGCTGAAAAAGCTTTTCAACAACTCAAGGATGCTGTTAGTTAACCTCCTGTCCTAGCCCTGTTTGACTTTAATCACTCATTCACTATTGAGTGTGATGCATTAGGGAGTGACCTAGGGGCTGTTTTGATGCAAAATTGTTAAGGACATATTTTGTGTAATTGGCTAATCCTTTGACAAAACACACTTTACTTGTAATTGGGTAGATCTAGGATGTGTTTAATACTTCAAGAAACATGTTGTTTAAGTCTAGTATTAAAGCCATGAAGATTGGACCAAGAAACAAGTGAAGAAAAGCTGTTCATTAAAGATGGACAGATAGCTCGACACTTGCAGACAGATAGCTCGACACCTGCAGACAGATAGCTCGACACCTGCTCGACACCTCTCGACAGCTAGGCTATCTATCGAGCTCTTCAGTTGAGAGATATCGTAATCTTGACACCTCTCGATAGCTGGTGGATCGATCAAGAAAGCTTCTATCTCCTCGACAGCTCCTCGATAGCTTCTCGATAGCTGTATTTGTTGAAGTTTAAAGTTCGACACCTTCTCGACACCTCCCGATCGATCGAGGTTATGGGAATTCAGATTTTCAGATCTGATTTTTGGCCCATGCTGACATGTATGTGTAGGGTTTCTTTTCTCACAACCCTAGACCTATATAAGGCTTATTTTAGAGGCCGTCACATAAGAGAATACAAGGAGAACATATGCAAAAGGTGACCGTTGCCTTATTCTCTCTGAAAGAAGCTACTGCATCTTTGTGCCTTAAGGTTTTGTAACCAAGTGCTTCTTGATCTTTATTGTTGATGAAGTGAAGAACATTGAAGCCAACATCTTTTTCTAGTTGGTGATTGAAGTCGCGTACTGGGATCCGCGCAATTGGTTAGTCACGTACTGGGATTCGTGCATCAAAGGGTGACGTTTATATATTGAAGAGTTCAGAGGTTCTGAAGCGGTAGAAGGTTTCTGCTGTGAGTTCATCTACGGGGATTGTAGAGTCTAGGGACAAAGGTTTTGTACTAGATTTGAAACTCCTTTTCATTATAGTGGATTGCTTTTCAGGAAGGTTTCCTCCCAGGTTTTTTACTGTGAAACTAGTTTGTTTCATTGGTTTTCCTGGGTCATCATATCTTGTCTTATTTATTTTTCCGCTGCATTTATTTGTGACATGATATTGATGTTTGTTTGTTTTAACAAGTTTTATTCATAATAAATCTAATTAACAACTTGGGTTTAAAAGTTGTTAATTCTATCAACCAGGGTCTAAATTTCCCAACAAGAATCATAGACCAATTACCTTCCATAGTACACTTCTCATGGGCAAGGCCTTGCAACTATCCACTTATGAAAAAGAACCGTTAGCATTGGTCACTGCAGTGCATAAGTGAAGACCCTACCTCTTAGGCAGGCCATTCATTATAAAAACTGACCAACAAAGCTTGAAATATATTTTGAAGCTGAGGATTGCTACTCCTACTCAGCAGAAATGGTTGACTAAATTGTTGGGTTATTTGTTTGTGGTGGAGTATAAACAAGGTTGTGAGAACAAGGTAGCTAATGCCTTGTCTAGGAGGTCAGATTCTGTTTCAGAGGATCCAGCTACTCTAAATCCTTATGTTAACTCTCCATCCTTGTTTTTAATTTCCTTTCCATGTCCTTCTTGGATTGAAGAATTGAAGGCTAGCTATCAACTCTCCACTGAGATGTAGCAGTTATTACAACAGCTGCAATCTGGTTCAGCATGTCCTAGGCTCTTTTCCTTACATAATGGGTTGATTTTATATAAAGGTAGGGTCTATTTGGGTCCACAATACAGTGTAAAGCCTAAGTTTCTTCACCTGGTCCAAGACAGCCCCCTAGGAGGACACTCTGGCTTCCTCAAGTCTTTCCATAGATTAAAACAAGACTTCTTTTGGGTGGGAATGAAATCAGACTTAAAACAGCATATTAAGGAGTGTGGAGTTTGCCAACAAATGAAGCATGAGACTTGCAAACCAGCTCGGTTATTACAAACCCTGCCAATTCCTAATAGGCCTTAGTTTGCTGTTAGTATGGACTTTGTCAGTGGATTTCCTACTTCACAGAGGTTGGATACAGTTATGGTAGTTGTGGATAGGTTCACTAAGTATGTTCATTTCATTGGATTGTCTCATCCTTCTTCTGCTGCTAAGGTGGCCACTTTGTTTGCTCAAAATGTCTTGAAATTACATGGCATGCCTGCTTCCATTGTTTCTAACAAAGATCCAGTGTTCACTGCCAAGTTCTGGGCAGAGCTATTAAAACTACAAGGGGTTCAGCTAGCTATGTCTTCAGCATATCATCCCTAAACTGATGGGCAAACTGAGGTGGTGAATAAGTGTTTGGACCAGAATTTGAGATCTTTTTCTGCAGATAGGCTTATTGAGTGGTCAGACTGGTTGTATTTAGCTAAATTATGGTTTAACACTAATTACCATTCAGCTACCAATTTAACTCCATATGAGGCTGTGTATGGTTTCCCTCCTCCTCATTTGATGGATTACATACCTGGTATAATCCAAGTGGCAGCTATGGATTCTCTTTTATAGTCAAGACAGCTTATCCTTGCTTTGCTTAGACAGAACTTGGTGAATGCACAAGCTTGAATGAAGCAGCAATGTGACCTCCATAGGTCTGAGAGGGCATTCAGTGTTGGTGATTGGGTGTACCTTAGAATACAACCATACAAGCAGCAGTCAGTGGCCAATAGGGCATCTCATAAACTCTCTCCCAGGTTCTTTAGCCCTTTCTAGGTCCTTGATGTCAACGCCCGGCCTCGATTAGGGTGGAAAACCGCCGTCGTGGGCCTTCGTTCGACCACCTGCCGTGGGGACGTTCCGCGCGCGGGTCCCGTTGGAGGCCCCTTTTAATTGATTGGCATGGTTCGCGCGGAGCTTCGGGTGCTCTCTCTCTCGGTGGAGGAAGGTAGGTCTACCTTTGGAGGTGTGGCAGGAATCTTGGCCAAATTTTAGGTGATTACCAAAGGTAAGTGAAGTCGCCACCAATCATTGGGTTTTTCTAAGGTGTGATTGGTCACCTATTTCTAGTTGATTTTATTACCAATCCTTGGCTAAGAAAAATGGCATTTTTCCTAATTTGATGTGGATGGCAAAAGAATCTTGATTCTTGAGTCCAAAAATTTGGTTACGTGTGGGGAAGGTGTCAGGCACCCCACAACGCCTGTCCAAGGATAGTCCTTTGTTTTGATAAAACCTTAATTTTCAAAGATTGGCAATAAAAAAACATGATTTTGGCATTGGATTTCGAGGCTTTGCATACGTGGGGGGGCTTTGAGGTTTGGCTTTTGAATGGGTGTGATCCCAATCTATGCTTTCCTAAGGCATTCGGGCAAAGTACCAGATTTCCATGGTGAAAATCCAACGACACATCACCTTACTTTCACAGCAGAAATTAGGCATCGCTTTGCCTTAGGTGACATGGACTGTGGAAATCACACCGGGAGGGGTGAGCAGGTATATATATATATACATACATCCATCATGCACAATGCAAGCACATAGAGCAGGAAAGTAAATGCCTACATCCCTAAAGCATGGCCCAAAATATAGGTGCAGGAAAGTAAACAGGGGTTGCCATACTCTAGAGATGAGGATGAATGGTACATGGCATGATAACCTAATATAACCCATCTAAGAACGAAAGGAGGGTGGAAGGGAGGGGGTTTAAAAGAGTACATAACCAAATGGGAGAAGTTGGACCCCTAAATCTACCAAACATAGTCGTTTGGCTTATATCCACATGCTCGCATCCTCGCCCTTTTTGCTTGCGCCTGGGAGACCGTGCCCTAGCTCCATGCGTCCTCGTTCCATGTGTGTGCATGCAAAGGCAAAGACAAGAAACCAGCATACAAGCAATGGAAGGAAAAAGATGCAAAAAGCATATGAAAGATACATAAAACAACTAAGCATGATAGACATGGCAAGCAAAGAAACAAGCGAGAAGGCAAACAAGCAAGAAAGCAAACAAAAGGTAGTGTCCACAAGGGACAAATGTAGGTTTGGATTGGATGTCCATGACTTCATTGTGTTGAAGTATGGATGACAAACTAGTAAGCAAGATTCATGCATGAACATTTGAGCAAGCGTGTAAAGATGCATAGAAAGCCAACGGGTGGCATAAACAAGCATGGCAAGCATATCATCGCACGGAGCGGAAAAGGGGAAAGGTATGCATGAAGTAACCGGCATCATGGTGATGCATCCCAAGTGGTTACATCCAAACAAGGTCTCATAGGCGTCAGATGTAACTACGCAACCACAACCCGCTAAGGGCATCAAGTGTGGCAAAGCCTAGAACAAGAGAGGCTAACACAAGCATAAAGCATATAAGCAAGCAAGCATAGACATGCAAATAGGATGATCCAAACCCTTTAATGTGGGCCTTGGTGTAAGGACGATGGTAAAGACCATAGGGTCTAGATCGGGTCCTAACCATTAGGCCAAAATACAAGAAAATGTGATAAAAAAGAACAAAAGGGCTACAATAGCACATGGCATGACAAACAAGGTCTAGGCCTAAGCACATAAACAAGGCGTGAAGCACGCAAGCAAATAGATGATGGGATAAAGCATGTAGAGAACATCGATCTAAGCATGTAAACACACCGATCTACACATATAAACATGGAAATATGCATGTACGCATGTAAAAGTACATCTAAGCATGTGGATGCAAGCATAAAAGCATGGAAGAACACAAATCCAAGCATACAAGCATGTGAAGGCATAGACATAGGCATAGGAGCATAGAACATGCATACAAACATGTAGATCTAAGCAAGGACCGCAGACATAATATCAAGCATGTGAGCATGTAGACCCAAACATCAACACACGGGAAAGAGAAGATCTAAGCGTCTAAAGCTTGACATAAAGCATAAAACATGTAGATCAAGAAAAAAAAACATGTAAATAAGCATGGAAGAACATGGATCTAAACTAAGAACATGTTAGGAGTAAGATAAAGCAAGAAACATGCTAAGGAAAGCAATAGATCCTGTTATTAAGACATAAAAGAGCAAGATAAATGCTAGAAAAAGATTTAGAAAGTTAGGGGTGTGGATAGTAGCTAAAAAGCTACATCCACACCCCTAAACCCCAAATCCAAGATGTAGGACCAAGGAAAAAAAGATTGGGTATAAGAACAATACCTTGTATTTTTGGTGAAGAGAAAAATCAAGAGGCTTTGATGTTTTTTTTTTTTTTTTTTTTTTTTTTGTGGTTTTTGTGTGTTTTTTGTGTTTGGAAAAGGGGAGAAAGGTGTAGAAAACGTCTAGGC
The DNA here is from genome assembly GCA_030021035.2 of Notholithocarpus densiflorus. Taxonomy (NCBI): domain Eukaryota; kingdom Viridiplantae; phylum Streptophyta; class Magnoliopsida; order Fagales; family Fagaceae; genus Notholithocarpus; species Notholithocarpus densiflorus. Next base: position 2,812,797 of record JARYZH020000041.1, read on the forward strand.
AGAGAGCAGTACCCCAGGAGTCTCGTTTTTGTTTTTTTGTCTGGAGGGTGCCTAGGGCCTTTTATAGCTCTGGCACGATTTATGAGGCGACGGCCCTTATCGGTCTGCCACCTTCAAAAGGTCTGGGATTGGGTTGATCTTGAAACCCCTGGAAAGATCCTAACTTCCTATTTTTGAAATAGTATGGAACTTGAAAATCCAACGATCGGATAAAAAGTTATGGCTCTCGGAAGTTAGCGGTGCATCGATCAGTGCATTATCTCGGTTTTCGTGATATCTCGGCCGTTCTGACTCCGATTTTGACCTATGAATAGTCATTGGAATTAGGATTTGATAATCTTCATAATGGCATTGGTTTCAACCCGTTCTGAAGGTCGGATCAAAATTAGGGTTCTGAAGCCCGTTGGGAGTCAACTGTGGGTCAACTTGGTCAAACTTGCCAAAAACCTCCGAAAAGCTCGAGTTTGATGTAAAACTATGAAAAGTGTTATTTTGTGAGGGTTTTGACCTCGTTTGACCTTCGGTCAACCCTAGGTTGACCAGGAGCATTTTGGTCATCTTAGTTGAAAAAGGCACTTCGGGTGCTTCGGCGTTCGAACGGGTTGTGCCACATTATTCTGGATGTCCTCGTGGCCCCATGGAGAGAAAATAATATTTTTGGATTTTTCGGGGGCCTGGCATGCAAATTGAGGGCAGAAAAAATACGATATCAACAGCTGCCCCTTCTTTATCTGACATCTCGAGTGCAATGAGAGGTGTCAGATAAAGAACGTGATTTCGAATTTTTTGCCCCCATGTTTGCGTACGGAGACTACTCACGGATCGAAACCGGATCTTACCTAACTAGACTGATCTTCTGCAGCTGCTTCTAAAATAATTTTTGGACCTGTCTCTAAGCCCTGGGGAAGGAAAAGCTTCCCCCCCCCCTCCCCCTTTATTTATTTATTTATTTTTTTGGGGTTTGACCGGGTCAACCGATCAACGCTGACCAGCAGCCCTTCAAGGTGCACTGGGCTGACCCGATAGCTTAAGAAGGTGCACCAGGCAGCCAGGCTACCCAAAACCCTTTGAAAACCCCTTTCGGGCTCGTTTTGACCTCATTTCACCCTTTTCTTCAACTTCCCACTTCTGAAAAATTCTCTGGAGCGACTACGAACTTAGCGGGTCCTGCTTTTCAACTTTAGTCTGCTGTTTCAATATTTCTTCACTTGAGGTCAGTGTCCATCTTTCTTCTTCTCTTCTTTATTTTTTTCTGCAACATGTTAGTAGCAATACTACTAGGGATGCATGCTAGTGCTTATTTTATTTTTGGAATTTTCATAAGCATATATTTTTGCCAAGATTTATGCCATGCTATCTTAGGGGAGTGCATATATATTTTTTGTTTGTGTTATATGGGTGTGCAAATATGTGGGAATTTAAATGCTAAAAATAAAATGCGGGATATAGGTAAAGGAACTTACTTGGTAGTTGGGAATAGTGGAAATGGTGAGACGTATGGCACGGTTGCTAATTAGCCTCAAAATTTTGGGGGATCCGGGTAGAGGTAGAGGATATCTGAATAGTAGTCCCAGGTAGTAGAAACTTGAGAGATCTTCAAAATTTAGTATCAAAATGCTGGCGGGATGTATGGTAAGATTAGGAACTTGAACTTTTGAGTGACTTGGTAGCTGTGTGATGGCAAGGCGTACGGCGCGGCCGCTATTTAACCTCAAAATGGAATTTTAGCCTAGGGGGCGGCCGCTAGTTTACCCATTGTAGATCAGTAACTTGAACTTTTGAGTGACTTGGTACCTGTGTGATGGCAAGGCGTACGACGGTAGCTATTTAACCTCAAGATGGAATGTAAGCCTAGGGCGCGGCCGCTAGTTTACCCACTATAGATCTGGAACTTGAACTTTTGAGTGACTTGGTAGCTGTGTGATGGCGAGGTGTACGGCGCGGCAGCTATTTAACCTCAAGATGGAATGTGAGCCTAGGGCGCGGCCGCTAGTTTACCCACTATAGATCAAGAACTTGAACTTTTGAGTGACTTGGTAGATGTGTGATAGAGAGGCGTATGGCGTGGCCGCTATTTAACCTCAAGATGGAATTTGAGCCTAGGGTGCAGCCACTAGTTTACCCACTGTAGATCAGGAACTTGAACTTTTAAGTAACTTGGTAGCTGTGTGATGGCGAGGCATACGACGTGGCAACTATTTAACCTCAAGATGGAATGTGAGCCTATGGCGCGATCTCTAGTTTACCCATTGTAGAATGTGAGCCTAGGGCATGGCCGCTAGTTTACCTACTGTAGAATGTGCAAGAATCTGCTTTCTTGTGAGAACATATGCTTGACATGAATCTGCATAACATGTATAGGAAAAAGTGTTAGTTCATCTGTATTGCCATTTGTTTCATGGGCTTACCACTTGTGTCTGAATTTCTGGTTGTTTTGTAGATTATGACTTGGAGGGCGAGTTCCAGAAGAGACCGGGGGAAGGCCCCCATTTACGCTACGTCCCATGGGGACGCTTCTTCTAATGATGAGACTGCTTCAGCTAGTGAGAGGGCGACTCGGGTTTTACAGAGCCACTTTGACTGTGGGGGTGATGACAGCAGGCCTGCCGGCGGGATCCCTATGGAGACCCGATCTACGAGGTGGCAGTCAGTCGAGATAGGTAGTGTCTTCTCTGAGTCTCACATTATTTCCAATGGGGCTTCCTCACGGCGCAGGCCGTCTAAATGGAGAGGGGCCTCTGGAGGAGAGACAGCAGCCGAGGATTTCCTTTTTGACATAGAGGCTGATTTGTTTGGGGAAAAGGAGATCTATCCAACTGCCTGGAGGCGCAGTTTGAGGCCGAGATTCCCACCACGTCATGCTGGGGCCGATGCTTATACCAGAGTGGTAGACGACAGTATCAGAGACACTCACCTTCAGCGCGAGCTGAAGGATCATCCTTTCGCCCAGGTGCGGAAGGGAGAGGTATGCTGTCTTTCTTCTTTTCTTATTTAGATTCCTGTTATATGCATGTGCTAATGGATACCTTCTAATTCTGAATACAGGGGCTTGACAAGATCCGTGGTCGGGGTGCTTGGTCCACCTTTCTTCGGCTACTGTCTGATCTTGGGACCCACCGGTGCTATGTGGATTTCCTGAGAGAGTAGGGGTTTGAGGATTTTCTTAGGATCCCCCCATACACCATGAGGCACGAGATTAGGGAGGCTTTAGTGCGGCGGTTTCATGCCAAGACAAGCACCTTTCACTTGAGTTGTGGGGAGTATGCCATTCTCCCTCTTAATTGGACGGCCATCTTGGGCATCAAATTTGGCGGATACCCGATTCTGACTGATGATATGAGCTTTGAGCTAGCCTACGAGCTCTTAGGCATCCCTCTCCCATTGACTTCGGACACGAGAGCATACTTTGGGCCTACAGCGTCGCCACAGATTTGCACTAAATGGTTGCAAGGTAGCACCCTTTAGGGTGTGGCCATGTGTTTTCTTCATATGTTTTCTCTGTAGTTGCTTCTTTAGCAACAACTGATCAGTATTATCCTACCAGCTGCTGTGGGCCATGAAAGCAGTCTCCGACATTGGGAGATATGATTGGGGGTCTGTCACTTACAGCTTTTTCATCTCTTTCTTGAGGCGAGCTTCACAGCAGGATTTCAAGAGCCTGGAGGCGCGTTGGCAGATTTTGACATGGTAGGCGTATGAGTACATCCCAGCTTTGCGACCATAGTTCTCGGGTTTGTCAGCGACGGTGTATCCTCGAGCATATGCTTGGTCTTTTTGTATGATCACCAGGGTTGTCCTGGTGCAACCAGTCACTATCTTTGCGGCCTTAGATTGCGTCACCTGGGGTGAGATAGTAGTTCGCCCTTATGATGGCTAACTGCTGGGGAGACCAAAGCTCATTATTGCCATGGGCCAGTCGAGGGTACGGCGCCGGTTCTGGGCCTTATTGAGTTAGGAGTTCTTTTTGACAGAGAGGACCTTCTACCAGGTCATGCCGATTTTCGGGGAACCTAGAGATCCACCTCCCCTCGGCTTGTCATTTGAGTCCATTTTCGTGGACAACCCGGCTTACGCGACAGGTTCTTTTGATGCCTACGTGGATACTCGCCGGGATTATGCTTGTTGGTTCGCGGAGTCCTCCACGGGGCCTATCATTGGAGATGTTCCTGTGAATGGAGGTAGAGTGCTAGGAGGCATTGTTCGTGCTCAGGTGGCCTCCGGAGCTGAATGGAGATTGCGTGCAGAGGCTTTGCAGGCCAGGGTGACAAAGCTTGAGGCTACTACTGCCGCTAGGGAGGGGCATATGCAAGAGGAGACTACTCGGGCATTAGCTCGGGAAAGGGAGCTTTGGCTGAGGGATAGAGAGGCCCTTGCTACTATCGTAGAGAGAGAGCGGAGCCAACTTCAGAGTGAGCTAGCCATGTTTCATGGTTATACCATGGTTTTGATAGGAGAGTTACTTGTGCCAGCTCCGCATATTCCAGGCCGGGGGCCCATTGTTCCTCCATATGAGCCCGGGTATATGCCAGCTCCTCCAGGTCCGCCGAGTGGTTGGGGCTCTTTTGCTCAGACTCAGGGGCCTTCTTAAGACCTAGGATACACTCTCAGCACCTCAGGCGGTGCAGGTCCATCCATCGGTTCTCTTGCTGGCGATGGTGATAATGACGATGATGATGATGGCGACTAGTATTTTAGGTATGATGATTCTTAGTAGGGTTAGCCTTTTGTTGTAGCATGATGTAGCCCCTGCGTGGGCATGTATGTATTCCTCATGTATCTTGTAGACATTACCCCATGGTGGGCCAGTTATGTATGTATATTATGTATTGCCTCTTGATAGGCCTGGACATGTGTGTATTATATTGCCCCACAGTGGGCCTTGATGTATGATATTATCTCTTTGTAGATTCATGGTGTATGTATGAAACAATGCCTCTTGTTAGGACTTACATGCGTAGCTCTAGGAAATCACCTTTGAGAGGGCTGCAGATGTATATGAAAGACAATGCCTCTGGTTAGGACTTATATGTATGATTCTGGAAACTGCCTTTGAGAGGGCTGATGTATGATTTTAGGAAAACTGCCTTTGAAAGGGTTGCTGCTATATGTGAAAAACAATGCCTCTGACTAGGATTTACATGCATAGCTCTAGGAAATCGCCTTTGAGAGGGTTGTTGATGTATATGAAAGACAATGCCTCTAGTTAGGACTTACATGTATGATTTTGGAAACTACCTTTGAAAGGGCTGCTGATGTATGCATGCATTATCGCATTTTCATCATAGATGGTGACTTTGAACCCGCTCGTATCACACTCAATTGTATTGCACCGCAGTTTCACAGGTTTATCAGTGGATTTTGACAATGATCGTCCCGCTGGGGGGAGAGAGAATGGAGAGATCGCGTGAAATAAACTACCCCAGTTTAGGGTTTCATTAGATTCTTGACATGAGGGATACATCCCCAGCGGGACGGACCCATTCTTGGTATTGGACAAGGTGGAGGGAACTGCACAAAAAAAACTGCCCCAGTTTAGGGTTTTGTGGGGTTCCAAGCCTGTAGACTAGCTGAAAATGGCCTTGACTTCATAGACCATACCAAATGCTGGTAATGAATGTGGACATTCTGAATGAAATCTGCTTAAACACGTCATAAGGCGGTATGCACTGATCACTCCTATTATTGCCCGGGTCGGCTATCAATTTAAAGATGGGTTTCTTGGGGTGACCTTTATGGGAAATGGCTCCCTCTGACCTCAAAATAAGCTGAAAAAGCTGTCGCATGGCTGAGAATGGGCTCTAGTGTCTTTCTGTTGTGAGCTCTGATTATTGGGGTTGAACCGACCCCTAAACTTGGTGAACCGAGCTTTAGAAAATGAGGTTCAAGATATTTGGAGGTGCTAAACGGGACGCATAAAGATAAACTGCCCTAGCGTAGGATTTGTGCGGTCTCGGATGCAAGAGTGGGAGTTCCTGACAATCTAGTTCATTGCTGGGCCGACCGCGCACTATGGCGGGTGCAGAAACAGAGGAATCTTTGCTCCAAGGTGCTCAAAAACATCCCAAACCTGAGAGGAGTGGTCAAAATACATGGGGGTTTGTGCCTGGGGGGCTGAAAGGCCTTGGCATGTGTCTCGAGGGTCAACGGCCATGCAAGGACCGTCGTCTCGGTTCTCGTGCATAAAAGGCTGGGTTTAGCCTAGCCTTAGCTCATTCTGGTTTGCGATTTTCTAGGGTCTTCTTCTACCATTTTCTTTACCCAGAACGTGTAAAAAACACTATTTTTCATATTTTTTCGCGTAGATTCTCATCAGATCAATAGATTCAGTAGGATTTGTTCATGGATGCTCTTGGTACTCACTCCTACGACACTTTGGCCGAGCTTAAGAGGGAGCCTTACTATGAGAGGAAGCTTAGGAGGTGGTGGAGCTCCTTTCCTTGTGGTGACTGGGCATTAATCCAGCGACTTCTTGGAGATGCTACTGCTCTTCTTCACACCACACTAGATTGGCATTTGTTGGAGATGTGTTGGGACCCCGTCTTGAGATGCGTCACCATTGGAGATGTTGATCTGGTGCCTACCTTGGAGGAGTATGATCGTTTTCTTTCACTTTCTACCCCTTTGAGCACTATTTTTGTTCCACCAGTGATTCCACGCTACCGCAAGAGACTCACTGATCTGTTGGGCTTCAAGAGGCTCGTTGTGGAGTCGCTGACTTGGTATGGCAGCGAGATAGGAGGGAGCATGTCCTTTGATTTCCTATATGATCGATTCCACTCATTGGAGTGCCCTGTTGGCTACCGAGATGACTTTGTGGATTTAGAGGAGCGATGGACATCCTACCGGCATCAGGCCTTCTTGGTGGCTGTTTTTGGTGTGGTGTTGTTTCCTTCATCATCAGGGGCCGTCAGTCTTGCTGTTCTCCTTTTGGTGAGTGCCCTACCTCATGGTATCTCTTTCATTCCTGCTCTACTTTCTGAGACAATTAGGTCCTTGTCTTTGTGTCGGGAGACTAGTAAGGGTAGGCTAGGTTGCTGTGTTCCTGTGGCTCTGTGGCCACCTGAGTATTATTGCTAGGGATCAACCTGTGGGCTTTGTGAGTAGAAATAGAGTCCGGGCTACTATAGTTCTTAATCTTCCTTTTTTTAGGGATACTGTGGGTTGGCTGAGGTACTTATGCAGCCTGGGTCCCGTGGATTGGACCTAGAGAGTCAAGTGGGGTATCATTAGGAGGCAGGGGCAGACCCATTACGTTGGTTTACTTGGCATTCCCCTGGTGGGTATCTGTGGGTGCACGGGGTACTTTCCGAGTATGGCCATACGGCAATTCGGGGGTATCCAACACATCCCTCGAATTAGCAATCATTCTATTGTCACTTGTGAGTACGGGCTCGTGGATATCGATGTAGCAATGATAGGGCGTGCCTCTGAGTTCTGGGAGGTGCACAAGTCGAGCTTTGAATCCCCCATTTGTTCTAGGGATGAGCAGGAGTAGTTTTCTACTGAGTTTAGAGTGTGGCAAGACATCAGAGATCCCAACTTTGTGTTTGACTTATCATCACTAGTCTCAGCTAAGTTACCACTTCCGACTGATGTTTTAAGAGACTATACTCTGCAGTTTGAGATCAGGGTTGAGAGGGCCCCTATAGATCTAATGGAGTGCCTGAAGGAGGCTGTAAGGGATAGAGACTACTACAGGTAGCTGGCTGATACCCTTATGGAGGATATTGAGGAGATGAGTAGTGCATATAAGAGTGAGCTTGCTACTCTGAGGGCAGAGCTTGGTTAGAGGGGGCCGGCCCCTCTAGGCATAGAGGCGGAGTGTGTTCAGCTGAGATCCCAGGTTGCAGGTTTGGAGGATGAGCTTGCGGATCTTTCTCAGAGGTTCGCCACTTTGGATCATACTTGGGATGAGGAGAGGGTCGCACTTGAGGCCGGCAGGGCCGAGGCTAGTAGCAGGGCCGATTGCTTAGCATTGGAGCTAGTACAGGTGAAGGCCTACATTCATTCCACTTTAAGCATGGAGTATAGGCAAGAGGGTGACGAGCCTAGCGAGCAGCAGTTGGCCTTCCGTTGCCTTCAGACTGAACTAGGTGAGAGGGAGGAGGCTTTGAGAGTTGCTACTACAGAGGTGGGCACCTTGAGGGTTTTGCTAGAGACTAAGAGACAGGGCTTAACTTCTAATTCCACGATGGAGAGGGAGCTGGTCCATCTTCGACATTCATATGACAGCCTCAAAGAGATTGCTAGAGACCTGGGCTTTTATGCAGTTGGGTTACTTCGCACTCATGCTCATGATGACCTGATTCTCCGTACTGATTTTCGGAGATTGTGCCAGGCCGTGTCTGATCGCCTGGGCCACGTTTGACTTGCTGGTGTTCTTTTCTGCTTATTTTGTTTCTACACATGAGCTATGTAGTTAGTATCCCACCATGTATGGAAAGGTCCTTCGTAAATTTCTAGGCAATTGTGTAAGACCTTCTGCTTTTTGTTTAGGTTCTTTAAAGCATAGTCTAGTCTATTAGGCATTTTTAGAAACTGAGAGATGGTGGAAAGAAATGTTTATGGTGATATTCAGGATATATTTATGAGATGAGATTTCATGTTTTGGTATCAGAATGCACACAAGAAACTGAATGGCACAATTCAGGCATGTTAATGAATATGTAGGCAAACGCTTTGAAAATGCAAGATTATACAAATAAGTGGTAAATGTAAAATCCATGCATATCAATATCTTATTTTTCCAAGGATACATCCTGTTCTAGAAGGATCTTTTCTTTTTCCCATTGAGGTACATTTCCCATTGATATGAGCCAGAACATCTTGAGCAGACCACTGGGTCGTGGCAATATTGTAGATAGAGAGCGATCTTGTAGGCGTCTTCACATATTGTCTTGGATGCTAGATCCATCTAATTTTCTGATCTTGAGCAAAAATTCAAGCTGGCCAAGCTGATTGATTTTTCTTTTAAGACATGACCGAACCAAGTTGGTTGCCTACGTACCTCCACTAGGAAGGATCAGGTCATCACATAGTTCAACTAACTTTTGATTGCCTTAATTTTTGCCTAGACCGCCCTTTTGGGTTTTCAATCTACCTTTTGTATTTTCTCACGCTCTCTTTCTTTTGGCTCTCCTTTTGTGTAGACTACCCTTTCGGGGTTTCAATCTACCTTTATACATTTTTTTTTTTTTTGTTCTTTTTTTTTTGGTTGACATAAAAGCATATTGAAGTCATGCCTGTCCATGTCGACTAGAATCAAGGCTTCTTCAGAAAAGGCCTTCTTTATCCAAAGTACCGTATGACGGCGCCAGAATTGGTGGGCATATTGAAGTCATGCCTGTCCATGTCGACTAGAATCAAGGCTTCTTCAGAAAAGGCCTTCTTTACCACATTAGGGCCCTTGTAAGTTGGGGCAAACTTCCCTCTGTGATCAGGCATGGCCTTCTTTGAAGGCCTTGGGTCTAACTTTCTTGTTGAATGCTCGCTTGACGTGGCATTGGTACAACTATCCGTGGCACATTGCAGTCATGCACTTTTCATCTATCATGTTCAGTTGTTCATATCGGGAACGGGCCCATTCAGCTTTTGACAGCTCTCTCTGAGATAAAATCCTGAGAGATGGGATCTCTACCTCTACGAGGAGGACGGCTTCCATGCTATATACTAACGAACACGGGGTCACACTCGTGGAAGTACGAACAGAAGTGCAATATGTGCACAACACAAACAGTAAGTACTCGTGCCAATCCTTGTAGGTTGTTTTGATATATCAGGAGTGAGATCTAAAGTAACGGTCAAAACCTCAGTATGTTGGGCAACCACAATTGGTGTTAATTGAACATATATTCTCAAGATAGAATTCATAGTCTCTTAGCGGAGATATAAAATATTCCCTTGAGATAAGTTTAATGGGTACGGTTATTCAGAATGTTAGGCCTAACCACTTTAGTAAGAAATTACTAAAGTATATATTTATGGAATTGGATTTCATAAATATATGATGAATAACATAAAGGATTAAATCAGGTACTAAAGGATTAAGATGTACTTATCTACAAAGTGGCAATCTATATTAATGACTTTGTATTACTACGAATATTTTATGAAGGGGTTGTATGTACAATAAAGTCTTGGGATATAATTTATTAATAAGGCCTAGAGTGCAATTATATTTATACAGTTGTATTAAATATAATTAATGGTAACTTTGGACTTGTCAAGAGTTGACAGAAAAGCCCAAGGCCCATTGGAGCTAGAGTCATATTTGTTCCATTTTGGTTCCACTCCAAGCCATATACTAAAGCCCAATTGGAAAAGCCCAAAAGGCTAGCCCAATTAGATAATCAGTTATAAGGAGAGAAACATACAGAATTTGAAGTTACATGAAATGGTTTGTATGTGAGTGTTAGACACTCTTTCATTCTCTCTAGAACATACACATATAACTGATTGAGAGACCACACATCTTGGGCATCAAGTGGAATTGGAATGAAGATTAAAAGTATTCCCAAGTACTCTTCATCTTTGGTTTTGAATTTCACTACATCAAGGTACACTCTCTTGTTCTTCAATTCTGAAACTTACATAGCACATGTTATCTATTGCGAATGAAGTAGATCCGTTAATTTTCTACTGCGTATATGCATATTTCCATCAAAGACTGCTCCCACTCCGTTTCCGGTAGAATTGGCGGCTCCAGCAAAATAAAGCTTCCAACGCCACGGTTCCACACTGTCTAGTTCTGGCTTTAGTGCCATGACATCCTCATTAGGGAAGAGAGATTTTGAAAGCTCTAGATCATTCAGCGGCTGGTTTGCTAGGTAATCGGCTATGGCCTGGCCCTTAATGGCCTTTCTTGTCACAAACACAATGTCGAATTCGGAGAGCAACATTTGCTAACGGGAGATCTTCCCTGTAAGAGCTGGCTTTTCGAAGATGTACTTAATGGGATCCATGCGGGAAATGAGCCATGTGGTATAGTAGAGCATATACTACCGCAGCTTGCGTGATGCCCATGCTAGGGCGTAACACGACTTTTCAATGGCAATGTAGTTGATCTCACAACTGGTGAACTTCTTGTTTAGGTAGTAAATTGCCATTTCTCTCTGGTCGGGCTCAGTGACTTAGCCTAACATGCAACCCATGGAGGTTTTTTGTACCTTTAGGTAAAGGATCAACAGATATCCCGGCGTTGGGGGAACCAAAATAGGAGGGTTCAACAAATACTACTTTATCTTGTCAAAGGCCACTTGGCACTCATCTATCCATTCTATCTTTGTGTCTTTCTTCAAGAGCTTGAATAGTGGATCACATGTGGTTGTCAACAGCGCTATGAAGCGAGTTATGTAATTGACTTTGCCTAGTAAGCTGCGAATCTATTTCTCAATTTGCGGTGTCGGCATGTCTTGGATGGCTTGGACTTTTGCTGGGTCTACTTTGATTCCTCTTTGGCTAACTATGAAGCTAAGCAATTTCCCTAAACTAGCTCCAAAGACGAACTTGTTAGGGTTTAGTCTCAACCTGTACCTGATAAGGCGCTTGAACAACTTTCTCAAATCTACCAAATGATCCCTAGCAATGCGGGATTTGGCAATCATGTCGTCCACGTAGACTTCAATCTCTTTATGCATCATATCATGAAACAAGGTTACCATGGCTCGCTGATAAGTAGCACCCGCATTCTTTAAGCCAAATGGTATGACATCATATGCATAGGTTCCCCAATGAGTGGTGAATGTTGTCTTAGCTTTGTCTTCCTCGGCCATTTTGATCAAATTATAGCCTGAGAATCTGTCCATGAAGGAGAAGTACCTGTTGGTAGCGGTATTATCCATCAAGGTATTGATATGTGACAATGGAAAGTTATCCTCGGGGCTGGCCCAGTTCAAATCCCTGTAGTCGACGCATATGCGTATTTTCCCATCTTTCTTAGGCATGGGAACAATGTTGGCGACCCAATCTGAGTAGGCTATCGCGGTAAGGAAGCCGGTTTTCAATTGCTTTTCTACTTCTTCTTTGATCTTCAAAATGATCTCGGATTTCATCCTTCGAAGGGCTTGCCACACTAGAGGGCATTCTGGCTTAACTAGAATTCTATGCACAACAATCTCAGTATCTAACCCTAGCATATCTTGGTAAGGCCAAGTGAAGATCTCTCTGAATTCCTTGAGTAGTGCTATAAGCACATGTTTCAAGTCT